>OX940795.1:4869200-5520608 GCA_954870985.1 Trifolium fragiferum | reverse complement strand
CGCAGACCATCATTGTCTAGATGATGAACAAAGCGTTGATTTGACTTCTTTTCTTCTTTCGTACCGATCCAAATGATTAAATTTTTCATAGCTTAATCATGCTGTAGAGGATCATGAAAACTTATATATGATTGTTTCTTTTATGCTTTTTTTTTAAGCAAAAGGAGAGCAGAGGAAACCCTCTGCCCTATCACAAATATATTAAACATAATAAAAGAGTACAAAGAACTGGGGGGACATCAACCAGATCCAGTTAACCTTTTTGTAACAAATAAAAATAAAACAATTAAATCCCGCTACAATTGGTTTTAAATCCAACCCTAAAGGTATAAAAAACCAGAACAAACACGGACACAACAAACACTATATAGCGAACCCGCAAACGGGCGCAAAACCAAATAGCAAAAAGAAAATTGTGTGTCTATATTTATTTAGGTATTAAACGGCGAATGCATCGGCCGTCAACACAGACCGAATCACGTACCAACCATCCCCTGCAAAGAAACACAGCAGACAAAGGCTTTTTCAAGCCAAAGAAACCAATATTGCAGAGCCACAGAAACCAGCCCATCAGCAACAAGGTATAGAACTAATCGCTCCGGCAAAGATACCAACCGCGAAATAGAACCGACCCACAAGGGTAGAAAGAGAACCTCTAGAAACCAGAAGCTAATCAGAACTTGAAAAGCCATATAGTTAAGAAACAGAAACTAGCACCGCCGCTAGTTAGAAAAACCCCCACCCTCCGACGCGGAGGAGGACGAATAAGATCCGTCAAGATACTGAATCGCCATCAACCATCCGGAAAACAGGATGCAGCACCACCACACGACCCTTACGGACCTGCAATCGACGATGAGCCATAGGACGACGACGAGAGGTTGGGAAATCGTGAGAAAGCTTGGACCGCCAGAGGGGAAAGGGTAACCACCACAAACCAGAAACCACCGCTACGAGGGAGGCGGCGCTGATTGAACCAAACCCCCACAAAAGGAGATCTGATGGAGGCCACACTGAAACAGAAAGAACTGTTACCACCACCAAAACACCGTCGGAGATCTGGACGACGGTGGTGCGGAGGGCAAGGGCCACTCGTCGCACCACCACCCTGAAAACCTACAACGCAGCGACCAAGAAAGAATTGTTTCTTTTATGCTTATTTCTTATACCTACACATTTGAACACATTGTTAGACTAATTATTCCTTTTGTTGTTAGATATTTATATTATCATCAAAACTCTTAATGAACGAGATATTACTTATTTTGTTAACACAAAATCCATCTACCTAGGAAACCTTGCAGATGAGTAGAGATGTTTGCAGTGCGGTTAGGTTCGGTTTTGAACCTAAAAGTTATCCTAACCGCGAGATAAAATTACACGCGGTTCGGTTTAGTTCGGTTGGTTTTTAAAAAGTCATCCAAACCAATGCGATTAGGATCAGTTCGGTGGTTGCGATTTACACCATAATTAAAATGTACTAAAATTAAATTAAACACGAGAAGTGGTTGCGGTTTACATGCATTTTTTTTTTTTGGAACAGCAAAAAGATTCATTAAAATCGGGGAACATCCAAACTCAAATTCACACCCAGTCAACTCGGGTTTTCCCCGTCAAAGTGGGTACGATTTGGACGATTACCCACGGGTCTGAGTTTTATTGTCATACCTACACGTAAGGTAGTAAATAATTGAATAATGAAACTATCAAGATTGTGAACTTTGTTTCAATAATATATTTGTCCATTGTTATTGAGCTATGTATATTGGAATATAATAGAAACTTAATATGATTTTAACGGTATTGGAATATAATAAAAACTTAATGCGATTTTCGCGGTTAAACGCGGTGTTTGCGGTTTTTGCGGCTCACGGTTCAATGAAAAAGCCATCCAAATACATCCAAACCAAATGCGGTTTTTGCGGTTTTCGGTTTAGATTGATTCGATTTGCGATTTTACTTTTGGATTGATTCGTATGGAAGTAGTCCCAAAACATGATCTCAAGCGGCAAATTTTTAATTTAATCAAGTTTACAACAACTCATTTGATCTAAGTGATTCTAAAGGAGATACAAATATAATATTTATGGTCTATTTTTTTATAATAATTTTTTTTTGAAGTATTAGGGGTTTAGGACCAAAGTACACTTTATATTACTTATAACTTATCTACCTACAATATTTTTATGAGTCAATTTCTTAGCAGCTAGACAAACCCCTATATTAGTCAACCTTCTCAAACTAACATAATGACTAAGTAACATTTGCCTATAAAAAATGACTAAAAACTTATTTGAATTTACCCCACAAGCCCTCCACGATTGGGTTAAAGCATGAATATTAATCATGAGGAATATAATAAATAAGTTGTATAGGGGAAATATCTTTCGGTGTTATTATTATTATAAGGTTAATATTTCATGTGTGTGAGGGGAAACTTGACACCCACCCACCAGCCTCATCAATGTTGGGGAGCATTAGGAAAAAGCTTGCAGGTTTTAAGCCTTTATATCAAGCAAAAGTTTGATTAATTAATTTTAAATGTTTCATTACCATCAATGGCAGGAAGTAACCAGGAAAGCCAATAGAATCTGATTATTTTGTATTAACACTTTGGTTAATTACTCTAATTATTTTAAGAGTCTTCATTACCATGTCGTACATATTGTGACTTTTTAATAGATCATGTGACCTTTAAATATACTCCTCTCGCTCATGAGAAAGAGTGGTCTTCAAGTGATTTAGTTGAATTTTTTATTAAAAGAATTAGACCCTTTACTTTTTTTAAAATTAAAATAAGATATCATTCATTAATTAAACTATAGATTAAATCCAAAATTTATGTCTAATGATAAATTTACGAACAAATTGTCAGCATTCAAGTTAAATAACATAAAATGATACAATGTTTACCCAAGCGACAAAATTAAAATAATCAGAATATTCAAGTATTTGCATCTATAATCATTACAAGAAAATATGCATTTTGCGACAGTTGAATTGCGACAGCTAAATCAAAACTGTTGCAATGTCTTTTTTCTTGGAATTTTGTGACGGTGTGTATGACGGTTTAATCAACCGTCGCAAATTTTGGATCTAAAACTGTGGAACCAAGTTTTATTTTTATTTACTTTTTTTTAATTGAACCATGTTTTAATTTAGCCCCATATAGTTCTACTCTCAATCATACTCAAATTTTTCTTCACTTTTTTTTTCTTCTTTCAAATCCTTCTTTACTTTTTGTTCTAAAAAAAACCCTAAAATCCCTAAATCATTCTCCAAATCTCTCCTGCGACAAATCTACCCTCCAAATCATGTTCCCCTTCATCGTTCCAATCCCTAAATGCCCTTCATGTTCCAATCAATGAAGCTTCATCGTTTTTTCTTTGGAAAGCTTCATCGTTCTGTTTTTGCTCTCTCTCCCTCTCACTACAAGAAAACATCATTTTAATGGCCAATCCACTATTAATTTACTGGCCGCTTTGGCAGCCAGTAAATTTGTGGCCGCCAAAGCCGCCACAAAATAAGGTAAACCGGCCAAAAACCAAAAAAAAAAAAAAAAAAAACTGCCACTTACCGGCGGCCATAGTCGACGCAAAAAAAAAAGGAATAATTTACCGGCGGCTTTGGCCGCCGCAAAGATACACACAGAATTAAAAAAAAAGGCGGGGAAATTTAGCGGCGGTCAAAGCCGCCGCAAATTAACCCAGAATTCAAAAAAAAAGTGGGAACAATTAGCGGCGGCCATGCAAATTAACCCAGAATTCAAAAAAAAAGGGGAAAGTTAGCGACGGCTTAAGCCGCCGCAAAAAACAATTTTTTTTTTTAAAAAAAAAAAATAACTTTCTTCACCAACCTCTATATATACCCAATCTCATTCATTTCTCCATTTCATCCCTTCTCTCTACAAATTTCTCCACCTTCTCTCGAAACTTTTCCATCTAAATTTCTTCATCTTCACTTAATAATTTTTTCTACCTTCTCTCTAAATTTTTCTTCCTTTTCTATAAACTTCTTCATCCAATTTTTTTAATTATTTATAAAAATAAAACATAATTATACTTTAAATAATTTCTTTATAAATAAACATACAATAAAATTATGTTTATAAAAAATAAATATATTACAGTTTTTTATATGATACACTTTAATAATACATAAAATAATGTAGCAAAAAAAAATCACATTTTTTAAATAACATTTTTTTATAAATATCCTCACTTTAAATATAATAAATAAAATACGTTTTTTAAATAACATTTTTGTTTTATCTAAAATAATTATTTTTAAAATAAATTATTGAAATAATTTTTTATAAAAAAATTTATTTAAATAATATTTTTTTAAAAAAAAATCTACAGAATTTGCGACGGCCCAGGCCGCCGCTAAGTTTTAAATTCTGCAGATTTTGCGGCGGTCCTGGCCGCCAGTAACTTTTTCCCAGATTTTTTTGTGTCCAGATTTTGCGGCGCCGGTAATTTTTGTGTCAGAAAAGTTTAAAATTTTGCGGCCGCCGCTAAGTGTTTGCGGCCACTGTTTTTCCGACCACTCCTAGCCGCCACAAAATTTGTGTTTTTTTTCATTTTGTGGCCGTTTTTGCCACTTTGTGGCTGCCATTTGGCGGCCAAAAAATCATTTTTTTTCTTGTAGTGCCTCTCGTTATGTCTCCGACAACGACGGCAACTTCCGCCACCCTTCAGGCAGCATCCGCCAGCACAACATCCGTAGTTTTCCCTTACTTCTCCTTCCCTTTCTTTGTTTATCTATCTATATTTATTTTGATATTATATGTCCAGAAAAGTTGAGCAATTGATTAAATTAACCGTAATATGCTCAACCAATGAAAAAACTTTAATCTGTTCTAGTTCCATTTGAGTTGTAATTCTTTTAAGCAGGTTTCAAATAACTGTTTCTCATATTCATTTGTTTGATAATGAAATTTTGATTATTCCGTTGTATAGATGTTAACATTGATATATTTCCAAATGATGCTATAGAACGTTTTTCATCATTGAACCTTAATTTTGTTTGTGTTGTATTTGACTTATGTTGTGTTTCTTTGATTAGGTACACAGTGAAAGAATGTAGCACTTTATTTGATTGATTAATTGTTTCTTTCAATTGATAATTATGTGTACTTGCAGCTTTGTAATATGTCCCTTATTATCTTAGGTTGAGACTAGCTAGTTTCTTGTAACATTTTAAAAAATCTGGTGGTTCTGTAGACTAACTAATGCCTGATAAACACAACACTTGAAGCATACAACTTTGTTTTACTTCCTCCCACACTGCACAATTTGAGTATGATAAATTGAATTCAAATAAAATCAATCTAAGTAATTCCTATTTATACAGATGTTATTCAACGGATCTCTTGGCAATGGTATATGAACAAGATCACAAAAGGGCCATGTCTTTTGTATGAATGGGTCTGGAACCCAAGGGATTGTATGTTAAGATTAGGGCTTTGTTTTAAGGTGGTTGTTTGGTGTTGTAGCAGGTTTATTTTGGCTTTTTATTATAGCTTCTCTGTACTTGCTTTGTTGTTAGTGTTTGTGCCATTTTCCTTTTTCTTTGTTGTAGCTATTTTGGGATGGCCTGGTTTACGTGGCTAATCCTTGTTTTGTTTCTCTTGGCCTGTTATTCACCCCTTGTGCATAATAGAGTCTTTAATAAATTTCATTAGCAGCTCAAAAAAATCTAGCTCCTATATATATTCCCTTAATTAGTCTCTACTAGTACCGGTGATACAATATGAGTGCCTAATTGATATTCATAAGTCATAGTTCCTCCGAATTCGCTGCGTGATACCAGTTGATTAATTCTTTGCTTCAATTTGCACAAATTTATGGCACTGATGTCATACTACCTTTCTCAGCTACCATATCAGGATCCCCTCCAAATACTTGAGGCTGATTGATATACAATAAGCTGCTGCAATTCCAAGAGCCAGAGGAGGGACTCTTATTAAAATGAAATTGGTTTGCAATCAATTGGGTCCTCTTTTTTTATTATTTCTAAAATGGATGGATTGTTCTTGTGCTAGCTTTTTGTGTAATCATCTCAACCTCTTCCATATATTTATATACAAGGTGAGTTAATGATTCTACATATTTGGTTTTGTCTTTTTTACTTTTGTGTTTTGTTTCATGTATTCACCAAAACTTATTATAGGCTATATATGATTGTTCTTTTATTTCTTTCATTGGTGTTGCTATTGTTATCTTATTTTAACATAGGAACCAAATGATGGTAGATCAATCATGTCTACTGGTGGAATGAAAGTAACCATTAAGTACTTTTGATTGCGTGATATGCTTTGTTTTTCTTCTTTTAGCGTGATGTGCTTTAGTTTTTATGTGTGTGTGTGTGTGTGAGATTGTTCCAGAATTAGTACATTTGTGGTTGCCTTGTGTACATTTGATTGTTCATAAAAATATGTTTCATTCTGAGCTGAACAATTTAAAAATGATGTATGTAAATTCATTTCAAATAGAAGATGTTAGTATCCAATTGAATAGCTTGACATGATATTGTCATTATGTTGTGTTGTGGCATAGATTTTGTGGACTAGTTATGTCTTGCTTATAGGTATTAACTCTAGTGGATTCACTAGTGGTGCTCAAAATTCTATAGGGGATTGTTGTCTAATACTTACTGTTTGAGGAATGTTATATCAAATTCTAACTTAGAGATTGTGGTTGTGACACAGGTTGTGTAGTGCTGTTTGATTCATTTCAGTAAGGTCTGGGGTTGTTAATAATTAAGGCACTTTGGTATTGTAATAAATTGCGTTTGTCAGTTTTGCAGTATTTGTATGGTGACTCTTTGACATGCCTTATGTCTCTCTTTCATCTTTCATTAATAGATTATTCCTTTGCTTTTCAAAAAATAAAAACTTGTTCTGGTATAAGTTCATTTATTTGATGTACTTAGAAAATATATTTCATTATGTTATGTTTGAAGGAACCATTATCTTGTTAATTTATATAATTTTGTTTTTTGTAAATATCCTAATATATACTTATGTTTTTTCAGGTAACTGAGTTAGAAGAGTCAAGAGATGGCAGGTGTTCAGAGTCTAGCTAGCACTAATTAAGGATCATGAAGCAACATCACGTACTAGGAATATTGAGATATTTTGTGAACTTATTTTGACTTAATGTTTTGCCACTCCACTAGTGTTTAGGTTTTAGTTTTTTGAATGTTTGAACCACATTAGTTTTTTTCTTTTGGAATTTCATGTACTTTAATTAAATTTTTTGTATGGATATGCTCTCACTATTGGAATTATATCAATGAGATTAAATTATTTATATTTATATATTTTTGCATTTTAATTTTCTTACTCTTGTATGAATAGTATAACTATTATTGTATTTAGTAAACCATCAAAATGAATAAAAAATATTTTAAATTAATATTAAAAAAACAAATTTGCAACGGTTTTTAAACTGTCACAACTTCTACTATATCATGTGGGAAAAATCATGGGGACGGTTTTCAATCCGTTGCAACATCAATTGCAACAGATGTAACGATGGTTTTTAGAATTGTCGCAAAGTTCTATTGCGATACAGGAATCATCAACGGTTTCAGAACCGTCACAAGTGTACAATTGCAACGGTTTCAACTGTCGCAAATTACAATATTAACCGTCGCAAAGTGCTTATTTTCTTGTAGTGAATGTTGATGCAATCATAATTAATTGAATTTGTCAATCGTCAATCTAAACGGAGTAAACACTACAACAAGACAGAAAAATCAATCGACACCATGCTAAGACATGAGAGCCAAACTACTCTAAGCACCAACGTGAAAAACATTAAAAAAAAATAAATAAATAAAAACCAAAGAAAAAACAAAACATAAAAAAGTGAACAACACATATTCAGATAAAACGAGAGGAAAAAAACTATGCAAACTAGGGGTGAGCAAAAATATTATAATCTATCGAACTCATTCTAACCGAGGTTAAGTTGGGTGTATCGGGCGGGTTTATACGGAAAGTCGGGTCTACGGGTGACAAATAATGGGTAAAAATGGTTAAATATGGTCGGATTCGGTTTTAAAATTTTAAATATGTTGTTAATCGAACCGGACCAAATTGTAAAATTATGAGTCTTTTTCCGACTTATCGTATGTATTGAAGCTACGTTTCTTTTATAAAAAAAATACATTACACGTTATTTACACACAAAACTCAAGCTAGATTGTATTATTGCAAAGTTAAATTACGTATTTGTCATATTTATTGTTGATCTAATATTTAGATGGTATTCACTAACAAGTTATTTTATTACGGTATTCTATATGTGTGTGTAGTTTTTTTTTTTTTTATCAATGAATTAACCCGAATAAACCGAACCGATCAACCCGTAGCCCATATAAATCGACACCCGACAAAACCAAAACTTGAAATGGTCGGTGATGGACCAAAATTGTACACTTTTGGTTTTTTTCGAATGGACCATTTTGGACTTGAATCCGACCGAACCCATCCAATGCTCACCCCTGATGCAAACTACGGTCGACCAAATGGCTTTTTATGTTTAACCATTTTTTTAGGTCGGTCTTTTAAGTAATTGGTCTTTAGTTTTACTTTACATCCATTTGCACTATTGGTTTTTAGTTTATATTTCTACTGCAATGTTGTCCTTTAGGTTGCATTATGATTATATTAACCATCACTATTTTTTATTTGTTAATTTGAATTGAGGCTACTGATAGAAGACATTTCTAAAAAAGTTTTGGTATATTTGTTACAAGATTTTTGGATTTAAGAAGTTTGTTTGATGAAAAAAAAAGTGGTAGGAGAAAGAAAAGTTATTATGAGGGTATGTGCTTGGGTTCGGTCTGAAATTTATCTAAGTTATTAATGTCTTATAAACTTTTAAAAAATGAGTTCATTTTGATGTATCTTATTAACGTATTGAATGATTTCCGTTTAATGTTATAGTAGTATTTTGTATATATGATTTATGTTAATTTTGGAAGTGTATTTGTGAAAAGGAACAAATGAGAAGAATGGACAGCACACCTAGTTCTATATCGCAAAAATTAGGTTAATGTTTCGCAAAAACTAAGCAAGCGGTTTGTATTTCAAAACTTCAATTCATATTTATCGAAGTTTTGAATTCGTAAATTCAAGTATAAAACTGGATTTTTGGAGGGTTAAAAAGAAATGTGAGGAGTGGAAAGAGAAATTTGAAAAATTCTCATCCCACCCCCATAACTCTTTTTCACCCTCCAATATTCCGATTTTGCCCTTATTAAAAAAGTTCGGGAAACGTTTTCCGAACTTCTTTTTGCATTGAAAATGAACTTCGGAATGTGTTTTTCCGAATTTTTTACTGAATTTGCAATAGAAAAATCTCGAAAAATGTGTTCCGAACTTTTGAATCAAGGGTAAAATTGGAAACCCAGGAGGGAAAAAAGACTCGTGGGGGGTGGAATGAGAATTTTTCGAGAAATTTTCATGGAAGATAAACAAATTGAGAATTGGGTATCTAGAATTAAGTCCAAAAAATAGGCCCATTATATAACATATACTCTATGAGAGTTTCTTTTCGCACCCCCGGGTTTTCTTCTTCACCCCCTGAAATTACCATAGTACCCCTCTCGCTATCTAGATAGCGAGCACCTTTTTGCACTCTAAGTAGCGAGTGTCAATATTTTATACTCAAATTGAACGCCAGCACTCCCCATGGATGAAATAATTATGAAAAAAAAAAGAGTTCGCATCCTAGGCAGCGAACTCTTTTTTTCATGATTTTTTTATCAATGGGGGGTGTCGGTGTTCAGTTTGAGTGTAAAATATTGACACTCGTCACTTACAGTGCGAACTAAAACATAGTTCGCTACTTAGAAAGCGAACTCAGTTTACACTTTAAAAAGGGTGAAGAGGACAAATTTTTTTGACTTTTATAAGATTTGCATCCTATGATACGAATTGTGGTGTTCCGTTTTTTCAATTTTACACACTCGCTTTCTAAATAATGAGAGGGGTATTTTGAGAAGTTTAGGGGTGAAAAAGACAACTGAGGGTGCGAAAAGTAAATCTCATACTCTATTATTTGGAGAGTTATATTATTCACACTCATAAAAAAAAGTTCCAAAAAAAATGTATGCAGATACACTCATAAAAAAAAGTTCCACTAAAAAATATATGCAAATGGACCTGAATTCAGTGCAGTCGGAGATCGAGATGACTGCATTGCAATCGGTCAAATTTGGACCGTTTGATTAAGATTGGACAGTGACAATTAATAACTCATAAAATAAATAAAAAGTTATAAAGTAGATCGGATGACTGAAATCATCCTACACCAACTGCAGGGAATCCGGTTCCTACACTAATTGTTTGATGTGGTGTAGTCAATGATTTTTGACCGTCTAATTGAGATCATGCGATCCACAATAAAAAGATATTCTAATTTTTTAAATGTGAAGGTTATTCTATGAAAAAAAATTGTAACTGTTCAATTGCGATCGAACGGACAAAAATTCATGACTATATATATAACTGTATGCATTCAGCGACTGTACGAAATTCAAATCCATATTAGTTTATGTGAAATTTATGCCACATGGTCTGTATTTTCTATGATCAATATACTACTAACTAAGTGATCCCTGCATGAGCAACAGAATATATATTCCAGGTATACCAAGATGATGACACATTAACATGTAACACCCCACAAGGGTGCTTATTATTCTCCTTGAATGGGTAACACCTAACACCTGAGATGGGATAAAGGTTGCAGTTCTTATTATTGCTACCCTTCTTTAGGACACTTTGCTTAATTATATATTACAATAAAATAACTAACATGCTCCAATTATTGAAGTTTTAGTGTAACCTAACCAAACGTGGAGACCCAAAAACCAACATTTTACATGCATTAAATGAATCTAATTAAGAGACAAGTGTCCTTGTTATGGATTAATTGAAACTTTATATGATGACATTGTTAGATCTAGCTAATATGGGGTGGACACATTTTTGCAAAAATGTTTTCGTACAATGCTACTCGATTATGCAACTTTCATATGTATATTATAATATGTGTTCACATACAAATAAATTGTCCACAAAAAATGTAAATTTTATTTATTTTTCTCTAATAAATATAGATGGCTTAATTGCAAATTTCATTTCTTATTTTTTAATTTTAAATTTATAAATCGATCTTTTATATTTTTAATGTTTTAAGTCGATTTATGATTTAAATGTTTTAAGTTGGTCTCTCAAATATTATACTTATTCAATAATTTTTATTGTACCGACTAATTCAAATATTAAAGATTTGAGAGACAAATATAAAAAATATAAAATGTAGAGGATCAACTTAAAACATTTAAAACACAAAATGATTAAGTTTAAATTTATCAGTATAAAACCTCTTGTAATTTGAATTTCGCTCACTAAATTTTTTCTAAAAATAAAACATGAATACAAATCAATTAAAATCGATAAAATTATTAGTACTAAGTCATAGTTAAATTCATGTCATATTTTATTTTTCTATTTGAATATTTATAAACAAGAAAGAAATTAGAGAAATTACGGTTGCATTTGTAATAAAAAAACATTTAAATAAAATTACCAAACCAACTTGAAATTAATTTTGTAGCACTATTACAAGTAGTGCTTTTTCCAAAATATTTAATTACATAATTATAGCTTTGCCCTTCTATATAAGGAACCCTCCTATAACTATGCTATCACACCAAATTTGTTATACTCTATACTCTCCTACAATTGTCTTCTTAGAATATATAGGTTTCCATACCCTCTCAATATAAGTTTTGAGATCTTTATGGAGAAGAAAGCCATCTTCAGAATTGTATTTATTATTTTGGTTATTTCCTATGTATATGCAGTTCCTTCAACTAGTAAGTTTCATGAATTTTAACCTTTTAGGGTTTTGATGCAATTTTCTTTTCTACATATACAATTTATTTATATATATACAAAGTTTAATTAATTAAGGACACGTATCTTGTGATTATATAGGGATTCCCATGACCAAAGAGATGGATATTGATTTTAAAGCTAAGGTATTCTCTCTTTTTTTTTTTTTTTTTAATGGCAAATATATTATATATAATTATAAAAGCGAAGGTATTCTCTCCCTTAATTTCTCCTTGTTCTCTCTCCCATATACCTTCCATTTCCCCCTAAGGTTCATGTGTAGTTGTTATAATTTATCCAATAAACTGTAAATAAATATACATATATCATCTAAGGGATATGTTTATGTTGCCCTAAGGGACTAATTAAGACAGATCTTCAAATAGTTCATTGAAAATACTAAGGTTATTTCTTGAAAATGGTTTCTCTAGCAAAGGTTAATTTAGAGTCAAATAATCTCAATAATTGATAATTAAAAAAAAAAAAAATCATTAGTTGATATATTCTAAATTCTAACACAACCATGATTTGTGATTCTTGTAAATTTGTAAGTAAATAACATAAACTATTTATTTATTTTTCAATAGCCAAGATTAATTAGTTTACACTCTAAAATAAATGGGGTTGAATATTTATGCTCTTGTCCAAGTATAACACATATTATGTTCTTCATTAATTTGTAGGAGGATTTGGTGATAGGCATTAGAAGCATTAATGAGAAGCTCTTTGACATGAAGAAGGAATTTGAAGAGAGAAGAATGATGATAGATCTTTCAGATTACCCTAATACTGGACCAAATCATCATCATGACCCAAAATCTCCAGGAAAAGCATAATTCTCTTAATTTTCAACATTTTTTGAAAATTAAGGATTATAATAGTTTGGATTGCCTACTTTGCTAATTAAGTCACTAGTCTATTAGTGCTAGAATCACATGTCATCTTTGTATATGTCAATTTAGGGTATCTCTAATTGAAAAATAAAATATTAGTTAAAAAGAAAGAAAAAATTATATAAATAAGACAAAAAAAATTTAACAGCTTGAAGTGAGAAAAAATATCTAGATATGTGGATTTTTAATTAGAGAAAAATCGATGGAGACAATCAAATAGGACATGTGATTTCAAATAAAAAGTGTTTTAATTTTTAGTGTGTCTTGTAAGGGTTTGGTGTTGTGAGATGAAACAATAAATAGCATGGAATTTCCAAGTTTTTGTGGTTGATTGATTTGGTACATTAATTGATATTTATGTACTATTTGTAGCCTTTTTTCTTTTTTAATATAATGTGTCCATTTTGTGGATAAATATTTTTATACTTATTGCATATTAGTATTGATGTGTTTAATTCTGACTTATCATCTTTCTAAATACTTTAAGTAATATTAGTAAGAGATATATTTAAAATAAAATAAATAGATACTAATTTTAATTGTATTTGTATTTACTGACATGTCATTTTTTTTCCCTTTGAAAAAGATGAATTTGGATTCTCTAAATTCAAAATTCCTATGTTCATTTGTACTTAGTGTAAAAATGTTAGCAGGGTCGGTGTTGGGGACCGACACTAAATTTGGACGTTATTTTGCTGTTTTCTAGTAATGAGAGATAATGAAGAGAGATAGCATGGTTGGCGGTAATAACAAATTTGACCTTAAAAATAAATTAAATATCGATAAATGTATGGTTTTTTTAATATAGAGAACCTAAATTGGAGAACGACTAACTCATCATTAATTAAATTTAAACAAAGGACATAGTGAGATCATCACTCTCTTTACATTAAGTTCAAATTCTTTATATGTTAATATTTTTGTTTGGTCAGTTTATACAAAGTTCTATTTTTACTCCATATCGAACAAATGATGTTTAATTAAAAAAAAATTAAAACAAAGGATTAGTGTGTTAAGTGATTAGATCACGAGTTCAATCTATTTGATAAAAAAATAACAATTACTATTTTTTCATTCAAAAAAACTTGGAAAAAAAGAACTTAGAATCTTTTGCATTTTATAGATGTGTCCCTCATTAAAAAGTAGTAAAATTTAATTAAATATGTATACAATTGTTTTTTCTTATCTCCCAAAAATTATTTATAAGGATATCAAGTTATTAGTTTAATAAGAAAACTCTTAATTAAGCAATCTCATTTTTTTTTTTAATAAATTAGGTATCATTCACTCGCAACTCTCATTATAATCATAAGACACCAAACACGTTTTTCTGTGTTCAATTTTATTTTATTTTTTTCATAAAATTATATATTCTTTTGTTTCATGATAATTTTTTACTTTAAAGAAAGGGAAATTAACGAAACTAAAAAGAAATTAATACAAAAAAACACATTTTCTAGCCATTGACCTATCAAGAAATAACAACTATGAACTTGAGTTCGTACGATACTTGTGCATGAAGGGCATCTGGTATATGGATCTCGCTGCCGTCTTTCATTTAGGGGTCCCACTAAATGCATCAGTAACCCCCAAATTGCGATCGATCATACTTTTTTCTCATACAAGGATCTTGTTCTCTGTCACACAGTTCGTAATATTGAAACTGGTAATTTAATTCCGCATGGAGTTCAACCTTAGCAACCGATTAAAACACCAAAAGATGTTAAATCTTTTTCCAGAATATCCATGTTTAAAGCATGAGATTCACACCTCGCAAAGCTCAACTCTCATTTCACCTCGGCAGACCAACCCTTTGTTGAATGATCATCTCAACCCTAATTTCAATTATCATATCTTGAATGTACCTAATAATCACAATATGTTGAAGGGCCCTCTTTCTCCCAACATGAGTACTGCTTACATAATTAAAAGGAAGTGGACAACCAGGGAGGATATGTATGTATAAAATTATTTCAATTCTTTGTTGTCTCTATATCTTTTTATTTTTTCTTTGAATTTTTTTCCTTTCTTGAAAGAAATAGAATAAACTCAAATCAAGCTAATTGTTCTATTAAATTATTTGTAGTTTTAGGGATTACTTATTAGGAATTTTCCTTCATTAAGTTAAGGTTTTTTAATGGACAAATGTCATCTTGAATGTTTAATTTGAATTTTGTGATTTTTCATAGGAAACTTGTGAAATTGGTGAAGCAGCATGGGATGCAAAATTGGTACCAAATTGCAAGATCAATGAAGGGAGTAAGGGATCCAAAACAGTGTCAAGAGCGATGGCTCAACCATCTCCATCCAAACATTAAGGTAATTAATTAGAAATAAAACAATTTATTTATTTTTCAATTGTTAATTAATCTATACTATTATTATTTGCCTTCCTCAAAGTAAAAAGTACACTTGGCATCCTCACATTACTTCTCAAGGAGCAAATTCATATGTGTCACTATTTTAAAAATGTGGCGTCTATGTGGCGCCTACGTGTCTTCTCTTTGCGACCTAAAGGGACACGGTTCAATTCCCACTGACAACAAAATATTAATTTTATGATTTTTTTTTGTCTTTCTTATTTTGCCTTGCTTTTTTTTTTTTTTTTACCAATTATTGAATTTATTGTGAAACAAAAAAATAATATAGATATTAAGATTGAGATAAATTCGATAGGATAAGTACAAAAAAAATAATCTATTGTAAAAAAAAAAAAAGATTTGCCTTGATTTGTTTTTTTTACCAATTTTTCAATGTATTGCCAAAAAAAATAATAACGAATCTTACAAAATAAAAAAAAACAAAAATTAATTAAAAGATAATACATATTATAGTAAATTACATTACCCTCTCTTGAGAGGTGCTTAAATTACATTACTCTTCCCTCATACGTTAAAATATATACTTTCCTCCCTTCTTATACAAAATATATTAGAGAAAATTACTCTCATCTCACTCGAAAGAAATTTGAATTTCATCCCCCTTCCCCCTAATTTTAAAACATACATTTTCCTCTTTTAATCAAACTTCATTTTAACTTTTTACACGAGCTTTATTAATTATTTACGCAATTAGAAATAAATCTCTTCAATTAGTTCATATATCTTTGAATATTTTAATGGAACATTTTATAAAAATAATTAAGATGTGAGACCTAAAGTTATGTTCATGTTGTTTTGTATATTACACGGGTTTGATTTAGTTCTTCATTCTATAAGAAATTACTCTCTCCTATTAGATCAAATATCTCTTGAAATTTTAACGAATATTTTACCCATATAATTAAGACGCGAGACATAAGATTATAGTCTCAATTGTCTTTACTTTTTACATACGTTTGATTTAATTCTTCACACCGTAATAGATTACCCTTTTCTGTTAGATTAAATCCTTTTTGATATTTTAATTGAAAATTTTGTAAAAAAAAATTAAGATGTAAGGCCTAAGGTTATAGTTTCAATTGTTTTTCTTTTTTACACGGGCTTGATTTTGTTTTTCACACCGCAAGAAATTACTCTCTTATATTTGATCAAATTCATCTTAAAATTTTAATTGAACTTTTTACAAGAAATTTTAATTGAACTATTTGATCAAGAAATGCCTAAGAATATTGTCTCAAATGTTTTACTTTTGACGGCTTTATTTATTTCTTTACGCCGTAAGAGATTATCATCTTCCGTTAGAACAAATTTCTCTGGATATTTTAATTGAAGTTTTCACAAAAATAATTAATAATTGAGACCTTAGGTTATGCTATCAATTGCTTTACTTTTTACTCGAACTTTATTTAGTTCTTCAAGTCGTAAGAGCGATTACCCTCTTCCATTGGATCATATCTCTTTGAATAATTTACTTGAACATTTTATATAAATAAATAAGTTATGAGGCCTAAGGCTATAGTCCAGTTGTTTTACTTATTACACGAGATTGATTAGTTTTTCACACCGTAATAAATTACTCTTTTCTTTTAGAGCAAATCTCTCTTGAAATTTTAATTGAAATTTTTACAAGTATTATAAAAAAAGTGAGACCTTATATTATAGTATCAATTGATTTACTTTTTACATGAGCTTGAATAAGTTCTTCACACCTGTAAGAGATTATTCTCTTATGTTATATGAAATTCATTTTGATATTTTAATAAAAAAAAATTTACAAAAATAATTAAAATGTGAGACCTAGGGTTATGGTCTCAATTGTTTTACTTTTTACACATTTTTTATTTATTTCTTCACACCGTAAAAAATTACTCCCTTCTATTACATCAAATTCCTCTTGAAATTTCACTTGAACTTTTAAAAAAGAAAAATTTAAGACCTTAGAATACAGTCTCAATTGCTTTACTTTTTACACGGTCTTTATTTATTTTTTCAGACTGTAAGAGATTACAATTTTCCGTTAGAACAAACAATTAAGAAGACCTAAGATTATGATTTCAATTTCTTTATTTTTATACAAGGGCCTGGTTTTAGTTCTTTCTATCGTAAGAGATTAACCCTCATTTGTTAGATCAAATTCCTTTTAATATTTTAATTGAACATTTTATAAAAATAACTAAGATTCGAGGTCTAAGGATATCGTCTCAATTTCTTAATTTTTTTACATGAATTTAATTTAGTTCTTCACACTTTAAGAGATTACGCCTCTTCCGGTTGATCGGATATCTCTTTGAATATTTTAATTGAATTTTTTTACAAAAAATAATAAAGATGTGAGGTTTAAGATTTTGGTTTCAATTATGTTTTACTTTTTACACCGGCTTGGTTTAGTTCTTTCAGTTAGATCAAATACATTTTGATATTTAATAGAATTTTTTTACCTAATAGTCAAGATACAAGACCTAAGGTTAGATGCTCTTGAATGAATTTTTCATCCCATAAAAAATTATCCTCTTCCATTAGAACAAAACGCTCTTGATAAATTAATTAAATTTTCTATCAAAATAAGAATAAAATAAATATATGTGCACATTAAAGTTTAAAATCATTAGTCCCATAAGTCCTAGCTCAACTGGCAAAAATTGCCGAAATTGTTAAGCCGGACGTCATGACCCGGGTTCGAACCCGGGATCTCACAATTATGTGAGTTTAATTTCAGTGGATTACCACTTCTTCTAAGACCAAAAAAAAAAAGTTTAAAATCATTAATTCTAACAAAAAAGTCCAAAATCAATATATTTTTATGAATGAAAGCTAACTCATATATAACGCGGGCAATTTTTCACTTCTAAGTTAGAGAAAAATCAATATCCTGGAGAAAAACAATATATTTTTATGAATGAAAGTTAACTTAAAGAAAACCAGAAGAAACAAAGAGAGGAACAACAACAACAACAACAACAAAACATTTTTAGCATAGATCTAGCCCTTCTGTTTCAAAATCCAGAAAAATCCTGGAGAAAAAATTCAACAGAGTTATGATTTATAAACAAAACCAAACAAAATAGATCTAAAATCTCATTGCCAAATTTTTGCAAAACAAATCTCATTGCTAAATAAACTCACCGAAACTGCTATATAACAATAGAGTTTGGGCATGCTTAGAATCATTTTTTAATATGGGACATTTATTTGAGCATGCTTAAAATCATGATATTCGACAAACTGTTCGGGTGGGGACTGATGTTGTGGGTGGCTGGCCGACAGTTGGATTAAGTGACGTGTGTCGATAGTGGTGATGTACCGAATGGTTTCGATGAGTTTGATGAAAATATTGAAGTTGCTGGTTATTGTTGTTGAAGTTCCGATGAAGACGAGGAAGAACACATTCTTTTATTTAACTTTTAAAATAGTTTGCTTACTAATTAAAAATGTCACTATAAGTTGACACGTGTCGCCACGTGATTTGTTAGCTAATTAGAAAAACGGGTCCATACTGTACCACATCACTATCCCGTTAACCAATTATTTTAAAAATGTATGGACTAAAAACATATTTAACCTATATATATATATATATATATATAGAGTTGTCAAATGGGTCAGCCCAGCCCAGCCCGAGCCCAGAGGCCCAAAACATCAACTGGGCTTAAGTGGGCCGGCCCATTAAGGCCCGACCCGCTTAGTACAGCCCAATAAGTAAGGGCCTACATGGCCCAATGGGCCGGGCCGACAAATTTTTTCATACTTTTTTTATCAAAAATTGACAATTTTTTTTTAAATAAATTTTAATGGACAATAAAACTACATATGCATCGCACACAAATTAATATCCATAAAAAAAGTGAGTGTCATGATTTCATGAAATAATAAATATTTCAAAATATCATGCAAAAGTTGAGAGATCTGTGGATGATGATTCATAAATCTCATCTTTTGTTACTTATTTTATCTAAAGATTTTATGCTAACTAAAATTCCTTATTTTTAGGTAAAAAATTTTTTAGATATTTTTTTAAAATTCTTTAAGGGGCCGCCCCAAAAGCCCGCGGCCCAACCCATGATGGTCCATTAAAAAAATAGGCCCAGCCAGATAAGGCCCAATAATAATTTTTTTGAAGCCCGGCCCAGCCCGATAACCTGACCCATTTTTACAGCTATATATATAGGTTAAAACATATTGATATATTATATATATAAATATAATATAACAAGCATTTTTAAAATTTAAAAAAAAAATAAAAAATATTTCTAGCCCGTGCTTGGCACATGTGTCCATACTAGTTAATATAGATGTGCAATTACATTTTACAATATATGATGTTATGAAAAACTAGAGGGGAAATCAGGGGTGGCTTAGGTCTGCACCCCCAAAATAATTTTTTTTATATGTGAAATGTGATTGATTGTTCTTGTCTTTATTCTTATTGTTTCGGTTTTATTCTTCTTTATTATAATTTGTTATTCTCTTTTGTGTATTTTTTTTTTCTTTCTCTTTATGTATTTTTTTTTATTATCATGTGTTGTTTGATTTGGTAAGTGAATTTCTACATAAAATTAGTGTTGGAATAATATTTTTACTTTTTTTTTTTGTTGAGAAAATGTGTTTAGTTTAATTACCAGCATAGTTAGAGTCGGTTAATCCAATCATTTGTAAATCACCAACATCTTCACTTTTGTACAAAATACCAACACTCAAAGTCCCTTTCAAGTATCTCATGATTCTTTTCACTGCGGCCATATGAATTTCAGTTGGACTTTCCATATATCTAGCTACTAAGCACACTGCGAAAACAAGATCAGGTCTAGTAGCTAGCAGATATATTAAACATCCCACCATCTTTTTGTAAACAGTAGCATCTATGGCCTTACCATTTTCATCCTTAACTAATTCGCATCCAAGGACAATTGGACTATAAACTATTATATTCATCCATGCCAAATCTAGACAATATTTCTTATGCATATTTGTGCTGATATATAAAGATTCCATTCCTGTTCTGATTAACTTCAACTCCTAGGAAATATCTCATTTTTCCTAAGTTTGTCATAGAAAAGTTTCCTTTCATTGACCCTTTGAATTCCTCAATCATCTTCAAGTCATTACATGTGTAGATGAGGTCATCTACATACAAACTAACAATAAGGATTTTACCTTCCGCACCATGGTTGACAAACAAAGTAGGCTCATAAGCACACTTCTCAAATTTCTCAACACAAAAGTAAGATCTTATCTTACTATACTAGGCCCTAGGGGCTTGTCTCAAGCCATAGAGAGCCTTCTTTATTCTATAAACCATCTCAAATCCTCCTTTATGATACCCAGTTGGTTGATCAGCCTTCTTTAGACTCATTAGTATCATTTCCATTAGTGTTGTCCACCATTTCATTGTTTTCAGTTATGACTAGAGCAATGTCATTCTCATCATCAGTAGTATTACTATTGTGTCAACACTATTAAGTCCTCCTTGTATACCTTGACTATTACTCAACCAATTTCATCCTTTAGATTCATCAAACACAATATCCCTACTAATGATAACTTTCTCATTAACTAGATCATACACCTTGGGGCCTTATATCCTTCACTCACACCTAGATTAACACATGTTATAATCTTCCCATCAAGCTTCTTTCTATGTACATCAAGCACATGCACATGAGCTAAGCAATCAAAAACGCTAAAGTGGTGCACAAAAGTAGACATGGCAATAAAACTCATACCCGCGGTTACCCGCCCGTACCATCCCCGTTTTGACGGGTAAAACTTGAGTTGACTGGGTTTGAGTTTGGGTTTTCCCCGATTTTAAAAGATGGGGATTGGGTGGGTAATGGGGATATTGATACCCACCTCGAACCCGTCCCCAAACCCGCCCCGTTTATATAAACATCATATTTTCCTTTTCATAAATTAAATTATATATACAAAAATATGATATATGTACAAAAAATTCTTAAATTACATTCATACGTTTATTTTTATTTTAAATTGAGTATTAATTAAATTGTTTTTCCTATTATTTTCTTTGTTTAATAAAATCATACTATTGAAATATAATAGTTCTCAACTTTTAAATCATTTTTTAACTAAAAAATATCAAAATATAATTCGAATTCATATGGAGAAAAACGAAACGGGGATACCCGAAACCCATTTGGGATACCCGAACCCCGTCGGATATGGGTTTGGGGTTCTATTTTTCTTCCCCGCTTAAAATGGGGATGGGGATACCCGAACTTTATGGGTTTGGATTTGGGGAGAGCAAAACCCGACCCCGCCCCGCCCCATTGCCATGCCTACACAAAAGGCTTCAATCCACTTCAAACCTTTTCAGGAGTCATGTCATTTATTGCTAGAGTAGGACTTCTATTCATGACATAAGTGGCCCATTTAACTGCATCAGACCAAAATTCCTTATTCTCTTGATTCATTTTTTGCCAGAAGAAGTATTTCTTCTTCATTGAACTCATCATAATTTGCTTCTTCCCAAGTTGGACATACAAATCAATAATGTCTAAGCTTATGACACCTATAACATTCAACAAGCTCTTTATCTTGTGTACCTCTTCCACGGTCTCTGGCAGCATTCCAGCCTCTACCTCTTCTTGCACCTCTACCAGCATTGGAGATCTTGAGAGAGCTTGTTCCTCGCTACTGCTATCTTTATGAGCCTTCATTCTTTGTTCATGGAGTAACAAGCTACTCTGTAATTCGTCAATGGAAAGGGTTGTCACATCGTTCGATTCTTTAATAGAGCACGCCACATAGTTAAAACTTGGTGTCATAGATCTCAAGATCTTTTCCACAACCACGATTTGCTCCACTCTTTCTCCATGTGCTGGCGTCTTGTTTGCAATTGTGAGAGTTCTTGCAATGTACCCATCTACTGTTTCACTCCCCCCCATTGCAAGAACTTCAAAATCTTGACGTAGAGGTTGTAATCGACCACGTTTTACCTTCTTATAAATATAATTTTAAAAATAAATAAATATAATATTCAATTTCTCTTCTTTGAATTCTCTGAATTGGAACAAAATATGTGATTGTTCTATTTTGTTTGATTTTATTATTTTTTTGTTACGATATATCTAGTTAGTGTTAGCTCAAAGTAAGCATGCATGAAAGTGCAATCTCATATATAAATAAACTTTCATTTTTAGATTATTCAATTATTAATGTATTATAATATGGACCAATTATGAAAATTTAATTTTATATATATATATATATATATATATATATATATATATATATATATATATATGAGATCGAAGGTAATAATTTTTAATACACTTGTGAAAATTGTAAATTTTACTATTACCAAAACTAATATGTATTAGAGTTTAAGTAATATATAATTATATTAGTTTTTTATTGTTACACTTTGTTTCTATTAATGTAGAAGAATTGATGGACCCTTGAAGAAGACATGATACTGATAAAATGTCATTGGAAAGTTGGAAACAAATGGACAGAAATTTCAAAGAAATTGTTGGGCAGGAGTCAGAACTCCGTCAAGAACCATTGGAACTCCACCAAGCGACGCATTGGCGTCAAGATGAATTGTAGCGACAATATCAATGACAATAACGACGGATCCTTGCTTTATGAATACATAAAAATGGTCACCTTAGCCGAAAAAGTTGCAAAAGAGATGAAGAAAAGCACAAGTGAGATGAAGGTGAAGATGTTGTTGGGTGAAGGTAGTGAAAATCTTGCTAGGTTGCTATTGTAATAATGTGGGTAAATTTTATTTGGTATGTCTTAAACCATTTCAGATTCTATTTGGTATGTCTTAAACCATTCCATTTTATGTTTGGATACATTTGAATTTTTGGAGAAAATATTAAATATGATTTATTAGTTCTTATGCATTTTAAGAGTTTTTTGTTTTTTATCAAACCAACAATAGGAGAACTGTGTGTGAGTGATGATAGAGTGAGAATAATAATGTCTCTGATCTTATCATCTTGGTTATAATAAGACACAATTGAATTACTAAAAATTGATATTTTAGTTTAATTAATTTTATGTCAAATACATTAATTTTTTTTAACTTATAATACATCAATTTTTATCAACTCACCACTCTCGTACATTATTTAAGACTTGAGGGAGTAATTTAAATTTTTGAACTTGAACAAAATAAAGATCATGTTATTGTCGAGGTGTGTGTGAGTACACATACACAATTTCTTTATGATGACAATATATAATTATGTTTGTATTAACTTTTTTGCTATTAGATTTGGGCTTTAATAAATGTCTTCGGTCTAGCATCGTGGGTTCACCATCTGGACCACATTCGGTGTGAATGGATCTTATTTCAAAGACTATTTTACTTTTCGCGCCTCTGTATTTCCTAACGCAGCCCTCTAAAATTACTATAATAATCTTTCTGTTATGTAGAAAGCAAGCACGATTCGCATGCTAAGTAACGGATGAAAATATTTTATACTTAAACACAACGTTTGTGCTTCCCATAAATAGAAAAAAAAAATTATGAAAAAGAGTTCGCAATCTAGAGTGCGAACTGAGTTTGATATCTAGAAAGCGAATTTTTTTTTCATGATTTTTTCATTCATGGGCGTGCAAATACATTATTGTCACTCGCTACATGGTACTCTCTCTCTAATTTATACGACACCTCTATTACTTCTTTATCGGATAATCGTATTGCAAAATCTACTGTTGGATTGAAAGATACTATAACATAGATCATACATATAAAATATAACATCAATCGGAAATGATTTGATATATATTCTTATAAAAATAATTAACAAACACTTTTTTATTGGAACTTTATATATATATATATATATACACACACATAAGATACTCAATTTAAAACAAATCACTATTTACAATAACGAGCACGAAACGATAACAAAATAAAAAAGACGGACTGACCGTCAGAATGCTAGTGTAAATAATAATAATAAACTTTTATAATTTTTTTAATTATTTTTTTCATTTAATTATGAATATTTTTATAAAAAATATTATCAATACAGCATAAAACTTTAAAAATAATTATAAATTGAGTTACATATTTTTATTAAAGGATCTTACACTCTTACATATTTAAACAGATGTAGTATATAAAAAACTACTTGATGAGTTATCCAATATTTTTACCAACCGAAGATTATTTGTAAGGACAAAATTACTATTTATCGGCAAAACAAAACCAGTAGGAGGATAGAAACCATTGTATTGAGAGGGCAATCTGTCAAATATATACATTGAAAGCGGCGTAAAAAGCGAATCTAATCGAAGTCGGTAACACTTTTTGGCCCTTTTGCCTTTTTGTAGGTCCCATTTATTTCTTTCTCACGTCATTACAACTATTTTTAGCCACTAAAGTTTATGGCTCTCATTCAACCATTTGATGACTCATCTTCCACCTGTCACCTTCCTAGCTGTCTTCTTTCTCTCCTCTTTTTCTTCAGGGTAGTCGAAAAGAGATGAGTGCACTGCAGTCGGTTAAATCTGTACCGTTTGATTAAAATCGAACGATGATAATTAATAACTTAGTAAATAAATAAAAAAATAAAAAATAGATCCGACGGTTAAGATCATCTGCAGTCACTATTTGACTGCAGGGAATCTAAATCCCTTATTCTTACTTAATTCGACCAAGTTTAATTTTCCGCTGGTTTAAGGAAAGATTAAAAAGTATCCGGTGAACTTAATTTAGTAATTAGTAGGATAATACATTATATATAGTAGATCGGCCTTCAAACTTCAGTCATTATATTTATTCATCTTAAAGGTGTAATTTCTAACCACTAAATTTCTTAAAGAAAAAAAAGGAAAGATTAAAAAGCCTATGAGATAATGGTTAAAAAAATAAGTGATATAATAATCTTAAAATAATATATTTAATATATTAAATTTCGAAAGAAAAATTCTACTTAAATTTTTGTTCCAATTTCTATTTTTGTTTAACTTAACCATTAACCATTGCTCTGAAATACATTTAGCATGATCCTAAAAAATAGTTACAATTTTAAGAAAGGATTCTCTCCATTGACATAATCGTAAATTTTTTATTTTCAACCTTTCATTTGGAAAAATATAGAGAGGACAAAAAGAAAAAAAAAAAAAAAAAGGTGAATTCAAAAGTGACGATGAGCACACTTGAAAAATATGAGGAAAAAAAATGAGAGCATGTATTCTCTTTAATGGTGATGAGTTAATTCATTCGATAAAAACATTGTATTTTATTTGAAAGAGTTAGAGTTTGAATATTGAAAATATGTTAGAAAATCATAATTTAAAGTAAATAAGTGGTTATATTATAATTTGAATTCTAATTCTACATATGATGTGTAGTATTTTTACCAATTAAACTGCTTTGCCCCTACTATAAAAAAATAAAAAATTGCTTTGCCCTTAATTATTTTTTTAAAAGAATAAATTGTAATTTATCATGGGGTAAATATTCTTTTTACGATATCGATGTTTTGAAATGGTAGTTACAAATGATAAACTTATTTTACTTTCCCACGTTGGTGTTAACTTGAACTTGGTGCTATCAATCAAAAGTAGATATATGAATCAATCAATTTTTATTTTTTTTAGATTTCATGAATCAACCACCTTAAAGCAATTAAGAAAGAGTAAGTGATGAAGGTCATTTTATTCGATTGTGGTCCGTCCAATTAATTTATTTATTTCTCAAACAATTTTTTTTTTATACAGACAGAATGACAAACTATTACACATATAAATTGGAGAATCGAAATTCAAACTCCAATCAAAACATCCAATCATAACAATTTTGGTATTTCACAAACAAACTTTAAATTATTAGAATTCAAGTTTAAGATAAAAAAAAAAAATCGTGACACTTTCATAAAAAAATTATGAAAAGAAAAAGACCACAACACTTTCCTTTGCTTTGATTAAAGGGAGCTTTTTCTTTACATATATAAATTACAATACAAATTAAAGGTCGTATGAAATTGAAAATGGTAAAGAAAAAGTAGACACCAACTCTCTTTATATAAAATATAATTTTTTTAAGACAAAAGGTAAAAGGAAAAGAGCTACAAAAGAAGGGGGCAAAACCGAAACCCTTCAAAGAAAATTAAATGTAAACATGGAGAGGCCAAGTCCAATATGAAATATCAAATTTAGCCCTAGACTTTAAAATATTAACCAAATTTGTCCTAGAATTTTTTTTCTTTTCTGGATCGAGGTCCTAGATTTATTATTTGTTATTATTATCCAATTTATTTTATTTTAAATGTTATTATATTCAATAACTTTCTTCCGTGCAATTTTTTCTTTTTTGATGTAAATGACTTTTTTTCTTCTTAATAAACAGATAAAATGATAAATTTAAAACTCATACATAAGTAAATGAGTCAGGGTCACCCTCTGTTAGCATTTCTTTTTAAAATATTGATGCTTAACAACTATGCTCATTGTCATATAAAAAAAATATCTACTAAAAGAGACCGTAAAACAAGTTGAATTGGAGCTCGATTTGATAAGCTTATTTTTGAGCTTATACAAATAGTTTATATATTATTATAAGTTTGTCAAATAACTTATGTGCTATTTACATGAACATTGCAAATTATTGTAGAGATCGAGGTTTGAACTTGATACTCCCACTTATTCATCTTTAAAATGAAATTCTAGACATTAGATTACTTGGCAAAAAAAAAAAACAACATAAGTTTCTTTTAGCTTAACCAAAATTTTGAATTTGATCATGAAGTTATACGTCAAAATATTTAATTTACGTAAAAAAAATTTGTGTCATTGTATATAATAAAATTTAAAGTTTAAAGTAAAAAAGAAAAAAAAACTTTCATTAAAAAAGTAAAAAGAAATGAAGAAAAAAACAAAGAAAAAAAAAAGGCATAAAAGGATGGTAGTACTTTGTCTATCATAATAGTTCATGTTCTTTTGTACTTTTTGCAGTGTGACTTTTAATTTTCAAAAGTCTATTGTGGGGTTGTTTGTCTTTTTGCAAACTTTTTTCCCTTTGAAAAGTTCTGTCAAATTAAAAGCTTTTCACTTTTTTTACCAAACACTTTCTCTTTTTCTCTTTCTATATCTCATTCATTCTTTCTTTCTCTATATTTCTGTGTTTTTAAGCTGTTTACAAACATCATAAGTTTCAACAACAACAACAATAATAGAAAGAAACATCACAAAAATGAATGGTGAAGGTGACATGAGTGTTAAGAATCATTCTAGTATCATGCTTTTTGGTAAGAAGATTCCGGTGCCGGAATATCATACTCCGGCGACATCTCAAAAGGGTTCTCAGATTCAGACCAATTCTACAACCATGGTAAATAAATATTCATCTTTTTTCATTTTCTTATAATTTTTCATTTAAAAATTTAGTTTTTTTTTTTTTTAAAAAAAAAAATTATTTTATGTATATATTTGTATTTGGTTAATAGAATTTTTTCTAAGCTTTCAAAACATTTGAAATTTGTAAAGAGTATTTATTCTAATTGATTTTATTTATTTTTTGATATATTTATTTGGTAACAAAATTATGAATATGTATCTTGTTCATCTAATAATATGTGTTTAATTGTATGAATTCTAGTAAAAAAATGGTTATATTTTATATTGTGTCTATATATATACACTTACTTAATTTAATAAATTGGATCTGCTCCATTTTTTTTATGATATTGATATTTGATACTCATCTTTTTGTGTGAAAGTGAGTTTTGTACTTCTGAAAGAAATTAACTGTTTTATTTTGATTGAAACATTATAATCAAATCCAAAAGTTGCTATGTGCTATTTCTTGTGAATTCTTATGGCTTAATTCCTCTTAAAAATCACTTAATTCTTATGAATTCAAGTATATATTCAGTTCAATTCTTGATCAATTACAAATAGATATGTTTTCATGAATATAATATGATTGGCTAGTGTAATAAACTGAAACTTTGGTAGGTTGGTGTGAAGTGTTTGACGAAATTATGTGACACTGTGATTTTGTTGAAGCTCCGCAGTTTCTTTCAAAATCATAGTGACATAACGTGATTCTGCCAAACTCGTTGTTAATCCAAACATTGGAGTTGGAAACCTGCAGTTTTTGTTAATGAGATTAAAGTACTATTAATTCGTAACATGTGAATTTTTTTATGGAAAATGAAAATATTTTCATGATTAATAATTGCTAATTGCTTATATTCCTTGATTTTCTCTACAAAGTTCTGACATCAATATGGATATCAGGCACAATATTGACATTTCCACCGCATATAACAGTTTAAGAAAGTGTTCAAATGTCACTGCACGTATATGTGTCGTGTCAGACACTAGACATCAGGCACAATAGTGACATCGCCACCGCATATAATAGTTTAAGAAAGTGTTAATGTCACTGCACGTATACGTGTCGTGTTAGGCACTAGACATCAGGCACAATATTGACATCGCCACCACCGCATATAGTAGTTTAAGAAAGTGTTTCAATGTCACTGCACGTATACGTGTCGTGTCAGACACTAGACATCGGGCACAATATTGACATCGCCATCGCATATAGTAGTTTAAGAAAGTGTTTCAATGTCACTGCACGTATACGTGTCGTGTCAGACACTAGACATCACGCTCAATATTGACATCACCACCGCATATAGTAGTTTAAGAAAGTGTTTCAATGTCACTGCACGTATAAGAGTCGTGTCAGACACTACATGCGTTTATTATAAAGTGTCGTTGCTAAATAATATTTTGTTTCTTAATTAAGCTATGTTTGTTGCCAAACTTTTTTCTGCATGACTACTGATTATGGTTTACATTTTATAGAATGCTTGCAGTAACTCAAAGCAAACAAGAATTGAAATGCCTCATACTCGAAATATTGAGAAATCAAAGAACTCTTTTAAAGAAGAAAATGAATCAAAAGTTACTACAAGCACAGTGGAGGACACTATGGAAACTAGCAGCACAGATCAAGACAAAGTCCTAAAGAAACCAGACAAGATTGTTCAATGTCCAAGATGCAACAGTTTCGACACGAAATTTTGTTATTTCAACAACTACAATGTCAATCAACCACGGCATTTCTGTCGCAACTGTCATAGATATTGGACTGCTGGTGGAACAATGAGAAACGTTGCTGTCGGTGCTGGGAGACGGAAGAACAAACACCTAGGTTCACAGTATCGTCAAATGATTGTAGCGTCCGGTGGAACTCCAACCGCAAATTTAGAAACCAATGATTCTCTCCAACGTGATAATGGTATTGTCTTAAAATTTGGTCTAGATGTTGATGCAAGTGCTAACAATGGTACGGAAAATCGAGAAGAATCGTCATCATTATGTGTATCTTCTGTGACGAATGGTTATACTCGAGGAACCGAGTTATCCGAATCGGAACAAAATAGGTCAAAACCTTTGCAGAGTTACCCTGCATCTTCATGGATAATTCCAATGAACCAAAGTTGGAACAATGTTACTTCCATGGTTCAATCTTCTATGCAAATGTATCCTACTACAGTGCAGTGGTGTCACGCGCCGATGGTTGCGGTTACCAACATTTTCACACCAAACATTGGCTTGCAATTTACTCCTGGTTCACATGGAAATGGAAATGTTTCAATTGGTTCAAATGGTTGCATTTCACCTTCTTCATCTACTACTAGTAACAGTTTATGTTCAGGTAATGGATCACCAATCCTTGGAAATCACACTAGAGATTCTGTTTTGACCGATGAAGAGAAACCGGAAATGCGTGTTTTCATACCGAAGACTCTTAGAATTGATGAAACAAATCTTGAATAAATTCTGATGCTATTATACATTTTTTAGGAAAATTTAGGTCCGAGCGACACCGATTGTAAGATCATGAAATACCGCAAGGACTCGGTGTAATCTCTTTGCATTGTAATTTCTTTTGGGCATAGCTTGTGCCTATTTAGTTAATTAAACATCTCTTTGCTTTTGAAAAAAAAAAATATATATTCAGTGTATCGATCGAACGGGTTGGTTGATTAAGTTTTTTCTTTTTTTACAAAAGAGTTGATGAAAATCGAAATCATGATCTTATACATGCTACTCAAATCTCTCATCATTAGGTTGGTTGATTAACTCTAATTGAGTGACAATCTATCAAACGAGAAAATTATTAGTAATTCATAACACCCCATTTTGTCCATTCACCCCTTGACACCATCTAACCCAAAATGGTATAATCTATCAAAGAAGAAAATTTGGTTAATTTTCATGGAGACCACATTAATTTTTTACGTACACCACAAGTGGCAGCTGCAGTGGCGGCTCAGAGGGCAGCCATTAGAATTGAGAGTTGAACTTAATTTATCTTTATAAAATCGGCTTATAAGATGAAGATTATTTTTATTTTATAAATATATATTTAGATTATCTCGCAAATGATATGAGATTTTTTAACACTCTCGCGTTCGGCGCTATTGGACTTGAGGTGCGGATATAAATAGTGGATAGCTCAATCAAAAATTAATAGCAGGAGGCCCAATAGATCATGGAAAAGGCTCTGATATCATCTTAAAATTGAAAGTTGAATTTAACTTATCCTTACAAAAATGAATTACATAAGGTGAAAATTATTTTAGGTTTAATTAGTCTGCATGTCCCTTAAAAATATTTTTGGTTTCACTTTGATCCCTTAAAGAAACAACGTTTTACTTTGGTCCCTTATTGATATGTCCGTCAGTTAGTATGATCCTTTTCATCCATATTTTTGGTTACTGAAATTGTTGATTAAGTTGTGTTGATGCAGTAGATTTATTTTCAACTCATCTATGTATTAGAGGTAGTTAACGGTTTCTTAAAAAAATGGATGTAAATGACCATACTTACTGCGGACATATCAATAAGAACCAATGTAAAATGTTATTTTTTTAAGTTTTTGTTTGGTAGGAGACAAAAAGAAAAGAGAACAATAAAAATACGAATTTAAAAATACGAATCTTAAAGTTTTCGATCGTTTGAATTTTAAATTATTGCTTTAAAATCTTTACTGAACTTATCATACTTTTGATTCAACCCACAACCCTGAGAGTTGGCTTGTTTTGTAAGAAGGTGCTGAATAGCTAGGTGGTCCAGGTAGTAAGACCCGCAGATAGGGCAGTGAAACCGTTGGTTTAGCCTAGTTGTATTCTTCTTTGAAACTCAAACAAAAATAAGGGGGAGGAGAGAGTCACATAGTAAGACTAGTCAGTCAAGTTTTGAGAGTTTTAATTTAAAAATCAAATCAGTTGAAAACTTAAAGGTTTAATTAACCCAAAGATGTCTCGATTACTGAATAGGGCTTGGAGCAGTGTTAGTGGTAGAAGTAGTAGATCTAATAGAACTTTAGTTCCACCAACTTCCTCCGATACTGAAGCAACATTAAACCAAGATACTTTTCAAAATCAAGAATTAGAAGTTCAAGAAATGGAAAATAAATTAATTAATTGGAATATGCCCGAGATTAAGTTAAATGAAATTTATAAGATTAGTACCTTCGATTTTAAAAGTCAAAAAATTATTCACACATTAGAACAAGCTAGAAATGTAAAAAATAAACAAGAAACTTTTACGTTACTAGATAAAAAACTACTAGACCAACATTATAGAGATGGATTCCGATACATCCACTTAGGACTAGTTCAAGTGGCAGTAAAACCTTTACATAAATTAGGATTAAATTCACCCATATTACTAATTTTAAGGGATTCTAGGATTATAGATTTTCATGACTCTGTTATAGCCATGTTAGAATCTAATCTTAATGATGGTCCTGTTTATTTTAACTGTTACCCAAATTACTCAATGAGTTTAAATGATGAGGTTACAAGTTCATCGTTAGTTATATGTGTACAACATCAGAATGATAACTTTTCAGAAGGAATATCTAATGTAGATATTATTTCTAGGATAACTTATAAGGTTACTAATGTTAATTATAATTATAAATCTTTAAGATCTACACCTAGAAATGAAACCTGTATCATAGAAGCTAATTTAAAGAAATCCAGTATAATTACCCCAAAGATATTAACCATTTCAGAATTAAAAGAAAAAATTCCAGAAGAATGGATAATAGAAAATACTACGCAACCAGAAAAATTAGAATCAAGATCTATTAGAGATATTATTACTGATCAAGATGGAAACATTCGTATTAGAATGAATAGAAGTCAATCATTTAGATATAATCAGTCGCCTAGTATAGGATCTTCCTCTTCTAGACGATCTATGGATTCAACAATCAGGTTGAATTTAGCAGGAGTAAATTTTGCTCCAACAATACCGCAACCAATTTATCAGGAAAGAATCAGTAGATCTCCTTCACCTACTGAATCTCAAATATTAGGAGTAATTAAAGAAGATGAACCTTTTGAAATTGATAAAACTTGGATTAGAGAAGAATTCTTATTAGACTATAATAAGGATAAACGAAGATGGTATTTTGTCACCTTTTCAGAGTATGAAAGGGACGTATATCTTAAATTATTTTATCAATTTTTAGAACATCACGAAATTAACATTTACTTTTTTACTTGGTTTGAATTATATTGTTTAGAACATAATATATTAAACCCTTACGCTAAAAAATTATTTTTAAACACCAAAACTAGAATGAGTATTAAATGGAAAACTTCTAGAAAGGAAATAGTTGAATCTATTCATCCTCCTTTAGAAGCTTTGAAAATTACACCTCCTAAAGAAAATATTGAAATAGAAGCCTCACCGTTTAAAGCTATAAGTAACCCATCGGAACAGAAAAAAGATGTAAACAATATTCATAGTCAATTAAACTACACTAATCAAATATTATACACCATGTCACAACAATTAGAGAGAGTTGAACAATTTTTACCGGAATCTTTAGAAACTAAAGTAGCTGACCCTACTAGGCCAGTCTATCATTATAATATACCTACAGAAAAGGAAATTAAAGATTTAACTCTTGGATTTAATCCAGAGCAGAAATTAGATGAATTAGTAGACAGACTAAAAATATTAAATATAGGATCAACCTCAGAAGTAAAGATTAACACGTTATCATTTGGAAATGAAGAAGAAAGTATTATTTCGCGATTAGACAAGGTACCTCGACCTAAAACTCGAAACTATTACCCTAGACCTTCCTTTGCGGATGTCCAATTTGAAGAAAGAAATAGTTTTATAGGAGACAGTTACTCAGGAGATTGTATTATAGAATGGAATATAGATGGTGCGTCTGAACAACATATATTAAATATTATTCAAAATATGACTATGGCAGCAACTGCTTTTAAAATTAAAAAGAATTCAGATAGAAAAACTAAAGATATGCTTGTAATGGGATTTACAGGTCAATTAAAAGGATGGTGGGATAATATACTTAGTGAAGAAGATAAGTTAAAAATTGATTCAGCAATTAAAATAGAAACTAATGAAGAAATCTGCGTTACAACCTTATTATATGCTATAACTAAGTTTTTTGTAGGAGAACCTTTAAAACTACAACAAAGAGCGTCTGATCAATTACTAAATCTTTATTGCCCAACCATGTCTGATTATCGTTGGTATAAAGACATGTTTCTGTCTAAATTATGCCTGCGTCCAGACGGGGCAGCCATTTATTGGAAAGAAAGATTTATTAGTGGTTTACCTAGATTATTTGCAGAAAAAGTTAAAAGCAATATTAAACAAAATTACAATGGTGAAATACCCTTTAATTCGTTAACTATGGGAGAAATATCGAATTATATTGTAGAAACTGGTTTACAAATCTGTACGGATTATAAAATACAAAATAAAATTAAAAATGAAAAAGCAAATAATAAAAGAGAAATGAGATCTTTTTGCGAGCAGTATGGTGCTACTCCAATACGAGCTCCTAGCAATCCTAAAAGTAAAAAGAAATCTTTTAGTAGAAATAAGAAAAATCTTAAAAAATATTATAAAAAAGACAATTACCAAAAAGATAAATACCAAGAGAATAGAAAGTTTTATAAGAAGAAAAAGAATAAAAAATACTCTTACCAAAAATCCAATAACAATAATAAAACTAAAGATATTAAATGTTATAAATGTGGTCGTTTCGGTCACTATGCTAATGACTGCAAAGTTAAAGAGAAAATTCAACAAATTAGTAATCTAGACATATCAGAAGAGTTAAAACAAAATTTAATTCATACTTTAGAAAATATAATGCTATTATCAGATGAAGATTCCTCTTCGTCTTATGAGTCTGAAGCTGACGATATTAATAATCTAGTTGAAAGTAGTGAGTCTAGCGAAGAAGAATCAGATGAATGCTTAGGCATAGATTTCTGTAATTGTACTAATTGTAGTAAAAGCATTAATGTTTTAACCAATCATCAAGCTAATACATTAATAGGAATTTTAGATAAAATGGAAGAATCAGAAAGTAAACAGGCTTTTATGAGACAAATTAAAGATATTATTGATGATAACGAGATAGAAAAGAAAGAATTACATAAAGTAGAATTTAAGGATGTTATGGAACTCTTTAAAAAACCCTCTCAAAGTTCTATAACACTAAAGGACTTACAAGAAGAAATTAAAATTCTTAAAAGAGAAATTCAATATTTGAAAACTAAAGATGATGAATTAGAAGTTAAAATTCTAGAATTACATGGAAATATGATTATTCAAGATCAGAATAGGTCAAGGACAATGGTTTCTTTACCTTCTACTAGTAAGCAAAATAATGAGGAAATATACATTAATAAGATAGAGAAAATGATATCTCATAAATGGTATACTAAGATTAGTTTAGTACTAAGAAATTCAACGTTTGAGTTTACGGCACTAGTTGATTCTTGTGCTGACCTAAATTGTATTCAAGAAGGATTGATTCCTACCCAATATTATGAAAAAACCAAAGAATCATTAAGAGGAGCTAATGGAAACAGATTACAAGTTTCGTATAAGTTATCTAATGCTAAAGTATGTAAAGATAAAATATGTTACATAACCTCCTTTTTGTTAGTTAAGAATATTACTGAAGAAATTATTCTAGGAACACCTTTCCTAACTTTACTTTACCCTTTTACGGTTAACGAAAACGGTATAACTACAACTGCTTTATCTAGAGAAATTAATTTTGAGTTTTTAGATAAACCAAAAATTAGAGATTTAAACTCTGTCCAAGAAAGAGCGGTATCTCGAATTAACCTAATAAATAAAAAGACGAAACAAATTAATTTTATTAATAAAGAAATACATTCTAGGAGAATAGAAGAACAATTAGAAACTCCAGCCATTAAAGAGAAAATTAATAATGTTTTAGATAAGTTTAAAACAGATCTTTGCTCGGAACAACCTAATGCGTTCTGGAAAAGAAAAATACACACTGTATCTTTACCCTATGAGCCAGAATTTAAAGAACTTAATATACCAACTAAGGCTCGTCCAATACAAATGAATCAAGAACATCTTAATTACTGTAAGAAAGAAATACAAGATTATCTTGATAAAGGATTAATCAGGCCAAGCAAATCTCCTTGGAGCTGCTCGGCTTTTTATGTTATTAATGCATCTGAACTTGAACGAGGAAGTCCTCGGCTTGTTATAAATTATAAACCCTTAAACAGAGCTTTAAAATGGATTAGGTACCCAATACCTAATAAGAAAGACTTAATTAATAGATTACATAATAAAAGCATTTTTTCTAAATTCGATTTAAAATCTGGATATTACCAAATTCAAATAGAAGAAAAAGACAAGTACAAAACAGCGTTTGTTGTGCCCTTTGGGCATTATGAATGGAATGTTATGCCTTTAGGATTAAAAAATGCTCCCTCAGAATTTCAAAACATTATGAACACCATATTCAATAAGTACTCAGACTTTACAATAGTATACTTAGATGATATACTAGTCTTTTCAGACTCCATTACTCAACATTTTCACCATATGGAATTATTCTACCAAATCATTAAAAGTAATGGATTAGTCTTATCTGAAAGAAAATTAAAAATATTTCAGTCAAAAATTAGATTTTTAGGTTTTGATATAACACAAGGAATGTACACCCCAATTAGTAGATCTTTAGAATTTGTTAGCAAATTTCCTAACGAATTAAAAGATAAGACTCAATTACAAAGGTTTTTAGGATGTGTCAATTATGTGTCGGATTTTATCCCTAACCTAAGAACCATATGTATTCCATTATTCAAAAGACTTAGGAAAACTCCGCCTCCTTGGGATGATACTATGACCCAGAGTATATTACGCCTTAAGGCCGTAGTTAAGAAATTACCCTGTTTAGGAATACCTGATCCTACAGCCAAATTAATTGTGGAAACTGATGCCTCTGATCTTGGATTTGGAGGAATTTTAAAACAAAGATTACCGGGCATGGATAAGGAACAAGTGGTCAGATATTATTCTGGAACTTGGAACCCAGCTCAATTAAAGTACAGTACTGAAATTCTGGTGGCAAGTGTCAGATGTGTAGCACGATGTGTACACTTTAGGAATCGTACGATGTGTAGCCTAATGTGTCAACATCGTGAACAACTGAACTTGATGAACAAGTAAACAATATAAAGTGCAGGAAACAAAAGAACACGTGAGTTTGTTAACCCAGTTCGGCACTTATAACAAGCCCTATTCTGGAGGATACCAATCCAGGGATGAATCCACTATGGTAGTATCAATTCAAAGCTAAACTCCCCCGTTTACAACTTCTCACTTAATCACTACCCGTGCTAATTCTACCTAGGAACTCCTAGATATGAGAACCTCTGCTCACTCCCCCTCAACCTTACCCAGTAAGGATTTAATAACAAACTCAGTTGGAGACACACTCCTAGACAAGCAAAGCACTCGTACCTAAAGGCTTAGAGTGTTGCACAATCTAACTCCTTGCTTCAAAGCTTTGGAGAAAGAATACTAGAGATTACAACTCTATCAAACTCAGTCCTTACTTGTATCAAAATTATGATTCAAGTGAAGGCTCACAAATAACAATGAACAGACTAAGACCTAAGACTCGATATCTTCAACTCTTGGCTTCGTGTTCCTTTATGTCTTCAGTCTTCCTTTATATAGAACAAGTTTCATGGGCTTGGATCTTCAATAATAACAGCTGGCCTTTGTTAATTCTCTTTGAGATTTATTTGATCATAATCTTTTAATTGTTTGTTTCAAATCTTTTTGATCAAAGTCGGCCAATAAAATAAAACAGAACCATGAAAGATTATCTTGTTCCTTGGCGCGAAAGCTGGCACGATTTAATTTGAAAAACAAATCTTTTTCAAAAGATCGCGTTTAAATAAATGAAAGCGCGTCCAGTAGGGCGTCCAGATGTGAACCCTGATGTGCCACACATCATGCTCCACATCATGGAATCAGGCTTATTTTACCAAATGAAGCCAACACCCTAAAAGGTCTCAACAATCTCCCCCTTTGGCAAATTTTGGGCTAAAATAATCTTTGAGTCACCCAACTAAACTTGGAGAGATGTGTAGGCACATCAGAGGCATGCAGCAGCGGATTAGAGCCTCGCAAATAAAGAGAGAAATAAACTCTCACAAGATAGGAAAATAAATTCCCAAAGACTGAGAAAAATAAATTCTCAGACACATACAAGCATGAGATTCCATGCACACATAAGGGAGGGTAGCAAACCCAGTAATAGTCTACTCCCCTTTGAACTAGAGCACTTTCCATGTACTCCCCCTAAATCTCATATCCCCTATAGGCTTCTTCAGAATGCATGACCTAGAGAGAAATAGAGAAGTTTTAAACTTGGCTTCTTAAGAATGCATGACCAAGTTAAAACTCACAGATGTGTCAAACATCACACAAAATATCTTCTACAGGCTTCTTAAGAATGCATCACCATGTAGAAATTAGATAACATCTTCAATTGGACTTCTTAAGAATGCATCACCCAGTTGAAAATGTACAGAAAAGGTCTTCAGAAGAACATGCTTTAGAAAACTAATTCTTCAAAAATTTGTTGATAAAATATTTGAAGAAAAATAAGCATGTATACCAGATGCGTAGTCAGATGTGCCACACATCAGAACTTCAGAAGTTGGAGAAGCTTCAGAAGCTGAGCAGAGCTTCAGAAGTTATAGAGCTTCAGAAGCTGAGCAGAGCTTCAGAAGTTGTAGTGCTTCAGAAGCTGAGCAGAGCTTCAGAAGTTGTAGTGCTTCAGAAGCTGAGCAGAGCTTCAGAAGTTGTAGTGCTTCAGAAGCTGAGCAGAGCTTCAGAAGTTGTAGTGCTTCAGAAGCTGAGCAGAGCCTCAGAAGTTGCAGAGCTTCAGAAGTTGAGAAAGTTTCAGAAGTTCAGAAGTTCAGAAGTTGCGAAGTAAGTAGTTCAGAAGTTCAGAAGTAAGTTTTTCATTTTAATTTTTACTCCCCCTTTTTAGCCAAACATTATGACAAACATACTGAGAGTAAGTAACACACCATAGAATGCAGATAGCATGAGATGTAGAGATGATGGTGCATGATCAGAAAGAGGCACTCAGGCCGTTAATAGTGCAGCAAGTACAGAACAGGCACGCAAAGGTGCATCAGAAATCCAGGGCATAGCCCACAAAATACAAGCAAAAACAAGGAAATACTGAGTACAGGGAAATATTAATGAATTACAATAATTCAAATATCCTGGCTCCCATCAGTTTCCTCAGCTTCAGAGTCATTGGGCTCCTCCTCCTCCAATTCCTCATCCTCAGCCATTGTTTGCTCATCCTCAAGCTCCAGTCCAGCAATGACTGCCTCCAGCTTGGCCTTCTTCTCATCCAGAGCCTTGCAAGTCTCCTTTAAAGCAGCAATCATGTCTGTCCTAGACATAGCATTGTTTGAGCTGGATGTGCCCACATCAGGAGTCACATCAGACTGCTTGAGACTAAAAGAAATAGCAGACTCTCTTCTGCAAGACAAATCATCCTTGCCCAGAACATCAGGTCTCTGGCTCAATATGATTCCACACAGTAGGGAAGGAAAGGCAATGGGTAGTTTGACAGCTAGGGTTTTGGCATGTTTGATAGTCTGATCAAAAATATAAGTACCAAAATCAAAGTTAATTTTGTTACCTACAGTATAGATGAACCTAGCCAAACCTGTAGCCACATCACAGTTGTGTGTGGTAGGCACCCAGTTAGCAGCAGCAATCCTGTTCAGGATGTTGTAGATTGGAGTGAGCTTGCTTGCTTGCAATTTTCCCTTCTTAGGCCAAGTCTTGACCTTTCCAGCTGTGATGGCCTTGATTATGTAGTTGTCATTTGCCTCCATCTCAGCAAAGGGCTCCTCACTTCTGCCCAGATACTTGTTGATAACAGTGGGAGAGAAGTGAATTTCTTTACCTCTCACAAAAACAGTTTGGTATTCCTTGTCCAAAGGATTGTCACAACCAGCAGGGATGTTTACCAAAAACTCTTTGACTACCTTCTCATAGCAGTCACCTAGTCCAGTAACAGTCTTCATCAAGCCAGCACGCTTGATCAACCTCATAACTTCCTTGCACTGCAAGGCTTCAGCACTGAGCTCCCTCTCCAGAGCTAACCTTCTATGAGCAATGTACTTCCATTTACCAGCATGTGCAGGGTTGTGGAAGGAAATCAAATCAACTGGGATGTCAGGAATTCCCTGAGGAATTTTCTTCTTCCCATAGCTCTTCTTCACAGCAGACTCAATGTGAATCACATCAAGCTCCACATTGCGTTCCTTAGCAGATTCTTCCTCAGACTCACTGATGTGAGCTACATCCTGCTTCACATCGTACTCTGAGTCACTTGTAGGTGGCTCTTTTCTTTTCTGAGTCTTCTTCTTTGCAGGTGGAACCACAGCTTTACTAAATCCCTTCTTGGGACTTTGGTTTTGGTGATGATGGAGGAGTGTTTGTTTTTGTGGAAGGAGATGTTTTGGTTGCAGTAGACATGATGATGATGATGAAGTATGAAGATTTCAAAGAAAATTGCAGAGAGATGAACAGAGGTTTTGAGAGAGATCAAGACAAGTTCTTGGTCGTTTGAGTGTTAGAGAGATGAATGTAGTGATCAATGTGGTAGGCAATAAGAGAAAATCTTGAATAAACGGATTTCTTGAAGTTTTGATCGTGAAATAGCCGTTGGAAATATTTTTGTAATGATTGCCTTTGGATTGCGTGCAACTGTGGATGGAGGGAAAGAACAGGTAACCGTTGCACGTCTAAATAGCTATTATGGCTATTGATCCTCAAAGAGGCAAATACCAAGTTTGCCCCTTAACACCTCAAACCTATTTGCATCTAAAGCCTTAGTGAAAATATCTGCCAGTTGATTTTCTGTGGCAACATGCTCTAGAGTCACAATATTGTCTTCAACAAGATCTCTAATGAAATGGTGACGTATATCAATGTGCTTTGTCCTACTATGTTGGATAGGATTTTTGGAAATATTTATAGCACTTAGATTGTCACAGTATAATGTGAGCACATCTTGCTGCACATTGTACTCACCTAACATCTGCTTCATCCAAAGTAGCTGAGAGCAACTACTTCCTGCTGCAATATACTCAGCCTCAGCTGTAGAAAGAGAAACACAATTTTGTTTCTTGCTGAACCATGATATAAGGTTGCTTCCCAAAAAGAAACATCCACCAGAAGTGCTCTTCCTATCATCTGCACTTCCTGCCCAGTCAGCATCACAATAACCTAACAATCTTGTGTCTTCACCATGAGAGTAGAGAATTCCATAATCACTTGTACCACTGACATACTTGAGAATCCTTTTAACTTGATTTAGATGACTCATCTTAGGCTCAGCTTGGTACCTTGCACACACACCAACAGCAAAGCTAATATCAGGTCTACTTGCAGTGAGATAAAGTAGACTGCCAATCATGCTTCTGTATAGACTTTGATCAACACTGACACCATGCTCATCTTTAGAAAGTTTGAGATGGGTTGCTGCAGGAGTTCTTTTATGATTTGCATTCTCCATTCCAAATTTCTTCACAATGTTCTTGGCATACTTGCTTTGAGAGATGAAAATTGTATCTTCCATCTGTTTGACTTGCAGACCAAGAAAGTAGGTAAGTTCACCTACAAGGCTCATCTCAAATTCAGACTGCATCTGATTCACAAACATCTTGACCATTGGATCAGACATTCCTCCAAACACAATGTCATCTACATAGATTTGTGCAATCATGAACTTGCCCTTTTCTTCTCTGATAAACAAGGTTTTGTCTGTTTCTCCTTTTCTATAACCTTGCTGCACAAGAAATTTGGTTAGCCTCTCATACCATGCCCTAGGAGCTTGCTTTAATCCATATAATGCCTTCTTCAATCTGTAGACATGATCTGGATAATTTGGATCAACAAATCCCTTGGGCTGCTCCACATAAACTTCCTCATTCAAGTAGCCATTGAGGAAAGCACTCTTCACATCCATCTGGAATAGCTTGAATTTCAAGATACATGCTACTCCCAGAAGTAACCTTATGGACTCAAGACGTGCCACAGGAGCAAATGTTTCATCAAAGTCTACTCCTTCAATCTGAGAGTAACCTTGAGCCACAAGCCTAGCCTTGTTTCTAGTCACAACACCACTTTCATCAGATTTATTCCTATAAACCCATTTAGTACCAATGATGTTGACTCCTTCAGGTCTAGGAACTAAATCCCACACTTCATTCCTCTTGAACTGGTTCAGCTCCTCTTGCATAGCCTCAATCCAAAACTCATCTGTCAAGGCTTCTTTCACATTCTTTGGTTCTACCTTTGACACAAAACAAGCATTGGATACGACCTCTCTTGACCTTGTCATAACCCCTGACTCAGGATTCCCTATTATGAGTTCTTTTGGATGATTCTTTTGAACTCTAACAGAGGGACCCTTGTTCACTGGAGTCACATCTTCTTGCTGATCAGTCTTCTCAGGAATCTCTATAACTTCAGAGTCTTCAGGCAGGGGGTGAGATGTGTCCACATCAGGATCAACATCAGGTTCATTATCTGAACAGTCATCTATGACAACATTGATGGATTCCATCATAGTTCTTGTTCTGTTGTTGAAGACTCTATAGGCTCTGCTGGTTATGGAATAGCCTAGAAAGATTCCTTCATCACTCTTGGGATCCATCTTCCTCCTTTGCTCTCTGTCAGCTAAGATATAGCACTTGCTACCAAAGACATGGAAGTGTTTGACAGTTGGTTTTCTTCCTTTCCATATCTCATACAGTGTGGTTGAGGTACCTTTTCTCAGAGTCACCCTGTTGTGTATATAGCATGCAGTACTCATGGCCTCTGCCCAAAAGTAGTAAGGTAGCTTCTTGGCATGTAGCATAACTCTTGCAGCCTCTTGCAAGGTTCTGTTCTTCCTCTCAACTACACCATTTTGTTGGGGTGTGATTGGTGAGGAGAACTCATGCCCAATTCCTTCATCAGCACAAAACTCAGAGAATCTTGAATTTTCAAACTCTTTCCCATGATCACTTCTGATTCTAACAATGCCACTATCCTTCTCTCTTTGTAGTCTAAGGCATAATTCTTTGAATGCATCAAAAGTGTCAGTCTTCTCTCTGATGAAGCTAACCCAAGTGAACCTTGAGAAATCGTCTACAACCACAAAAGCATATCTTTTGCCACCAATACTCTCTACCTGCATTGGTCCCATCAAGTCCATATGTAGCAGTTCAAGAACTCTGGATGTCACCTGATGTTGTAACATTGGGTGTGACATCTGAACCTGCTTTCCAACTTGACATTCACCACATATATTGCCTTCAACAATCTTAAGCTTTGGTAGACCTCTAATAGCTTCCTTGGACACAATCTTCTTCATTCCCTTCAGATTCAAATGGCCAAGTCTTTGGTGCCAAAGCTTTACTTCTTTTTCCTGACTTATCAAACATGTAGTGGAGTGAGCTGTTTCATCAGGAATCCATAGATAGCAGTTGTCCCTTGACCTAGATCCTCTCATCAACAATTCTCCTTTGTTAGAAGTGATAAGACACTCATTCTTTGTGAAGTTGACCTTAAGACCTTGATCACATAGTTGGCTTATGCTGATAAGATTAGCCTTCAAGCCTTTAACAAGTAACACATCATCTAGGTCAGGTAAGCTTTTGCTGCTGAGTTTACCACTGCCCTTGATTTCACCTTTTGCTCCATCACCAAAGGTTACAAAGCTTGTTGTATGAGGCTTGATATTAGTGAGAAATTTCTCAACACCAGTCATATGCCTAGAACAACCACTATCAAAATACCAATCATTACTAGAAGATGCTCTAAGAGAAGTGTGAGCAATATGTGCAGTTTCAGAGACTTTAGGCTTCCACATCTTCTTAGGAGTGACCCTTGCTGTTTTGGCTTGCACCTGAGGCTTTTTCTTGGGATACCCATAGAGTTTGTAACAGAAGGGCTTGATGTGACCATTCTTCCCACAGTAGTGGCATCTCCAAGCATTAAACTTCTCTTTGCCAGCAGGTCTCTGATGTGGAGTGTGGTGTGTCCACATTCTGCTAGGGTCAGGTTTCTTCTGAGCAGGAACAAACTTAGTATTTGTCTTCTTGCTGTGATGTTTGTTCTTAAATCCTACACCAGATGAGTCACCAGCATGCTTTCCTACTTTCAAAATTTCATCAAGCATGTTGGTTCCAGGGTTGAGCATCTTTACAGACTTGGTCATATTTTTCAAGTTGGTTGACAGTAACTTAACTTCACTTTCAAGACTAGCAACTTGACTCTGTAGTTGACCCTTCTCTGTCTCCAGTTGACTGATGATTTCCTTCTGCTCTTCATTGACCTTGTACAGTTCCTCACTCTTGATAAATAGCTTTTTATGGACTGAGGCTAGTTCATCAAAGGTGAGTTCTTCATCATCAGATTCAACATCAGTATTATCCACCCCAGTCATGGCACTAACATGATTAGCAGCAACATTCTCTGAGTCAGTGTCAGAGTCTTCATCAGACCATGATACAGTTAGGCCTTTCTTCTGCTTCTTCAGATATGTGCCACATTCTGATCTTATATGACCAAAGCCTTCACATTCATGACATTGAACACCCTTGTTCTGAGTTGACTTATCATCAGTTTTGGTTTTTGTTGAAGTGTTACCTAATTTACTGATGTCAGTCTGGATGTTCCTCACATTCCTCCTTGGTCTTCTGTCCACCCTCCTTTGAAGCTTGTTGAATTGTCTTCCCAACATGGCTAAGTCATTTGAGAGATCGTCATCTGATTCATCAGCTTCTTCTTCTTCACCAGCACAAGATGCAAAAGCTATACCTTTTCCTTTCTTCTCAGTTTGCTCACCTAAGTTCATCTCAAAAGTTTGAAGAGAGCTCACAAGTTCTTCAAGTTTCATACTTGGGATGTCTTGAGCTTCTTCAATAGCTGTGATTTTCATGTTAAATCTCTTGGGTAGGGATCTAAGCATCTTTCTCACAAGCTTTTCTTCAGACAATTTCTCACCTAGAGCCTCAAAGGAATTGTCCACCTCAAGCAAATTCATGTGAAATTCATGAATTGATTCTTCTTCTTTCATTCTGAGGTTTTCAAACTTAGTGTTGAGAAGTTGGATTCTTGAGCTTTTTACCTTGGCATTGCCTTCATGAGTGGTTCTGAGTATCTCCCAGGCATTCTTTGCAACAGTACACTGCTTGATTAATCTGAACATGTTCTTGTCCACTCCATTGAATAAAGCATTCAAAGCTTTGGAGTTTCCAAGCGATGCAGTGTCTTCTGCAGCTGACCAATCTTCCTCTGGCTTGAGTACACCAGTGTCAACACCATTAGCATCCAAGACTTTGGGATGCTCCCAGCCTTTGAGCACAGCTTTCCAAGTTCTGCTGTCAAGTGACTTTAGGAAAGCAATCATCCTTGGCTTCCAGTAGTCATAGTTGGTTCCATCCAGGAGGGGTGGTTTGTTGACCGTTGTTCCATCCTTGTCCATGTTTCCAGAAAGTAACTTCCCTGGAGCTCACCCTCAAACAGGCAGGGTGCCTGCTCTGATGCCAATTGAAATTCTGGTGGCAAGTGTCAGATGTGTAGCACGATGTGTACACTTTAGGAATCGTACGATGTGTAGCCTAATGTGTCAACATCGTGAACAACTGAACTTGATGAACAAGTAAACAATATAAAGTGCAGGAAACAAAAGAACACGTGAGTTTGTTAACCCAGTTCGGCACTTATAACAAGCCCTATTCTGGAGGATACCAATCCAGGGATGAATCCACTATGGTAGTATCAATTCAAAGCTAAACTCCCCCGTTTACAACTTCTCACTTAATCACTACCCGTGCTAATTCTACCTAGGAACTCCTAGATATGAGAACCTCTGCTCACTCCCCCTCAACCTTACCCAGTAAGGATTTAATAACAAACTCAGTTGGAGACACACTCCTAGACAAGCAAAGCACTCGTACCTAAAGGCTTAGAGTGTTGCACAATCTAACTCCTTGCTTCAAAGCTTTGGAGAAAGAATACTAGAGATTACAACTCTATCAAACTCAGTCCTTACTTGTATCAAAATTATGATTCAAGTGAAGGCTCACAAATAACAATGAACAGACTAAGACCTAAGACTCGATATCTTCAACTCTTGGCTTCGTGTTCCTTTATGTCTTCAGTCTTCCTTTATATAGAACAAGTTTCATGGGCTTGGATCTTCAATAATAACAGCTGGCCTTTGTTAATTCTCTTTGAGATTTATTTGATCATAATCTTTTAATTGTTTGTTTCAAATCTTTTTGATCAAAGTCGGCCAATAAAATAAAACAGAACCATGAAAGATTATCTTGTTCCTTGGCGCGAAAGCTGGCACGATTTAATTTGAAAAACAAATCTTTTTCAAAAGATCGCGTTTAAATAAATGAAAGCGCGTCCAGTAGGGCGTCCAGATGTGAACCCTGATGTGCCACACATCATGCTCCACATCATGGAATCAGGCTTATTTTACCAAATGAAGCCAACACCCTAAAAGGTCTCAACAAGTACTATTAAAAAAGAAATTTTATCAATTGTTTTATGTATTACAAAATTTCAAGATGACTTGTTTTCGAAACCCTTTTTATTAAAAACTGATTGCAAAGCTGCAACCAGTGTTTTACAAAAGGATGTTAAAAACTTAGTTTCAAAACATATTTTTGCAAGATGGCAAGCATTACTCTCCTGTTTTGATTTTGAGATTGAGCATATACAAGGAATAAAAAATTCATTACCCGATTTCTTAACTAGAGAATTTCTGCAGGGCAAACATGAGTAAAGCTCCTGCCGACCCTCGCGACAATTATGGTCCTCCAAAGAAAATTACAGACACCACATTAGCATTAAGCCCGGCCAGATCATCAATGAAATTCTGGTGGCAAGTGTCAGATGTGTAGCACGATGTGTACACTTTAGGAATCGTACGATGTGTAGCCTAATGTGTCAACATCGTGGACAACTGAACTTGATGAACAAGTAAACAATATAAAGTGCAGAAAACAAAAGAACACGTGAGTTTGTTAACCCAGTTCGGCACTTATAACAAGCCCTATTCTGGAGGATACCAATCCAGGGATGAATCCACTATGGTAGTATCAATTCAAAGCTAAACTCCCCCGTTTACAACTTCTCACTTAATCACTACCCGTGCTAATTCTACCTAGGAACTCCTAGATATGAGAACCTCTGCTCACTCCCCCTCAACCTTACCCAGTAAGGATTTAATAACAAACTCAGTTGGAGACACACTCCTAGACAAGCAAAGCACTCGTACCTAAAGGCTTAGAGTGTTGCACAATCTAACTCCTTGCTTCAAAGCTTTGGAGAAAGACAACTAGAGATTACAACTCTATAAACTCAGTCCTTACTTGTATCAAAACTATGATCCAAGTGAAGGCTCACAAAGAACAAAGAACAACTAAAGAACTAAAACCCTAAGACTCAATTTGTAGACTTAGCTTCTTGATTTCAGTTGATGAATAATTGGTCTTCAGTCTTCCTTTATATAGAACAAGCTTCATGGGCTTTGACGAGTTGGCCTTGATAAATTTTGCCTTGAGATTTATTTGATCATAATCTTTTAATTGTTTGTTTCAAATCTTTTTGATCAAAGTCGGCCAATAAAATAAAACAGAACCATGAAAGATTATCTTGTTCCTTGGCGCGAAAGCTGGCACGATTTAATTTGAAAAACAAATCTTTTTCAAAAGATCGCGTTTAAATAAATGAAAGCGCGTCCAGTAGGGCGTCCAGATGTGAACCCTGATGTGCCACACATCATGCTCCACATCATGGAATCAGGCTTATTTTACCAAATGAAGCCAACACCCTAAAAGGTCTCAACAATCTCCCCCTTTGGCAAATTTTGGGCTAAAATAATCTTTGAGTCACCCAACTAAACTTGGAGAGATGTGTAGGCACATCAGAGGCATACAGCAGCGGATCAGAGCCTCGCAAATAAAGAGAGAAATAAACTCTCACAAGATAGGAAAATAAATTCCCAAAGACTGAGAAAAATAAATTCTCAGACACATACAAGCATGAGATTCCATGCACACATAAGGGAGGGTAGCAAACCCAGTAATAGTCTACTCCCCTTTGAACTAGAGCACTTTCCATGTACTCCCCCTAAATCTCATATCCCCTATAGGCTTCTTCAGAATGCATGACCTAGAGAGAAATAGAGAAGTTTTAAACTTGGCTTCTTAAGAATGCATGACCAAGTTAAAACTCACAGATGTGTCAAACATCACACAAAATAACTTCTACAGGCTTCTTAAGAATGCATCACCATGTAGAAATTAGATAACATCTTCAATTGGACTTCTTAAGAATGCATCACCCAGTTGAAAATGTACAGAAAAGGTCTTCAGAAGAACATGCTTTAGAAAACTAATTCTTCAAAAATTTGTTGATAAAATATTTGAAGAAAAATAAGCATGTATACCAGATGTGTAGTCAGATGTGCCACACATCAGAACTTCAGAAGTTGGAGAAGCTTCAGAAGCTGAGCAGAGCTTCAGAAGCTGAGCAGAGCTTCAGAAGTTATAGAGCTTCAGAAGCTGAGCAGAGCTTCAGAAGTTGTAGTGCTTCAGAAGCTGAGCAGAGCTTCAGAAGTTGTAGTGCTTCAGAAGCTGAGCAGAGCTTCAGAAGTTGCAGAGCTTCAGAAGCTGAGCAGAGCCTCAGAAGTTGCAGAGCTTCAGAAGTTGAGAAAGTTTCAGAAGTTCAGAAGTTCAGAAGTTGCCCCATGTGGATGAATAGAATCTTTTTCTTAATTCTCGTCTCAATTCTCTCGTTCTATTCTCTCTAATAACACATCACAATTTGCTGCAGTTAAGACTTCAAAGTTGTTCATTTTAATTTTTACTCCCCCTTTTTAGCCATAAATTATGACAAACATACTGAGAGTAAGTAACACACCATAGAATGCAGATAGCATGAGATGTAGAGATGATGGTGCATGAACAGAAAGAGGCACTCAGGCCGTTAATAGTGCAGCAAGTACAGAACAGGCACGCAAAGGTGCATCAGAAATCCAGGGCATAGCCCACAAAATACAAGCAAAAACAAGGAAATACTGAGTACAGGGAAATATTAATGAATTACAATAATTCAAATATCCTGGCTCCCATCAGTTTCCTCAGCTTCAGAGTCATTGGGCTCCTCCTCCTCCAATTCCTCATCCTCAGCCATTGTTTGCTCATCCTCAGTAAGCTTCTTCAAGGGGATGTCAGAATTGTAGCCTTCTACATCCACAACAACTTTGTCAGACTGGATATTATCTTCAGGTTCCTCAACCTCAGCAGGTTGATCTTCTTCAACAAATACCTGATCAGGAGAATCAGGAATGACAGCAGGTTTTTCAACAGCAGCAGTCTCTTCTTCAGCAGGAGACTCTTCTTCACCTTGTGGCAATGATGTGCCAACATCTGCCACAACATCAGGTTCTTGCAGGGCCTGAAGTACAGAATCAATGATCTTCTGAGTCAAGGGGTGTCTTTGACCCTCAGAAATCTTCACAGCAGCCTTCTCAGGGTTAGGGTTTGAAGAACCTACACCCATAGATGCTTCAGCATCAGCATCACCAGATTTAGCAGGAAGAGGTTCAATATGCAGACTTTCCATGGTGTGAACCCTCTTTGGTGAGCCAATCTTTGGCTTCTTGCTTTTCTTCTTCTTCTTCTTGGATTTTTCTGTGGAAGGAGAAGGAACAACATCTTCCTCTGCAGCAATGGGGGTTGATTCCCTTCTTGATCGTTTTGACTTCTTCTTCTTTGATCCAGATGGCTTGATCATAGAAACAGGAGTGGCATTAACGATCATGTCACTTTGAACTTCTTCAGGATGCGGGGAATTAGGTTTTGATGATGATGGAGGAGTCGTGAATTTGGTTGAAGGAGATGTTTTGGTTGCAGTAGACATGATGATGATGATGATGATTTGGTATGAAGATTTCAAAGAAAATTGCAGAAAGATGAACAGAGGTTTTGAGAGAGAGATCAAGACAAGTTCTTGGTCGTTTGAGTGTTAGAGAGATGAATGCAGTGATCAATGTGGTAGGCAATAAGAGAAAATCTTGAATAAACGGATTTCTTGGAGTTTTGAACGCGAAATAGCCGTTGGAAATATTGCCTTTGGATTGCGTGCAACTATGGATGGAGGGAAAAAAACAGGTAACCGTTGCACGTCTAAATAGCAATTATGGCTATTGATCCTCAAAGAGGCAAATACCTAGTTTGCCCCTTAACACCTCAAACCTATTTGCATCTAAAGCCTTAGTGAAAATATCTGCCAGTTGATTTTCTGTGGCAACATGCTCTAGAGTCACAATATTGTCTTCAACAAGATCTCTAATGAAATGGTGACGTATATCAATGTGCTTTGTCCTACTATGTTGGATAGGATTTTTGGAAATATTTATAGCACTTAGATTGTCACAGTATAATGTGAGCACATCTTGCTGCACATTGTACTCACCCAACATCTGCTTCATCCAAAGTAGCTGAGAACAACTACTTCCTGCTGCAATATACTCAGCCTCAGCTGTAGAAAGAGAAACACAATTTTGTTTCTTGCTGAACCAAGATATAAGGTTGCTTCCCAAAAAGAAACATCCACCAGAAGTGCTTTTCCTGTCATCAGCACTACCTGCCCAGTCAGCATCACAATAACCCAACAATCTTGTGTCTTCACCATGAGAGTAGAGAATTCCATAATCACTTGTACCACTGACATACTTAAGAATCCTTTTGACTTGATTCAGATGACTCATCTTGGGCTCAGCTTGGTACCTTGCACACACATCAACAGCAAAGCTAATATCAGGTCTACTTGCAGTGAGATAAAGTAGACTGCCAATCATGCTTCTGTATAGACTTTGATCAACACTGACACCATGCTCATCTTTAGAAAGTTTGAGATGGGTTGCTGCAGGAGTTCTTTTGTGATTTGCATTCTCCATTCCAAATTTCTTCACAATGTTCTTGGCATACTTGCTTTGGGAGATGAAAATTGTATCTTCCATCTGTTTGACTTGCAGACCAAGAAAGTAGGTAAGTTCACCTACAAGGCTCATCTCAAATTCAGACTGCATCTGATTCACAAACATCTTGACCATTGGATCAGACATTCCTCCAAACACAATGTCATCTACATAGATTTGTGCAATCATGAACTTGCCCTTTTCTTCTCTGACAAACAAGGTTTTGTCTGTTTCTCCTTTTCTATAACCTTGCTGCACAAGAAATTTGGTTAGCCTCTCATACCATGCCCTAGGAGCTTGCTTTAATCCATATAATGCCTTCTTCAATCTGTAGACATGATCTGGATAATTTGGATCAACAAATCCCTTGGGCTGCTCCACATAAACTTCCTCATTCAAGTAGCCATTGAGGAAAGCACTCTTCACATCCATCTGGAATAGCTTGAATTTCAAGATACATGCTACTCCCAGAAGTAACCTTATGGACTCAAGACGTGCCACAGGAGCAAATGTTTCATCAAAGTCTACTCCTTCAATCTGAGAGTAACCTTGAGCCACAAGCCTAGCCTTGTTTCTAGTCACAACACCACTTTCATCAGATTTATTCCTATAAACCCATTTAGTACCAATGATGTTGACTCCTTCAGGTCTAGGAACTAAATCCCACACTTCATTCCTCTTGAACTGGTTCAGCTCCTCTTGCATAGCTTCAATCCAAAACTCATCTGTCAAGGCTTCTTTCACATTCTTTGGTTCTACCTTTGACACAAAACAAGCATTGGATACAGCCTCTCTTTGTAGTCTAAGGCAGAATTCTTTGAATGCATCAAAAGTGTCAGACTTCTCTCTGATGAAGCTAACCCAAGTGAACCTTGAGAAATCGTCTACAACCACAAAAGCATATCTTTTGCCACCAATACTCTCTACCTGCATTGGTCCCATCAAGTCCATATGTAGCAGTTCAAGAACTCTGGATGTCACCTGATGTTGTAACATTGGGTGTGACATCTGAACCTGCTTTCCAACTTGACATTCACCACATATGTTGCCTTCAACAATCTTAAGCTTTGGTAGACCTCTAATAGCTTCCTTGGACACAATCTTCTTCATTCCCTTCAGATTCAAATGGCCAAGTCTTTGGTGCCAAAGCTTTACTTCTTCTTCCTGACTTATCAAACATGTAGTGGAGTGAGCTGTTTCATCAGGAATCCATAGATAGCAGTTGTCCCTTGACCTAGATCCTCTCATCAACAATTCTCCTTTGTTAGAAGTGATAAGACACTCATTCTTTGTGAAGTTGACCTTAAGACCTTGATCACATAGTTGGCTTATGCTGATAAGATTAGCCTTCAAACCTTTGACAAGTAGCACATCATCTAGGTCAGGTAAGCCTTTGCTGCAGAGTTTGCCACTGCCCTTGATTTCACCTTTTGCTCCATCTCCAAAGGTTACAAAGCTTGTTGTATGAGGCTTGATATTAGTGAGAAATTTCTCAACACCAGTCATATGCCTAGAACAGCCACTATCAAAATACCAATCATTACTAGAAGATGCTCTAAGAGAAGTGTGAGCAATATGTGCAGTTTCAGAAACTTTAGGCTTCCACATCTTCTTAGGAGTGACCCTTGCTGTTTTGGCTTGCACCTGAGGCTTTTTCTTGGGATACCCATAGAGTTTGTAACAGAAGGGCTTGATGTGACCATTCTTCCCACAGTAGTGGCATCTCCAAGCATTAAACTTCTCTTTGCCAGCAGGTCTCTGATGTGGAGTGTGATGTGTCCACATTCTGCTAGGGTCAGGTTTCTTCTGAGCAGGAACAAACTTAGTATTTGTCTTCTTGCTGTGATGTTTGTTCTTAAATCCTACACCAGATGAGTCACCAGCATACTTTCCTACTTTCAAAATTTCATCAAGCATGTTGGTTCCAGGGTTGAGCATCTTTACAGACTTGGTCATATTTTTCAAGTTGGTTGACAGTAACTTGACTTCACTTTCAAGACTAGCAACTTGACTCTGTAGTTGACCCTTCTCTGTCTCCAGTTGACTGATGATTTCCTTCTGCTCTTCATTGACCTTGTACAGTTCCTCACTCTTGATAAATAGCTTTTTATGGACTGAGGCTAGTTCATCAAAGGTGAGTTCTTCATCATCAGATTCAACATCAGTATTATCCACCCTAGTTATGGCACTAACATGATTAGCAGCAACATTCTCTGAGTCAGTGTCAGAGTCTTCATCAGACCATGAAACAGTTAGGCCTTTCTTCTGCTTCTTCAGATATGTGCCACATTCTGATCTTATATGACCAAAGCCTTCACATTCATGACATTGAACACCCTTGTTCTGAGTTGACTTATCATCAGTTTTGGTTTTTGTTGAAGTGTTACCTAGTTTACTGATGTCAGTCTGGATGTTCCTCACATTCCTCCTTGGTCTTCTGTCCACCCTCCTTTGAAGCTTGTTGAATTGTCTTCCCAACATGGCTAAGTCATTTGAGAGGTCATCATCTGATTCAACAGCTTCTTCCTCTTCACCAGCACAAGATACAAAAGCTATGCCTTTTCCTTTCTTCTCAGTTTGCTCACCTAAGTTCATCTCAAAAGTTTGAAGAGAGCTCACAAGTTCTTCAAGTTTCATACTTGGGATATCTTGAGCTTCTTCAATGGCTGTGATTTTCATGTTAAATCTCTTAGGTAAGGACCTAAGCATCTTTCTCACCAGCTTTTCTTCAGACAATTTTTCACCTAGAGCCTCAAAGGAATTGTCTACCTCAAGCAAATTCATGTGAAATTCATGAATTGATTCTTCTTCTTTCATTCTGAGGTTTTCAAACTTAGTGTTGAGAAGTTGGATTCTTGAGCTTTTTACCTTGGCATTGCCTTCATGAGTGGTTCTGAGTACCTCCCAAGCATTCTTTGCAACAGTACACTGCTTGATCAATCTGAACATATTTTTGTCCACTCCATTGAATAAAGCATTCAAAGCTTTGGAGTTTCCAAGTGATGCAGTGTCTTCTGCAGCTGACCAATCTTCCTCTGGCTTGAGTACACCAGTGTCAATACCATTAGCATCCAAGATTTTGGGATGCTCCCAGCCTTTGAGCACAGCTTTCCAAGTTCTGCTGTCAAGTGACTTTAGGAAGGCAATCATCCTTGGCTTCCAGTAGTCATAGTTGGTTCCATCCAGGAGGGGTGGTTTGTTGACCGTTGTTCCATCCTTGTCCATGTTTCCAGAAAGTAACTTCCCTGGAGCTCACCCTCAAACAGGCAGGGTGCCTGCTCTGATGCCAATTGAAATTCTGGTGGCAAGTGTCAGATGTGTAGCACGATGTGTACACTTTAGGAATCGTACGATGTGTAGCCTAATGTGTCAACATCGTGGACAACTGAACTTGATGAACAAGTAAACAATATAAAGTGCAGAAAACAAAAGAACACGTGAGTTTGTTAACCCAGTTCGGCACTTATAACAAGCCCTATTCTGGAGGATACCAATCCAGGGATGAATCCACTATGGTAGTATCAATTCAAAGCTAAACTCCCCCGTTTACAACTTCTCACTTAATCACTACCCGTGCTAATTCTACCTAGGAACTCCTAGATATGAGAACCTCTGCTCACTCCCCCTCAACCTTACCCAGTAAGGATTTAATAACAAACTCAGTTGGAGACACACTCCTAGACAAGCAAAGCACTCGTACCTAAAGGCTTAGAGTGTTGCACAATCTAACTCCTTGCTTCAAAGCTTTGGAGAAAGACAACTAGAGATTACAACTCTATAAACTCAGTCCTTACTTGTATCAAAACTATGATCCAAGTGAAGGCTCACAAAGAACAAAGAACAACTAAAGAACTAAAACCCTAAGACTCAATTTGTAGACTTAGCTTCTTGATTTCAGTTGATGAATAATTGGTCTTCAGTCTTCCTTTATATAGAACAAGCTTCATGGGCTTTGACGAGTTGGCCTTGATAAATTTTGCCTTGAGATTTATTTGATCATAATCTTTTAATTGTTTGTTTCAAATCTTTTTGATCAAAGTCGGCCAATAAAATAAAACAGAACCATGAAAGATTATCTTGTTCCTTGGCGCGAAAGCTGGCACGATTTAATTTGAAAAACAAATCTTTTTCAAAAGATCGCGTTTAAATAAATGAAAGCGCGTCCAGTAGGGCGTCCAGATGTGAACCCTGATGTGCCACACATCATGCTCCACATCATGGAATCAGGCTTATTTTACCAAATGAAGCCAACACCCTAAAAGGTCTCAACAATCAAAAATTACCCTAGGATCACCTAGTTACCTAAACAAGATTATGTCTAATCCTCAGCCTATTACTAAAATAAGACCCCCCTCCGGAATTAGGCCTGCCCTTGTTACTCCATTACAGTTCACCGCTCAAACTTCGAGCTCATCAAGCTCTCGTCCAACTAAATTATCCTATTACTCACCACCAGAATCTACCCCAAAAGCATCATTTATTACTAAAACCCAGTCTGTACCCATAGTACCTTTAGAAAATCATTACTGCCCCCAGAACTCTTCATTAGCCCAAATAATAGCAAAAGTATTACCTCCTGGATTTTACTACCTTCCAGAAGACTCAAATTTATTCAAAACCAGAAAATTTTACGAATTCATTTTAGTTGACACCGATTCAATAGTCCTTACTCACAATTATGATGTTAAAGACCCCTCAAAAATTACTTTTTCAAAGTTTAAAATTAGTAAAGTATTATCACCAGCAGATTGGGGTCAACCCCCTTTTAAAGAGAAATCTCTTAGTAGAACTTTTGTTCCTCAGTGTTACAATTACTTTGATTACATGAAAGCCTGGTACCATTTTTTAGATGTTGAACCCTTTAATCACACTTGGTTCATTTGGTTTAACAAAAACATATCAATTAATTTTCCGATTTGGTTCGTTGAGTGGTTCCATTCAGTTGGACCAGTTCTTGATTCTTTACCAGATTACGCTTTTGAAGCTTATAAGACTTTTAGAGAAACTACTACTTGCCCCCAGCATAAGGCTTTGCTAGGGTTTTGTGCTGTTTTTGGAATTACCTGGATTACCTCTTGGACACTGTCTACGGAGCCTATATGGGAGGATGCTCCTCCTTTGCAATTAATAAAAAGATACTCTGTTAAGTGGTGGAGTAAATTTAATCCATTATTACTCTCATCGGAAAGATTAGAAGCTTGGTTTAAAGCCAATCCTAATCTTTGCAAGGCAACGAAACTACCTCCTCCATCAGAAATTAAAGACTTTTCTTCACTACATCCAAAGTTATTAGAATCATTAAAGCATATTACAAATCCTCAAGAATTTTTTGAAAAGGTTAAAGATGCTATGTCAGTACTGTCCGACTCAGAAAGTACCAGTATTACTAGTGCAGCTGAGAACGAAGATGACTGTTACGGAATTCAAGATCTCTAGATGTGATATCACAAGATCTTCATCATTATTACAAAAATTAATTATGTAACTTTTACTTTTGCTTTTACTTTTCTGTCTTTGTCGTTTGTAAACATTATTGAGTCCCGGTCATGTCATGTTACTTTTACTTTATGCTTTACTTTTAGGTTTGTCGTTTGTGACAAATTATTAAATTACTTTACAGCTGTTAGCAATTATTTCCTACAGCTGTCGTCGATTATTAAATGTAATTCATTAGTTTTCAAGTCCGATGGATTCCTTACTCTATAAAAGGATCATTCGGTTCCATTACAAAGCATGCAAAAAATATTTCAGAAAAAAAAAAAAACTGAAGAGATTTTGCCTTGCTTGAAAATACTGTAAGTACGATATTACTCAATAAAATGTTTTACTATAATTTCTTTTTTCTTGTTTTTACTTATCAAATTATATTTTATATGACAACTACTTTAGACTTGTTTCTTGATGATTTACCTGTTTTAAATCATACCTTCTTATGGATTATGTTTTGTTTTTACGAATTAATCACCGGTCCAGTTATTATATATATATATATATATATAGGATTTTGCTAACGTACACTCGGTTATTTTTAAGAAGGAGTGTTTTAGCAAGTTATAACTAAAAAGTTGTTAAATACACCTTGAGGTGCATCTTACTAAAACACTCCTTCTAAAATATAGGTGGGTGTAAGTTAGCAACTCGTATAGATCTTTGCTATCGTACGCCCACTTATTTTTTAGAAGGTGTGCATTAGCAACTGATAACTAAAAAGTAGTTAAATAAATCTTAAGGTATATGTCGCTAATGCACACCTTCAAGAAAAATAGTGGGTGTGCATTAGCAAAACCTATATATATATATATATATATATATATATATATATATATATATATATATATATATATATATATATATATATTTAGACTAACTTTAGTCCAAATACATGCATCGTTTTCCTCACAATTATCTCGCAACTAATATAAAATGACAACTCATCCTAGCACCAAAATATTATTTGTAAATATTATTGAGTTATCATAAATAAACCTACACATCAATCTCAACCTTACACATCTTATATTATATGTTTAAATTAAGTTGATTCATTCTAAATATCTACTCAAAATTTCAATACTAAGTACTAACTCTAAGTAGATATTTAGTCCATAATAAACATATAAGATGTGTAATAACATTTGTTAAGAGTTATAAATCCTTAAATTGATTTCAGTTGTTAAGAAAGATACACATGGATGATATTTTTAGTTTTAAAAAATCCAAATATTTTCTCCACATCAAAAGCGACATAAAAAGCGAATCCAATCAAAGTCGGCATAACTTTTTGGCCTTTTTTTTCATTTTCGGTGGGTCCCTTTTCTCTTTCTCACATTTTATCATCACCATTATTCTTAGGACCAACTTTTTAGCCACTACTCATCTCTTGGTTCTCATTAATCTATCGGTGATGTTATTTTGACAACTAAATAGTTGTTCAACAACCATATAATATGGGATCCGTCATCTTTTTGCTATTTATTATTATTTTTGATCTGCTTCGATTTACGTGCATAGAAAAAAAAAATTAATTATCTACATGGGACAACTTTTTTAAGTGTTCAAATAACACTCCTCTTAATCTATTTGATGACTCATATGCCATATGTCATAACCTCATATATTTTCGTTCTCCAGCTCATTGTTTTACAACCTTTTCTTAACATATTCACTTAACATATTCATTCTAAGCAAAAATAAATTAGCTATATATATATATATATATATATATATATATTTTATTTAGTGTCATTTATTAAAAAGATCAATATATGTAAAAGATTAGTTTGATTAATTAGTGAAGTCCTCTTATCAAAATATATATTTTTTTTTCAAACATTAGTCTCGCTTATTTTATAAGTGTAAAACAACATATTGTTGGATTGCAAACTCAAGACTTTCAGTGTGGGACTAGAAAAATTAGTATAAACCATGCTACTTGGTTTATCATAATAAAAAGTTTGTTAATCTTTTTTAAAGCATTGCACGCTTTTTCTTTTGAATTTTATAGATAAATTTTTAATTAGACAATTGTATATGCTAGCTCTCACTCTGTGTTAACCTAGTCTCCCGAAATTTTGTGGTATTTTTTTTTTTCTTTTTTTATTTAATTTGAGAGTCTGCTTATTTGTGGAGGAAGTAAAGGGGTGCCAACATAGTAGGATGTATTTACTTCTCCTATTAAATTTTCTCCTTTTTTTCTTAAAAACATTGAAAAATAAAATTAAATTTAGAGTTCGAATTTTAACTCCTTCAATAATGTTTCCATAAGTTACTGATTGATCTTATAAATAAAAAGTAAATGAAGATAGATAAATGAAATAAATCAAGATTAAAAAAATATAGCATATACAATTAATATGAGAATTAATCTATAAAGCACAGATACTTTATTTGAGAGAGAATAACAGTACTATGTACATATCGAATATTGGTAAGCGTACGATACACGTATGGTACGTATCAATAGTGTACATGAGGGGTACACACGGGATACACCAAACACAAAAAAATGCATTTTTTTTTCTTTGGTTTTTTATCGAAAAAGAGTAAGACTTATAATGAAGAAACAACAACAATGTTGGATATTGATGGAGATGAATAAAATCTATTTAATAGAGCTGATAATCTTGAACTTGCTAGTACCCGAACTAGAGGCCATCTTTTTAAGCAAATATATTGCTTTTTAATTTTGATGTTTTTTTTTTGTCATTTGAACAATTTGAATCAAAAGGTTGTCAAAATCTAATATTTACCCCAACTCATTTATAACTAAGTAAAATCAAAATGTTGATTCAACTCATAAACTCGTAGAATTTACCTTATATTAAAATAAACACATATAATATATATTTTAGCTTATTTAATTTTGAACATAATCTAAAATTAACAATTTTATTTTTAATTTAGAAACATAAGTGTTATGAATACTAGTTAACCAAAATATAAAAAAATTTAATATATTATTAATTTTAAATTAAAAATATAGTTTAAAAATTAGATAACTCACAATTTAATTGATTTTCTCTCACTCTCATTATTTAAATATGACTACAAGCATGTATATTAGTAACAAATAACACAACAACGTATGTCCATCAATATATCTTGTAAATAAATAATCTTTCTCATTTTTTTCCACGTATTAAATATGACTCTTTGAATCACGCTTGTCACATGAAATTGAATATTATATATGATTGAAATACAAAGTTGTTATATATTTTAACCCCTATTTTTTTTTTACGAAACCCCAATTATATTATGTATCTTTTTTTTGTTGATAATTATGTATTTTTCTTTTTACAATATTTATGTATCTATTATTTATCAAATAACTTATTATATTTAAATGTCCATAAATATAATTAAATGTCCACAAATCTTAGCTCAATTGATAGAAATGTCAAAATTGTTAGGTCAGAGGCTATTTCGTCTATCTACCGAAGAAAAAAATTATTATATTTAAATAATCGCATAAATTTTTGCTATATTGTATTATTTTATCAAAATATAATTACTTATTTGCTTTGTTTCTCACTGGTTTTCATATATTCTTTTTGTATTGTTTTTTTTCTTCTTTTTTCGCACACGTGCATAAAAATAAGAGAAATTATTGGAGATACACGAGTACTAAAAATTATTATTTGTCTAAGTCTTAATGTATTAATTTTCTCCGTCCTCTTTTATAAGCAAAAATTCTTTTTTTTAGAATCATTGAATATATTTTTTTTGAACAACAAATTTTATTAAAGGCACAAGTTAGTACAAGCGGTACACACAAGGCCAAGGGAGATTACAAACAGTACGAAAAAAGACCAGAATAACAACTAACACACCTAAAACAAAACAATGACTACCAAAGGAAACAAAATACCATGTCAAACCAAACTGACAGCAGCACTGCACAGGAAAAACTAGTCTACCAAAACTAACAAAACGGCTGGAATCAACGTAACACACAGACACCCGGGTCCCACACCCATTCATACAGTAAGAAGGCCCTTTCGAGGTGTTGTGCATGAATCATTGCCACGATAGTCTTTGAACAAGTTCCATCACCACCGAGGCATCAAAATCAACATTATTAAATATTTGGTTGCTCTTTGCTTTCCACACCGCCCAAATATAAGCGAGCCACACCACCGAGAGCACTTTCCTTCTCTTCTTGTTCGACCCACAACCAACTAACATATCATACGACAAAGGCACCGTTGGGGGAATAACCGAGAGCACACCGAACCACCTATGAATAGCAAGCCAAATCCCAGCCAAGTACCTACAATGTAAAAACAAGTGTTGAGAAGTTTCTACACCACCTTGACATAACGGGCAGTGAGATTCCTCCTCCGTAATAATCCCTCGACTTCGAAGATTAACTCTAGTCGGCACTCTATCAAGCAAGACTTGCCAAGACAAGGCACTAACCTTGCTAGGAATTCCACTTTTCCAAATAAATTTAAACGCAAAAGACTCCAAGGAATTCCAATTAACAACATCCACCAAAGTGTGACAAAATTAAAAATTAAATTGTGAGTACTAAAGGATAATTAACAGCAACGGACAAATAAATTATTAAAAATTAATGACCAAATAATTAAGAGCACTATTATAAAAAGAATGTTATGAAAGGTGAAAAATCACCCATTTTAATGTACTTATTTTGAGTTTTAAACCTTTCATTCTTCTTAACCTTTCAATCCCACTATAGAAAAAACGGTTGTTGTGTGAATTAACTATTACATATATGCCATTATGTATAATCCCTCCTCATACATGACATGTGAAATTTCTATTTGAAACTTGAAAGGGTTATTAGTGTTGTTGTGGAAGAATGATAATCTTTTAAAATTTTGTGATTTCACCGTGTCCTTCTTCTTATTCTTCTTCTTCTTCCACTACAAAAAAATTGGAAAGCCGCGGCGGTTATAACCGCCGCTAAATGCTCCGCCGCAAAGCATTTAGCGGCGGTTATAATTGCTGCTAAATGCTTAGCAGCAGTTATAACCACCGCTAAATGCTTTGCGGCGGAGCATTTAACGGCGGTTATAACCGCCGCCGCTTTTCAATTTTTTTGTATTGTTCATATTTAACGATCGAGTGACACCATTGTTGCAATGCATATTGTATACACACTTCTATGTATGTTTCCTTCACTTTGTAACTATTCATTAACTTTTATATTTTCATTCATCATGATACCAATTCATACACCTTATCAACCTATTATTTATTGAGTGTGAAACTAATGAAATAAAGTAATGAAGTAGAAAAGATAAATCGATGTTAAAGTTTTATATGTACTTATGATTGCAAATTTGCAACCTTTCAAAATTCTCTTACTGTTTGATCTTTTTATAGAGGTGCTTGAACATCACAGATTTTTTCCCTTTCTAGATTTGCGATCTCACATTGTGTTTTGATCTTTTTTAGATTTAATATTGAGGCTATCGTAGTGCATGGTTTTTCACTTTCAGTATCTTAATTTTATTTATACGGTGTAATTAATATTTTATATTATTCACATATATTGTATTTATGTATATTGATTAAGCAGTTTCCAAAGGAGTGCATATGATGTGGTAGATCACGTCATACAAATGGACCTGGAGGAGCACAAATAGAATGTTGGGAATAAAGACATGTTCAATTGTGCATAATTGAAGCTAGAGGTTGCAGCTGCAATTAATTTGAGAATAGATTATTTATTTTTTTTGACAATTTGAAAATAGATTATTCTTAGTGGGAGTTTTATGTAAGTTGTCATGAAATTAACAAAAGTTGAACTATAAAAATGGTTATTTTTAGTAGATCTTTAGAAAGCTGCATTAAATTTGATACTACTCTGGTGAATAATTACTATTTTTTTATGTATGTCGTGGAAGATGAGTTCACGTACGCTCCATTTCTATAATCATCCAGTTATCCAGTCCCATATACTGATGTATGACACGTGTCGCTTCCAACTTTCTACGGTCAAGATTAAAAGGTTGAAAATTTGTATTTTTTAATAGAAAACAGAGGAAACATGCTTCAGTTTCCATCAACTACGTTTCACTTCCCACCGCTCCGTCGCACCGCAACATTACAGCTCACCACTCCCCTGCCTCCCGCAGCCACTGTTACAGATTCTCGTTTCTTGCTACAGGTTCTTGATTTTGCTAAGGCCAATCATGATGACAACCACTTTTGTTTGTTATTTTTTAATCATCGTTATTCTTTTCTTTCTTTCTTGAGGTTGCATCCCTTCTGTTAACATCAACAATTGATTACAGCCATCATAACAATATTCCATCCTTGACAGAACTCAATTCAAGCCCCAATCCTTCACTTGAGGAACTAATTCCACATATTAAGTACTAAAATTGAAAAGGGGGAAAATAAAATAACGTAAATTAGCAATCACAGAGGAACGTGATTATTCATTGTTGGAACAGAGGAGATTCAAACGGTGATGTAGTGTCCACTTCGACGCGGCGGCGAGGTAATGAGATAATGCGACTTCGATGTGGCGGCGAGATGTGAGACGATTTGAATTCAACAAAGCATGACGGAGGTGTCCTACGAAGAACGTGATAGGATTCATAAATTGCAGGTTATTGATCGTGCTTCCGGTGCTATTGCCGCCGCGAGAGCACTTCTTAAAGATGCTAATAGCAATAGTGTTGTTGTGATAAAGATTGTTATAGAAAAATGGTATTTACTAGAAACTAGAAAAATTATTGATTTTAAATCTTTAAATCTGGACCATTAAAAATGTTCAATTACACATGTAATGCTTCAAGAAAAAGGACAGGATAACTGGATAGATTGGCAAATGGAGCGTACCCGGACTCGTGGAAGATAGGGTATGAAGATAATTCTTTATGGTATAGAATTGAAGTAATTGTATGTGTTGAATCATGGAATTATAAAATTTGTGTATGTCTGCATATTAGATGGTATTGATTTTATGAAGTAACACTCTCTTGGTTTGTGAACTTATATATACTAAATTTTCTTCTATTGTTTCCTTTTTTTTGTTACTATTTTTCCCCCTATTCTTGATGTTATGCTTAGTCCTTAGTGGAATATTTGGTTCGCTGTCATAAAATTGAAAATATTGAATTGCGTAGAAAGGTTGAATTTGATCCTTTTATAGGATTAATTCCACACTTCTTTAGGATATTATGCATGACATCAACCTTTTTTAAGGAAAACTAAGCATAGACTAAAATAATACTAATTACCACGTATATTTTAGTTCTTAAGAGCCCTTTTAAATTTATTGTGAATTTTATAACTAAATACATAAAATAGTGAAATTCTGGTGGCAAGTGTCAGATGTGTAGCACGATGTGTACACTTTAGGAATCGTACGATGTGTAGCCTAATGTGTCAACATCGTGAACATGCTGAACTTGATGAACAAGTAAACAATTTAAAGTGCAGGAAACAATAAAACACAGTGAGTTTGTTAACCCAGTTCGGCGCTTAAACAAGCCCTAATCTGGAGGATACCAATCCAGGGATGAATCCACTATGGTAGTATCAATTCAAAGCTAAACTCCCCCGTTTACAACTTCTCACTTAATCACTACCCGTGCTAATTCTACCTAGGAACTCCTAGATATGAGAACCTCTGCTCACTCCCCCTCAACCTTACCCAGTAAGGATTTAATAACAAACTCAGTTTGGAGACACACTCCTAGAAACCTATGCACTCGTACCTAAAGGCTTTGAGTGTTGCACACTCTAACTCCTTGCTTCAAAGCTTTGGAGAAAGAACACTAGAGATTACAACTCTATCAAACTCAGTCCTTACTTGTATCAAAATTATGATTCAAGTGAAGGCTCGCAAATAACAATAAACAGACTAAGACTCGATTTCTTCAACTCTTGGCTTCGTGTTTCATTATGTCTTCAGTCTTCCTTTATATAGAACAAGTTTCATGCGCTTGGATCTTCAATGTTGACAGCTGGCCTTTGTTAATTCTCCTTGAGATTTATTTGATCATAATCTTTTAATTGTTTGTTTCAAATCTTTTTGATCAAAGTCGGCCAATAAAATAAAACAGAACCATGAAAGATTATCTTGTTCCTTGGCGCGCAAGCTGGCACGATTTAATTTGAAAAACAAATCTTTTCAAAAGATCGCGTGTAAATTAAAAAGAAAGCGCGTCCAGCTAGGGCGTCCAGATGTGAAACCTTGTTGGAACAAAATTATGATTTTGTATCTCCTTAATTGATTTTGATGATAACAATGTATTTAAGGTTAAATTGGAGTACTAATAATTTAATTCAGTGTGCAGGATTAAAAGTTAAAATTTGCGTACTAAAGAACCTTAGAATTTCTGAAGGAATTACTTCTAAGCTCACCAGATCTGAAGCAAGTGAAACTCTGAAGTTATTATCTGAACCTTAGAATTTCTGAAGGAATTACTTCTGAGCTCACCAGATCTGAAGCAAGTAATTCTGAGCCTGTGAAACTCTGAAGTTATTATCTGAACCTTAGAATTTCTGAAGGAATTACTTCTGAGCTCACCAGATCTGAAACAAGTAATTCTGAGCCTATCAAAATCTGAAGAACATCTGAGCTCACCAGATCTGAAACAAGTAATTCTGAGCCTATCAAAATCTGAAGAACATCTGAGCTCACCAGATCTGAAACAAGTAATTCTGAGCCTATCAAAATCTGAAGAACATCTGAGCTCACCAGATCTGAAACAAGTAATTCTGAGCCTATCAAAATCTGAAGGCTCGTCAGATATAAGTGTTAAGCTACATTTGAGAGTACAATTTTATTGAAGACTGTGCCTGACTAAGTCCAAACGCAGAAACCAAGAATGAAAAGGTTTGACCATGGAAAGGTCCTTTTCAAGTCAGGCTTCAGAAACGATTATTTCCTTATTTGGCTTTCACCAAGGTTCAAATATCAAAAGCCAAAAGGAATCTCTCATTTTGTAGTAAACGTTAAGCTCCTAAGCTACTGCAAATCAGAACAGCTAATAAGCTCACTGATCTATACAAAGGAGCGTCTCAATTCTTCAAACGGCTATAATCTTCAACGTTCATTTTATCATCTATAAAAGGAAGAAGATTTGTGAAGAAATGTAATCAAGACTTAAGCTTCTGAACGTGCTGAAACTCTGTCAAATTCTGAAGCTATCAAACACTTAGAAACTTTGTGATAATTTTCTAAGTTAGTCTTGTAACTGCGTTGTATTTTGTAAACACCTCTGATTGTATATCAAGTGTTAATCTCTTATCTTTATTAACATTAAAACCAGTTTGAAGTCTCTTGCTTTGTGCTTGAGCATTGGAAGTCTCTTGCTTTGTGCTTGAGCATTGGAAGTCTCTTGCTTTGTGCTTGAGCATTGGAAGTCTCTTGCTTTGTGCTTGAGCATTGGAAGTCTCTTGCTTTGTGCTTGAGCATTGGAAGTCTCTTGCTTTGTGCTTGAGCAGTTAGAAGTCTCTTGCTTTGTGCTTGAGCAGTTTGAAGTCTCTTGCTTAGTGCTTGAGCATTTGTAATCTGAGTGATTATAGTGAAATCTCTTGTGAAGGACAAGAGGACTGGACTACTCCTGTTAGTGGGAGGAACCAGTATAAAAATTCTGAGCATCTCTCTCTAACCCTATCCTCATATATTGTGTGTGTTATACCTTATCCGCTGCAATTTGTTTTAACTTAGAAAAAGTCTCACACAATTCAACCCCCCCCCCCCCTTCTTGTGTGTTTTTCAACCTTCAATTGGCATCAGAGCTCCGGTCTGTTGCTCTTCACTTAACAGTGAAACAGTAAAAGATCTAGGGGTACTTAGTTGAAAAACATGTCTGGTGTTACCTCTCCTTCTGCTTCCTCTGGACCTGATCACTCTGCTGTTCCACCTCCTCACAACTATGATAGGGAAAGGAACAGTGATAATCACAGAGACAAACCACCTTACTTCAACAGTGATCCTACTACTTTTCCTTTTTGGAAAACCAAGATGTATAGTTACATCATTGGGACCGATGATGAGTTATGGGATATCATTGAAGATGGTATACATTTTGAACACATGGATGATGAAGGTGTTGTAAGAAATACCTACAGAAAGTTCTTTGATGCTGAAAAGAAGAAACAGTATAAGAAGCATCATACTGTTAAGAATATGCTTATTGGTGCAATATCTCATGCTGAGTATTTAAAAATATCCAACAAGTCATGTGCCAAAACTATCTGGGACTCTCTATGTTCCACCTATGAAGGAAATAAGCAAGTCAAAGAAGCTAAGGCAAACTTATTAGTTCATCAATATGAGCTGTTCAGAATGAAGGAAGATGAAGATATTGAAACCATGTATTCAAGGTTTCAAACCCTTGTCTCTGGTCTTCAAGTTCTGAAGAAAAGCTACACTGCATCTGATCACGTGAAGAAAATTCTGAGGAGCTTACCTTCCAAATGGAGACCAAAAGTTACAGCTTTTCAGGAATCCAAGGATTTGGACAATGTGACTCTTGAAGATTTAATAAGCTCACTCAGAAGTCATGAGCTAGAACTTATGTCAGATGAACCTGTCAAGAAGATGAAGTCCTTGGCTCTAAGCTCTGTTCAGACTTCCTCAAAAGCTGCAAAGATCAAAGTGTCTGAACAAGAGGAAGAAACTTCTGATGATATGATGGATGAAAATTCTGAGAATGAAGAAATGGCACTAATGGTTAGAAGGTTTCAGAAATGGAACAAGAAATACAAAAGGTTTCCAAACAAAGGAAACAACTCAAGAAGTTCCTTTTCAAAGGACAAAAAGGAAGAACTGAACAACTGCTATAACTGCAAGAAATCTGGACACTTCATTGCGGACTGTCCAGAAATGTCATCCAAGGACAAAGGAAAGAATAAGAGCTTTGGGAAAGAAAAGTACAAAGAAAAGGTAAGGAAGAGTTTGTTAGCCACTTGGGAGACCATTGAGAATGACTCTGAAGGAGAAGATGATGAAGAAGGCAATCTGGCTTTAATGGCAAGAACTTCTGAAGGTAACAACTCTGATAGAGATTCTGAAGATGACTCAGATGATGAAAATGAGGTATACTCTAACATGACTAAATCTGAATTAATTGATTCTCTTAAGATTGCCGTGAAACATTACTCTCGTATAGTAAGTCAACACAAAATTCTGAAGAATGTTCATGAATCATTGAAAAAGGATGCCAAGATTCTTTATGATGAAAATGAATCGTTAAACATTCGTATTTGTCATGTTGAATCTAACTATGTCTTGGCAGACAAGCTCAATGATGATCATGAAGATGCTCTTCACGAATTTATTCGTTGTACCTTCAATAGGAGTAAAATGGCTTCCATGATTTATCATATGACTCGTAACTATGGTGAAGGCATTGGTTATTCTCGGTTTAAGAACTGGGATAAACCTCTGAAATCATATAGTGAGGATGATACTCCACCTGAATTATTCTCTACCTTTGTTAAAAGTGGTACACTTGATCTGAAGGCATCCAACTCTGAAGGAGGTTCTGAACCTGAACCCAAAGACTCAGAAGTTCCAAGTTCTTCTGAACCTAAAATTTCTGAGTCCAAAAGTTCTCAAGTTAAGGCTCAGAAGTCATCTGAACCTCTGAGAAATCAAGGTAAAGTTACTTCAGATCCTTGCTTGACCTTTGGAACTGTGATATACTCCAGATCAAAATCCAAGAATCAAATTAAGCCTAAACATTCTTGTCAAAGCTTAATTAATTCTAGATCTTGTGTTGATCATAGAAAACAAAGAAGGAATACTATTCAGAAGACTAACTCTAAAGGACCCATCAGAATATGGGTACCAAAATCTGAAATAATGTTTGCTTCAGATGCTCATGCAAGGAAAGGTAAAACAGCAGCCCTGGTACCTGGACAGTGGTTGCTCACGACATATGACGGGAGAAAAGCATATGTTCCAAACCCTAACTCTGAAAGAGGGAGGCTCTGTGGGATTTGGAGGAAAACAAAAAGGGAAGATCATTGGTACAGGTACAGTTGGTAATTCTTCTCTTTCCATTAAAGATGTTTGGTTAGTTGATGGACTTAAACACAATCTATTGAGCATTAGTCAATTTTGTGACAATGGGTGTGTTGTTACATTTAATAAGGAATCATGTACTGTATCAAAAGACTCTGACAAATCTGTAGTATTCAAGGGAATGAGAGTTGGCAATGTTTATAAAGTAAACTTTTCTGATTTGGTTGACCAAAAGATTATATGTCTTTTGTCTCTGAGTGATGAGAAATGGCTATGGCACAAGCGTCTTGGTCATGCTAACTGGAGGTTGATCTCTAAGCTTAGCAAACAAAAGCTTGTTAGTGGTTTGCCTGACATTGATTATCACTCAGATGCACTTTGTGGCTCATGTCAAAAAGGAAAATTTGCTAAGACTTCATTCAAGTCTAAAAACATTGTCTCTACTTCCAGACCCTTAGAATTGCTTCACATTGATCTGTTTGGTCCTGTTTCGACAGCCTCTATCAATGGTAAAAAATATGGATTGGTCATGGTTGATGATTTCAGTAGATGGACTTGGGTGAAATTCCTACGTTCTAAGAGTGAAGCACTTGTGGTGTTCAGTGACTTCTGCACACAAATACAAAGTGAAAAGGATCTTCGGATTCTGAAGGTTAGAAGCGACCATGGGGGAGAGTTCGAAAATGACTCTTTCGAATCTTTCTGCTCAGAGCATGGAGTAATCCATGAATTCTCTTCTCCTAGAACACCACAGCAGAATGGTGTTGTAGAAAGAAAGAATAGATCTTTGCAAGAAATGGCTCGTACCATGATGCTTGAGTCTAACCTAGCTAAGTTCTTGTGGGCAGAAGCCGTGAGTACTGCTTGCTATGTTCAGAATAGAATCTACATCAGACCTATTCTGAACAAAACTGCTTATGAACTGTTCAAAGGAAGAAAACCAAATATTTCTTATTTTCATCAGTTTGGATGTACTTGTTATATTCTAGACAACAAGGTCTATCGAAAGAAATTTGATGCTAGAGCTTATAAGGGTATCTTTATAGGCTACTCTGAACGCTCAAAAGCATACAGATTGTATAATTCTGAAACTCACACAGTTGAAGAATCTATACATGTTAGATTTGATGATAAAGAGCCTGACGATAAAATGTCAGAGCAAGCTGAGACTTTTGCAGAATTTCAAGTTTCCTCAAATTCTGAGTGTGAAGATCTCTCCATTGCTGTATATCCATCTGAGACTCAAAATGAAGATATCTCTGAAGGCCTTGAAACTGAAGACCCTTCAGAAACTGAACCCTCTCAGACACCTGCTCCACCTAAGAGTAAATTCAAGTATAGATCATCTCATCCTGAAGAGCTAATTGTTGGTAACAAGGATAGCCCAAGAAAGACCAGATCTGCTTTCAAAGAGGATGAATCCCTAGTTGGGTTAATTTCATTAATTGAACCCACAAACATAGAAGAAGCACTCTCAGATGATGGGTGGATTGTTGCAATGCAAGAAGAACTCAATCAATTTGAAAGAAATGATGTTTGGGATCTGGTACCAAAACCCAAACACAAGAACATTATTGGAACAAAATGGGTATTCAGAAACAAGTCAAATGAAAAGGGAGAAGTTGTCAGAAATAAAGCTAGACTGGTTGCACAAGGTTATAGTCAGCAAGAAGGCATAGATTTCACTGAAACCTTTGCACCAGTAGCAAGACTTGAGGCAATTAGACTTCTCTTGTCCTATGCAGTTAATCATGACATCACTCTATTTCAAATGGATGTTAAGAGTGCATTTCTGAATGGAGTAATTTATGAAGAAGTCTATGTTAAACAACCTCCTGGCTTTGAAGATATAAAGTGTCCTGATCATGTTTACAAATTGAAGAAATCTCTGTATGGTTTGAAACAAGCTCCAAGAGCTTGGTATGAAAGGTTAAGTATATTTCTTCTAGAAAATGGTTTTGAAAAAGGACATGTTGATAACACTCTCTTTAGAAAAACCTTAAAAACTGATATTTTGATTGTTCAGATTTATGTTGATGATATTATCTTTGGTTCAACTAATGCTTCTCTTTGCAAGAATTTCTCTAAGCTTATGCAGGATGAATTTGAAATGAGTATGATGGGAGAACTAACATTCTTCTTGGGAATTCAAATCAATCAAAGAAAAGAAGGAGTATATGTGCATCAAACCAAATACACAAAGGATTTACTAAAGAAATTTGGTCTTGAAGATTGTAAACCAATGTCAACTCCTATGCATCCCTCTAGCTGTCTTCTGAAGGAAGAATCTGAAGGCAAAGTAGATCAGAAATTATACAGAGGTATGATTGGTTCCCTCCTTTATCTCACTGCATCTAGACCAGATATCTTGTTCAGTGTATGCTTGTGTGCTAGATTTCAATCAGATCCTAGAGAGTCTCATCTAACTGCTGTTAAGAGAATCTTTAGATATCTGAAAGGAACCACTAATCTTGGATTACTTTATAAGAAATCCTTAGATTATCAGCTTATTGGATTCTGTGATGCTGACTATGCTGGTGATAAAATTGAAAGGAAGTCCACTAGTGGAAACTGTCAATTTCTAGGTGAAAACCTTATATCATGGGCTAGTAAGAGACAAGCAACTATTGCTCTATCTACAGCAGAAGCAGAGTACATCTCAGCTGCTAAGTGTTGCACGCAATTGCTCTGGATGAAACATCAGTTGGAGGACTATCAGATAAGGATAAGTAGTATACCACTTCTCTGTGATAATACTACTGCTATCTGTTTGTCTAAGAATCCTATTTTGCATTCAAGAGCTAAACACATTGAGATCAAACATCACTTCATTAGAGACTATGTTCAGAAGGGAGTAATTAAGATTCAATTCATTGATACTGAGCATCAATGGGCTGATATCTTTACCAAACCTCTTGCTATTGATCGTTTCGATTTTATCAAGAAAAATCTGAACATGGTTTTTATTTCTGAATGATATCTCTGAATGCTGTTAACTCTGAATGAATAAACTGGTTCTGAAGGGCCTCAGAAGTTTGGACGGCTCAGAAACTATTATATAGGTTCTGAAGCACTCTCTCATCTGAAGCAATCAGAATTATTTATTATTAAATATGATTTCTTGTGACTCAGATACCTACTCTAAGTGTTAGTTGACCACTCAGTTTCTCTAACTGACAGCTGGCTTCTGAAAACACTACTTATCTGTGTAACTTCCCATCATGTCTAGTAACCGCTGGGTAATGAAGGAGAGCTAATGATGATTTTATTAAAAGTAACTGCCAAGCCCCCATTACGTCACTATCTTGTTTCCCCAATATTTTGAAACTTCCACTATAATCACTTAACTACACACTAGTCACTATCACTTCTCACGTTTTCAATATTTTGAAACTTCCACTATAACCATTTCTGACACTCCTAAATCCCCTCAGAAATCTCCTATTAAAGATTCTGAGTCTACCCCAATAGCAATGGACGTAGACCAATCTGAACCCTCAAATGTTCAAAATTCTGAAGTCCCTGCTGAATCCCAAACTGAACCCCTTCAGACTTCATCTCCTAAGCCAACCACTTCTGAACCAAACCCCTCATCCATTCAAACCACTCCACCTTTTCCTGGAACTGATTCAGATCTTGAAGAAACTCGTCTTCATTCTGAAACAATTCCCTGTTTCACCATGGTACTTAACAATTCCCTTTTACCGTTGAATGCATTTACTGCTGGTGGTTGTTTGCTGTGTGCATTTACTACCCTGTAACTTGTGCTTTGACTGACCCGTTTTTGATAATGACAAAGGGGGAGAAAATATTATTTCATTTCCTATGGCAGTGAAATTATTTCTGAAGCTCTAAAGATCACATTTTCTGAACTCTACTCTTGTTAAGTTATATTAAAGTCTTTTAAACTTTTAATGAGGGGGAGTAATAGATTTTGTCCAACATAAATTCATATAATATAAGATACGCTTGCAAACCATATCTTATATTTGTCAATCTGAAGAAATAGAGCTTGCAAACCTCTAATTCTGAAGGTAGAATATATGAAATTATATTTGACATTAAATATTACTCTTAGACTGTTTTATATTTATCATTGATAAACTTTTGAAGCTTATCAGACTCAGGGGGAGCTTGCAAACCTCAGAACCTGAAGTCAAGATGTTAAATAAAAACAACAACAATTGATTTTAAATACATATAGTTGTCATCATCAAAAAGGGGGAGATTGTTGGAACAAAATTATGATTTTGTATCTCCTTAATTGATTTTGATGATAACAATGTATTTAAGGTTAAATTGGAGTACTAATAATTTAATTCAGTGTGCAGGATTAAAAGTTAAAATTTGCGTACTAAAGAACCTTAGAATTTCTGAAGGAATTACTTCTAAGCTCACCAGATCTGAAGCAAGTGAAACTCTGAAGTTATTATCTGAACCTTAGAATTTCTGAAGGAATTACTTCTGAGCTCACCAGATCTGAAGCAAGTAATTCTGAGCCTGTGAAACTCTGAAGTTATTATCTGAACCTTAGAATTTCTGAAGGAATTACTTCTGAGCTCACCAGATCTGAAACAAGTAATTCTGAGCCTATCAAAATCTGAAGAACATCTGAGCTCACCAGATCTGAAACAAGTAATTCTGAGCCTATCAAAATCTGAAGAACATCTGAGCTCACCAGATCTGAAACAAGTAATTCTGAGCCTATCAAAATCTGAAGAACATCTGAGCTCACCAGATCTGAAACAAGTAATTCTGAGCCTATCAAAATCTGAAGGCTCGTCAGATATAAGTGTTAAGCTACATTTGAGAGTACAATTTTATTGAAGACTGTGCCTGACTAAGTCCAAACGCAGAAACCAAGAATGAAAAGGTTTGACCATGGAAAGGTCCTTTTCAAGTCAGGCTTCAGAAACGATTATTTCCTTATTTGGCTTTCACCAAGGTTCAAATATCAAAAGCCAAAAGGAATCTCTCATTTTGTAGTAAACGTTAAGCTCCTAAGCTACTGCAAATCAGAACAGCTAATAAGCTCACTGATCTATACAAAGGAGCGTCTCAATTCTTCAAACGGCTATAATCTTCAACGTTCATTTTATCATCTATAAAAGGAAGAAGATTTGTGAAGAAATGTAATCAAGACTTAAGCTTCTGAACGTGCTGAAACTCTGTCAAATTCTGAAGCTATCAAACACTTAGAAACTTTGTGATAATTTTCTAAGTTAGTCTTGTAACTGCGTTGTATTTTGTAAACACCTCTGATTGTATATCAAGTGTTAATCTCTTATCTTTATTAACATTAAAACCAGTTTGAAGTCTCTTGCTTTGTGCTTGAGCATTGGAAGTCTCTTGCTTTGTGCTTGAGCATTGGAAGTCTCTTGCTTTGTGCTTGAGCATTGGAAGTCTCTTGCTTTGTGCTTGAGCATTGGAAGTCTCTTGCTTTGTGCTTGAGCATTGGAAGTCTCTTGCTTTGTGCTTGAGCAGTTAGAAGTCTCTTGCTTTGTGCTTGAGCAGTTTGAAGTCTCTTGCTTAGTGCTTGAGCATTTGTAATCTGAGTGATTATAGTGAAATCTCTTGTGAAGGACAAGAGGACTGGACTACTCCTGTTAGTGGGAGGAACCAGTATAAAAATTCTGAGCATCTCTCTCTAACCCTATCCTCATATATTGTGTGTGTTATACCTTATCCGCTGCAATTTGTTTTAACTTAGAAAAAGTCTCACACAATTCAACCCCCCCCCCTTCTTGTGTGTTTTTCAACCTTCAAACCTGATGTGCCACACATCATGCTCCACATCATGGAATCAGGCTTATTTTACCAAATGAAGCCAACACCCTAAAATCCTCAACAATCTCCCCCTTTGGCAAATTTTGGGCTAAAATAATCTTTGAGTCACCCAACAAAACTTGGAGAGATGTGTAGGCACATCAGAGGCATGCAGCAGCGGATCAGAACCTCACAAATAAAGAGAGAAATAAACTCTCACAAGATAGGAAAGTAACTTCCCAAAGACTGAGAAAAATAAATTCTCAAACATATACAAGCATGAGATTCCATGCACACATAAGGGAGGGTAGCAAACCCAGTAGTAGTCTACTCCCCTTTGAACTAGAGCACTTTCCAAGTACTCCCCCTAAATCTCATATTCCCTATAGGCTTCTTCAGAATGCATGACCTAGAGAGATATAGAGAAGTTTTAAACTTGGCTTCTTAAGAATGCATGACCAAGTTAAAACTCACAGATGTGTCAAACATCACACAAAATAGCAACTTCTACAGGCTTCTTAAGAATGCATCACCATGTAGAAATCATACAAATGGATCAACCATTACACAAATTAACATCTTCAATTGGACTTCTTAAGAATGCATCACCCAGTTGAAAATGTACAGATTAAGTCTTCAGAAAAACATGCTTTAGAAAACTAATTCTTCAAAAAGTTGTTGAGAAAACATTTGAAGAGAAATAAGCATGTATGCCAGATGTGTAGTAAGATGTGCCACACATCACAATTTGCTGCAGTTAAGACTTCAAAGAATTGTTCATTTTAAATTTTACTCCCCCTTTTTAGCCAGAATTTTGACAAATATAGTCAAACACATAGAGAGTAAGTAAAACACCATAGAATGCAGATAGCATGAGATGTAGAGATGATGGTGCATGAACAGAAAAAGGCACTCAGGCCATTATTAGTGCAGCAGTACAGGAACAAGCACACAAAGGTGCATCAGAAATCCAGGGCATAGCCCACAACATACAAGCAAAACAACAGGAAATGCTGAGTACAGGGAAATAATGAATTACAAAGATTCAAATATCCTGGCTCCCATCAGTTTCCTCAGCTTCAGAGTCATTGGGCTCCTCCTCCTCCAATTCCTCATCCTCAGCCATTGTTTGCTCATCCTCAAGCTCCAGTCCAGCAATGACTGCTTCCAGCTTGGCCTTCTTCTCATCCAGAGCCTTACAAGTCTCCTTTAAAGCAGTAATCATGTCTGTCCTAGACATTGCATTAGTTGAGCTGGATGTGCCCACATCAGGAGTCACATCAGACTGCTTGAGACTAAAAGAAATAGCAGACTCTCTTCTGCAAGACATCATCCTTGCCCAGAACATCAGGTCTCTGGCTCAATATGATTCCACACAGCAGGGAAGGAAATGCAATGGGTAGTTTGACAGCTAGGGTTTTGGCATGTTTGATAGTCTGATAAAAAATATAAGTACCAAAATCAAAGTTAATTTTGTTACCTACAGTATAGATGAACCTAGCCAAACCTGTAGCCACATCACAGTTGTGTGTGGTAGGCACCCAGTTAGCAGCAGCAATCCTATTCAGGATGTTGTAGATTGGAGTGAGCTTGCTTGCTTGCAACTTTCCCTTCTTAGGCCAAGTCTTGACCTTTCCAGCTGTGATGGCCTTGATTATGTAGTTGTCATTGGCCTCCATCTCAGCATAGGGCTCCTCACTTCTGCCCAGAAATTTGTTGATCACAGTGGGAGAGAAGTGAATTTCCTTGCCTCTCACAAAGACTGTTTGATACTCCTTGTCCAAAGGATTATCACAGCCAGCAGGAATGTTTACCAAAAATTCTTTGACCACTTTCTCATAGCAGTCAGTCAGCCCAGTAACAGTCTTCATCAAGCCAACACGCTTGATCAACCTCATAACTTCCTTGCACTGCAAGGCTTCAACACTTAGCTCCCTCTCCAGAGCTAACCTTCTGTGAGCAATGTACTTCCATTTACCAGCATGTGCAGGGTTGTGGAAGGAAATCAAATCAACTGGGATGTCAGGAATTCCCTGAGGAATTTTCTTCTTCCCATAGCTCTTCTTCACAACAGACTCAATGTGAACCACATCAAGCTCCACATTGCGTTCCTCAGCAGATTCTTCTTTAGACTCACTGATGTGAGCTACATCCTGCTCCACATCGTATTTTGAGTCACTTGTAGGTGGCTATTTTCTTTTCTGAGTCTTCTTCTTTGCAGGTGGAACCACAGCTTTACTAAATCCCTTCTTGGGACCATACAGAACTTGCCTCTTGACAGGCTTCTTCTTCTCCTTGGCAACAGTAGGAGATTCACTAACTGTAGCAGGACCTTTTCCACTTCTAGTCCTTCTAGCTATGCTATCTTCAGCAATCTTCTTTAAAGGGATGTCAGAATTGTAGCCTTCTACATCCACAACAATTGTATCTCCATCAACATCCTTGTCAGAAGGATTGGAGTCTTCCACATCTTCAGAACCTTTAGCTTCTTTACCCTTGTCAGACTGGGTATCATCTTCAGGTTCTTCAACCACGGCAGGTTGATCTTCTTTAACAACTTCCTGTTCTGGAGAATCAGGAATGACAGGTTGTTCTTTAGCAGCAACAGTCTCTTCTTCAGCAGTAGGAGACTTTTCTTCACCTTGTGGCAATGATATGCCCACATCTGCCACAACATCAGGTTCTTACAGGGCCTGAAGTACAGAATCAATGATCTTCTGAGTCAAGGGGTGTCTTTGGCCCTCAGAGATCTTTACAGCAGCCTTCTCAGGGTTAGGGTTTGAAGAACCTATACCCACAGATGCTTCAGCATCAGCATCACCAGATTTAGCAGGAAGAGGTTCAATATGCAAACTTTCCATGGTGTGAACCCTCTTTGGTGAGCCAATCTTTGGCTTCTTGCTTTTCTTCTTCTTCTTCTTGGATTTTTCTATGGAAGGAGAAGGAACAACATCTTCCTCTGCAGCAATGGGGGTTGATTCCCTTCTTGATCGTTTAGACTTCTTCTTCTTTGATCCAGATGGTTTGATCATTGAGACAAGAGTGGCATCGACGATCATGTCACCTTGAATATCTTCTTGATGTGGGGAATTAGGTTTTGGTGATGATGGAGGAGTGTTTGTTTTTGTGGAAGGAGATGTTTTGGTTGTAGTAGACATGATGATGATGGTGATTTGGTATGAAGATTTTCAAAAAAAATTGCAGAGATGAACAAAGGGTTTCAGAGAGATCAAGAAAATTTTCTAAGGTCGTTTGAGTGTTTGAGAAACGAATGTAGTGAACAATGTGGTAGGCAATGAGAGAAAAATCTTGAATAAACGGATTTCTTGGATAAAATCGCGAGATAGCCGTTAGAAAATATTTGTAATGATTGCCTTTGGATTGCATGCAACTGTGGATGGAGGGAAAGGTAGGTAACCGTTGCACGCCTAAATAGCTATTATGGCTATTGATCCTCAAAGAGGCAAATACCAAGTTTGCCCCTTAACACCTCAAACCTATTTGCATCTAAAGCCTTTGTGAAAATATCTGCCAGTTGATTCTCTGTGGCAACATGCTCTAGAGTCACAATGTTGTCTTCAACAAGATCTCTAATAAAATGGTGACGTATATCAATGTGCTTTGTCCTACTATGTTGGATAGGATTTTTGGAAATATTTATAGCACTTAGATTGTCACAGTATAATGTGAGCACATCTTGCTGCACATTGTACTCACCCAACATCTGCTTCATCCAAAGTAGCTGAGAGCAACTACTTCCTGCTGCAATATACTCAGCCTCAGCTGTAGAAAAAGAAACACAATTTTGTTTCTTGCTGAACCATGATATAAGGTTGCTTCCCAAAAAGAAACATCCACCAGAAGTGCTCTTCCTATCATCAGCACTACCTGCCCAGTCAGCATCACAATAACCCAACAATCTTGTGTCTTCACCATGAGAGTAGAGAATTCCATAATCACTTATACCACTAACATACTTAAGAATCCTTTTGACTTGATTCAGATAACTCATCTTAGGCTCAGCTTGGTACCTTGCACACACACCAACAGCAAAGCTAATGTCAGGTCTACTTGCAGTGAGATAGAGTAGACTGTCAATCATGCTTCTGTATAGACTTTGATCAACACTGACACCATGCTCATCTTTAGAAAGTTTGAGATGGGTTGCTGCAGGAGTTCTCTTGTGATTTGCATTCTCCATTCCAAATTTCTTCACAATGTTCTTGGCATACTTGCTTTGAGAGATGAAAATTGTATCTTCCATCTGTTTGACTTGCAGACCAAGAAAGTAGGTAAGTTCACCTACAAGGCTCATCTCAAATTCAGACTGCATCTGATTCACAAACATCTTGACCATTGGATCAGACATTCCTCCAAACACAATGTCATCTACATAGATTTGTGCAATCATGAACTTGCCCTTTTCTTCTCTGACAAACAAGGTTTTATCTGATTCTCCTTTTCTATAACCTTGCTGCACAAGAAATTTGGTTAGCCTCTCATACCATGCCCTAGGAGCTTGCTTTAATCCATATAATGCCTTCTTCAATCTGTAGACATGATCTGGATAATTTGGATCAACAAATCCCTTGGGCTGCTCCACATAAACTTCCTCATTCAAGTAGCCATTGAGGAAAGCACTCTTCACATCCATCTGGAATAGCTTGAATTTCAAGATACATGCTACTCCCAAAAGTAACCTTATGGACTCAAGACGTGCCACAGGAGCAAATGTTTCATCAAAGTCTACTCCTTCAATCTGAGAGTAACCTTGAGCCACAAGCCTAGCCTTGTTTCTAGTCACAACACCACTTTCATAATATTTATTCCTATAAACCCATTTAGTACCAATGATGTTGACTCCTTCAGGTCTAGGAACTAAATCCCACACTTCATTCCTCTTGAACTGGTTCAGCTCCTCTTGCATAGCTTCAATCCAAAACTCATCTGTCAAGGCTTCTTTCACATTCTTTGGTTCTACCTTTGACACAAAACAAGCATTGGATACAACCTCTCTTGACCTTGTCATAACCCCTGACTCAGGATTCCCTATTATGAGTTCTTTTGGATGATTCTTTTGAACTCTAACAGAGGGACCCTTGTTCACTAGAGTCACATCTTCTTGCTGATCAGTCTTCTCAGGAATCTCTATGACTTCAGAGTCTTCAGGAAGGGGGTGAGATGTGTCCACATCAGGATCAACATCAGGCACATTGTCTGAACAGTCATCTATGACAACATTGATGGATTCCATCATAGTTCTTGTTCTGTTGTTGAAGACTCTATAGGCTCTGCTGGTTAGGGAATAGCCTAGAAAGATTCCTTCATCACTCTTGGGATTCATCTTCCTCCTTTGCTCTCTGTCAGCTAAGATATAGCACTTGCTACCAAAAACATAGAAGTGTTTGACAGTTGGTTTTCTTCCTTTCCATATCTCATACAGTGTGGTTGAAGTACCTTTTCTCAGAGTCACCCTGTTGTGTACATAGCATGCAGTACTCATGGCCTCTGCCCAGAAATAGTAAGGTAGCTTCTTGGCATGTAGCATAACTCTTGCAGCCTCTTGCAAAGTTCTGTTCTTTCTCTCAACTACACCATTTTGTTGGGGTGTGATTGGTGAGGAGAACTCATGCACAATTCCTTCATCAGCACAAAACTCAGAAAACCTTGAGTTTTCAAACTCTTTCCCATGATCACTTCTGATTCTAACAATGCCACTATCCTTCTCTCTTTGTAGTCTAAGGCATAGTTCTTTGAATGCATCAAAAGTGTCAGACTTCTCTCTGATGAAGCTAACCCAAGTGAACCTTGAGAAATCATCTACAACCACAAAGGCATATCTTTTGCCACCAATACTCTCTACCTGCATTGGTCCCATCAAGTCCATATGTAGCAGTTCAAGAACTCTGGATGTCACCTGATGTTGCAACATTGGGTGTGACATCTGAGCCTGCTTTCCAACTTGACATTCACCACAGATACTGCCTTCAACAATCTTAAGCTTTGGTAGTCCTCTAATAGCTTCCTTGGACATAATCTTCTTCATTCCTTTTAGATTCAAATGACCAAGTCTTTGGTGCCAAAGCTTAACTTCTTCTTCCTGACTAATAAGACATGTAGTAGAGTGAGCAGTTTCATCAGGAATCCATAGATAGCAGTTGTCTCTTGACCTAGATCCTCTCATCAACAATTCTCCTTTGTCAGAAGTAATAAGACATTCATTCTTTGTGAAGTTGACTTTGAGACCTTGATCACACAATTGGCTTATGCTATTAAGATTAGCCTTCAAGCCTTTAACAAGTAACACATCATCTAGGTCAGGTAAGCTTTTGCTGCTGAGTTTACCATTGCCCTTGATTTCACCTTTTGCTCCATCACCAAAGGTTACAAAGCTTGTTGTATGAGGCTTGATATTAGTGAGAAATTTCTCAACACCAGTCATATGCCTAGAACAACCACTATCAAAATACCAATCTTCACTGGAATATGCTCTGAGAGAAGTGTGAGCAATATAAGCAGTTTCAGAAAATTTTGGCTTCCACATCTTCTTAGGAGTGACCCTTGCTGATTTGGCTTGGACCTGAGGCCTTTTCTTGGGATACCCATAGAGTTTGTAGCAGAAGGGCTTGATGTGACCATTCTTCCCACAGTAGTGGCATCTCCAAGCATTAAACTTCTCTTTGCCAGCAGGTCTCTGATGTGGGGTGTGATGTGTCCACATTCTGCCTGGGTCAGGTTTCTTCTGAGCAGGAACAAACATAGTATTTGTATTCTTGTTGTGATGTTTGTTCTTAAATCCTACACCAGATGAGTCACCATCATGCTTTCCCACTTTCAAAATCTCATCAAGCATGTCAGTTCCAGTATTGAGCATCTTTACAGACTTGGTCATATTCTTCAAGTTAGTTGATAGTAACTTGACTTCACTTTCAAGACTGACTACTTGGTTCTGCAGTTGAGCCTTCTCTGTCTCTAGTTGACTGATAACCACCTTCTGTTCTTCATTGATTCTGCACAGTTCCTCACTTTTGATGGATAGCTTTTTGTAGACTGAGGCTAGTTCATTAAAGGTGAGTTCTTCATCATCAGAATCAACATCAGTACTACACACACCAGTCATGGCACTCATATGATTAGCAGCAACATTCTCTGAGTCAGTGTCAGAGTCTTCATCAGACCATGATACAGTTAGGCCTTTCTTTTGCTTCTTCAGATATGTGCCGCATTCAGTTCTTATATGACCAAAGCCTTCACATTCATGACATTGAACACCCTTGTTCTGAGTTGACTTATCATCAGTTTTGGTTTTTGTTGAAGTGTTACCTAGTTTACTGATGTCAGTCTGGATGTTCCTCACATTCCTCCTTGGTCTTTTATCCACCCTTCTTTGAAGCTTGTTGAATTGTCTTCCTAGCATAGCTATGTCATTTGAGAGATCATCATCTGACTCATCAGCTTCTTCCTCTTCACCAGCACAAGATACAAAGGCTATACCTTTTCCTTTCTTCTCAGTTTGCTCACCTAAGTTCATCTCAAAAGTTTGAAGAGAGCTCACAAGTTCTTCAAGTTTCATACTTGGGATGTCTTGAGCTTCTTCAATAGCAGTGATTTTCATGTTAAATCTCTTGGGTAGAGACCTAAGCATCTTTCTCACAAGCTTTTCTTCAGACAATTTCTCACCTAGAGCCTCAAAGGAATTGTCTACCTCAAGCAAATTCATGTGAAAGTCATGAATTGATTCTTCTTCTTTCATTCTGAGGTTTTCAAACTTAGTGTTGAGAAGTTGAATTCTTGAGCTTTTTACCTTGGCATTACCTTCATGAGTGGTTCTGAGTATCTCCCAAGCATTCTTTGCAACAGTACACTGCTTGATCAATCTGAACATGTTCTTGTCCACTCCATTGAATAAAGCATTCAAAGCTTTGGAGTTTCCAAGTGATGCAGTGTCTTCTGCAGCTGACCAATCTTCCTCTGGCTTGAGTACACCAGTGTCAACACCATTAGCATCCAAAATTTTGGGATGCTCCCAGCCTTTGAGCACAGCTTTCCAAGTCCTGCTGTCAAGTGACTTTAGGAAGACAATCATCCTTGGCTTCCAATAGTCATAATTAGTTCCATCCAGGAGGGGTGGTTTGTTGACCGTTGTTCCATCCTTATCCATGTTTCCAGAAAGTAACTTCCCTGGAGCTCACCCTCAAACAGGCAGGGTGCCTGCTCTGATGCCAAATGAAATTCTGGTGGCAAGTGTCAGATGTGTAGCACGATGTGTACACTTTAGGAATCGTACGATGTGTAGCCTAATGTGTCAACATCGTGAACATGCTGAACTTGATGAACAAGTAAACAATTTAAAGTGCAGGAAACAATAAAACACAGTGAGTTTGTTAACCCAGTTCGGCGCTTAAACAAGCCCTAATCTGGAGGATACCAATCCAGAGATGAATCCACTATGGTAGTATCAATTCAAAGCTAAACTCCCCCGTTTACAACTTCTCACTTAATCACTACCCGTGCTAATTCTACCTAGGAACTCCTAGATATGAGAACCTCTGCTCACTCCCCCTCAACCTTACCCAGTAAGGATTTAATAACAAACTCAGTTTGGAGACACACTCCTAGAAACCTATGCACTCGTACCTAAAGGCTTTAAGTGTTGCACACTCTAACTCCTTGCTTCAAAGCTTTGGAGAAAGAACACTAGAGATTACAACTCTATCAAACTCAGTCCTTACTTGTATCAAAATTATGATTCAAGTGAAGGCTCACAAATAACAATAAACAGACTAAGACCTAAGACTCGATTTCTTCAACTCTTGGCTTCGTGTTTCATTATGTCTTCAGTCTTCCTTTATATAGAACAAGTTTCATGGGCTTGGATCTTCAATGTTGACAGCTGGCCTTTGTTAATTCTCCTTGAGATTTATTTGATCATAATCTTTTAATTGTTTGTTTCAAATCTTTTTGATCAAAGTCGGCCAATAAAATAAAACAGAACCATGAAAGATTATCTTGTTCCTTGGCGCGCAAGCTGGCACGATTTAATTTGAAAAACAAATCTTTTCAAAAGATCGCGTGTAAATTAAAAAGAAAGCGCGTCCAGCTAGGACGTCCAGATGTGAAACCTGATGTGCCACACATCATGCTCCACATCATGGAATCAGACTTATTTTACCAAATGAAGCCAACACCCTAAAATCCTCAACAAATAGTTATGTAGAAATCGACATATTTGATAAAAAAAAATATTTAGAATCCGAATTGTCATAAAGAATATTATTTTTAATCAAATAATAAGAAAACATCCACTACAAGAAATTTGACTTTTAGTGACGATTTTTCCGTACCCTATAATTTGTTGTACCTACGGAATTTTGTAGGTATAGGTCAAAATATAGCTATACTAACGCACTTGTTTCCGTACCCTATTATTTGTTGCACCTACAGAATTTGCAGTCATCACTATAGCCTATTGTTACGAATTTGCAACCGTTAGTATAAAACATTTAGTTATACCTACAAAATTTTGCCGTCACTATAGTCCGTAGTTACGGATTTTCACCTGTTGGTACAAAATATTTAGTTCTACCTACAGTCTTTGCTGTGGGTATATACATATAATCCGCCTATACCTACGGCTACTGTGCCTGTCACTAGAAACTTCCGTTGGCAATTGTCGATTTTCTTGTAGTGATCAAAAAATTTAAGTAGTTTCAAGAGCTTACAAAAGTACTTAATATTATTTTTGTTTATCTGAATGCCATGACAACTTCTGTCATCTATCTATTATGCACTACATTTATTTTGCACATATATTTTAATTGTAATATTTTAAATATAGAAAAATATATATATTTATAAAAATAGAAAACAAAAATTAAAAATAATTAGGCACAAATTTAAGGTTGTAAATTGCAAATTAAAATAAAATCTCTTAATAAATTTATAGATTATATTTTTTATTAATTATTAATTAATATTCTCCAATTAGTTTCTTAGAAAATACCTTTGTCGCGCCAACCTTTAAACTACTATTTATTATTTCAACTACTAATATAAAAAATTAATTATTGACCTCGGTCATTTATTTTATCAAAAATAGATAAGTGTAAAATTTGAAATTTCAAATTAAAAAAGATAAAGAAAAATAGATGAAAGAATTATATATAGTGACTAACTGATCTTCAACTTTAATAATGTGTTAGTTTTTAAAAAGTGGGTATCATTAATTTTGTCATAGTATGTTGTTTTCTTAAATATATAGTCGATTTAAAAATTAGTGGTATTATTGATTTTTCTATAGTATGTTGTTTTGTTTTTTTGGCATTTTTATTTTGTTAAATATATAGTTGATAATTTTACTGAACTACTATTTTTTCACATTCCTTAACTCTTATTCCTTAACTATGATCATTTACTTACTCAGTGTATATATTAATGCAAAATTTTAATTAAATACGGTTAATTACAATATTTATTCAATTCTATTGTACTATTATTATATTTAAAAATGATCTTATCATACACATCTTTAAATTTATAAAGATTGAGTAAATTACACTCTTTTCTTTTGGAAGGTGCTTAAATTATACAAAAAAAAATTAAAATGGATTTTATATTCTAAAATAATAAAATTTACAAAGAAAGGAAAATTAATTTCTTAATTGATGACTTGTTAAAGTTTTTTGACACATTAAAAAATGAATTTAAGTTAATTGTTAACAAAATAATTTATTTTATTTTTTTTGTATAATTCAAGTTTCTTACAAGTGAAGAGAGTGTAATATATTAAACTAATAGTAATTTATGATATTATTATGGCTAAATTGGAGTTTTGGTCCCCATATTTTCACAATTTTGCAGAATTGGTCCCCTATTTTAAAATTCAACAGTTTTGGTTCCCTATGATAATTTTTTTTTATAAATTGACGATGTGATATGATTTGAACGACGTGGTATATGATCCGATGATGAAAAAATACCAACGTCGATGAAATTGTAAGAAAAATCTTTTATAAAGTTAATTTAAAACATATTGTATCATCATATTTTAGACAAAATATGTGTTAGAGAGACCAAAACTTTGTATTATTCTTTTAAAGTCTATCTCTAATATAAAATTTGACAAAGTTGGTGTAAAGCTCTTTGAATGTATTCACTTGACGAGATAAAAAATTTTAAAAGTTATTTTTTAAAAACTCAAAAAAATAGTTCAACACATCTATCAAAATTGTTATTCTTGATAATAATCATTTTGTAAATTTATTGCAATTCTTTTGATTTCATATGTTTTTCAAGTAGCTTTTAAATCTTAAAAAAGTAGGATTAAACACAACTTTAAACTATATTTCAAGATTTAAGAATCAAAAAATAATTATTTATTAATATGCATATTAAATTTTAAAAAATTGAATATCATGTTATTTTATTAAATAAGTAAATTATAAAATAAAAAATTTATTCAAGCCTGTGCAACGCACGGGTTTAATATCTAGTTCTTATTATTTCATAAAAATCAACTATTCTTGCATTCATCTTGCTGTATAACTTATTTTCATGTATTTAATAAATATAAGTAGATTACTCTTATATCAGCACAAATATATTTTTCATTATTTGATCAATAAATTATACAACATATTAATTTAATAATAAAATTTATTGATTTAGTTGGACTTATTTTCATATCTCTTCGCAACCAATCTTGAAGGACTCTTAAATAAATAAATAAAATATATTATATAATTATTTTATATTTAAGATGTTAATAATTTTTTTAACCAATTACTACTATTGCAATATGTACCTAATTTCAATGTATTTTGTTACAATATTTATAATAAATAAAAAAATTCAAATTATTTTAAGAGCTGCAAAATAGGTAGTTAGGGTTATTCAAGTCTATTATTAATTTTCTTTTAAATAAAATTTTAAAAATTAAATTATTTTTTAAGGACAAATGACTTCCACCCCACTCATGACTCATGACAATTTCTGGATCCGTCTCTGCCTGGGCAATAGGGATGGCAATTTCACCCAAACCCGATAGACCCACCCGAACCCAAACCCAAGTCAATGGGTGAAACCCGAGTTGACTGGGTTTGGGTGTGGGTTTGCGTGGCACCCGAAATTATGGGTGTGGGTTTGGGTAGTATGAAACCTACACCCGAAACCCATACACCCGCCCGTTTATATGTTAAATTACCAAAATATTCTCTTTTATATATATATATATGAATAGGATGTGGAACTTTTTTTTTATTTTTTGTTGTTTTTTTTTTTGACAGTATGTTGTTATGTATTGTGGTTGTGAACAAAATGTGTTAAACTATGTTATTGCATTTGGAAAAAAGTGTGTTAAACTATAATATTGTATTGCAAACTATGTTTTTTCTTTTTTTGATGCAATTTGCATTTTATCAAATTTGAATGTAAGTTTGGGTTTGGATGAAAAAACTCGGAAATTTTAATTTTGCATGATCAAACTATGGGTTTGGGTTTAGGTGAAAAAACCCAAAACCAATGGGTGTGGGTGCGGGTTTTGTTTTACCACCCAAACAGTCTTTGGGTTTGGGTTTGGGTGCACCCGAAATTATGGGTGTGGGTTTGGGGAGTATCAAACCCGCACCCGTGGGTACCCATTGCCATGCCTACTGGGCAATGTAGGAATTGATTTGATTGGAAGAAAGGAAAAGAAAATAATCTATTTCATAATAATAAACTTATTTGCGAAAAGTACAATTAGTTTAAAATAGTTCATCCTTTCAATTTTCAAGGTAATAGTTTTATAAAAAAAATTCAATATCTCCTATTTTGCATTTATATTACTAATAAATAAACCAATATTGAGTAAGGATATATAATATAGTAAAACTATTTTTTAAACTTTCTTTTTTTAAATTCTGTAAATTTGTCAAATATATATTAGTTTTGTGGTTGTTTTTTGACACAATTAATTTTGTGGTTTAAAGACAAGGAAACCGTCGCTAAAGGTTAAGAAATGTGAAAAGTCAAGAGTTTGCATTATGGAAACTGGCCTTGGCTGTGCCTGGCTGACCATGATAGAGAGTTATCTCTATCAAGCTACAATTAAACTACTCCTAAAGAAAGACAATAAAAACTATACTAAGATAAAAGATAAAATAACTTCATATTTTCATTCATTCCTTTAAAAGTGTGCCAAAGCACTACATATATAATAGTTCTGATGGATCATCATTTAAATGGGTCTAGGGTCATAAAGTCCAATCTAAATAACATAATATAATTAAACATCAAATAACAATATAAATTATACTCTTAAATTATTTAATTAATTAGCATCTAATCTTCTATTATTGCCGCCGGGTTCACTTGAACCTTTGGTTCTCTCAATGAAAGCACCAATTGATAGAGAGTTATCTCTATCAAGGTACAATTAAACTACTCATAAAGAAAGACAATAAAAACTACACTAAGATAAAAGATAAAATAACTTCATATTTTCATTCATTCCTTTAAAAGTGTGCCAAAGCACTACATATATAATAGTTCTAATGGATCATTACTTAAATGGGTCTAAGGTCATAAATTCCAATCTAAATAACAATTATAATTAAAATACCAACTAATATAAATACTACTCTAACTTAAATTTCTAAATTATTTAATTAATAACTATTATATAATTACTTATTTATCTACTATCTAATCCTCTATCAGACCATCATCGTGCCAGGCTTGGCAAGAGCTTTAAATTTCTTACTGAAGCCCAACCACAACCAGTGCTTATCTAACCATGGCAGTGGCAGGTTCTGCCGAGTGGATAATCAGTTTTTAACCCTTCATTTCACCTTTTATTAGTCACCAATTGTATTTACTTTAGATGTCTATTGATTTTCATGAATGTTAAGGTTCTCAATTTATATACCGTCTCTTTCTCATGTAAAAGGATCAAGAAATATCTTGTATACATTCCTATATTATCAATAAAGTCCTTTTATTTTATCATGTTTTCTTAGTTTAGTTTATGTTTGCAATTGCTCATCATGTGTAGGTGTGAGTAGTTCACCACCATCTTAAAGCAACTCCAGTGGGAGTAATTTCATGTTGGTCCGCCAACGTGTCATACTTGCAAATTTAGTTTTTTCTTAATTCTTTGACGGGAGTGCGCCAGCCTAAAAGCACGGTTCCGTCATGAAGTGCCGTTCATGAGCATTGCTTCATTGGCACAAACCAATATAATACTAGTTGAATATTACAAACAGACTTTACCAAGTTACTATTATATATTAAGTTATACTAGAACTGGCATAAAAATCATACTATACTAGTGCCTTCCTTTGTGAAGTAGCAAATTATTTATAAAATAATTATCAATTAGATTTGCTGTTTAATTTTATTTCTTTATTCTTTTTATATTAATATATTAATCAACAAAAATATTAATATTACTTTTTTTTACCAAATACATGATAAATAATAATATAAAAAAAAATTGTGTAAAATTAATATGAATAAAATATTAATATGTACGATGTAAAGAAGTGAGACCCAATATGAGTTCTTTAAAGTTGCACTATTGAAGTAAATAATGAGTGAGTTACTTTAAGATGATGTGGCTTTGATGGATCCCACAAAACATCTTTGTAAAGATTGCACCATTGGAGATGCTCTTAGAGTTATGGAAAGTAATTCATATCATTTTCTCTTGATCCTTTTCTCTTATGCTTTTGCGGATTGTGATTACTAACAAGCTATATCATATGTTATACTATGTTTGTTTGTTTATCCTAGGACAAGAAGATGAAGCACTAAAAGGACAAATCCATATATTTTTTGATCCTCTATGTTATCACTATCACTAGCTTATTGTGCTAATCGTGCGTCTAGGGGTATGTGATGATCTCAATCTTGTTTTTGTGGGTGCCCCGTTAATTGCCAGCCCTAGATGAGACGATGGCAAGTGGTTATCCCATTCTCTAAACTATTGGGCAAACCATTTCAACCTGACATTGCTTCTTGAATATGATTGAATCCAAATATCCCGAACCTTGTGTTTTCTACACAGTGAACCTTGCTCTCGATACCAATTTGTTGGAGCTGATGCAGGAATCAAGCTCAATCTGAGCCTACCTAACAACACACACACACACCCACTCACTTAGAGAGGTTGAAGAAAAGAATAATGAAAAACAAGAAAATTGAGAGAATAGTGTTTCTTTATTGATAAGAGATTGAAAATTTTCTTTTACATCATAAGGAACACTATATATAGCACTCTCAAAACTAGAGTAGTTTACCTTGTGTAACAAGTAACTACCCTACAAGTTATTTATTCTAAATAACTCTTCTAAACTAACTTCTATTTGGTTAAGGTTTGAAATTGCAAATCAACACATCCCGTTGATAATTTAGAGATATTCATCTAACACACTATTAAGAAAAAGTCATATGCATGTGAAATAAAATTTTGTTAAAACTTGATTATACCACATGCAAATATATTTATATGATTTGTTTTTCTTAGTTATTTAGTAAATATATATCTTCAAATAATAAAGAGATAGTGCATACCTCACCATAATTTTACTAGAATATCATAACTTCCTCCCTACGGAAAAAACTGTAACATTTGTGGATCAAGTGTGTGAGTTGGAATGCTCGCTATTTTAATTAGAATTGGATTAATTAGGTAGTCTATTAAATATTTTAAAAATAATTTAAACCTCTCTGTGTATTAATTCTCTTTCTTCATAACACTCTGGTTTTTAAATAAAAAAGTCTTGTAATTTAGAGTTTGATTGCAAAATAAATAAAGTTTAGGCAAAAATTGTTCCAACTAAGAATCAAATTCTAGTTTTTTTAAACGACTCATCTTAAGGAGAACTCATTAATCACTTAAGTCAAATATCTTAGTTTTAATTATAAAGAATCTATCCGTAAAATTCACGCAAACCAAATACTGAAAAAAAATACCCAAAAAAGAAATGCCGAAAAAAATGAGAATTATATTATGGCTTTAAACCTACCCCAATCCTTAGCATGACCCTATTTCTAGAAATAAAGAGCATTCAAATCTTTTCCATTTTGAAAAAGGAATACAGAAAGTCGATAATACATTTAATTTTTTTTTCCGTTTCCATTAAAACCATGCACCACTTTCATACAAGTCTACTTTCCAAAGATTGGGTTTTATCATATGCAATTATGCACGTCGGTGTAGTAGATAAAGATACATCTTATATCTCATACAAAAATTTCTTCAAGTTTCGTTGTTAATCAGAACATTTCGTTTATGGATAATTAATTAGTCATGTTTAATGAATTTCACATTTAATTTAAACTTTGTTATCATGTAAAAAGAACAAGTACATTATATTCTACACGTACTTTTTATGCAATAAAAACAATGAAAAAAAGATGAATGTTTTCTTTGATAACTAACACAATGCATAAAAGGAAATAATTAGGTGAAATAACATTGCAAAGTTAATAATGTAGAAAATTGTCATAATCAAAGTATTCAATACTTTTGTTAGTACATGGAAAAAAAATAGAAGCCTAAGAAATTTTACACTTGAAGCTATTGGACAAATATGCTACTTATATCTTTTAATAGCATAAACTAAAAATTTCAAAAACAATTGAAATGAACAACAAGAAAAAAAAAGGAAATTATGTATTGGCAAGCACAATCAATATTCATAATGTTATAATTAATAGATGATATAGCATTTGCAATAAGATCAAAGAGACAAATTAAACACACTCAAAATGAAGTTCATTACCATCTTAATGATATTCTTTTTTATTCTTCCTTTCTCATTGGCTCAACTAAGGTTTGGCTATTATAGCTTTACATGTCCAGTAGCAGAGGAAATTGTAAGTGATGCTGTGCTAAACTATTACCAAAGTGATATAACCATTGCTGGTGCCTTGATACGTTTGCACTTTCATGATTGTATTTCCAATGTAAGATCCATTATTTTTTTAATATCAATTATTTATATTTATAATTTTTAATCATATTTGCATTTTTATTCATATTTTATGCAATATATAATATAGCACATTAATTTTGATTTTAAATGTTGATTATTGCTTCAAACAAAATTGGATCCGAAATTTCGTGTGTATGAGAAATATGCCGACATGCAGTTAGTATTTTCGATCGTTCAATGATGAGATTTAGATTTTGAGTTTATGTCTAAATCTCTTTCGATATGTATTTACAAAACTTAATTAAAATATGACATCGAACGATCCTAATATATTACATGCATAAAGGAAGAAAAAAAATTAAAATGTATCATAACAATGATCACACATTTTATACTTTTTTATTTCAGGGTTGTGACGCTTCGATACTAATAGATTCAACAGAAAATAGAAAATCAGAGAAAGATGCAAGACCAAACCAAACACTACGAGGATTTGACCTAATTGACGACATCAAGAGCATCTTAGAACAACAATGCCCCGAAACCGTTTCGTGTGCAGATATCATAACAATGGCCACAAGGGAAGCAATTGCATTAGCAAATGGACCAAGATACAATGTCTTAACAGGGAGAAGAGATGGGTTAGTATCAAATGCCTTAAATGTGACCATTCCTGGAACATCACTTAATGTGCCACAAGCTCTAAAAAAATTTACCTCAAAAGGGTTAACATTAGAAGACATGGTAACCCTTATTGGAGCACACACTATTGGTTTTTCTAAATGCAATTTTTTTCAAAATAGACTATCAAGTTTTAGATCAGGAAGAATTGACCCTACAATGGATCCAAATTTAAATGCTTATTTGGTTCAAAAATGTGGATCAATATTTAACCCTGCAGGGAATCATACTTCAGTGTTTTTGGATGAAGAAACACCTTTTGATTTTGACAATAAATTTTACAAACAAATTATTAATAGGAGAGGGATACTTCATATTGATCAACAACTTGCTTTGGATCCTATTTCTAGAGAATTGGTTTGGAATTTTGCAAATGGTAATTTTAACTTTTGGGATAGATTTGGAGTTGCTTGGAGTAAGCTTGGAAGAATTGAAGTTTTGGATGGGAATGAGGGTGAAATTAGAAGAAATTGCAGAGCATTCAATAATGATATTTGAATGTTGATTTATTGTTTTAATTTGTATTTTTCTTTTAATGCATTTGGTTTTTATACTACAAAAATAAGAGTGGCCTTTTCTATTAGGTCGCCATGTTATTATACCATATAATGACATAATATTATACATGTGATGAATTATTAGTTTGAAGATATGAATTATTTATCTATAAATACCATAATATATTTAATTTTACTATTTTCACATTGTGAAATCTTCTTATTTGTAATTTCTTTTGTTAATCATTGTATTGTTATTTTTTTTGGTGTTAATTATCTAGTTCCTAAAGGAAGGGAGTCCGGCCAGGTAATCCAGTATTCGAACTCAAGTTATTTCGAACGATATTCGTTCAAAAGGAAAGTTATTAATAAGTTGAATCCGTCTTGGTTAATGTTGGTATACTTATTCTCTAAACCAGCTTTCTATTTTAATCTACACTGCCCCACATTCATGTCACACTATATTAAATGTAATTTGTTTTTATCTTCTAATGGAATAAGGTTATGGATTGATAGAAATGGCATTTAACAAACTTGCATCCATAATCAGAAGTTTGCATTACGCCGACGCTAAACAACAATAGCCGACGCTAAAGTTGGCGCTTTTACAATGGAGTTATGTCCTTATGCCAAAACTCGATGTAAATAATATTGTTCGCAAAGCCGATACTAAATTTGGTGTTGGCCATGAGGTATAGTTCAGATATTCATTTAATTAACTTCAGTCTAACATATTGTGATATATATTGAAAGATTGACACATGTGTAATGTCCACGATAAGATTAAATGCTACATACACTAAGACAAATCATCACGAATATAGGTTGACAACACTATTATCCAGCTTTTTTTTTTTTTTTTTTTTTGCCAAAATCGGAAATTAGCTCCGTAGAATTTTATTTTAATTTTTTATTTTAAATATCATATATTTTCTGCCCAACTGCATAGACTAATCTTTTGAGTCTTATAAGAACCAAATAGGCAGCAAACTCTCTCAATTATGTCACAAGAACTCCCTTCGTCCACTAGGGTTCTTAAACGTCGTGGTTCACCATGGTGGCAATGATGATGGGGATAATCTCATTTGGTGCCTCACCGACACACTCACTATCATTGAATTTCCAGATTGACCTGCTATGTTTCCTCGTGGACGAAGAACCTTCTCTTGCTTCAATGGAGAACATGTCAGCAATTCTTCTCTTTATTGTGGCACTTGACAGGCCTCTTGGTGTTGGTAGTCCTCCCAAATGTAGAAGCTATTGGGAAGCTAAATGCTATGCTCCAGCTATACTTGTTCTTCATACCCCCTTAGGGAAAATCTCTATTTTGGAGGACGAATTGATGTTATTATTAAGGTGTCCTCCAAGACGGATACCACTAATGGGCACTTTCCTCTTTTCACTTGCTCTTTACAAAATCCACCGTCTTTCTTGGCGACGACTCTCGACTTGGAGATCTCTTTGCTCGAGGTGGCTCACTTCGATGCGATTGTCTCTTGGGAGAGTTCCTCTTTTTCTACTTATAAGCTCCCAAACATCCTTCATCCTTGGTGTACATGTTTAATTACCCTCTTTTGATCAGCTCTTCAATTGCATCATTTAGCTTCTTTCTTTTTTTTTTTTTTTTTTTTTTTTAAATTTTTTTTTTAAAATTAAAATTTGAGTTTTATTTTTTATTTTATTATTAGGCTAAATTGCAGTTTTGGTCCCCCGAGTTTTCTAATTGTGCGATTTTGGTCCTCAAATTTCAAACGAGCAATTTTAACCCTCTAAGTTTCACAATTGTGCGATTTTGGTCCCCCAAGTTTCAAACGAGCGATTTTAACCCCCTAAGTTTCACAATTGCTCGATTTTGGCACCCCAAATTTACCCTATTTTGCATTTGCTAGTCCCTGTTTGATTTTTTTACTAAAAAATTGCTTATGTGACATTTAAAAATATTTTTTTTTAAAAATAAAATAAAATATGTTTTTAAATTAAAAAAATGTTATAAATAGTAATATTTGTATTTATAAAAATGTATTACAGTAAAAATCATTTTTTAATAAAAGGTTTAATAATTTTTACTTTTTTTTAAAAAAAAAATTGTTTACTAATTTTTTGAAAAATAGTTCATAAAAAAATATATTACTTTTTTATTATAACATAATTATTTTATAAATAAATCACATAATTGCATATAATAAAAAATATTTTATAAGTTGTTTTTTTAAAAAATCAATTTGTAATTTGTTTAAAAAAATAAAAAAATGTATATTTAATTTTAAAATGCCACATAAGTAATTTTTAATCAAAAAAATTAAAAGGGGACTAGCAAATGCAAAAAGGATAAATTTGGAGGGCCAAAATCGAGCAATTATGAAACATAGGGGATTAAAATCGCTCGTTTGAAACTTAGGGGATCAAAATCGCATAATTGTGAAACTTAGGAGATTAAAATCGCTCGTTTGAAATTTAAAAGACCAAAATCGCACAATTATGAAACCTGGAGGGTCAAAACTGCAATTTAGCCTTATTATTATTATTATATGAAATGTGAGTTTGGTGTTGAGATTAGTACTTTTTATTTTATTATAACTTTATTTAATATCTTCTTCAATCAATACTATAACGGTTTTATCAATTGAGCGATTGAACCATAACGTGGAGGTCACATATGTTTGATGTCGTGTCCGATATTTAAAACATTTAAATTTTTTACGCTTTTATGACTTATGAGCCAAGCATATGCATCTTACTCAAGAAGAAATTATTTATCACCACAAAGAAATTATCTTTTATAGGATATGAGGATTTTGAGTATCAATGTGAAACATCACATAAGCGTAAATTTTAAGTCACTCAAAATCACTATAAATTGAACCTCCCCTAATTGTTGAAATTGATGATTTGAAGAGCTTCGAATGAAAAATCAAGCACCACTTATTCCTACATGATCTAGAATGTTTAGAGATGGAATGGCTTCTATGAAAAAGTGATACTTTGTGTTTCTAATATGGGCTCCATTTTTGGGCTGTCTTTGATATAATTGGACTATGCCCTTTAGGTCTATATATAGATAAGTACTTTCGCCACTCTACCATTTTTTATACGCGCCCTACTAAATTACAAAAATACCTCCGTCCGTTACTTAAGCTACGGATACCCCTTTAAAATACCTTACCGGATTTTATTTTAATAACGTCCTCTACTTAAGTAGTGGACGATATTTTTCAAAATTTCTCTTTTTTTCCTACATCCGTTACGTTAGTTAATTAACAGAAGAGTAAAATTGGCATTCCATAAAGCGCGCGAGTAACCCATAGGATGAAAAAAATAATTGTCCTATATATATGGTAACATACACCCCTAAACTTTTAGTTATGATGGGTCTAAGAATAAAAAGTTCGTTGAAAATTTGAAAAAAAAATTCTAACCTAGAAATATTGTTATGGTACCCCACCCTCCTCCGAGGTTTGCAACTCGGGTATGAGGTCGAAGTCTAAAGGGTTATTTGTGTTGATATCCTTCTAATTGAGGTCTGTCTTATGACATCGCTTGGAAGACGTAACGATGTGACAATTACTTTTTGAGATATAATTAGGATCGTTCGATCAACCAATTCTATGTGTTGCCGTTTGATTCACATCATTATTGCTGAATTGTTTCCAACCGTTGATGGAGGGTTTTCTCTCTTTAATATTTAGCCAAATGCTAGGGTATTCTCTCTAATAGGGTTTTCTTTCCAATATTTAATCATGTTTCCCTTTCTTTGTTGGCAATTGTCTTTCAATCTTGATACTTTACTCATTGTTTTTTTAGCTTTTAGAAGTTCCTTTTTTGTCGTCTAACCTAGTTCGATTTCTGTTACATCCTTCCTTCGCGTCTTTTGGCCGCAATGTTTGAACCTATTAGTGATAATCGAGTACTTAATTAGGTACTCCCTCTAACGCTTCTATATTGAATCCAAATTAGAGAAAGGTTATATAGAAAATTCGTCTTCATCATTAGAGGACTACTATGACATAGAATCGAGTTCTTATGTCTCTATGTTTAGACTAAATAAGAGTCTTCTTGAGAGACATATGAGGATTTTTAATTTTTAATTTTTTTGGTTTTCACCTTCTGATTCCTAGGAGAAATGGGTCCTAACAGTTCAGAGTTCGAGACGAGTTCTGATATCGAGCGGTGTCAGTTCCCTCTCAAATGCAGTTGCGGGGGATTTTACTTTGTTGAAGATTTCATTAGGGAATCAATATCTATAGTTGAATGTAGCTCTTTCGTTGCATCCCAACAGGTGAATGTATATGTTCATCCAATGTTTTGATGAATTTCTCTGTAAACACAAGAAAGTCCCTCCCTTGTACCACCATGTTTTGCTTCATTAAATTTGAAAACTGCCCTTTATTATTAGTAGTATTTCATTAAAAATTGGTCTTTGCCCACATGTCAATTAGATGTACCAAGTACAAATTTTAAGAAATAATTGTGACACACTAACACTGGTATGCAAGGAATAAGGTAGTTTCCAAAAGCCTATTTTGTAGCTTATAGTAATAATTTATTTATAACTTATAAAAATATTTTCTAGTACACTACGAGAGCAAGCACGAGAGCCTGTCATTCACAGTCCACACTACACACCCCAACAATGAAGATTCCTATAGTTTTGTTACTTTATAGAATTCATTTGATAAAATTGATATATTTAGTAAATATACATAAGTATACAGCTCGAAGGTTTCCATTTTTGGATAAACATCAAAATAAGTGTAGAGAACGATATCCTATGCCGCCTATAAACTATCATCACTAGCAATACTGGTCACTATACCAAGAAAAATCATTATTCGGATTAACATATCTAAGTTATGCATGCTTTGGTAATTAAAAAGTATTTTTGTGATCATTATTATAATATATTTATTTTTTATATTTATTGATTAATTAATATATTTGTTCATATTATAAATTGATATGTGTGAAAGTTTGTTGTTTGTGTAATAAATTGTAATCTTGAGTGATTATATAGTAAACTTTTTTGAAAGTGGAAAAAGGATTAGACTATTTTCAATTTGTGAGAGGAACCGATATAAAGTTGTTTTTTATCTCTATTTTTCTCTTATCTCTTTGTTTTATTTTATTCGCTGCAAACTCCTTGAAAACCTGGTCATATTCTACCATTGTTTCAGAATCTGACCTGTACCTAAACACATTGAAATTGAGAAAAAGTTAACACAATTCACATGTTTGTTTTATTTTATCCGCTGCAAACTCTTTGTTTTATTTTCAAATGTTGTTAGAGATTATAAATGTTGTAGTGTCAACCTCCTTTTTGTATTTTTCTCAACTTCAAGATAATATATTTATTGGTTTTTAATCAAAAAACGAGAATTTTTTTTTGCACTCCCCGTACTTCTTGTGCATCCTGCTAATTTCCAATTTTTGCTCGTTTGCTATTTAAGTAATCTTGCTAACCTGTTGGTGGTCAAGTCTTCTGCAACATTGAAAGGTCTACCAAATGACCAATTTTGTGTGGCCATAACATAACATTGACTAATGAGAACCATCAAATTTTTCTATAAATATTGTTCTCTTTTAATTTCTTCAACTTTGTCATTCACTTCTCTTATGTCTTATGACTTTTGTATTTTATTTATTTATTTTTAATTTGTTTAGTTTTTTTAAATTTTGTCATTTCGTTTATAAATGGTTGCATAGTCCAACCGGTGTTACTCAAAACATTCGTACCAATGTTCCTTAATGATCATGCTTGGAATCATTATGGTAATCGGTGAAGTACTTTTTTTAAATCTTATTTTTTTTATAAAATTTTTTTTTTCATTTATTTAATATTTAATTATTTTACATGATCACAATTGGTAAGGAATATTTAAAAACTCTTTTTTTAAATATTAAATAATTATTTTACAATGACATGTTTTACACGACTGAACTGATAATGGTGGTGAATATTTAATTATTTTACAATTATTTCACAATTGGTAAGGAATATTTAATTATTTTTAATCATTTATTCTACACGATTGAACTAGTAATGGTGGTGAATGATCCAAGCTTGGAAGAATAATTGACTAAGTAACAATAATTACGTAAAAAAATGTTAATAAGTGGAAGTAGTGTCAACTTGCAACGGCCTTCACTCTCGGTAAGGTGGCAGCGGGTTGGGTTATGGTGCATAAGCCCAAACCTTATGTACCGTGCATAATTTCTCACGCCCCCCCCCCCCCCCCCCCCCATATTGCTACGCGCGCCCCTCACCTGCTACTCCCCCCCCCCCCCCAAATTGCTACGCGCGCCCCCCATTTCTAGCCCCGCACCCCTCAGTTTTTTTATCACGCTTTTAATTTTGATTGATTGATTGAATTTTATTTTATTTTATTGATTAGGGATAAAATTCAGAGTATTATGTATGGTTAATTATTTTAGTAGTTAGTTTTAAACAAAAATCATGCCAAAACCATTTATGCTGTAGAACGGTTTCAAAAATGTGTACTCCAAAATCATTTGTGCTGTGGAATGGTTTCAGAGACCTGTACTCCAAAACTCTTTAATGTACTTAATTATGTCAAAATCATTTTAATTTAAAATGATTTTAACTGAAACCATAAGTATAGCTTAATGGTTTCACTAGTGTTGTATCTGAAAACCAAAGTAGTTCTCTTATGGTTTCAAATAAATATTTCATATTTAATTTAAAATAAATATTTTAACTGAAACCATAAGTGTGACTTAATGGTTTCACTAGTTTTGTATCCGAAACCAAAATAGCCCTCTTATGGTTTCCAATAAAATATTTTTCAAAACCAATTTTTGCTCTGGAATGGTTTTAGATATTTGTACTCCAAAACCATTTGTGCTGTGGAATGGTTTTTAGATATCTGTACTCCAAAACTATTTAATGTACTTAATTATGTCAAAATCATTTTGCTGTTGAATGATTTTAGAGGGTTTTATTGTAAAACCATTGGATGTACTTAATAGTTATTATGTTAATTGTGATAAATTAAACCATAATTATAGTACATGTTTTAGTATGTAATTTTAAATTAAAATATGGCTATATATTATTAATCATCCAACACAATTAATTGAAAAATTAGCTCTTATAGTATGTACTTCAAAGGAACAAAAGTAATTATTTAATTGAAAATGAGAGTGCGCTAGAAATCTAAAAAAAAATATAAAAATTGTGACAAAAAAAAAAAACTGGGGGGCGCATGTAGTAATGGGGGGGGGGGGGGGTAGCAATGGGGGGCGCGCAGAGTAAATGGGGGGCGCGTGGAGTAATGAGATCCAATGGCAAGAAATGCCTTATGCACCATACATAAGGATGACCTTATGTATAATAACTTTGGCCGATGGCAGCAATATGAGGGCTTTGCATAGTTGTGTCAACGCAGCAACGCCCCAAGAAAATTTGCCCACAATCTCATGGTCGTCGAAGTACCACAGGTAGGTGAGATAGACAGTATTCTTATTTGTGTGTGTGAAAATAGTTCAACTAACCACCCATGAGCAATTAAATAAGTGAGATCAATGACCGAATAATAGATAAAGATATTTTAATTTGATGTTTAAGTAGTAGATAGAGATATTTTGGTAATTTAAAACCCTAAACTTCACACAACTTTAGTTTGATACTATATTATCCAATATAGGCCCACTATTCAATTAGCCCACTTCACACAACTTTAGTAGACTAGTTATGTGAGTACCATGTTGTCCAAATAACAAGAGTTTAAAAACTAAATTTCTCTCACTTTTACAATTATATGTTAACCTCTACAAATATTTTTTTTTTCTTTCAATTTTACCTTTTAATAATTTGTTTTCATCGTATAAGATTTCCTACCGAATTGAAATACTTCAAAAAATATTTTCAAAAATTTACAATGACATGTTTTAAATTTACATTCACAACCCACGAGTTACAAATTGCAAAGCTTAGATGTGTTTTTAAAAAATTACAAATTTTATAATCTTTTTTTTGAACTAGTTTTGAGACCCGTGCGAAAGCACGGGTCTATTGACTTTTATTTATAAAATATTATTAAAAAAAGTGACGTTGTGTACAAAAAAAATAAAAATATTAAGTGACGTTATTCTGCTATTTTTTTTTATTAAAGTTATTGAATTAAGTAATTTTTTCATTAAAACAATTATCCCGTGTATGATTTTTGTATAATAAACTATAATTAATAATAACAAATATTTATCATTCAATTTTTTTTTATTAAAGAAATTGTCCCGTGTATGATTAATTTTTTTTATTAAAACAATTGTCCCATGTATTATTATAATATATATTCATCAATAATCTATTAATCAACAATTGTTCCGTGTATTATTATAATATATTATTCAATTTATTTTTTTATTAAAACAATTGTCCCGTGTAAGATTAATTTTTTTCAATTCTTTTTTTTATTAAAGCAATTGACTCGTGTATGATTAATTTTTTTATTAAAACAATTGTTCCGTGTATTATTATAATATATATTCATCAACAATTGTTCCGTGTTTATTATAATATATTATTCAATTTCTTTTTTTATTAAAACAATTGTCCCGTGTAAGATTAATTTTTTTTATTAATTTTTTTTTATTATAATATATATTCATCAATAATACAATTCTCATGTATTTTTTATATAAGAGTAAACAAAAATAGAGCGGATTTTTTTATGCTTATCTTCAAAAGTGTTTTCTATTGCAATTTTTATGAGTATATTTATTTTATTCTAATTTTTTTTATGAGTAGATTTGTTTTAGGCTTTTTTTTGAATTTTTTTTTGTTATTTTTGTTTTGTATCTTTTTTTATGAGTATATTTGTTTTATGCTTATCTTTTTTTTTTGTTGTTATTTTTGTTTTGTACTTATTATCTTTTTCCCAGTTTATAGTTAAAATTACATTTAAGGGCATAAATAGTGAAATATTATTAAACGTGCTAAGGACAAAATAGGTTTTTTAGTAGTAGTTTCTTTTAAGATATTGTAAATAGATAAGGCAAATTATATTATTAAGAAAACAAGGTACAAGGAGTACCAATACAACAGAAAGAAAACACTAAATGCTAATCCAAAGAGGACAGCAACATGTAGAGCTGTAAAAATGGGTCAGACTATAGGGCCGGCCCATTAGCCCTATAGTTTTACATGGGCCGGGCTTTTATAAAAAGTTGATTGGACCTTATCGGGCCGGCCCTTTGGGCCTATATTTTTAATGGGCCGTTATGGGTCGGCCACACGGGCTTTTGGGTCGGCCCCTTAAAGAGTTAAAAAAAATATTTTAAAAAAAATCTTAAAAATAATTTTAGCTAAAAATAAGGAGTTTTAGTTACCATTAAATCTTTAGATAATTAAGTAACAAAAGATGAGATTTGTTAGTTAAAAGATAATTATTAAACCAAATTTGTTTTTTTTAAGATTAAACCAAGTTTTTATGATTATCTTTATTTGAAAAAAACTAATAACAACTTAATCAATCATTATAAATAGAAAAATATAAGAAAGAAATTAATCAAATTATATGGATATTAATTTGTGTGTGATATATATGTAGTTGTATTGTCCATTAAATTTATTTTGTAAAAAAATTTGTCAAAAAAAAATATGAAAGTTTGTCGGGCCGGCCCATCGGGCCATGTAGGCCTTTGCTTATTGGGCTGGGCTTAACGGGTCGGGCCATGAAGCTTAATGGGCCGGCCCACTAAAGCCCTTTAGATGTCATGGCCCCCCGAGCCGAGGCGGGCCGGGCTGGGCCGGCCCCTTTTGACAGCTCAGCATGTGCCAAAACAACAACAAAACACGATACTAAAGAACAACAGGGACAGAACAAATCCAAACAGAGACGAAAAAACAAAGGCAACAGCAGGCCACTAAAAAACACAACAGCAAAAACATGAAAAACGGGCTAGCGGCGCAAACAAATACCAGGCTCCAAGCACCATTTGTAGAACAAACAGAACGGTGTCTTCCGACGACTCAATCCCCATCTCCAAGAGAGCAGTTTGATATCATCTACAACCTTAGACACCTCCTTCACCCCATTAGCAAACAAGATATCATTCCTTGCACTCCAAATGCTCCACACGGTAGTGTGCCACACCAGCGCAAAACCTTTTGCCATCGACTTGGTAACGGCCAGGCCAACCATATAATCAAACAGAGTGAAGAGATCCGGAGGCAAAACCAAAATCACACCAAGCCACTGAAAAACTGCAGACCACACCCGTGATGCAAAGTCACAGAACAAAAACAAGTGAACAACATCTTCCTCTCAACCAACACAGTTTACACAATCCAAAGAACCCCCGCCCACATAGATACCACGAAGCGCCAAATTGCACTTGGTCGGAATCCTATTCCATAACAATTTCCATGAAAAAGCTATAACCTTAGACGGCGCCGGATACCTCCAAATGTTATTCAAAACAGAAAGCTCATGCGAACCAAAGCATGATACAGACGGGAACACTCGACCAAGGAGTAAATAGGCCAATTTGACGGAGAACACACCGCCCTCTTCTGGGTCCCAATACCACACATCATCAACATTCAGAAAAGCCAATAGAGGGAGAGCCTCCAACAACTCCCAGAGCAACTCTTGTTCCCAAGTAAGCAACCCTCTCCTCCAATTCCACACCCAACGGTTCAGCCCCTCCCCATCACCTCTCATGTCACAAATTAAAGCCTCTTTTTGAGAAGAAATAGAGTAAAGACGAGGGTAACGAACACTAAGGGTGCAGTCCCCTACCCACCGGTCCAACCAAAACCGAGTTGAATCCCCCCTCCCCACCTTTCTCGACACATTTTGCGCAAACCAACTTCCCTCTTCCCACATATCAATCTGACATAGGTCTTTCCACCAAACCGACACTCGATTCGGGAAAGAATAGACAACCCAATGAACATTAGTATGAGCATTCACTCCATAGTTAGCCACCAACACATCCTTCCATACCGCCTCTTCTTTTTGAAGTAACTTCCATCTCCACTTAATCAATAGGCTTAGATTAACCTTACCAATATCACGCACCCCTAGACCCCCTTGACTTCTCGGCATACACTCATCCTTCCATTTGACCCAACTAATCTTCCTACCTCCTTTCACTCCTACCCACAAAAACTCCCTTTGGATACGGATAATCTTCTTCATAACCACTACCGGTAACTTCAAAAAAAAGAGATAGAAGATCGGGATGGAATTGAGAACCGAGTTAATCAACACAATTCTACCACCGAGACTCACATATCTATTACACCACGATCTAAGCCTACTTCGGAGGCTCTCAACCATCGGCTCCCAAGTAGAGGCACATCTAGGATTCGTGATAAGTGCCAAAAAGTAATAAAATCTAATGTTATATTGACGCACGTATTAACTTATTTTACAAGTTATTCGCAGAAAAAGACCCAACAGTTGTGTAAATATCAAGTCTATTAGTTAAACAATGTAAATTACATTTTTTGTACTTAATCCCAAAAATATGGTGTAGGTATTGATGACAAAAGCTGCATTTTGATAACAAAGGAAGAAAACTGAATTCTGACAAGTTAGCCAGCTCTAGCCAACTCTAGCTCAGCGAGACAGATGCAGAATCAAAAGTGTCAACTTAGCCAGAAGTAGCGAGAAGCAGCCAGAAACAGCTACAAGAGCTCGCCCAGCGAGCAAATCCTGGCTGAGCGAAAAATGGCGGTTTACAAGGTGCAGAGCTGATGTGGCAGAAGACTTCAGGGTGAAGAAAAGGTCCTTAGCTGAGTGAACCCCTTTAGCTGAGCTAGACTCTGTTTTTCTGACTAGTATAAATACATTTTCAATCAGAATTTAGAGAGATGATTCATTTTTAACAAGATAGAACAAGGGGAGAAAAGAGAGATCTGAGTTTCATTGGAGCTTGAAGGTGGATTCACACAAATTTAGAGACATCTAACCTTGATGTTCATCCATTCATCTTCTCCTTATTTTTGTAAGCTTAACATGTTAATGGGTAGCTAAATTTCTCTTTGTTGGGATTAGGTAGAATCAACTCTATGAATATGTATTTAATTTGATCTTCATGTTATATATGGTTTTAGATTATTCTTCTATTTTGATTTTGTTCTTGAGTTACATGTTTCAATTTTAGGATTTGAAAAGTATAGACATATACCCTTTTGAACCCAAGAACTAGAACAATCATCTATTGAATTCTAAACTCTAGACATAGATTTAGATTCAATATTCACTCAAATTATCAAAACTTACTACTATTGTGTTGGTTAAATTGTCCGAGACATCGGAGTTCAAGCAATACAATATAGCCGTTATATTGATTGATCGCTCGAGACATCGAGGGTTAATTGGTATAAAGGGATTATCGTCGTGCTCTAGACACGTATGTGAGTGATAAGTGATAAAATGGATTAATAAGCTAAAACCTGTATAACTGAGTCAAATAATACATACGATTAGGTTGATGAAGTCTAGTCCCAGCAAGCTTTTCTCTTTGATAAACAACACTTTTTTTTTATTCGCAATTACCAATCTATGTTCACAAATTTGCAGCAGTAAATCTCTTTTAAACCCTTAACCTAAAGTCATATAAATTGTTGAACGGCATTTAATATCGCACTAGTCCTTGTGGATACGATAAATTAAACTTACTTTTGTACTTACAACAATTCGCCCCCACCGGGAGGCCTAAGTACCAAAACGAAAGATCACCCCTCCGACAATTAAGGAAATTGCAAGCATTCACCATAAAATTATTCGGGACGTTGACACCAATCAAGCAACTCTTCGTAAAGTTCACCTTAAGACCCGAAGCAAGTTCAAAACCTCTTAAGATCGCCTTTAGGGTCCAAAGGTTCTCTATGGAAGCCTCTCCGATACAAAGTGTATCGTCCGCATATTGCAAATGCGAAATAGTAAGGCCCTCCGAACCAACCGAAAAACCATTGAAAATTTTATAAATTTTATAATCTTGTTCTTTCAGTTTGAGTTTTCTAAAAAGTTGACTTGTAGTCACAGATAAAACTGTCACTAAAATTCAAAAATATGTAGAGAGGGATCATTTTGATAAAGCATGGATTGTTTAAATAACGATCAGTTTTGAAATAGTAAATAAACGACAAACACACAAAAATCAAGATAATTGTTAAAATATGTTGTGTTTGCAAATTCATGCTTAATTTTTATATTGATTTTAAATTTGTATTGTATATTCCAATATATATACTTTATCATTTTGAATGAATATCGTTTATTTTTAATAAAAACAAGTAGTTAAAAAGATAAAAATAAACTATTAATTAAATCTCTAAAATAAGTAAACTCTCAAAACTATATAAAAATCATCAATTTAATTAGTCAATTAAGTATACAAAAATTTTGTACCAAAAAAAATAAATTTATCAATTTAATCTTTAACATTTTGTTAAGAAGGATAAAATTGACAATTTTTATATACTTTAAAGACTTATTAGATTAAATTAGTGAAGTGAGGGTCATAGTTTAGAGGATTAAATTGAGAGTAATGCTATGGTCACACCATTTAACACATTCTTTTAACACACTCCTATTATAATTTGCCACATCATCCATCTTTTTATTTATTTGACTTGGTAACTGGTTGTGCAAGTTGTTTAAAGCTAAAAAAACCGCTGCTAATTTTTTTACGCTTTTATCCCCGAACCTTCCTTTTTCTGTAAAGAGGGAGAGGACCTTGGAAACCCTTACTAATGGTGGTGCTAGAAACATCAACATAGGAGTGGCGCCGCCAACCTCTCCGAGATGACCAATTTCTAGTTTAGTCAATTTCTAGTCCTGAAATGGTGCCGACAACGGTGACGGTACAACTTCTTCAATTTGGTACCCATGACTCCACCAACCTCCAAGCTCATCAACACCACCGACCCTCTGTTTCTTTCATGCTACAATTTCACAAATTGAGAAGAGGTGTGGTTTTTAGAAATTGAATTTGAAAGTGGATTAGAAGATGAGAAGGGTTGAAATTTAGAACAAGAAGAAATAGAAGAGAATGAAATGATAATGACAATACCTATCACTGCGGTATAGTCTCTACGGGTGCTATCTCTCTCTGCAGAATAACAAAATTGGGAAGAAAGATTGTGAATTTGTGAAGTAAAAAAAAAAAACAGTACCAATTTTTTGTTCCATTTTGGCAAATTTTTTTTTTTTGGAAAATACGTTTTGGCAAACTTGTTGGTCCGGTGACAGGTAAAGGGAATAGAAAGAAGGAATGATGTGGCATATTATAATTGGAGTGTGTTAAAAGAGTGTGTTAAATGGTGTGACCATAGCATTACTCTTAAATTGATAATCTATCTAAGCCTGGACCAGGTACCGGCTGACTAAAAGTTTTGATTTTTTTTTTGAATGGCAAATATAATTATATATAAGAAGAGAAAAAACGATACACCAAATAGATTACAATAAAGAAAGCAGTAAAAGTTCTAACTGCGACTGATTCACTACAAGAATTGAAAGTTTTTGCAACGAATTTTTTGCAACAATTAAAGTGTTGTTGGGAAGTATAATACTTTAGTAGCAATATTGTTATGAGATTGTTGCTAAAAACAACCACCACATCCTCTATTTTCGGTGGTGGGTGGTAATTTTAATATAAAATTAAAATAATTAAATAGTTAAACAAACTTCCTATGTGGACATTGTGAGAGAGGGTTACTTCATTTTTTTTTTCATAATGAGAATTGAGAAGGTTACTTCATAGTTCATGCTTTTTTTTCTTGCAATGAGGATTTGACGTGAAATAGTTTGGTTTGTTCACAAACCTATTTTTAGCAATTTTTTTTTAAAAAAATTATTAATAATGACATGGCAAAGAGATTTTTTATTTGAGGGATATAATACACTAATTTTTTTTAATCAAATAATCTAATGGCTAAAATTTTATCTTTTTGGTCCAATATAACCTACGAAAAATATATTTAACCTAAAAAATAATAATACTACTTAAAACAATAATAAAAGAAATGAACTTCCTATTAGAAAAATAAATAAATCAGTACTTAGCTTGTTTTGTGCCATGGAGGGTGTATACTATTTTTCATATAGTGGGGCCCTCATTGCGTTTACAGGTAAACATATGTGTGGATTAGAAAAACAAAAAATAATTGGAGATAAAAAAAGTAGTGAGTAGTGATTGAGTTAGTGGAGATAATCACGAGTTAGTGGAGAAATTGGAGATAATCACGATTGCCGTTTAGCCTTAGGTGCCAAAATATTGGAACTACTTAAATTTATCACAAGACATAATTTGTCTAGGCGCTAAATATTTACACATTGCTACCGCTCAATTTGTTTTCATTTTAAGATAAAAAATTAAATATTGCCGCTAATTATATGCGTTGCACTCTTTTCTTTGGAAACTGCCAATACAAAAATCATTTCAAACATTTATTTATTCATTCACTACTCAATTACAATTACAAACACCCTGTCATGAATCTAAATATGTTCCGCAAACTCCACTTACTTACATCATAAAAATCTCATAATGGAGCATCCAAGTGATGAATTAAATTCAATTCATCCAAACTCTTCAAGTGCTAATATCTATTTACAAGAAGGTAAAATAATTTGATTTTTATGTTAAATTTTCTTTTTGTTTTCAACATTTCTTCTTTATGTTTTTCTTAACCTTTTTTTGTTACTGAAAAAAATATAAAAGAATGTACAAAAAAATAATGAAAGAGTTAAAACTGCAGGTTTAAATGTTGCTAAGAAAAAGAGGAAGAGTGCTACAAAAAAATTACATATTTTTATTTCAACCGATGAAATGGTAGCCGTTGGATTATGTTTTAATTTCGTTAATGAAATCTTCATTCCTACTAAGAAGCAAGCCTCTCTCAATGTTGAGAAGTGAAAAGATATTTCTAAACATGTAAGATACTTTTGTTATTGATGTTTCAGAGCATGATAGAGATGTCTTACTTTTTATTTTACTCTTAATTTATATTTATAAGTGTATAAGTTCTGTAAAAAAAAAGTGTATAAGTTGAGTTGTATAATTAAGTTATTTAATATTTTAATTTTTTTAGTAGCCGATCTTTTTTTATTTATGACATACTAAACTTGCAAAGTTTGATTGGCTAAAAATTGCAGGGAAACTATGGATGCTTCAACTGCTTCATGAAGAGAGGTTCAAGATAAAGTTAGGAGAATTAATTAATATATATTGTAATCTTATTTTCTATTGTTCATTATTTTCTTGTGTTTCTTTTAAGTTTGGTAGAGATTCTTGTGTTTCTTTGAATGCAAACAAATGTAACTCTTATGTAATTTATGATATTTTATTTATGCTAAGAAAATTGTGTTTATATTGTGTTATTCTTCAATTTTTTCTACGTTTATGAATATAATGATATGACTATATTGAAAATATATATTAATATGAAATTTATTATGAAGTAAATTTCATAATATATCATAAAAAAATAACTTATATTTAAATATCAAAATATATATATGGCGCAGCTTATCAAAAAACTCCATGGCTACAAATTTTATTATTAAGAAAGGTGAAAAAATATAATAACAATTAGTTACAAATTGTTGGAAAAAAAATATATTATAGCAGCAACTTTGGTCGCTAAAATAAGTTAGATATAACAACAATTTTAGTTGGAAAAATTGGCTTATCCCAACAAAAAATTTTAAAATGGCAACAAATACTATCGTTGGAAAAAACTACAAACGGCAGGAATATTAAATTTCGCTGCAAAACTTTTTGCAACGGAACTTATCGCAACAACCAGCAGCGACTTTTTGGTGGTTGAGGTAAAGCTCTTTGGTAACAACTTTTGATGTTTCCCAACGATTTTTGTTGCTGCGAAAAATGTCTTTTCTTGTAGTGATTGTGTATATGATTAGAGTTGTTACGGATTCTTTGTGTTATAACTAAAAATAAGTGTTTATATTATACAACTTATATTTCAATATATATTGGGGGCTAATTAAACTTAAATATTACCCCTAAATCATATCGTAAGAGGATCTCGTCCGTTCAATATGTAATAGTTTCAGCCTCATTTTCTACATATTTAATAGACAATTCTATCTGTTGTAAATCGAACTATGTATCCTGAAATTCAATTACGTCAATTTCCACTATCAATTGAAGGACTGATGAAAAAGATGGCAGAAAAGTGTTTGAGTTTTAAGCCGACCTCACCACACTCCATTACTCTCTTCTCGATTTTTGGACCTCCGAGCACCTCATGGCTCCAAAGATCTTCTCCATGCCCTCAAGCGACTTTTGAGCTCCCTCGGGGTTGTAACCTCCAACCTCAATTCATCTTCATTCCCCCTTAGGTTCTCTTGCGCCACTCTCTCGGCCGTTCTTGCCGCCGTTTCTTGTGCCATAACATTTGCCATATATGTTACCGCATCTGCCATTGCTCTAGTAGTCGCCATTACCTGAACAATTAATCAAAGAAAAACCCAACCTTACGTTAGACTAAGGTACTAAAAGTGTCTACCTACACTTGTTGTACACGGGTATTCTAATCCTAATTAATCCGAAATGGACCGACCTTGCTCTGATACCAAATTGTAACTCTCTAACCCACTTATACTATTTACTTAGCTTAAAATAAATACAATACAAGCAATTAAGGCATTACAAGAATAAAAAATCATTCAAAGCATGCATATATATTCATTTGTATCGCAACGGAAGCATTTAATAATTCATATGAATATAACATAGATTCATAAAGCTCAAATCCAAGCATGCATAGTCATAAGACATATTACAACTCCATAAGGTTCTTCATACAACAAGACCTACTCATAACATCAACAAGTCTTGAGATAATAAAGTATGAAATAGCAAGGTCTTAATACATAAGTTCAAACAAACGAAACTATAACACTAAATCCCAACAGTGTTACAATATTAGAGCAATCCTAAACTCTAGGGAACCTAGGATAACTCTACACCAACTCCTTACGAAGCTAGACTAACTTGGCCACCAAAGCGATCTCCTACGTCTCAAGTAGATTCCTCAAGCGAAGAATCTGGACCCAAACCATACACAAACACAAAATAGAGAGTTAGTTACAATTCAAGTTCATAATCATAAGCATATGGTACACTTATATTATGGAAATATCAATAATATGACTAAACAACTAAATTGTCTAGTAACATGCATTTCATACTCATTTTAAATAATGATAACTTATGCTCATCACCATTTAATTAAACACGCAATCATATTCACATTCAAATCAATCAAGCACAATTATCACTAGCATAATGTCAATTACCAATTACCACATAGTCACATAATTCCTAATGCAACTAATGTCACAAAACTCATGTTATGTCACCCTAGACATCACTAGATGCATGCGGTACCATTAACCTCATTTAGGATAAACATATATCACATTCACCTCATTTTCATTTTTAAGTCATGAAGGACTCAACACAAATAGATTTATGATGCATGTATGTACATATACCTTGATGATAATCACCACAAATCCCCTAATGAAATATAGTACTACACAACCTATATTCATTTCAATTCACCTCAAACATATCATCACTAGGTCATACACACAATACATACACACACATCATATATATATATATATATATATATATATATATATATATATATATATATAAGTCCATCTCATACTCCATGTCAATTAATCACCAAAACAATCATGCAACCTCAAGCATGTATCTTCAATATTTAATTAATCTAATCTTACAATACACTATAAGATCATTACTCAATCATAATATACACATATATCTCTTTTATCCCACCAAAAATCACTTTTATTACTGTCACTCTGTCAGGACTCGCCTAGATGAGCTCAAAGCGAGCTCGTGGCGAGCTAAGTCAGAGAGCAGTAGTGCAGCTCGCCCCCAACTCGCCACCACCTCGCCATGGCGAGCTCAACTCGCTACTACTCGCCATGGCGAGCTCATAGTTTCTGGGCAACGCCAAGAACCATGAATACTCGGCATAGCGAGCAATATACTCGCCCTAGCGAGCCAACACAGGAAGGAAAACTCTGCTTTCGGGTTTAAGTTCAAAATCATTAAAAATTCCATTTTTCAACATGTGAATCCTTAAAGCTATCAACTTTAAGCATTTATAACTCATACAAGCTTAAAAGTACAATCTTTATCATCATTAAACATCATTTCAAGCTAAAGGTATAGGAATTTCATGTTTTTCTTAAAAACTCATTCTTCAAATAAAACAACAACAAATCATACACTTAACATGTTATTGATCATGGAAATTCGTGTTATAATCATGCATAAACACATATTCATAAACAACAACATATTTGCAGAATTTAAAACACCTTCCCATAACTCAATCCCCACCAAAATGAGATGAGAGAGTTTGGGTGTGGAGAATAGTCATCTCCCCTCTCTTTGATCATCTCTATGAATTAGCAACTAGTCTCTTACCTTAAAGAAATGATGAATTCCTAGCTCTCCTTGAACTTTCCTTCTCTTCCCTTCTACCTCCTTCTTCTCCAAGTTTCTCTCTCTACCTCTTTTCTCTTCTAAGTTTTATGAGAACTCTATCTCTCATTCCCCTCATACAATTCAAAATCTAGTTAGTGAAAGACACTAATGCCCTCCCTCACTCACTTAAGTCAAATTCACTAAACTCCAAACATTTCCTCAAAATGTCTCCACTCATAACTTCCTTCTCCTTATCCTCTACTCTTTCCTCTTATAGTTAATACTATAATTAATTACTACACTACACCAAATTACCCTAAAGACTAATTAACTTCTAATCAAGCAAAATAAGTCTAATTAAATAAAATAAATAAATTCGGGTGTTACAACAGGTAGGTGAGATAGACAGTATTTTTATTTGTGTGTGTGAAAATAGTTCAACTAACCACCATGAGCAATTAAATAAATGAGATCAATGACCGAATAATAGATAAAGATATTTTAATTTGATGTTTAAGTAGTAAATAGAGATATTTTGGTAATTTAAAACCCTAAACTTCACACAACTTTAGTTTGATACTATATTATAAAATATAGGCCCACTATTCAATTAGCCCACTTCACACAACTTTAGTAGACTAGTTAGGTGAATACCATGTTGTCCAAATAACAAGAGTTAAAAAACTAAATTTCTTTGTCAAAAAAAAAATATCAATCGTTAGTTGGTTCAGTGGTGATTGGCGCTGAACTTGGTAGGGAGGACCACGGTTCGATCCCCCGCAACTGTGATCGGGAGGGGGCTGGAACCACTTGATGCCAGAACTGACCCCCGAACCAGATTCAACTGGTGGTGAAAACCGAAAAAAAAAACTAAATTTTTCTCACTTTTACAATTATATGTTAACCTCTACAAATATTTTTTTTTCTTTCAACTTTACCTTTTAATAATTTGTTTTCATTCGTATAAGATTTCCTACCGGATTGAAATACTTCAAAAAATATTTTCAAAAATTTACAATGACATGTTTTAGATTTACATTCACAACCTACGAGTTTCAAATTGCAAAGCTTAGATGTGTTCCTAAAAAATTACAAATTTTTTAATTTTGTTCTTTCAGTTTGAGTTTTCTAAAAAGTTGACTTGTAGTCACAGATAAAACTGTCACTAAAATTCAAAAAAATGTAGAAAGGGATCATTTTGATAAAGCATGGATTGTTTAAATAACGATCAGTTTTGAAATAGTAAATAAACGACAAACACACAAAAATCAAGATAATTGTTAACATATGTTGTGTTTGCAAATTCATGCTTAAATATTACCCCTAAATCATATCGTAAGAGGATCTCGTCCGTTCAATATGTAATAGTTTCAGCCTTATTTTCTACGTATTTAATAGACAATTCTATCCGTTGTAAATCGAACTATATATCCTGAAATTCAATTACGTCAATTTCCATTATCAATTGAAGGACTGAAATGAAAAAGATGGCAGAAAAGTGTTCGAGTTTTAAGCCGACCTCACCACACTCCATTACTCTCTTCACGTTTTATATAAACAGATCACAGAAAAAGGGGTTGTGGATTACTCACTAGCATAGAAACTGAAAATCAACAGTGTTTTGCTTCACGTCATCACTAATAAATTATTGCACGGTTTCTTGACTAACCCTTTGGAGAGTAATTCTTATATAGACACAACCCTAAATAATATTTCTTTAGGCACACTCACATAATTGAGAAAATTTAAATATAAAAAAATTTAGTCACATCATTTAACATCACTTCATCATCTTTTCAATTATTTTATTCAAACTTTTGTGTGTGTGCCTAACATGTAATATTTAGGTTTGTGCCTAAGTAAGTGTTTCTCCCCTTTGGAATGTTCTCCTTTTTCAATTACTTTCTTTCGTCATTTGTTTTTCTTTCTACTTTACTTCTACCGACCTTTTCATCAATATTCATTCACTTGCTTGCCAAAACAATTGCTAGTTTCAAATTTTAGGGACCTTGTAAATCAAGCTTGCCTTAGTAATTATTTGACTTAACTATCAAGTATCAACTGCCTTGGTCAAACACAAAAATAATGAAGTCATGACCAATACTATTTTAAATCGAAAAACAACCTTTTTTTTTTTAAGCCAATGATATCTTCCGCGCGTAATTGAGAAGACTAATCCCCTCGAGATAACTGAGATTCATTTAAGGGATTGGTTTCTCCCAACAAATATTTTTTCATATGCACCGGTTTAGGATCGAACTCAGGACCAAAAGGTTAAGGAGCCAAAGCATCTACCACTTGCATCACACTATGTTGATAACCGAAGTCTGATAGTATTGACTTGAGACCTAGGAGTGTGCTCCTCTTAAGGTCTCAAGTTCGATTCTCTCTGATGCTAATTTGGATAAGCTAATTTAGCTTCTTAAAAAAAAAATTCATATATATATATATATATATATATATATATATATATATATATATATATATATATTATATTTTGTATTGACTCCCTCGTACTATAAGTCCCTCCACCGGCACAAGAAGTCACCTTTCCGACTAAGAAAATAAATAAACAAATCATATTTGGTAACAAAAGTTTTAAAATATTTTTTTGAAATATAGGAACTATACTGTTAAAAATTGAGCAAAACCTAATAATAAAAAATATATTAAACCTTTAAATTTATTTACGTGGCTTATTTATATCGAAAGAATTTTAATCTTAAATCTTAAGAAGAACAAACTCTAAGATCTGCATGTTCAATGCAAGACCCACCAAGCACCAACCTATATATATGGGTTATTACTATGTCTCCAGTATTTTATCATTTGATTTTAACTTACTATGTGCAAATACACATTAATTTATTTGCTAATGGAATGAGAACTAAATAATGTAATGAGGTAAATCTAATTAAAATATTTGACATATTTGATCCTGCAGACTTTTTGACATATTTGATCAGAACCTAATTAAAATATGGTGCAATGCATGACATGAGAAATGAATAAAAACAAGAAGGGTAATTAAGTAATATATGTACTCAACATTTATATAAAAACAACCAAAAACAGTGTCACTTCCATGTACTTTATTCAAATCTCTCACATCATCAACATAAATATATATTATTTTACTTACCTAGGTTACATCATAATCTTCAAAGAAAATAAAAAATAAACCCTTTTTTTTTCTTCTTATTTTCTTTCTTTCACACATTGAAAAGAAGAACATAAAGCAAGAGCAAACACTAGCTATAGTCTCTTGGATTGGAATGGAAGATCAAGAACAAAAGCAACATGTTCAGTCTCAAAGTTCCAATACCAATAATCCAAACAACACTGAAAGGAGTGAAACTGTGAGATCAAGATGGACACCAAAACCTGAACAAATCCTTATACTTGAATCTATTTTCAATAGTGGAATGGTTAATCCACCAAAAGATGAAACCGTTAGAATAAGAAAACTTCTTGAGAAATTTGGTGCTGTTGGTGATGCTAATGTTTTTTATTGGTTTCAGAACCGCCGTTCTCGCTCTCGACGCCGTCAAAGGCAGATGCAAGCCGCCGCTCAACTAAGCGGTGGCAGTGCAAATCCATATCACCAATATCATTGCAGCACCAATAGTGCTAACACTCTGTCTCTTGGTGCTGCAATTGGTTTTGGTGATTCCTCTAATTTCACTATGAATTCTTCTTCTTGTAATTCATCTTATAATAATAACTTTTCCGGTTCTTCATCATCATGTGGTCTTGGAGGTGGTCTTGGAGTTGGTCTCGGCGTCGGTGTTGGCGGTGGCGGAGAACAAGGGTTTGGTGGTTTGTTCTTAGGTACTACTCCAATTAATTTCCCTGAAAATGATCATAACTCAGCTGCTTCATCAGTTTTGTACCCTTCTAATCATGCTTCAAATTTCAACATCCATTCAGGTATATATGTGATTAATATTTTCCATGGATGAGCTATAATTCTCAGATTTTATGAGCTTTTATCATATGAAGAAAATTAAAAAAATTTCTTCTACTATTTCATTCTTAATATAATTTTATTTATGACCAAATTAAATTGAATTGAAAGGAGTACTCTATCTATGTATGAAAATTAAAATTATTTCATTTTGATCCCAATTTGCACAAGTTCCATACATGAATTAATTTAGTAAAATTTCATCCAATTTTATCACCATTTTTTTTATAAAAAATAAAAGACTGGTCATATTTTTCAACTTTGTTTCAAGACAAAACTTAAACCCCTTTTTAAGAACAAAAATGAGTATTAGAATCTATATTACTTTTCTAAACATAAATTAATTTAATACTTATGTCCAGATCATTAGTGTCTTTTAATTTTATTTTTTTTAAGTTTAAACTTATTATTATAATAAAACTCTAAAACAAGTTAGAACTTTTATTAAATCCTTTGACAAGAGTTCTAGTAGATTCAGATTGACATTTTTTTTTAATTCTTTTTTTATTCTTAATTTATTCTAGTTAATTTTCAATCTTTGATAGTGATGGAAGAATTTATAGTTAGTTTTCAATATTTGATAGTGATGGAAGAATTAATAAAGTATAAAGTCTTTTATGATTTGACTGTTCTTGGGATTAAATGAAAAGCATGAAAGTAGTACTTTTTTCTTTTCTAGATAAATATGAGTTCACTTTTCTTGTTTCAGTTGATGTTCTTCCTTTTTATTCTCTCATCACATTATATTTATATTCTAAGTTTTATCCAAAATTTGTCCCTTCTTTCAAAAATTTATAAACCCTAGATTATTTTTCTCAAAAGAAATGTCTTGTTTAAAGTTGAGATTGTCTTCACTCTTTTTAATTGCTTTTATGGTGTATTTTCTTCCTTCCTGGACAATTACATGAATCTTTTTAATTGAACTATCACCTCATATGGATAATTATTTTTCTTATTTTTTTCTTGATCAAGTATTTTAATTACTAAAATTTAACTTTCTCAAGATAAATAAATAAAAGTATTATGATTCGAACTCAATTTCTACATATTACTTACAATTTCTTTACCAATTAATAATTTTTCTTATGTCATTTCTGAATAAATTTTTTCACCGCTTGACGGAGTTTGTTTACATGTTCACTCAATCACTCACTCTATTTTGAATGAGGGTCTTTAGTTGTCCATCAGACAATAATATTGTGCATATTTTAGAAAATTAATGAAAAAATATTAGCATTTCCTTGTTTGTTTGACTTATTTTTGCCATGAGATTTTGTGCCCTTCAATTTGGCTTCCCAAGGCAAGGCATGACAAAAGTAACCACTTCCATTTCAGTAAATTTAGAGGAGGTTACTTACATAGCAAAATTATCTAACTCAATTACATTTGCAGTTATAGTTAAATTGAGAATTTTAATATTGTGTTCAAATCGTCAGTTTCAATTATGCATCTTTTGGACTTTGTTTTCATACATGTTTTGGACAAATATTTAGATTAGACTGAAATGATTATTTGTTTTATTTACTAATTGCAACTGAAGTTAAAATTACTAATACTTTGTAATACATTGCTTTAATGTATATATATATATATATATATATATATATATATATATATATATATATAGCATTCATAAAATATATTATTTTTGTTTTGTATTATTTTACGTAATATTTTTGTTACAATTTATTGCATCAATAGTCACAATTCATAAAATGTAGTCACAATTCATTGCTTTAATACTTTTTAGTTTTGCAATTTAAAGCATTGCTTTAATACATATAGCATTCATAAAATATATTATTTTTGTTTTTATAGTACAATATTAAGTGATGTATTGGTTTAATTTTTTTTTTTTATTAATTTTGTTGGAGAATAGGATTTGGGGGGAGCAATGTTTCAAGTTTGATCACAGTGTTGATCAATGGGGTTGCAACAGAAGTTCCAAGGGGTGCAATTGACATGAAAACAATGTTTGGTGAAGATGTTATGTTAGTTCATTCATCTGGAATCTCAGTTCCAACCAATGAGTTTGGTTTCTTGATGCAGAATTTGCAGCATGGTGAAAGCTACTATCTGGTAATTAGCACTTTGCAAATACATTTTTTCTATATTAAATATTTGTCATTTTAAAATAAAAAACATATTCATTAATTTTTTAATATTACTCTTTGTCTACTTAAATTAATACAATAGTATTTTAGTCTTAACATATTATTTTTGACTATATTAAAAAAAATTGTGCATTATTTTAAATGAAACTATATATAATGAAACAGAGAAGTATATATTTGCAAATAAAAAAAAAATTCATTTTTATTAATATTCCATTATTTTTTTATGATGTTTATAATGAAAAAGAAAAAATATGCTGACCTTACTAAATCAGCTTTCATAATACAATTCAAAATATGAGTCGGTGTCACCGCGTACAATTGAATTTTGTCCTCTCTTTTGGCTATCCACCAAGTGTCTTTGTTGGCATTTCTTGAATTAGTCGTGTTCGTATCGAATATTGACACGACATTGCGATGTTTATAATTACATTGAATTATATTATTTTTTAAAAATTATTATCGATATTGACGTGTCAATATCCATATTGTGTTTGATATTCGTGTTTGTATTCGTGTTTCATAGGTTATTACTATTTTGTCAGTCTCATTTTATTTGATATTTTAATACTTTAAATACCTTGGTACGTATATTTTAATATATTTTGTTTTTCTTTCATATAGTTTTTTTCTTTATGATTACTCCACAGTAACAACTATCATTAAATAAGAGTATATATAAAAACTTAATTAGAAATTCAAAATTGTAATGAAATACTGTGTAAAAATCAAACAAAATGGGAGAGAGGAATATTATTTTGTGATGGCAAACACATACATTGGGGATGGTTCCTTGGTGAAAATCTAAATTAGTTTTTGATAAAAAAATGTGTTTGTGTTTTTGTTTCAGGTTTCAAAGCAAACCCAAGCATGAACAAATGAACAAGTAGCACAACAATAGACAAGTGGAAGCTTTCATTATATGTATCTTTTATATATTAATTAATTACCTTCTATCTTTTTTTTTCTTCATTATCTTAATTTGGACATGTGGTTCAAATATTAGAGATCTATTATATATGTGATTACAGAAGTCTATATCTATATTTATTTTACAATTATATTATAAATTTAAATGAAACTAGCAAGTTGTGGAAAGTATATTTGCATGTATTGCTCAATGTCACTCACTTAATTAGTAGAACTCTCATTTTGAATGTTAATTAATTAGTTAAATTTTAATCAAAATTAATAAAGATGGCATGGAACTATCAACCTTTTATTTATTTTTTAACGGTAAATATATGTATTATATTAAAAATGGAAACAGTACAAGAGGTAATTTATCAATAATTGTAGGATAAATATATGTAATACTCACTTCAATTACATCGGATACAAATAAAATAAAGTGTAGTTCTATATTATACCCACAAAAGCTAACGAACTATACAATAATGAGATTAACACATCATTCATAAAATAAACATGGATTCCTAATCTTCTTTGCTACTAGCCATTTTCAAGAAGAAATTTGGATTTGATCAAATAGTTCTTCCACTGTCACATGTTTTCCGTTAAAAATCTTATAATTTCTATCGCGTCATAATGCCCAAGTCACCGCATGCCAAATCAAGAGAACTCATTTATGCCCATGTTTACCTTTCCTATAGACATTGAGAAAACTTTCACACATAGAGGACATAGTCAAAAGCACCACCGATGTTACACCAAACCACCTATGGACTTGAGACAAAATTGCCCAAGCAATTGGACAAGAAACAAAGAGATGATTTTCCGATTCACTTATGCGATCACACCACGGACACCATGAAAACACACCACTTTGTAGAATCCCCCTACATGCTAATCTTGCTTTCATCGGTAAACAACAAAAGAGTGCTTACCAAAAGAAAACAATCATATTTGACGGTGCCCAACTCTCCCATATACTTGAGCCACAACCGCAGTAATATCCAAACCCAATGAAGTAGATGGAAGAAAATTTTTCATACAGTTATTAATAATTTGCAATAATCGTACCAAATACATTTATCATTCTCCCATTCACGGTCATTTCCTGAATTGTGTGTTGTTTTTGTAATGAGACATTGTAAAGTCGTGGAAGAACCTCTTTTAATGGGGCTACTCCCACCCAAAGATCAAGCCAAAATCTATAGTGTTACCTCTTCCCTGCATCAACTTTTATTGTAAACTACATTACTTTGCACCAAATCATGGATTGATATAAGCAAAATCAACATACCCAACATTAATATTAAGTATAAATCAGTTGGTAGCTGTTTTCTGTTCTGCACTGGACCTGCGCCTCCGGGCAGATTCCCTCGACAGCGTCGAGAAGGGTTCTCCGGACAGGGCCTCCTCTAAAGCACGCGGTGCAGAACAACACTCCTGCCCGTGATGGCGGGCACAACAGCTCCATTCCAGTGGCTTCGTAATCCCTGTCGAGCACAGCTGCTCGACAGCTCCATTACGGCGTTTCAGCACGTGTCCCACGTTGCTTCATCCATACCTATCCTCTCACGCTTTTCCCGCGTGTTGGATAAACCACAGGTGAGAACCTTAATGGTTTCTCCTGCTCTCACGCAGAAACCTGACAGTTATCCACTATTGGATCGTGCCCAACGGCCCAATAGGGATAATCGTTGGCCCCGCGCTGGGGCTTATAAATACTCTTCTTCATTGAGGAGTCAGGTACATTCAATTCATTCTCTCTACGTCTTCTCTTTGTACTATTGCTGACTTAAGCATCGGAGTGTCTGCAGGTACAAATCCCCCTCCGTTTTCCAATTGTTCAAGCACCGTGCTAGGCGACGTTGCTGGCCTGTGATCCTGCTCTTTACGCACAGGTACGATCAGTGGCGACTTCACTGGGGACGTGAGTGTTCCTTTCTTTCCACCAGAAACTTGATAAAACCAACTCCCCCTCGGGCACCTCTTCATGGAGCCCCGCGGGCACCTCCTCTTGGGGCCCCGCGGGCACATCTTCGTCGCCCTCAGCAGCCATTTATGAAACCTGAAAAGTAGAGGAAAGAAAGTGAATTCGACGTTAGATCAAATCCACCTTTCCACCACAATTCAAGTGAAAGGGCGTAAAAGGCACGAGGACGCTGTCCCCGACCAAAAGCCCTTAAAATGGAAAAACATGGCAAACAAATGAATTATTACGGGGAGGAGCTCCCCGGCGAAATCTCTCCCCGAAACGACTAAAATTCCAAACGAAAAACGGGGAAACGGTCCTCGACATTTGGTAATAAGCGCGAGGAAAAATTCCCCCCATGCGAGGAGAAATTCTCCTCGACATTCATCCATGAATGTTCTTCACATTCATTCAAACATTCATACAGATTTCCCAGAAATGCATAGCGTTTTCCAAAAACGCATGAACATTCATGCATGTTCATCGGCGCCACGCCGTCGACGGCGGCGCCGGGAAGCCAAAACAGCGAACTCAGCATATCAACAAGAGCGGAAAACATCCACAAATGCTAAATTCCAATCCAAACCACCTAAAGCCACCATTAACGGCGGCGATAAGGGAAGACAGTTGCTCCGGTGATGGGGTTTCCACCGCAAACCACCAACACTTCAATGGAGCAATCAAAATCAACACGAATAAATGCTCAAAGCAGTAAAAACTCACCAGTTAAAGGAAGAGGAAAGTGATGAAGTGTGAGTGCCTTACTTGAATCCAACCAAAACTTCTGGATCTCCAAACTCGCGAAAACGGAATCAGAGGAGGGAAGGAAATATTTTTAAAACTTAGAGCAAACGAAATAATGAAGTGCAAACTTCACCCTTCAGCCTTATATACCCCCAATCCTCTGTGAACGCACCCTTGCGCGCCCAAAAAGCGCCTCCTCATCACATCCCTTCATCCCATCCAACGCGTGTGATCCAAACGAATCCAACGGTTCAGATCCAATCATCACACGAAGCGAATTGTTGCAACGATCCAACGGACATGACGTTTCCTCGTGATACGCAGCAATTGATGGCCCTACGCGCAGCCATCATTACCTCGTTTCGTAGCTGTGACACGTGTCACGCATCAATCGAAGCGTTGCGTCTTCTCAATCACGTCCATCTGCCCGCGAATCTTTTCACATTCCAAGGAAGGATTTTCCCCGTCAACGAGCAAAAGCGTGTGAATCGAACTTGTGCTCGACAACGGGCACATAAACTCTGGACGTGGGTATTCGCGAGCACGAATTCGCGAGGAACTTCAAAACGAGGAAATTCAAATTCCTCCCCGCAAATGGCTCCTCGACGACGCTGGAACTTACAAGTCATTACTCTTACGTCTAAGAGCAATAACTTGGGGAGCTCCTGTTCTGGACTGGACCTGCGCCTCCGGGCAGATTCCCTCGACAGCGTTGAGGAGGGTTCTCCGGACAGGGCCTCCTCCAAAGCACGCGGTGCAGAACAACACTCCTGCCCGCGATGGCGGGCACAACAGCTGCATTACAGTGGCTTCGTAATCCCTGTCGAGCACAGCTGCTCGACATCTCCATGACGGCGTTTCAGCACGTGTCCCACGTTGCTTCATCCATACCTATCCTCTCACGCTTTTCCCGCGTATTGGATAAACCCCAGGTGAGAACCTTAACGGTTTCTCCTGCTCTCACGCAGAAACCTGGCAGTTATCCACTATTGGATCGTGCCCAACGGCCCAATAGGGATAATCGTTGGCCCCGCACTGGGGCTTATAAATACTCCTCTTCATTAAGGAGTCAGGTACATTCAATTCATTCTCTCTACCTCTTCTCTTTGTACTCTTGCTGACTTAAGCATCGGAGTGTCTGCAGGTACAAACCCCCCTCCATTTTCCAACCGTTCAAGCACCGTGCTAGACGACGTTGCTGGCCCGTGATCCTGCTCTTTACGCACAGGTACGATCATTTTCTAATATAGGAGATAAGTTTGAATTGAGATCGAATTTCTAATTTTTACACACTTAAAAATAATACATGAGTTTAACTACTAAGTTACCAACAAAATTATTCGTAATCCTCTTTGTACTATTTGTTTATTCTATTATATATTTTTTTCACTAAAATAAAAGCCCCAAATACAAACCCTAATGTGTCAGAATTCATTTCTCTCATAGCTTTTTAATTTTCTCTAGAAACTTTCCTTCTATACACAAATTGGAAGGTAACTAGACATGAAGAGGGACAACCTCACTGTCTAGACATGTGTGGAAAAAAAAAGTCCATGTAAAACATTTTTTTTTATGAGAAAATATATTTTAAAGTACAGAGGCCATTTTGAACCCGTAACAAAAAATTACAACATATATGTTTTTGGTTGTTTTATAAACTACCTTTTAATTGGATTTTATACATTTATTTATTTCGGTGATTGAGGAGTAAACATTTTCAAATTATAAAAGTACGGAGTATGTTTCACCTATATTTTTTTATACAAAAGTCTGAGTGTGTTAGATTTTAAAAGCTCATCAAAATCAGGATTGATTTTAAAATTCAATATATTTATAAATCATCCATAACAAAAATCTTTAACTAGCATCAATAATTAATTAAACCCAAACTTTTTATAAAGTAGGAGTTACCTTCTTACTTGCTAATTGGTGTAATTGGCTACTTTTCATTCTTTATGATTTTTTTGTTATATATTTTTTACTATTTTTCATTCTTTTTGATGATAGTAACTAAGAAGAGGGACAAAGAAAGGTGGGTCGGGATATTAACAAACAAAGCTGAAATTGAATGTTGGAATTGAGGCTGCTGGTTGGAAACATATCTAACTTCATTTTGACTATCATTCTTCATCTTCTACATATCTATTAATATTAATTTTTCTAGGAGCAATATAGGGGAATTTGTGGGCTATATGCCTCTTAATAAGTGACCAATTATAGTCATCTTAGAGAATTTTTAATCTTCTAAAGATCAACTTAATACACTGCTTTTAATTAATTTTTTCAATCGTATCCTTTTAATTTTCTCAAATAATTTAATAGTTAAAATTTTATTTCAAGAGGAATAAGTGGTATATGGCCAAGGAAAATCAAATCACAATTTCAACATATATAATATGATGTCAATTAACATATATAATATGATGTCTGATCAATATTAATTGAGTTAAATTTATAGAAACAATCTAGTTAATATACAATGTCCATTACTCAAAGTTATTATTTCATGCTTTATATTTATGATAATAAAATTGGTCAAAAAAATTTATGATAATAAAAATACAATAAATTCCGTCAAAAAATAAATAAAAATACAATAAAGATTAATATATACAAAATTATTATTCATCTTATATCAAAGTTCATATCTCTATTGACATATTCACATTGTATTTGCATTATGTTATAAATAAATATTTTATTAAAAATTTGTAATTATTATTAACCTCATACCAAAGTTAGTGTTGTATTTTTTTAAAATTGATATACATATATTATTATATACTGTAATAATATTATCCATACCAGTGTTCAAAGTACATATTTTTACCCTACCGGTTGTAGGTATTTTTTATGGGTATCCACTGGGTATAAATCCAATTGTCATCCCTACTATTTATGAGGCACCAATATCTCTATAATTAGGCGTGTCGCAGTGTCCGACACTCGTATAACACTCTTACGACACGTGTCAGAGAGGTGTTAAAAAAATAATTTCCTTTATTTCGACACTCCTTAGATCGGTGTCCGAAACTTATAAGACACTCGTACAAACGTGTCGAATAAGTGTCTCAATTTTTTTTATTTGCTTCTACTTTTCTTAGACATATATACAACCATTAAAGATGTGTCGAAACAATAATGTTAATCAATGAGAGATTAAAAAGATCACATGTTGATTACATTATTTTTAGTTTTTCAATAGTAGATAGATAAATAAATGTCAGATGTACTATCATATATTCATCTGAAACTTTTTTTAATGAAAAATTTATTCAGCTTATATATATATATATATATATATATATATATATATATATATATATATATATATATATATATATATATATATTTTTTAATTCTAAATTTATATTTTTTTAAATATGTAGCGGTGTCGGTAACGTAACTTTTTATATTACCAGTGTCGAAATATCCGTGTCGTATCACATCGCAGTATCCGTGTCAAAGTCTATTCTTCATAGTCTACTATAATTTAATAAAATCACTATTATCTTTCTCTCCTCTATGTATAAAATGGTCAAATACAACAACTACATAAAATAAAGAGAGTAATTCATTTCATACCATCATATTGGAAAAAAAATATTTAAAAAGAGAAAATATGTATAAAATGGTCAAATACAACAACTACATAAAATAAAGAGAGTAATTCATTTCATACCATCATATTGGAAAATTATCATATGGAATAATAATAACCGCGCGTTCCGTCTTTAAAGGATTGTGTTTGTTGACTTAACTTTAATATGATAGTATACTATTTTTTTTTTTACAAGAATGATAGTATACTATTGATGGGTGACAAAAGAACTACGAGAAAATTTATTTTGACAACCGTTTAGTTGTCGGTAGGGGTGGTAAAATGGGCGGCCCGCTCCGTTTAGATCCGTCCCGCTTAAAGCTCGCTAAAAAATGGGGTGGGGCGGGACAACTTAGGTGTCAGAGTTGAAAACTTATGCCCGCTCCGTTTATTGGCGAGTTAGCGGGTCGACCCGTCAAACTTTTTTTTAAATGGGCCGGCCCGGCGAGCTCGGTCCGTTTTGTCACCCCTACTTGTCAGACAACTTTTATTTGCACTATCCATTTATTTTTCAATTTTTTATTATATCTTGAATTGCGTGCATTGTGAGTAGGTTGCCTACCGGTTATCCATTTTGAGTTGTCCAAATAACATGACTCCAGAACTAACCAGTATAAAGATTCTCTTTGGTTTTCTCTTTAATGTTTTCTCTCTTTTATGATTGTTAAATTTTAAAGAATAAAAAAATACTTAAAAAGATAGAGAAAAAATAAACAAATGAATGGTTAAAATTACATTAGAAAAAATTGAAAAGGGTCCATATCCATAATAATCTTTATAATATACAAAAGAGACCTATTTTCTAAGACCTTATTTAATTCTTTTGTACACATGGCATGTACTATAAACCTCTTAGAGAAATAATATTCAATGCACTTTATTAAAAAGAAAATTATTCAAATTCAAATAAATAAATTAATATCACATTAACATTATTATTCAAGATTTAGTCAAACAATATTATTCATGATCATAACGAAGTTGCTTGGACTTAAGTGGTAATGAGCTCCTTTCAAGGATGTACCCGGAATACCGGGTTCGATTCTCAGAGGAACAACGCTTGGCTAGTGCGCATGCCTCTACGCACGAGCTGGATTAGTCGCTCACTTTTGGTGGGTCGAAAACCAATGCGTAAGCCAAAAAAAAAAATTATTCATGATCATTATTCATGTTTAAATAAAAAAATAATTGAGATTTTTTTTCTTTCATTAAAAAATGAATTTTATTATTTAATTTTGTTTAGTCATTGAAAAAATTAATAATAAATAACCGGAACACAAAATAAAATTATACATAACTTTTTGTAATTAAGTATGTTTATATAAAAAAAACCGTCAATTTTGTTTTATAAATAGAATTATTTTTAAATTTTTTATTACAAGGTTTGACTTTTTTTAAAATTTTATATCTATTTTTTAATCCAATTTTTTAATCAATAATTATTTTCATGAATATACTAATTTGTTTTCTGACCATATTATTAGCATTTAATTGAATTGATTTGATTCATCTATTTTGGAATTTTTTATTTTCTTGAAAAATTTGTATATTACTTTTTTACTTCTTTTAGAAGTTTCTTTATTTTCTTATATGAAATCAAAATTCAAAATATGTTTCATTTATTTTAGCATTTCACCTCTCTCAATACTCACTATGATTTCTGTCTATTGTCACTTTTTTAAATATCTTTATCTTGCTTATAGTGTTTTATCAATAATTATGTGTTCGATACAAGTTGAAATAACAATGATGCATTTACTTGATGAATCTATCAACATATAAATCAAATGATGTATTTTGACAATAGTGAGTGTTAAGTTCATAGTTATTATATAGAATTGTGTATTAAATGTGCATATATCATTACAAACAACTTAAATTTCTAATGAAAATGAAGAAATAGTTTAGTTTTACATAATTTGCCAGCGAAAAAATAAGTAAAATATGACAGGAATAACATATAATTTTTTTTGCTTCCACCAATTCTATCGATTGGCCAATTTCTGGCGTTGAATACAATGATCACACCCATAAGATTTCTTATGTTATACCACAATGCTCCCTCCATTCTTTTTAATAAACCCAACAATGTTATAAATTGACATGAGCGAGAGACCCAAATTTATTGATTTTCTATTTTTCTAAAAAAATATTAAAAAATGTCTCTCTTTTGTTTGAAGAATGTTAGATTATCTAATATTCTTTATTTTTGTTCTCTTTGTTTGAAAATCCTATTTCTTTGTGTCATTGAAGAACCATAAAAAAAAAAAAGGTAGATACACAAGTGAATATAACTATGGATGATAACAGTTAAAATTTGATCGACTAATACAATATTTTTTGAATTTAACTATCAAAATTGTATTTGTCAAAATCAAAATTATCAAAAATTTATTTTTAAAATTGGTTTGTAATTTATTTGATTTTTTTTCTTTGGGGCCTCCAAAAAAGTTTCCTCTCTTTGACATTTGATTTAAAGTTTTTTCTTTAGATTTAAGGGAAAGAGAAATCAACTATAATAAAATAAGCCTCTTCAAAGAAAACTATAATAAAATTTGCATAGATAATAAGTTTGTTTTTTGAAAAAATATTATCAGATAAAAATCTCTTTATTACTTGCAGTGTTTTTTTTTGGTATAAAAAAATTGTAATTAATACTCGCAACAAAATAAAACAAAATAATTTTTTTAGCATCATCACAAACTAAATGCATATTCACCATGATCTTTTTTGATATTTACTAGACCAGTAAGAAAAAATTTCATAAATAAATAAAAAAATCAACAATGAATCAGTAGCACATTAGCAATCATTTGTATAAAATTTAATTTCTACAATTAATTAGTAGTACAGAGCCACGTCAGAAGCGCCATGTATGCATAGTTAATGTTTTTTGACGGGAGATAATAGAAAGGACATATTTGGCAAACAAATTACATTTTAAGGGGTCAATTTGAAACAACAAATAATTAAGGGACCAAAATAAACCAATAAATAAGTTAAGGGATTAATAATGTAATTTAGTCTTTTTTTATATTCATAATTTATGCTGCTACTCACCATGGCTAGCTAGGTGTGAGTAGGCATAAAACAATCTCTTATCCTTTTTCTTTTACTTTTGTTAATTGGAATTACTAATAAATTTATTTCATAATATTGGTGTATTTTGACGTATCATTTGTAGGACAAGAAGACGAAGAATCGGAAGTAGAATTTGATGTATGTTCAGAGTCTAAAACCTATATATTATCGAGCACAATACGAGCACTGTGAATTTGTTGATGTCTCCAAAATTTATTTCATATGAGAGTTCTAGGGGTTCACCCAATAATATTATTGCCAAGAACCTTTCTTCTAAAATCTAAAAGAATTGCGTCCTCTTTTAAATTGGGTGATGCTCATGAGGGGTCTAGATTTATGGTTTTAGAGGTCCTCTTTTAAATTGGGTGATGCTCATGAGGGGTCTAGATTTGTGGTTTTAGAGGATATAGATTGCAAGGCTAAGATTGGTAAGGAGCTTAAGTGAGGATAAAAAAAAGAAAGGTTAAAAAGTTTATTTCTTCAAATCATGTTGATTTTATTACGATACAAGAAACCAAAAGTGATGAATGAATTGTTCAGAACAACAATAAATCATTGGAGAATGTTCAAGTACAAAATAATTAAAGGATGTAGCTACTTTTACAACAAATATTTTACATCCATTATTATATATTCGATGAAAAAGGGGTAGCTATTTAAATATTTTTAGATTACATATAAAAAAAATTAATATTCTTTTATAAAGTCGATTATCCTAAGTTCTAACTCCTAAGAAAAGGCCTTTAGATTGATTTATTTTTTGAACTTATATGAAACAACTTATTACTTATATAAATAAATAAATTTGTATACATTATTATAAGTTTTATAAATAGCTTAAAAAAACCAACTAATAAAAATACAATTTTTATTAATAAAAATTAATATATAAAAAATTATTAATTTACATAAATTATTTTTATAAACTAAAAAATAAGTCAAATTCAAATGACTCATAATAGGTTTCCTTATAAAAGCTACTACAAAGTATATATAGTTTTGTTTTTTCAAAATTATAGTAACTCAACATAATTACGTGGATTTCACCACCATTATAAACAAGTAGAATTTGCATAGCATTTACAAAATGAGCAAAGTTACATTTTTTCTATTCCACTACTACCTCATTTCTTGATGAGATCACCATGTCAGAGATAATTACTTAAGTGAATATATAGAAGATTTTGTTAAGTTAAAAAACACATGAAAACAAGTACACAAGATTTGGATGAAAGTGCATGGGCACGCAGGCAGTACGTAGATTCCTGAATAGATTTGCTGGAACTGAGATACCAAACCTCAAAGAAAATTCTTCAAATTTGGTCCCCACACCGACCAATATAACCAATGCAAATCAGACGGATGTTTGTAACAAATTTTCTTGGATTCTTTTGAACTTTATAATACTAATAATAATAGCAATTTTTATAATGCAAACATTAGAGATGCACACAAACATAGAAATACCATGTGAGATACATAAGTTTTATTGGTTGGCATGTCAATTAAATATTGCATTTGCATCTCTATGATAGATTCTGTGATGTGACATATTTTGTTGTGAATACATATTATTTTAATAGTTTGAGAATTATTTATTTTGTTGACTAGAAAACAAACTACACCGGTTTGATCCGATTTATAAAATTATATGTTCAAGACGTACCATTTCAAATTTTGTTTTTACTTTTATCATCTGTTTAATTTGGTTTGAAAGTCAGTTTTGACATTAAATAATTTTAATCTTTTTCCAATTGCAGTTATAAAAAATCAAATTATGAGTCTCACTACCAAATTCAGCACCAATTAAATAAATTATTAAAAATATATTATATATGTAATATCTAATTTAAATTATTAATATGTACTCCCTCTGTTTCATATTATAAAGGAAAAAATACCATTTTTTTTCTCAAATTATAAGTGAAAAAATAACTTTCAAGAATGTTTTTTACTTATTTTTATAAAATTAAAATCAAATTGCATTTAATTTTTTTTTCTCTTTTCTTTTGTCCATAAACAACAACCAACCAAATTTGCTTTTACATATTCTCATGCAATTTATTCAAAAAAAACCCACAAAACTATATTTCGAACTCTCAAGTTTTGATTTTCTTAATAAGTGTGATTTTTCCCCCTTATTTTATGGGGCGGAGGGAGTATTTAAATACGGGGGAATGATCAAATTATATTGATGTAACATTTGAATAATGTTGCACCGCTCAATAACGCTTTAATGAATACAAATTTTATAAAAATACCATTAGATTGAAAATTTATATCATATAGATTAACTATATATGTTAAGTGTTTTTATTGAATACCGTTAGATTGAAGAAATTTGTGGAGTTGATCTACTCAATGACATCTTTGAATTCAACGGTTAGATTGAAGAAATATAATCACTACAACATTTTTAACTATAGACAACAACTCAAAAATTGTGGCCAAAACCCAAAAAATCGTGGCTTAAAGTTTAGGCCACGGTTTTGCCATGGTTTATGAGGTATGTGTATGCATCGGTTACCTTTGCTCTAAAGCCGCAATTTTTTTACTTTAGGCCACCGAAAGCAAACAACCGTGGCTTATGACATGCAAAGAACAATGACGATTCATAGATATGATTCAATGAACTATCTAACAAAAAACAACACTAGAAAAATTGACAATGATTCATAGATACAAAACAATTCAATGGACTACTATATCTCTACCAAAACAACATGAACTTCAATTCAATCTCTTTTAAATTAAACAGTACACACAAACTTTAAAGTGAAGTTTCAATCAACGAATTAGCACCGCTCACCACCGTCACCATTATTTCCGATTTGTCAACCATATTTCTTTTTCTTCTAAAACCCTAAATCTTAGGAAAAGTAACGAATCCCCTCGCATAACTTTTTCATGTTAAAAAGAGAGGGTGAATGAAGGTTGCAATCTGGAAAAGAGAAGATGGAAATAGAAAATGGTTTCAATTTCGGTGAGAAGAGAGGGAAAAGGGTGAGAAGAGAGGCAAGCTAGGATTTGTGATTGCTTTTGTTATATTTTTTTAGTTTTATTTTAATTCATTCATATTTTTTGTTAGTTTGAAATTTAATAAGGCGCTCAATATTTTATTTTGGCGCTTATTATTTGGTAATTTATGTATATCTTTAGGCCACAATTATTATGTGTGGCTTTAAAATATGATCAGAAACAATAAACTGTTGCCTAAAGAGTTATGGGCCACCCTTATAATGTGTGGCTATTAATAGAGCACAGGCCACGGTTTTTTGTTGGTTAGAAGTGTCCATGGTTTTTAACCGTGGCTTAATGTGAAATAGGGTGCGGTTTTTTTAGTGTAAGCTAGAAAGTGTAATTTTTTTTTTGAATAGCCAAAATTTATTGCAACACCACAACAAGGCACAAGACATGCCAAGAGTGGGAAAGTACAGAGGGGGCAAGCTAGAAGTGCCAAACACCACAATTAGCAAGCCAATATTACAAACAGAGGAGCTAGAAAACTAAGGCTCCAATAGAAAAAAATAAAACAGCAGGAAAACTACCGAAGCAACCCCTAGCAAAAGGAAGGGGGAGCCAAACTGCAGACCAAAAACCAGCAGACAGAAGCAAGCTGCAGCAGCCCCAGAACGCGCGACAGATCAAGGCACGGGCAAAAGACCAAAACCGCAGCAGGCAAGGCAAACAGCAGCAACAGCAGGGGCTCTAACAGGGAGCTCCCCTCAACACAGCACACCTCTACCACCAACACCAGCAACCGCAAAACTAGCGCAAGAAACAATCTCCCGGGTCCCAAGACCATTCATAAAAGAGGCAAGGGGTAATTTTCAATCTCTCCGAACTCCATCTCCACGAAAGGACTTTGATATCCTCAAAGAGCTCCAAAGGGTCCTTTATCACATTTTTGAAAATATGATTATTGCGGGCTAACCAAATCGACCAAATCACCGCGTGCCAAACCAACCGGAATCCTTTCCTAACCTTCTTACTACTCGCCGCACCACTCAAACAAGCAAAAAGAGAGAAAAGATTCGGAGGAACTATAATAACAACACCAAGCCACTTGAAAATATTATACCAAACAACAAGGGCCGTCTTACAATGAAGAAACAAATGCAATGTTGTTTCCGGCACATCACCACACCAAATACATCTATTACCTCTATCAATAGGGAGGACTCCTCTCAACCTAAGATTATCTTTTGTGGGGATCCGATCATAAAGAACTTGCCAAGAAAATGCTATTACCTTTGAGGGTGCCGGGCTACTCCAAATATTGTTGAAAACAAATTCCTCAAAGGATGAGAGATTAGGACCCAAAACCAAATCCTTTGACAAGGCTTCAAACGCCGATTTCACCGAGAACACCCCCTCCGGATTCAACTTCCACTTCCAACCATCTTCACCATTTGAGAACCTCGCTTCCTCAAGAACCGCCAAAAGATTGGAAAGAAGATTCTCCTCCCAAATGAATAAGCGACGCCTCCAAACAAAATTCCAAGAAATTTGATCCCCATCCAACACAACCAAATCTCTTATTGTTGCATTTTTAACGGACGAAAGAGAGAAAAGCCGAGGAAATCTCACACATAAAGCCGAACCCCCAATCCAATTATCCACCCAAAAACTCGTTCGGGCACCATTTCCAAGCCTACGGGAAACCGAATCATCAACCCAATTTTTGGACTCCACACACTCTTCAAGGCCGCAAATATCTTTCCACCAAAGAGAGACCAAGTTCGAAGTTGGCCTAATGGACCAAACCGAACTATTGAGGATGTGAGCACCATACTTGGCCGCCAAAACCTCCTTCCAAAGACCCACATCGTTGTTTTGGAGGAGCCTCCATCTCCACTTCATGAGGAGGCTAAGGTTCACGGAACGAATATCTCGGATACCTAACCCACCTTTACTCTTCGGTTGACACACCACCCTCCACTTTATCCAACAAAGCTTTCTACCTCCCTTCACCCCTCCCCAAAGAAATTCCCTTTGGATACGGACCACTTTCTTGATAATTTGCACCGGCATTTTCATGAAAGACAAGAAATAAATAGGGAGCGAATTTAACACCGAATTAATAAGCACAATCCTTCCTCCAAGGCTAATATACTTATTTCCCCAAGAGAATAACTTCTTCCGGAGACTAGACACCAAAGGCTCCCAAGTAGATAACCTCCTTGGATTCTCCCCAACGGGTAACCCAAGATATTTGAACGGGACCGATCCTTTAATGCAATTAAGAAAGGTACAAGCCATCTCCATAAAATTATTACTCACATTGATTCCCATAAGGCAACTCTTCAAAAAATTCACCTTAAGACCGGAAGCAAACTCAAATCCTTTAAGTTATGAGGTACTAAGCGGAGTAAGTCAATGAAGACTTATTCATGAAGTCAACGGATTCCCCTCTCTCTCTCTCTCTCTCTCTCTCTCTCTCTATATATATATATATATATATATATATATATATATATATATATATATATATATATATCGGTGTAACATTTGGATAATGTTACACTCCTCAAAACGCTTTAAAATAAATTTTACATAATACATTTGGATTGAAAGTATATATTTTAACTTTTATTAAATAATGTTATTCTTAATAGGACCCAATAAATATTTAAATATTCACTACCAAAAAAAAAAATTAAATATTTTATAATCTTGATAGGACTCAATGTTATATATATATAAAAAAATGTAATACATTAAATTCAATTCATCAAATACTATGGCGAAACATAATTTACAAATATCCTGAACACGATACATATTTTATTTTCTTCACAAGATAAAGTCATATTCTTTTCTTGTAGCATTCAACTATATAGTGATTAAAAAAAATTGACTAAGAGCTTTATAAGCTTTTATTTAAATTGTTTTATTAAAATTGAGAGGTAACAAGTAGTATTTTAATTTAGAATCACAGTTATATATACGTAGATCATGTTCTTCTTCTGTGTTTTTTTAATGATTTAGTTATTTTAGAGCGGCGTAATTTTTTCTTCGTCTTAATCATCAACGTTGTAAATTACCATACTGATTAATTTAATTTTTTCATATTATTTACAAATAATTATCATTTTATACTATTAATTTAGACGTTGTAAAGTTTATTATCAAATTTATTATTTTTAGTTTTATCAATATTTGTCATTTTTTATACTTGAGAATAGTTTTCAGAAAATATGTCATTGAAAAAATTACTGGCTGAGTCACGGGTCAATATGCTCTCTTTAATAATAGATATTATTTAATTATTTCAAAATTACACTTTAATACTTTTTTTTCTAACTTTTCTCATTTTTGTCCGAATGTGTAAATCTTGAATCAAAAGCGTTGGGACCATAATTCTTGTGTCTAACTACAACCTGAGTTATCTATATATACGCATTATGCCCATCGATCATCCAATACCTCTAGGGCCTAGTATCAGACTATGTTAGCCTCTAATTGCTCAATTCACAACTAGTTCCTGATTCCTCCTCTACCGTCTCAGTTCGAAGGTAGTTAAGGATGTTACCGTCTCTATACCCCTAGTTTACTTACTACCAGTTCCAAACCATTATTAGGTTATTATTGTTCCTAATAATCGATTCTTTGAGCGTTTCCTCTATCCCGAGAGACTTCGGAAACGTGATTAATACAGGAAAGTAAATAAGACAAACAATACTAAATAACACTTATTATAACTTGGGACTCAATCAAAGGGCCCATTTGGCCTAGCTTATTTTAGAGCTTATGCAAACGGTTTATGCAATATAAATTAGGTTTTATGCTATTTTATAAGTTTAAACTAGTGAAAATTGAATTTTTAGAAGCTATTTTATCATAAACTACCTTGAAAAACTTATAATAATACATAAAAATTGCGTAAGTTGTTTGCTAAAGCTCAAAAATAAGCTAGGCCAAATGGGCCCAAAGACTCCAAATATTCATAAGGGAGTTTGTCGCGGTGATTTTTGGATATCGAGCTATTAATTAGCGTCGACTCGCAATTTAATATTCCACCACCGATTTTATTTTTCCAAGGGAAAGGGGAAAAGTTCGTAAAACACCCTATTAGAGATTGAAGGTTCGGGGGTTGGTTATACGAAAGGAAGGAACTAGCACCCTAAGTATCTATAGTATCCTATAGCAACCTCTTGTTTCTATTTAATCTATGCGCTTAATTTTATTTGCTTGTAAAAATGTATAAGATTAAGACTAGAGTGATGATTGAGAGAAAAAGTTTTGAAAGAAAATGTTTTTGATTTTTATAAGTTTGGGAGAAGAAAAAGAAAAATGTTTTGTTGATTTTATTGATTTGGGAAGATGTGACGTATTTTGCACTATACGTACCCGAGTGATCAAAATCACCGTAGTTCGGATAAAAAATGCGAGTAAATTTGTTTGTTTGATTTTAAGATTTTGAAAATGGTTTTAAAGACAAAAGCCACAAGTGGCAAAAAATGTGAGGTTGATTGATGTTAAATTGTAAAGGAAAGTCTAAATGATTAAATTGATTAAGGTTTGATTATGAAAAGAGACGTGAACACTTGGTTTGAAATCCAAGAGTTTTTTTAAGAAAAGAGTTTAAGCGAGAAAAATTACTTGGTTTAATGTCCAAGGTTTTTGAATTTGAAAAGGTTTGATAGTGAAAATATTTTTCATGTTTCGTCGACGTTTTGAAAAGAAAATATTTAGGTATTTTGAAAGAGGTTTTGACCTTAATTTTTTTAGAAAGAAATTAGGTAATGGTTACGCGCACAAATGACACTAACCTAAAACATTCTAATAAAATTTAACTAAGCGCGGAGACAATTCACAATGATATTTTGATCAAAGTGACGCATTTTCCCTAGGAATTTAACGTTACGCGTATTTGCGGAAAGCGATAAAAAAGTAAATATGCATGCGATGCAATTTCTCATTTATAGGTACATTTGTTCTATTTACATTCTAAGGTCTTGCAAAAAAAAATAGAGAAAAATGGTAATAAAGAGAGGGGGATGCTATGCATTTTTATTTATTGTTTACAATTGGCCTAATTACATTCTAAGTCCAAAAGCAGAAGAAAAATCGTAATTATAAAAAGCAATAAACACACAATACAACAATATTAATAATAAGGCAAAAAATAAACAAAAATGATAAACACACAATACAACAATGATTATAATAAAGCAAAAATAAATGAAAAAAATTATAAACACACAATACAACAATAATAATAATAATGGTGCAAAAAATTAAATGAAAGCAATAAACACTCAATACAACAATGATAATAATATTGCAAAAAAAATAAATGCAAGAACAATAAATAAATAAATAAATATGACGAGATGATATGATAAGAAAAAATAAATAAGCATACATAAATGTTAGGTTAGAGAGTTAATGAATTAATAACAATAATTAATATGTATAAATAAAATGTTAGGTTAGTGAGTTAGTAACAATAATTAAAATTAATAAGCATAAATAAATAAATAATACAAGACTAAAAAAATAAAATAAGCCTCAACATCATTCTTTGCAAGGCTGAAAATAGCTAGGAATAGCTTATGCCAAAAGCACTTATCTCATAAGCTTATGAACAAAAATTAAAGGGCAATTAATCAATAACATAGTATATTAATGATAAAAAAATAAATAAAAATCAAATTAAATCCAACAATAAATTTTAGCATGTTAATTTTGTTGAAAATGACCTAGAAAAGTCATTGAAATGAAAAGCTACTTCCAAAATAAGCTAAAAATAAATCAAAATTAAGTTAAAAACGAAGGTGCAGAAATTAAATTGAACTGGAAAGTGGGGTGCAGATAGCAAAGTCTATCCAACTCGACGAAACACACATGTTTCTTCTTCTTCGGCCAGAGTTACAACTTCCGGTGACAACTCCGGTCACCGGAGTTTTCAAAAGTGCCCAGAAATTAATGAATCTTTTACGGTTCTTTTCGTTGTTTCACAAGGATTTCAAAAATGATATTAGTTTTTTCCAAAACATGCCTAAAAAATGAAAAACGAAGAGAACAAGTTTGAAAATAAAAACGCGATTTCGCAATACATTACAAAATAAAGCAAAATAACGATTGGAAAAACTTTCTAATGGAACGAAATGATGGAACGACGTGAAAAGAAGGTCTGATTCCTACCAAAAACGAGGTTTAGAAAACAAGTTTTCTTCAAAAAAAATTCTTCAAAATTAGCTTAGAATTCGTTGTTGGAACTTGTGTTTAAGAGTTGGTTTATGTTTCTGGAAGTATGAGGGTAGTCTTTGATGGTTTAGATATGAGAATTTGGCTTAAATTTTGAGATTTGCAATTTTTGATAAAGTGATGAAGAATTTCGGGTTTGAGAGTGAATTTCTGAGTTTTTGAACCATTTCTCAAGTGAAATGCGGTCTCTATTTATAGAGAAATGTTAGGGTTCAGAGGTTTTGAGAAGTGGTGATCAAGAAAGGGTAATTTGGAGTTTTTGATTAATATATTTTTGTGATTTTTGCTCATGTGAGGTCACATTTTTTTGGCGATGAGGTGTGATAGAATATAACATTCTAGGTCTTGGTTCATGAGAGAAAATAGTTGATGATTTTTAGGGAATTTTATTTGTGATTAAAATGGGTGAAAAATAATTAAAATGAATTATTGTAAATAAATAAAAATGTGAAAAATGAAATAATAGGGGACAAGGGACAAAATGGTCATTTTTTGATCTTCATAAGGTATTAAAATTGATTAGATAATAAGAACAAATTTGAAAGAAAAAGGTTGCTTGTTGTTGAAGAAATTTAATTTTAAACAAAATATGAGAAATAATAAAAAAAAAATAATTTAATATTTTTATATAAAAATAAGTATGAACAAGACAAATTTATAAAAAAGAAACATAGAAAAGATAAATTTTGAGGTTTCTTGCAAATGAAGAAACCCTTTTTTATTATTTAGTAAAAGGGTAAAATTGGAAATAAAGAAATTATGAATAAATGTTGGACAAAAAATGGAATTTAAAAATAAATGGTGAAAAAATAAATGCAAAAAGCCAAATGATCAATAATCTAAAATTAAATGCGTTAAACAGGGTAAAATGGAATAAAATACTAATTTTTATATTTTTCTATTTTTAATGAATAAAATAATAATAAAACACAATATAATATATATAAAAAAATGAAAAAAGAAATTAAAATTTATGAGGATAAAAAAATGGGGTATGACAGAGTTCATCTCCACCACAACCATAAGGATCTATTACAAATGTTTACATAATTAAATTACAAGAATAAAAACTATGAAAAACCTAAAGAAAGAGATTACCTTGTTGAGGATGGCTTTCCCATAAAGGTGGAAAGTTTCTCCCGTAGAGCTCCTCTAGAACTACTCTAAGTATAGAGAACGTTCTCAAATTTCTGAATGAATAAGAATGAGGGAGATGAGCTATATTTATAGTTTTCTAAATGAGCCTCAGCAAGCCATCGTGGTACGATGGACCTATCGTACTGCGATGTGTAGATTTTCTGCAAAAATATAACTAGATTTTGCGCGTAATCGGCTTGGCCACCAAGTAACTCCCATTGGAGTACGATGAGAGTCATCGTACTGCGATGGTTGGCACAATGTTATTTTTGCTTCTTTCTTGCTATTTTCTTGTATTCTTGATCCTTCTGGCTCTTTGCTTCGAATCCTTGGGTTTTCTTCGTATCTGGGCTTGTCTTGAGTCCGTTTACTACTAATATAATACCTAAAATACTACAGAAATTCCTGTCATCAGCATCTCTCTGAGATTTGTTTCCTCTAATCACTCCTTCTTTCTCCTCCATCTTTAATTTTGTGTGAAATGAAGACAAAGGTTCTCTCATTTATAGCATTTCTTTAACGCTTGAGTCACATGTGTATCAACAAGTTCATTAATTTGGACATAGTTTGTAACCATCTTTTGACTTGACTGTTTGGAAACTGCTTTCTTGACTTTGACTGTTACTCTTATTTCCTACACGTTCAACTTTTTGATTAATAACAAAAGGGGGAGTAAGAGCAATTAAAATTTGACTAAAAGATTGTAATTTTACGCTAATCTGAAACTGTCAAGGATTATTCCATTATCTCTTTCTTGAATTAATCTTTTGTCAATTGATTATTGATCTTAACTGAAATGGGAGAAAATTTTAAATTTGAACTAAGTTTTACATAGACAATCTAAGAGAAGCTTGCGATTCTTCTCTAAGAGCTTGTCAGACTTAGGGGGAGAGCTTGCAAACCTCTGCCTCTAGTAGTCAAATATGTAAATTTATTTCAAGTTAATAAATTAATGAATAAGACTTAGGGGGAACTTACAAAACCTAACCATATGGATTATTGAACTCAGGGGGAGCTTGCAAAACTCATCAACCTGAGTTAACATGATGATCAATAACAATTGTATTTTAATGCTATTGTTTGTCATCATAAAAAATGGGGAGATTGTTGGAACAAAGTGGGTCTGATAAAACTCTCCTAAGAGCTTCATAAGTTTTGATGATAACAAGACTATTAAAATTACAATTGGTATTACTAATTATTTGTTCCAGTGTGCAGGATCATAGCTTAAAATTTTATGGGCCACTAAGAACATTGTAGTCAAGAAGATATGCCAAGCTCTTACTACCTGAAAACGTCAGAAGATGACAAGAGATCAAGCTCTGAAGACCTTCAAAAGTTGTAAAATGTCAAGATTTGAGGAAGTGCATCAGAGGATGAAGTTCATCAGAAGATGCATTATTAGAACTTGAAGAGGATGATTAATTATATATGAAGAACGTCACAAGTTTTGGAATGTCTATTGAGTAATTCCTTAGTGACCGTTTGGATGAAAAAATAACCATAGTACAAATTTCAACAAGGACTGTACTATTGCAGCCGGTTACCTTATCTTCAAGCAACGACCATCTTTAAATATCTCTATAAATAGAAGACTTCATTTGACTGTCCTAAACAGGTGTGTTTGGGCAATTGTAATCAGAATTGATTATAGTGAACTTCCTTGGAAGTGCAAGGGGACTGGACTACTCTCGGTTTATGAGAGGAACCAATATAATTTTGTTTGTGTCTTTTCTCTCTCCCTATCTCTTTACTTATATTGTGTTTAATCCGCTTCGAAACTTTTTAAAGTTTGAAAAAATTTAAAACTTTTCAAAATACAATTCAAGCTCCCTTCTTGTGTTTTTCCACACCTTCAAATTATTGTAAAAAAATTTGAGAAATTTTAGGGATTTTAAACAATTTTATTTCCTTATAAAAGGAACAAGCAAAGATCTACAAAATTGTATATTTAGTGTCTAGCACAAATTAGTTGTGTGCACGAAACTTCAACTTGATCTAAAACAATGACGTTGTATATGATCAAATTAATATTAATTGTCTTTAATAAAGAAGTGACGCGGTTTTCTATAAAAAAAAAGTGACACGGTTTTCCTTTAATGTGGAGTATTGTTGAATTTTAGGTTATCTTCAGAATGTGTTTGGGATGAATGCATGTTTAGAGTATTTTGAGAGAATTCAAATAATTTGGTAAAAAAAATTCCTTGTTAAGATGATTAATTTGGAAAAATTTTACAATATGAGAATTTATGAAGTATTTTGTCCAAGTTAAATTAAAGGAATTTTAAATAACACCAAAAAGTTAGGAATTTGAAATTCATTCCTCCTATATGTTTCAAAATATTCAAATTGACCCTATAATATTTTAAAAAAAATTGCAACTTGAGCCCTACATTTTATTCAAAATTACAAATCAGTCCCTATTTTTCAAATTTTAAATCTGACCCAAACATTTTCCAATTTATAAATGTGACCCAAAATGTTTACAATGAAAATTCCTATAACTCTATCCAAACACACACATTTAAGAATGAATGTAATTCAAATAAAATTATATGAATTGCTTAGAATTTCAAATCCTCTCAAATTTCTAATTACTTGAAAATAAAAAGTATAGTTGTCAGTCTACAAAGGTAACCTGAAAAAAAAAAATATAACAAACTTTCTGAAGTGTTCATGATGATAATCTAAGAATAAATATACAATTTTTGACATCTAAATTTTGATTGTAGACACATGTATTCTGGTTTGGAATGTAAGTCATAAAAGATAAAAGTTAAAAGATAGATATTTTAGTATAAATCACGATTTATACACCCAAATCAAAAAGTTGAGCCACGCCAACCTCATTGTTCAAGTTTAACAAATGTGTTATTCTCTCTTCTTTGTTTCATATTCCAAGAATTAATTTGGACATATTTGTACTGTTTTATTTTCTGTTTGTCTTCTGTTAACTTGAATATGAAATTCATCACCATTGTAGAAAGTATGTGTGTGATTAGTGATTACAAACACAATCATAAACAAAAAATAATACTTTTAATATTATGCTATGTTATAGGAAGGATTTAAGTGAATGATTTTTGGAATTCAAGTAGATTCGTGGATGAAACGTGAATGCATGTTTGGTGAGATTTCTTAGTCATGTCAGTTGAATTTAAAGTTTTTGTTCTTCGGGGAAGGAGGGAGGGAGGGAGAGAGGGAGGGAGAGAGAGTTTGGAAGCCATATACTCACATTTATTCAAGTTAAATTTTTTGGTTTTCACTACTGGTTGAATCTGGTTCGGGGATCAGTTCTGGCATCAAGTGGTTCCAGCCCCCTTCTGATCGCAGTTGCAGGGGATCGAACCGTGGTCCTCCCTACCAATTTCAGCATCAATACCACTGAACCAACTAACGATTAGTTTTACTTATATTTTGTTACAACTTAATTTGAAATGTTTTGCTTATATATTGTAACGGAGGGAGTGTCTTATTTTTTCCCTCTATCAAAATTGAAAATGAGTTTTATAGAAAGGAATAAACAAATCTAAAAAATAGCTTTGCTTGTGTCTTACGCAAATAGTTTGTGTGCACGAAACTTCTACTTGGTCTAAAACAATGACATTATGGCCAAATTAATACGGAAATTTTCTTTTATAATGAAGTGACGCGATTTTTCTTTAATGGAGAGTATTGTTGAATTCTAGACTACCTTTCTTGAAAATGAAAATGATAGTTGTCACTCTAAAAAAGTAAGTACAAGATACTCCAGCCAATATTCCAATTGATAGTGAGAATGCATTGAACATGTACTTGTACCCATAATACATAGTTCGATTTTCACGGAAGAAGATCATGAGGTGACAATGTCGGGATCGTTTAAGATGAAGCCCAGGCTGTTATACTAGATCCCTTATAAATTGGAGTGATGAAAAAACTTGGTTTGATTCAAGAAACAAAAAAGAAAGAATATGGATAAGACAAATCTTAAAGATAGCTGCGGCTGAAACTATATATGTTATATGGAGAACAAGGAATGAGATGGTCTTTATGTACTTTGCACATGAAACTAAGGTTTTGTTTGGCAAAATTAGCGGTTAGCTTATAAGGTAGCTGGTGACTAATAGCTTATACCTTATGGCTGATAATTGATAGCTTATGACTTATAGTTGATAAGCTAATTGAAGTATTTGGTAAAATTAGCGGTTCAACTAACTGATAAATGTAAAATGACACAAAAGGATATTGTTAACTAATAGTAAAATTTATACTAAATTAATATTTAAAATACTTAGAATTTAAAATTAAAATTTTTAATATACTATATTTTTTAAGTTATTAAATTAATTTTTATTCGTTGAGATTTCAATTCTAAAAATTATGGTTTTTCTAAACACTCATAGTAAAAATTGATATTTTTATTAAAATATAAGTATGATTTCTTATTTTATTTTTTGGAAAAAACAATAATAATAAGGATATATTATTAAAACAAGAGCAACGTAATTTTTTTTTTTACGATGAGCAAGAGCAACTATAAATTTTTAAATAAGAGCTGCTATAAATTATTCGCATAATAATTGCTATCCATCAATAACCATGGTTTATTAAAAAAATGGCATGGCTTATATTGACGTTTTATTTAAAATCATATTAAATTATAAAGGGTATAGTTGAATTTTAGATAAAATAATAGGGATAAAAATGAAAGAAAAAATGATAAGCTATAAGCTAATTGAAATAGCTTATGAAAAATAAGCTATAAGTTAGTAAAATAAGCTATAAGCTCATTCTGAAAAGATTGTTACCAAACAGGTCTTTTAGCTTATAAATAAAGCCTAAATATGTTAATATTACCACATTATGCATAGAACAATATAGTTGGATTTGAACTCTGTAATAGTTGGGCTAGTTTGTTAGTGACTCATGTGAATCTTATGGATCGGTTTTACTTAACGATTTTGGAAATAAAAATGTATTGCTTTGATTCCAGAAAAAAAGTTCAAAATATCTTATTTACATGTTTAAAATTTGTCATGGTCTAATGTTTTATATGACATATCTAGTCATTTAATTTTAAGTATTATTTTGGAAGAAAATAATTTTAGGGGTCTTATAAATTAAACTCGCCGTAGTAATTATTTGACATAACAAACTTTTTTTCCCTCTATAGCTACCCCTAGGTAGGTTGGTCTAATGCAATGAAGTCATGTCCAAATTAATTAATATACTATGACACTCTTTAAGAATGAAGTTCTGCGGTTTTCACTTGATTACAGGGTATTGTTGAATTATATTTTATGTTAAAAATATACACTTTTCTCTCATCTTTTTCAAAATATATTAATAAAAAGGAAAATACTAAACAGTGTCTTCGAAGTATTAGTTTAGCTTACTAATAAAGAAACTTTTTCTTGTAATTTGTAGATTCAATACCTCGAAATTATAAAAAGTCAACTTTTGAACATTAACTTTTATTTTATTTTTCTTTTTGGGTATGCTTAACAAATACCCTGAAAACACTGTTAAGCATGAACCCTAATAAAAATTGTACCCTCCTCCCTTATGGAGGGCATGGACTTACACCGAGCTCATGACATTGATCTTGTTATGGAAATCTCACATAGCAAGAACTGGAATTTTCTTTGGCTAGAGAGTGACTCCAAGGTTGCACTTCATGCCTTTGGTATTGTTGATATTGTGCCATCGGATTTATGTAATCGATGGTTAAATTGTTTGGCTTTTAGACTTTCTTTGAAATAGTCTCATTTATCCAAAGGCTAACTTTGGTCAAGCTTATGAGAATTTTGAACGGGGGAGTCGTTGCCACCTTTGCTAGGTGATGACTTCTTGTAGGATAAGTTTGGAATTTCTTTCTTGATATCGCACTATTTAATTTTCTTTTTTGTACTACTTATTTGGGGTAAGCTTGAATCCTGCGGACTTTTTACATATTGATCAGAACCTAAATCAAAACGGGTGCAATGCATGACATGAGGAATAAATAAAAACAACGGTAAATAGGTCTTTACCCCCCGCAAAATAGGCGAGTTTTGCGTTTGTCCCCTGTAAAAAAAAATTGTACGAATACCCACTTACAATGTTCAATTTTTTTTTTGTTAGTGTATTTTACCCCCTATGTTGGGGAAAAACAATCGGCAGGGGGTAAAATACACTACCAAAAAAAATTTGAACATTACAAGGGGGTATTCCTATAAAAAATATTTACAGGGGGCAAACGCAAAACTCGTCTATTTTACAGGAGGATAAAGACCTATTTACCCTAAAAACAAAAGGGCACTCTCTCAGTTTCAAAATATAAGTCGTTTGGAGAAAAAATTTGTTCCAAAATATAAGTCGCTTTACAATTCCAATGAAGCATTTAATGCTATTTTTCCTATTATACCCTTAACTTTTTATTTCTCTCTCTTCTTTCAATTCTTTCATTTATCTTTCTCATACAATTAATGAAGGACAATTTTGTAAACTTACTCATAATTTCTCTTTTCTATACAACAATCATTACATTTCTTAATTTGTGTAATATGGTTAAAACGATTTATAGTTTGGAACGGAGGGAGTATTTACGTAATATATACTCAACATTTATATATAAACAACCAAAAAAAGTGTTACTGTATTCCATGTACTTTATTCACATTTCTCACATCATCAATATATATAGAGGTTTCATGATAATCTTCAAAGAAAATAAAAATCAAAGCATTTTTTTTTCTTATTTTCTTTCTTCCAAATTGGAATGGAAGATCAACAACAAATACAACATGTTCAGTCCCAAATTTCCAATACCAATAATCCAAACAACACCGTAAGGAGTGAAATTGTGAAATCAAGATGGACACCAAAACCTGAACAAATCCTTATACTTGAATCCATTTTCAATAGTGGAAAGGTTAATCCACCAAGAGATGAAACCGTTAGAATAAGGAAACTTCTTGAAAAATTTGGAGCTGTTGGTGATGCTAATGTTTTTTATTGGTTTCAGAATCGCCGCTCTCGATCTCGCCGCCGTCAAAGGCAGATGCAGGCCGCCGCTGAACTAAGCGGTGGCAGTGCAAATCCAAATCACCAATACCATTGCAGCACCAATAGTGCTAACACTCTGGCTCTTGGTGCTGCAATTGGTTTTGGCGGTTCTTCTAATTTCACTATGAATTCTTCATCTTGTAATTCATCTTATAATAATAACTTTTTGGGTTCGTCATCATGCGGTGTTGGTATCGGATTGGGCCTTGGTGTTGGCGGTGGCAGTAGCCGTAGCAAAGAACAAGGGTTTGGTGGTTTGTTCTTAGGTTCTTCTACCCCAAATAATTACCCTGAAATTGATCATACTTCAGCTGCTTCTTCAGTTTTGTATCCTTCTAATCATGCTTCAAATCTCAACTTCCATTCAGGTATTTAAAGATTAATTTATTGCATGGATGTATGATAATTCTCAGATTTTTTTAGCATGAAGAAAATTAATTTTTTTTCTACTTCTATTTCATTCTTAGTATATTGTTATTTATGAATAGAGTTAAAGGAGTAGTCAAATCTATTTTTGAATTAATTTAAAATTTCTTCCATGAATGAATATGATAAAAATAAATATTATCATCATTTTTTTTTTACAAGAAAAATATTATCATCATAACAAATACATTTCTTGCATGAATGAATATGGTAATTATTTTTAAAACAAAGGTAATTATTTTTAAACTTTGTCTTAAGATTAAACTTAAACCCGTTTTTAAGGACAAAAATGAGTACTAGAATCTATAATTAATTTTATAAACATAAATTAATTTAATACTTATAATGTCCAAATATTAGTCTCTTATAAATATTTGTTTTGTTTGATTTCAGATCGATTTTATAATAAACTCTAAAACAAGTTAGAACTTTTATTAACTAAGTTGACAAGAGTTGTAGATTTAGATTGACATATTTTTCTAATGAATTATATATTTTTTATTTATAGTTAGTTTTGAATCCTTGATGGCGATGGAAGAATCAATAAAGCCTTTTTGGTGAAAAACACTAAAGTTGTACCTTTTTATTTTCTACAAGAACATTAGCTCTCTTTTCTTGTTTCAATATTTGCTCTTCTTTTTTATTCTCTCACCGACATTTTTTTTTGGGCTTCATCAAAAATTTATTTCTTAATTACAAAATTTCTAAACCCTAAATTACTTTTCTCCTTTCATTTTGCTAATATTGTTATACAATGATTACAATCTTCTTTAGGCCATTTAATTGAACAAATATATAATATACTATTTATATAATTTTCCTATGATATCATCTTAAATTCAAACATCATTGTTCATAGTATACCAAATTAAAGTAATTTTATTTTTTTATTCCCTTCTTTTCTTTGACTAATTTTTGCTACGATATATTATGTGATTCTTAATAATTTGGCTTCCTATTGCATGACAAAATGAACCATTTCCTTTCCGGCAAAAGGGATTACATGTAACAAATTTACCTAATTCAGTCACATTTCAAAAATATAAGGTTTCAAATTGCACTAAATAATTAACTGCCCTTACAATTATGGTTAATATGTGAGAAATTATTTTTTTTTGACACAATATGTAGAATTTTATTAACTAAGTTATTGACTTTTTAAGTCGCTAATGAGTTTAAATTATGCAAGAATTGTTCAAGAAAAATTACATTTGAATCTTTACCGAAATAATTATGTTAGATTTTACTAACACCGAGGAATAAATTTTAGATAACAAAAAAAAAATTGTGAGAAATTAAAATGAGGATGATTTTAGATTGTAGTTGTAACTACGATTATTTAAACCACAACTGCAATTGTGATGTGATTGAAAAGAACTCTAAAATTTTTATATTGTAGTTCTAATTACCATTATAGATTGGAATTTAAAAGAAATTAGTATGTTGATGATTATGATTATGTTGCCATTTAAAAATAATTTGATGATTGTGTTCATTATTTTTTGAACTGCAAAAGATATAAATTAAATATATTTTATCTTGTATTTTTGTGTTTATAATAATACATTGATGCTTTAATTTTTATTTATTTTGTTGGGAGAATAGGATTTGGGGGGAATAATGTTTCAGATGTGATCATAGTGTTCATCAATGGTGTTCCAACAGAAGTTCCAAGGAGTGCAATTGATATGAAAGCAATGTTTGGTGAAGATGTTATGTTAGTTCATTCCTCTGGAATCTCAGTTCCAACCAATGAGTTTGGTTTCTTGATGCATAGCTTGCAGCAGGGTGAAAGCTACTATCTGGTAATTAGCACTTTGCATACACTTTTTTTTTTTTTTTTGTTTCATTATATGTTATGTTTAAAATATTTTTCTATGTTAAATTATTTTTCATTTTAGAATAATAAATCCTCGTTTATTAAACTTTTTTTAAGTATGCTAATTAAATAAATGAAAGTAATGTTTTTTTTACTGTCAAGTTACTTTACTACTATTACTACTACTACTTTCAACCTCTTAAATTATTAATACATCTATTCTTAATTACAAACACCAATCAACAACTTTTACATACGTTGAATAATTAATTTATCTTGTTTATAATATAAACAAAATACATCAATTATTCAATATATTTGAAAAGTAAATTTTTATTTATAATTAAGGATAAAGGAAGTATAATATTTTGATCTTCAAGAATTTGGCATTATAATATACAACAGTTTAATGAGACAAATGTTTATGTATTTGCAAATAAATAGTTTTCTTCTCTTTTAGTACTATTATTTCTCTATTTCTTTAAATTAGACTTATAATAATGAAACAAAAAAGTGTGTTCAATTCATTAAATAAGATTTTATAATACAATTCAAAATATGAGTAAGTGTTGTTGTCATGATATATTACTCTCTTCGTATCATTTTATTTGACATATTTATAGTTTAAAAATACATTCATGTTTTAGATTTTGACATAATATTATGCAACTTTTTTAATATATCTTTTTCTCAAATATATAATTTGGTTCTTTGTAAAAATCTAAATAATTTTTTTCTCAAATTTATTTCAGGTTTCAAAGCAAACCCAAGCATGAACAAATGAGCAACTAGCACAACAATGGACAAAATCTTTCATTATATGTTTCTTTTAAATATTAATTACCTTTTATCTTTAATATGTGGATCAAATATTAGAGATTTATTATATATGCATGTGACTGCAGAAGTCTATATCTATATTTATTTAATAATTATATTATAAATTTAAATGAAATTGGCAATTTATGGAATGTATATATTTATGTATTGCTGAATTTCGCTCAATTAATGGGTAAGTTTATTGTAAATTCTTTTTGTTTGGCTTCTTAATAAAAAAATACTTTTCTTCTCTAATCTAGTAGTATAATATGCATAATTAGCACAACTGCCGGAAATTGCTAATCAAGCATAAAATTTAAAAAAAGTGTATTTGCAATTTTGGGATTATCGGTGGTGGATATTTTGATTATGTTCCTCTTGCATGGAATTGGCTTAGGAGGCTGACCAATATTATATGATGCTTTTGCTTATGATCCTAATAAGGAAGCCGTTATTGTGTCTTAGGTTTTTTAGTATTTTTATTTGTCGTTGTTCTTTGTGAGCCTTTCTTTTGTCTTATTTTTAATATTTTTTCTCATGTTTTCTTTCTCTTTTTTTTTTTTTTTTAATTTAAGGGCCGGTAAATTACAAAGAATAAAAGAAAAAGATAATCAACCATTAGATTAAGCAAAATGAGAGAAAATATGAGGGAAAATTGGAGAGAATTTAAATCCGCCTTTTTGTATTAACTTGATGCAAGTTTGAGACTGTGTTTTGAGTTGTAATATTGTGAACTTTTTCTAAGCTTTCAAATACGAAGATAGTTTGTTTCTTGGAGTGTGTCTCCATCTTTTGCGTTCTTTTTGTAAGCGGTGTTGTCTGAATTGCTTAAAGGAAAGTGAGACGGAGTCTCATATTTAGGAGTTCTTAGATAGAGTTATCACAGATAGTGTTTAGGTGATAAGTTGTAAACAAGTTTTTACCGAGGATTTTGATCTAGAACTATCATAGTCAGTTCCTTTCTCGTTTGATTCCTCCCAGAGTAGGTGTGTTTATGCTGAATTGTGTTAACAATAATGTGTGTTATTTTATTTCCTGTCATTTACTATTTCATTATACTTTGTGTTCTGCGTTTGCCAGATGTTGGCATATTTATCTGAACGTCCTATTTGTAACAGGTGTTGAAACATAAGGCAGAACATATATCCATTGTGCTAGAATTTCAAGAAACAAGATTGAAGCATACAAAGGCAAACAAAAAATATACATTCATACAATTTTAAGTTATATTTAAGTGTAATTTGTGGGCCTTTCTATTTGTGGCCATTTTGTTTAGTCCTTTTGTATTTCTTTGTTTCTAGGAGGACTTTTGTACTACTTGTACAAATACCTTTTTCTTTTATTTATTAATACAAATTTAGCTTTTCTTAAAAAAAAAAAAAGACAAAACCATTACAAATAATTAGTTTAAAAAGTTAAAAATAAAACATGCATTTTAATTTAATTTTTTTATAATCTTTAAAGAATTAAGTAAATAAAAATGAATTAGTCTAAAAAAATGTAAATAGAAATGAAACTATCAATTTGGTTAGAGAGAGATTTAGCAATCAAGTGGATTGTGCGATAAATAGAGCTTGAAAAGGCTCTGTAATTCTTAAACCATTTTTGGTCTTGTGTAAATCTTGATAGTTTTTCTTAAACCTATTTCCAAAAAGACATCTAATTGAATTGAAGAGTGAATGTTTTATATAAATATTACTCTTAATTTTAATTTTCAAACAATGTGAAAATATTAGGCAGACTAGTTTGGTTGATTGTGTTCTTGTGTCAACTCAATAACTACACATTTTGTTGTTTTCGGTAGTTGCAACTTGAACCATTGCTAAATCCATAACCAACAACAATAATAGAAGTGACTTCCCAATTTTTTCCCTTTCCTAAAATCTAACAATTATGAAGTTATTTAAAATTTGCTAATCTTTTACAAAATTTTCTGTGGATTTTGGTGAAAATTCCGCAGAAAATTGTTTTTCAGAAAATTTTTAAATTTGCGGGTAATTGTTTTGCTATTTTTTTTTTGAATGGCAAATATATATATATATATATGGTTCAATAAACTGGGATTGTTTGCCTTGCTATTTGTTTAGATTTATTTCCTGTTCAATTTCGATTGGAAGCAAATTGCAAGCATGGTAGTTTTAGACTTGAGATAATTGGGAGAACAGAGAAGATAACCGGAAGAAGAAAAGGCAGGTTTTGTGAGAAAGATAATGTATATAGCAAAGGTTAACAAGGTACCATAATACAAAAAAATAGTATCAGAAGTACTCAGTGATAAGTAATTGTTTTGCTAATGATTTGAAATCTGCGGGAATTCATGCATATTTTTCTATATGAAAATCAAACAAATATATGTAGGATATAATCAAAAGGATTAGACGGTTTACAAAAAGTAATAGAAAAAAATATATTTTTATCAACTAGGTATAATATCAATTTAAATTCAAACATGAAAAAAATATTTAAATTCCAAAAGGAGGAGAAAATTTTTCTATATGTTTTTGAACTATGATGATATATATATGATGTTAGATAGCTACTTTAAATCATAACCAATCCTCACACACATGAAAATGAAAATAATAATAAAGTAGAAAAATATGATATAGTTTGTGTCATTCGCATTCGCTCTTAAATGTGTTTATCCGGCATATCCATAATTTTTACCAAAATAGAAAAATATAAGCATAAATAAGCACACAGAACTCTTTAAAAAAATTATGTCAAAATTATTATCCGACTGAATTTTTATTCCCTTAACTTTTAAAAATATAGTGAGATCAAATTTTCACTCTAGTCGATATATAAATTATCTATAATTTTGACGGCAACCAAAATTTTACGCAAGGTATAACTAACTTGTTTTCTCAAAAATCGGTAGAAAAATATTTTTGAAATTATAACGTGACAAAAATATTTCGTTAAAAATTTAAAACTAATAAAGTTACTGTGCCACTTTTTAAAAACCTAAACTCATCACAAATTTTGTCAAAACAGACAATTAAACAGAAAATAGATAAAAACAAAGAGCAAAATACTATTTAATATTATGGGTCTTACATGTTTGGATGTTTTCAAGTAAAATTGATTTTTAATTGATTTAATTTAAAACTAAAACTGGAAATATTATCTCTATTGTTTAATTTTAACTTTGGAATTTTTGTTTAACTAACTTTTACATAAATATATTTAAACATAATTAACATCACATTTATCATATTTGTAAACAAAATAAACTTTATTTTCTATAATAAACTCATTCAAATTTATTTTTTTTACATCATAAAATCAAACACACTTATGGGTGAATGCATATAGAACCCACAACATCAAAGTCCCCTTTACCACTATATAACCACACATTCCCTCTTCTATTTCCCAAAATACCCTTTTCTTCCTTTGAGCTTAAAGGTATTACATCAACAAAATTTCCCTATGTATCACCCACTCCAAGGAAATCAACAAATGGCACCTTAATCATATCTCTCACATTTTCACTATGCCCCAAAATTGATACATTGTGCCTAATTGTTGTAACTGACTCTAATACTGAAGCTTTTGAGTTTAAATCTGAATAATTGAATGAACCTTTCATTGCACTGAAAATATTATCATTGCCAAAATCTTCGGCTTCCACCTTCCTATCTCCAAGTAAACCTTAAAAAAGTACATTCACAAAAAATATGATCAAATGTCTAATAAATTAATATACCATATCTAATATAAATTAGGCCATCATAGAAAAGAAATCAATAATGTTAAATTTTAAGGTTTTAAATCACAATATTAATAAGAGCCACGATATTTAATATTGCACAGAATCGATTGTCAGATGAGCTGTTCTAAATACCGTGAAAAGAGGTCTAAAAATGTCTAATAATCTGATCAAGATTGTAGACGCAAGTCTTTATTTTTTGTGACAATGACGCATGTAACTCTTTATTTAAATTAATATACCATACGCAATATGAATTAAGACATGAGAAAATATCGAAAAAAATGCGTAAAGGCAATTTAAAGTTATTAAATGAGAATTGTCGTCAAACACAGCCCATCTTGCCTCAATCGAAATCACATAGATTTGAAAAACTTGGCATCGCGATCTAGATCGTAGTCCAAAACCATTACTTAAAAAAATTTAATATATAAGCAAAAAATCAAGGAATCAAATAGGTTTGATAGTTAAATAAAGGCCTAGCAATGAGGCTTGATACATCAATGCTACTATTGATTGATTCCTTTGCTACAAATGTTGGGATATTGTTTCGAGCCTCCTTTCGCCTCTTAGACATCATAATATGAAAATGATTCTTAATTGCATTGTCTGTCCTTCCACGAAATAGTTTGCAAATGGTTGCCCATTTGTTACCATAAATTTTTTGAGCAACCAAAAGCTTAAACTCTTCCTCTTCACTAAAAGATGATTTATTAAGCTTAGGATGTAGTTGATTACGCCACCTTAATCTACAACTTCTCCCTGAAAAATTATCATACATCATAAAAACAAAATCAAGATAATAAAAACTAAAGAGAATTTTGATCAAAAAATATTTTCGTAAATTTAATAAAAAATATAAATAAAGAGAATTTCAATAAAAACTAATAATCGTTTTGCAATTTTAATACCTGTTCTTCCATGAAAATGTTTAGCAATGTTGTTCCAATTGTAAGGACCAAACTCTTCAACAAGTTTTTTAAGTTTATCATCTTCGGTTGGTGTCCAATGACCTCTAATAATTTTTTTTTCCTCCTCATCAACTTTCGAAGACTTTTTTTTTTCTCATCTCCAAAATACCCTTCAGTGATTGTAACCGGTTTCACTTGAGAATCAGTTATTATAGGTTTCAAAATATCGAAGGGTATTTTGGACTTGTCGGACTTGATGTTACCAACATGACCTAAAAGTGGAGTAGGGGGTGAAGGTTGAGCTTCAGATAAAGCGAGAAAATTCATGTTTAGTGAACTCATAGTGAAAAATAATATGCTTCAACTTTTGAAAAATTGGTTTTCTTTTTTCCTTCCCAAATGCTATAGTAGTTATGAAAAGAAGCAAAAAGCTAGTAGAATTGAAAATAATTAAACATAATGTACTGAAAAAGCATGCCAAGAGAGATGTGAGAAAAACAATTTTTGCTATGTTATTTCGTACAAACTTAAAGAAAGTGAGGAACATAACATTCATTAGAGCTTCAAAAACAAAATGGATAAGGAAAGAGTAGACCCCACATGATTCTATTTACTATTTTTGTTTATGTGATGACTTGGGTAGGGTCTATCTGCTCTTTATAGATGTTTTTTTGTGCATCTACAAAAGACTCATATTTAAGGTAAATTATTAAAACTATATGATTATAAAATATATTAATTTATGAAATTTGTATTTGATGTATTTTTTTATTATTTAATTTTGTTAATCTATCGAGTCATGTGAGGCTTAAATAAATGATAAACTCTACTTAATTAGAGTTTTAAACTATAAGATTGAATCAAAGATCTTGATTAGAGTTTATATACCTACGTTAAAGATATTGAATCAAAAACTTTGATTAAACTATAAGAGATCCACATTAGCTATTTAATCAAAGTACTCTTGAGCATTATTTATTTAAAGTTAAGTATTGGACGTCAATGACGTATTTATGATCACGACGACCCAATTTAACTCTGCATTCACTCAAAAGTGCAAAGTAGTATAACACGTGCGTTCACGCATATTCAACAAATATCAAGCCCTTTTATAAAATTTTAAAAAATAAAAATAAAAAACACATATCAAGCCCTCAAAATTTTAAGGTTATGTTTAAGAAAGAGAGTTGTTACATTAATATCTTTCTATGAACAAAATTATGATACATGTATTCTACCTTTCTGTGCACGGCTCCAAAATGTGCAAAAAGTATTATTAAAAAAAAAAGTGACACAAATAGAATATTGTCATATTTTTGTTTGAAAATTGGTGTTCAAATGACATTTTTCTAAGAAAAATAGGATTGTAAAAAAGTATAAATGTGGCATATTTATGTACCTTATAGATCAATTTGGTATAAAGAATGAGTTAGAGCATTCACAATTCTATATTTAAGATGGAGGATGCTCGGAAGAATTTTCTTGCAAGTATGTGGAAGCTGATGAGATACAAAGAGACACAAATCTTTAAACGGTCTAGGTCTCGTTGGTTACGAGAGGGAGATGCCGATACAAATTTTTTCCATAATTGTGTTAGGCCAAGGAGGAGGAGGAGGAATTCCATTGTAGCGCTTAGGGTGGGAGATAAATTGGTGCAGAGTGTTTTTGAGGTGCGTGCAGAAATTGTGGATTATTTTAAGATACATTTTTCAGAATCCTTGTCAAAACGCCCGACTCTAGATGGTATGACATTTCATGAACTTGTGGAGGACGATGTTGTTATGTTGTCAGCCCCATTCTCGGCAGCAAAGATAGATGTTGTTGTGGCAACCTCTGATGGAAATAAAAGTCCGGACCCAGATGGCTTTAATTTCTCTTTTTTTAAAAGACTTTGGGAAATAATTAAGGGAGAAGTGGGGGTTATGTTTGACCAATTTTTTACAACCGTGACCCTTCCTAGGAGCTTCTCATCCTATTTCTTAACCCTTATTCCAAAGGTGGATTCCCTTCTTAGGATTGGAAACTTCAGACCGATTTCTCTTGTGGGGTCATTGTATAAACTGGTGGCTAAAGTTTTGGCAGGTAGATTGGTGAAGGTGATGGACAAGCTTATTTCACCCAACCAATCGGATTTTATTCAGGGAAAACAACTTGTCGATTAGGTCGTAGCAGTCAATGAGATTATAGATCTGGCTAAGAAGTCTCGAAGGGAGTGTTTGATCTTTAAAGTAGGTTTCAAAAAGGCATATGACTTTGTCAACTGGAGCTTTCTTGAGTATATGATGCGGAGGTTTGGCTTTTGTGTTCGGTGGGGTAGGTGGATCAGGGTGTGTATTTTCAGTGGAAATATATCGATATTAGTTAATGGATGTCCAACGGAAGAGATTAATATTCAGAGAGGGCTTAAGCAAGGGGACCCTCTAGCTCCTTTATTGTTCTTGTTAGTGGTCGAGGGATTAAGTGCAGCTATTAGAACTGCGCAGGAAAGAAACCTTTTTACAGGATTTAAGGTGGGTAACACTGGGATGTCTGTCTCACATCTCCAATACGCTGACGATACTTGACTACGATTCTAGCAAGTGGACCAGTTTGTCGTCAAGCAATAATTCACACTCTAGGTGTCTAGAATGAGTTCGTAATTACATGGATCGTGTCAAACCTTCGCTAGTGCTATTCTAGTTCGTGAGTTTTTGCATTTGCTTTGGTTTTTGGAAAAAAGGTTTTTAGTTTATAAAAAGAGCGATATGTGTCGCAGAAAAAGTAAAGTTTTGATTCAGAAACATAGAGGATAGGTATGGTAGTTGAACTTACTCCCTTCTTCATACTTGGCATAATCGGTGTATAACATAGTCATTCATATTATTATTGGGCGTCGATTTTATCCTTGTTTTAGTATCACCTTACTGCTACACTATGTAAGCAAAGTCTCCCTATGTTTGCAACTAAGGTACCTACGAGAGCCTAACCTCGCTGTGTCACATACCCTAATTACTAGATAGAGCTATTTACATACATGCATTATGACCATCAACCATCCAATGCCCCTAGATCTTAGTTTCGGGCTATTCAGCTTCTAATTGCTATGTTGCAAATAGAGCTTGATTCCTCCTCTAATTGTTAAATCACAACTAGTTCAGGATGTTTACCGTATCTACACATCTAGTGTTATTTATTACTAGTTCCAGACAAATATTAGTGAGAACCCTAATATGCTACTATTAAATTAACCCTAATTATTTATTCTAAATGTGTTGCCGTTTATCCTGTCAGATTCCGAGCAACGTTGTTAAAGCGAGAAAATAAATACCAATAATAATTTATTGAATTTCATTTATTATAACTTTGACTCAATTACATGACCCAAGTATTCATCGGGGAGTTCATCTTCTCCACAACAACCTAAGAAATATATTACAAAAGACTAAACATGATTAAATTACAAAAATCTAATAGAAAAGCCTAAAGAATTCATACCTTGCTGAGTTAGTTTTCCCGTAAGGGGAGAAAATTATGCCCTTAGAGCTCCTCCGAACTTCTCTCCAAAAGGAATAGAAAGTTCTTCTATTTCTGAATGAAAAATAATGAGGAATGGAGGCTCTATTTATACTTTTCGTAATGGGCCTCAGCAAGCCATCGTGACACGATAGGTCCATCGTGGCACGATGAGAAGATTCAGTTTAAAAATATAACTGATCCTGTGCATTTCATCAACGTGGTCACCAAGTAATGTCATCGTACTGCGTTGAGGTCCATCGCAACACGATGATAAGATTTTCTTCAAAAATATAATTTCTGATGTCTTTGCGAACAAGCAGCTCTCATCGTGGCACGATGGAGGCCATCGTGACACGATGGACTGTTTTTCTTCATTTTTGGGCTTTTTCTTGTCTTTTGCGTGTTTTTGCTTTGTCTTGACGCTTTTTCTCGATTCTTCGGGTTTTTGTTGATATTTGGGCCTGTCTTGATCAATTTACTACTAATAATACTACCTAAAATACTGCAGAAATTTCTATCATCAATACTCTATTTTTGGGAGAAGCAACATTGGCAAATCTTTGGACGATTAATGTAACACCCCAAAATTTAGAAATAGTTATTTATTTATAATATGGTTTATTTAGGTGTTTATGTGCTAAGTAAATTATTTGATAGGTTAGAATTTATTTAATTTAGTGAGAACGGGAGAATTATTTGAGAAATAGAATTAAGTAAGATATATTTTAGAATCATATTTTAGAGATATAATTTTGAAATATATTTTTGGAATATATCCTGAAAATAAAAGATATGATTTAGGAATATATTTTTGTAACAAATATTTTGTTGAGAAATATATTTTTGGAAGATATTATCGAGATTTAAAATTGAAACAAACTTCATGATTATCTCTTTTCTTTGAGAAAAAGAAACCTAAACTTTTTCTATAAATAAGAGTAGCTTGAAACAATTAGGATTTACCACCAAAAATTGCAAAGAGAAGAAGGAGAGCGGGAAAAAAGGATCTACAAATTCGAGGTAAGGGGGTGAGATTGTTTACTCATAGGGCTAGTGTTAACCATAAGAGTAGTCAATGGGACCTTGCCCTCCTTCCCATTCCCTTTTCTTTTCTTTTGATGTTTTGATTTTTGAACTAAATATTGTTTTTAATTTTTTTTTTTTTTAAGCAAAAGGTTGCAGATGAAGAATCTTCCGAAACACCCTAGAAATATATAAAAACCGAGCGAAAACAAAAGGAGAAGGGGGACAAGAACCAAAATATTGTTTTTAATTGAGAATTTGGTAACTTATAAAAAAAAGATTAATAAGAAGAGTATGTCCTTTTATTGAATTATGGTTTTGTCTATTATGTATGTTTTTAATTTGGTTAGTATATATACTTCATGTTTCGATTCTACCTTAAATAATTTAATCACTGTGCTCAAGAGTCTAATTTGCTATGTTGTATGTCTATGATATATTTGATTGTTTTATCACATGTTGTAAGTTGTTAATCTCTGTGAGTATTCTATTTGCTATATAATTTTATAACTAGTTGAAATTAAGAACCAAACCCTATGGATGAGTAATGTATGTCAATGTGAAATGTTTTTGTATTGGTCTATTTTAGAGTATCTTAACATGTTTGATTTTGAAGAGAATGATTCATCTAATTAAGTGCTAACATTATATGTTGTTAATTAGCCTCTTCCGGATAGTTTTAAATTATTCAAAACTCTATGAGAGCTAGATGTGAATTCAATTGGTGTTTAATTAATTGGTGTTGAGTTTAATTGGCGTCGAACTAATTGGTGTTTGACTTATTTGGTGATTGAGTCCTTTGTTGTGTTAATAATGATGTTGATATTATGTAGCCATATATGGCAATGAAGTTGAAATTATGTAGCCAGATATGGCAATGAAGTAGTAACATGTAGCCAGATATGGCAATGAAGTTGTTAATGATGTCGTTATATTTATGAGTTGTGTTTTCTTATGTGTTCGATCGTCCCAAAGAATGGATGATATTTTTGTGTTCATGTTTTCCCTATTCTTGTGTGTTAATACACCGATGCCTTGTGTAAATGTATTCTCACCCCTTGCTTTTTGTCTTGTCTGGCTTGGCCCTGCGATTGTGAAATCGCAGTATCTACAGGTTATCGAGTTTCGAGTTCGAGTCATGGGAAGCCCGCTCTGATTGTGACACTTGGGAGATGTCTTAGAGTCTAGGATGTTTGGCTCATTTATTTTAAAACTAATGTATTTTATTAGAAAGAAAGTCTTCATATTTTGTCTTCACTGTAATCTTTTAATTAATTTCAAATATCAAGTTCAATTTTATAGTTATTTTATCCGCTGCGTGATGTTTTTGAAAGAGAATTTTTTGAAAAATCATTCTAGAAATTAGATTATTATTAGTCTCGAGTTCGGGGCGTTACAATTAAAACCATCTTGCGAGGATTTGAGCTTGCTCCAGGTCTCAAGGTCAATTTTGGTAAGAGTAAAGTTATGGGGATTAACGTAAGTGGTGACTTCTTAGGTGTGGCTGAAAGATTTCCTCACTGTAGTAGGCCTTCCTTACCATTCACCTATATCGGCCTCCCAGTGGCAGCTAATGCTCGGAAGCTATCTACTTGGCAACCCCTTATTGATACAATTTCTAAGAAGTTGGGGACTTGGAATAATAAGTGGATCAACATGGGAGGTAAAGGTGGTTCTCCTTAATTCGGTTCTTAACTCTACCTATTTTTTTCCTCTCTTATTTGAAGATTCCTGTAAAAGCTTGGAAGTTGATTGTGGGGTTACAAAGAAGGTTCCTATGGGGGGTGCTGACAGTAAGAAAAAGATAGCGTGAGTGAGTTGGGTAAATGTGTGTAAACCCAAGAAAGAAGGGGGGTTAGGGATCTTTGTTTAGTTAACAATGCTATGCATGGCAAGTGGCGTTGGAGGATCCTTACTGAAGGTCCTGAGATATGGCATGATATTCTTTTGGCTAGGCACGGGAGCCTGTTTCCTTCCCCACATCTCAGAGGTCGTCCTAGTGGCTTGAAAGGTGCGTCTTCGTGGTGAAGTGATGTTTCTTTATTAGGGTCGCAATTGGACTCTCAATCAGATTGGTTCTTTGAAGGGATATTTAAGCGGATTGGTAATGGGATTTTGACATCTTTTTGGTTTGATCCTTGGGTCAACAGTGTTCCTCTTAGGATCCAGTACCAATCTCTATTTCAAGCTTTTGATCAGTGTCTCAATAAAGTTGGGGATATGGGTAATTGAGTGAGGGGTGAGTGGGTGTGGGAGTTTCGATGGAGGACATATCTTGGTATGCATGACCAAGATCTCCTTAATCAGTTAATTGAGTCCTTGCGTCAGGTTTGTTTTTCGACTACGAAGGATGATTGGTGTTGAAGACATGACCCACAAGGGGTGTTCTCGGTTAAATCAGCCTACTTGGTCCTTGACAAGAGAGCTAGGGTGTGGGATTCTTAGGCCTCGCCCAAAGTGATTACTTTTTCATGGCAACTCCTGCAAGATAGGATTCCGACTCGGTAGAACCTTTGCAAGCATAAGGTGTTGGTAGGGACTACTGATACCTCGTGTGTGTTTTGAAGGGCGGTTGAGGAGTCATTCGACCATCTTTTTGTCTCATGTGATCGGATTTCACCTATTTGGTATCGCATTACTAGGTGGTTAGGGATCGGGTATGTGTCCCCAAATAGAATAATGCAAGTTTTTGAGATCTTCTTTGGGATGGGTGTGGGGCGTCGGGGATGGTTACGTATGGTTCTAATGTGGCATGCTGTTTTGTGGTCTACCTAGACCTCCCGGGATGATATTATCTTTGCTGGTGGGTCTTCAACGATTGATAATCTTCTGGATAAGGTGAAACTCTCCTCCTGGAAATGGTTTATAGATAAAAAAACTCTGATAACCATTGCTCTTTCTACAAGTGGGAGGTGCAACCTCTCTTGTGCTGGTCCAATATGGCCAAGTGAGGATGTGGTGTCTGAATGCATCTGGTTCCTGTTGAGTAATATCTCTTGGGGTGCTCGCTCTTAGTTGGCTTTTCCCCTTTCCTTTGTTGGTGGCTTTTAGTTGATTTGGTGGTTTTGTTGATTTTCGGAGGCTTTTTTGGTATTTCTTATGTATATTTGTGTTTTTATTGAGTATTTCTTATGACTATTTTATCTATTATATATATTTATCATGACTATTTTATCCATTATATATATTTATCTATTTCCATTAAAAAAAACCTATAATACTATATAGACCATCGTTGTATTTACATTTAGCTAGAAAACTCTTTTTTTTTAATGGCCATCGTTTTTTTTTAATGGCCATCGTTAATATGCTAATTTTTCAGTTTTGAAAAATTATAGCTCAGTGTTGTCGGGATCACTTATTTGGTGATCAATACTAGTTTGGAGTTGAGGTATTATGGTATCTTATGAACCATGCAATTTCTCTGACTTTGAAGCATTTGAGAGAAATTATGTCTAAAACATTGGAGCTCAATGTTGATTTGATCATTAATATGTCGCGACAGTCAACATTATTTTGGAGCTTAGACTTGTGGTATCTTATGAACCATAAAATTTCTCTGGCTTAAGGCATTTGAGAGAAATTATGGACCAACGAAGAAAATGATAGTATGGTTGATGGATCACAGGCATGTCATTATCTCGCTACACTCTACACGAATGACTAGTCGACAAAGTTTGATGGTATTTGTAACTATGGAAGGAGTTGTAACAACCAAAACATAATTACCACCATGATTCGATATCATTTAACTTTTGTTGGATGGAGTCATAATTAGATGTTGCATCTTGGAATCATTGTGGCCACATTAATAAATATGTCTGTTATCAGTCTGAGAGTTGTTTTGAAAAATCTTTTCTTCAAATTAAATATACACAATTGATTTGGTCCAAGTGGAAGAATGTTAGAATATTATCAAAACTTTTGTGGGTTGCAATCAATTGTAGGTTTTGATTTTAATAAAACGAGTTGATGTTATTGTGATCCATTTGATGATACTTAGACCCAATAATTGTGATTAATAATAATGGGCTTTGAATACTAATTTTGATTTGTGTAGAAACAAGTGTAGGCCCAACCTCTATTGTACATGATGAGTGGTATGGCTAGGGTTGTTATCTTTAAATAGATAGGCTATGTCCCATTTGCCGTCACGAAAGTAATAAGCCGAATTTACGCTCATTTGTGGTTTGCCCCATTGAAAATGTAACACCCTAATCGATATACACTCAAAAATTAATTAATAACAACAATCATACATCAATCAAGGCGTTACATGCGATAATTTTCCAAAAGATAATGAACATGCATACATTCATTTTTAAATAGCAACGGAAGCATCATTAAATAATTCATAAGTCATTACTCAAAGTACTTAATAAAATTCAAACATCATAGTTATAAATCATATTACAACTTAGACTAGGTCCTTCTACCACAAGGCCTATCCACATAATCCAAATCACATTCTCAATATTCAAGTCATAACATAATCCAAAATATTAGCAAGGTCATACAAGTCTCAATCAAGCGAACTAACATACTAGTTCTAGCAAGGTTACAAGTATCAGAGCAAATCCTAGACCTCTAAGGTTCCTAGAATTTCTACTCTTCGTCCTTACCAAGCTAAGCTAGTCTCAAAAGCTACACTCCAAGCAACGGGATCACCCCTCAAGAGAAGAATCTGGACTCAAACCATTCAAATACACAAAATAGAGAGTTAGTTATAATTCAAGTTCATGATAACAAGTATAGCATATACTCATATCGTGCATAATAATTATAATATCATAATTGACGGATAATCGTCTCATGTCATGAACACAATACTCATAGTAAAGGTAATAACATAATCATATTAACTCATAAGAAATTAAAGTAATGTCACATTATCACAATCTCAATGAACATCATTGGCACTTATCAATTATCAAGTAAAATGCACATTTACTCCTAATGCAACTAATGCCATCAATCAATATGTCTCAATCTAGACACATCTAAATGCATGTGGTACCCTCATCAAGTTCAGTTTAAAGTCCTGAGAGACTTCTCATCAAGCTCAGTTTAAAGTCCTGAGAGACTTCTCATCAAGTTCAGTTTAAAGTCTTGAGAGACTTCTCATCAAGTTGACTCATGTATGCATGAATGATCACATACTACATCCTGATGATAACCCTACACAACTACATATGAATAAAAGGAGACCCCTCCTAATATTCCTCATCAAATATGTATCAATCTCATCATGGTATCATCACTAAGGTATTCATCCAAGCATATCATAATATTAATTAATTGCATCACATAACATAAGTCATCATCACACAATTCAATCCATATGAACACAAGAACATAACATCCTCATTTAAGCTCTAGATTCCATTAATCTAACCTATATCATGTTATAAGATCATATCTCAACCATATAGCAAACATAGGGTTCATTTCAATTTCAGAAATTACTGTTCATACTGCATCAACTCGCCTAGACGAGTGAATGGCGAACTCGAGGCGAGCTCAAGTCAGAAGCTACTGGAACAACTCGCCCCCAACTCGCCATGGCGATCTCCAACTCGCCAGACAGCTCGCTACGACTCGCCATGGCGAGTTCATGCATTTCTGGAATTTCCAGAACATGAATACTCGCCATAGCGAGTAATATACTCGCCCCAGCGAGTTCAAGTAGAAGGAAAAACTCTGCTTTCGGTTTTGAACTCAAATCCATCGAAAATCCCATTTTTCAACATACAAATCTTAAAAGCTATCAACTTTGGGTCTATCTAACATGTATGAGCTTAGAAGTACAAACTTTAGCATCATCAAACACCATTTCATGATAAAAGCAATGATTTTCCTAAGTTTCACTAAAAACCCATTTTCAAACATCAACACATAAATCATCCATATAGCACGAATTTGTTCATGGGAATTCGAAATAGAAACATATAGCAACATGTTAACATCATACAATAACATAGAAAGCTATAAACACATTCCCTTGATTCCCATTCCCCACCAAAAGAGATGAGAGGGTTTGGGTGTGGAGAGTAGACTTCTCCCCCCTCTTTGTTCATCTCACAAGAATCAATAACTACTCTCTAACCTTAAATTTGCAGCTTTAATTCTTCAAGCTCTACCTTGAATTCCCTTCTTCTCTCTTCAAGCTTTGGTTCTCTCTTTCTACCTCTTTCTCAAAATTGTGTTATGAGCTCTCTCACTCACTACTCCTCACTCTATTCAAACCTAAAATATCAAAATACGAAAATGTCCTTTCTTATCTTAAGTTAATTTAATTAAACTCCACCCATTATCTTAAAAGGTCTCTACTCATAATTCTATTTTCCTTATCCTCTACCCTTTCCTCTTTTAGCCAAATTCTAATTAATCACTAGCACTAACCCACATAATTCTAATAATGTTAATTAACATCTAATCAAACAAATAATCTAATTAAATGCAATTAAATAAATACAGGTGTTACAGAAAATCTCAAATCCTGAAACATATGATCGGACAGAGAAAAACCTTATCTAACATATCGATCATTTCTCTCACATTGAGAGTTACTTAGAGAATAATATAAAAGAATTAATTTGTCGTCAATACAACTTAATTTGATATATAATTTTTATTGTATATCTTCTCTTTGCTAGGGTGCACTAGACTAGCTTACCAATTGAATGAACCAATGTAAAAATATTATGTTGTACTTTTCCTCTCTACCTTCCCTATTTTTACTTTGTCGAAAGAGATAAATAAAATTCAAACCCACCCTCCCCACCATCCCGCTCAATGCACCTTCAAAAAGAAGGGGCAAAAAGAATGAAAAAGAACTATAATATCCCAAATAACTTGACACCTTGTAGTCTAAATCCACCACCAACAAACAACCATATAATATTATTATAAAAAAAAGATACAACTTGAGAAGATAAATTGTAAAAAAAAAAAAAAAAAAAAAAAAGCCAAAACTCAAAGAAATAACTGTCTCATTAAAAAACCTTATTACTTAAGGAAAAAGAGTACGGTGTGATTACAAAATATTTATTCAGGTAGACTCAATTTAGTTCTAAAAAAAACATAAAAGACTTGAAAATAACGACCAACATCCCACAATGCACTTCTGAATTACACTGAAGTTTCAAGGAAGTTGATAAATTGCAACTAAATCTGACATTGAAGTTTCTGAGTTTGAATATGAACAACTAGATTTGTCCACACTCTTGAGCTTTCCCATGTGATGACCAACATATGAACCTTTAATTGCACTGAAATTGGTTTCATAACCAAAATTTCCCGCTTCCACCTTCCTTTCTCCATGTAAACCTAAAAAAATGTACATTCACAAAAATCGTTAACAATAAATCGCGCATATATGTAATATATCAAATTAATCAATATAAATAAATATAATGTTAAATTTTATGCTTTTAAATCACACCAGTAATATTATTATTTTTTTAGGCATAAATCACAACAGTAATATGAGCCACAATATTTAAAATTGCAAAAAATCATTGTCTAATGCAGCTGGTTTAAAACGTGGTCACAACGATCTCAAAAACTCTGATAATTAGATCCAGATTGCAAAAGAGAATCTTTATCTAGAGTAATATAGCACACTAATATGAATTAAGACATGAGAATCGTCGACAAACTCAGCCGGAGCTGCCTCAATCAAAAACGCGCGCCGACGTGGACCTTTACTTAAAATAAATTTATAAACAACATCAAGGATTCAAAACATACCCATTGGTGAACCATACGCTTCACAATTAAGTAAAGGCCTATTAAAATAGCTGACAAGTGTGCAAGCTGAATTAGACACATTATTCATTGGAGGGATTTGAAATATTGGATTTCTCTCTCGATAGAAAAATGATGATTGTTCCCTTTGTGTCCTAGCCATCATCACGTGAAAATGATTCTTAAGTTGATTGTCTGTTCTTCTAGGAAATAGTTTACAAATCTTTGCCCATTTGTTACCATAAACTTTTTGGGCTGCCAAAAGTTTCACCTCCTCTTCTTTAGTGAATGTTGATCTGTTAATTTTAGGATTTAGTTGATTAATCCACCTTAATCTGCAACTTTTCCCTGAAAATTATCATATATTAAAAAAAATCAAACATTATCACATTACATAAACTGATTTAAAAATTTGATTAAATAAATTAAATGTACATCTTGAAAATAAAATAAAAAAATTATTAAGAATTTTTTTTAATGCAATATTAAATAAATTATCACTTTATACATCTACCATTTACGCTAGACGCGATAATGAAAATAAAATAAAAAAATTTGATTATTATCACATTACATAAACTCATTAAAAAAAATTGATTAAATAAATTAAATGTGCATCTCAAAAATAAAAAAATTTATTAAGAATTTTTTTAATGTAATATAAAATAAATGATCACTTTATACACCTACCATTTAGGCTAGACGCAATAATAAAAATAAAATTAAAAATTGAGGATAATTAATGTCGGTCAAAAAAATTATTTTACCAATTTTAATAAACCTTAAATTAAAAGAATTTTAGTCAAAAATATTAAAATTTTTGAAATTTTAATAAAAAAAAATGTGTGTTGTTTTGAGTTTAGGATTATACCTGATCTTCCGTGAAAATGCTCAGCAATGTGGTTCCAATTGTGAGGACCAAAGTATTTAACAAGCTTTCTAAGCTTATCATCTTCGGTTAGTGTCCAATGTCCTTTAATAGAATAATTAGTTTTCTCAAATTTTTCTGTTTCCAAAGAAACATTCAAGTCGAAAGAGAAATCACAGATGTTATTGTTAATATTTAGTGAACTCATATTGTAGAAAAATGCTTCAAATTATTCAAAATTGAATTTTATTCCTTCCAAAATTCTATAGTAGTGAATAAAAGAAGCAAAATAAAATATTTTTTTATCCTTTTTTTTTTCAAAATGCTAGTTGTGAAGAAAATAATTAATCAAAGAAAAGATGGTACGGAAAAAATAATCAAAGTATAAGAAAATAAAAAACAAAGAGAGTCATTTGTATTGTAAAGTTCCTCTCTTATATCCATGAATAAGAACGATGAACGAGAGAAAAGAAAAAAAAATGACATTTATTTAGTTATTTTCATTTTCTATAAACTTGAAAAAAGTGAAAGAGAATCAAAACATTACTTAGAGCAACAAAAACAAAATCTTTGAGGAAAGAGTAGAACCCACAAGATTAAGTTTATTCTTGTTGTTTATGAGATGACTTGAGTAAGGTCTATCTACTCTTTTATAGATAATTTATGTTCAATTACAAAGTTTAATATTTAATGAAAATTAGAATTACATAATTAAAAATTATATGCAATTAATTTTTTAGACATTGATGCATTTTTTTTATTATTTTAAGATTTTTTTTAACAATTTTTTATTATTTAATTTAATTTTAAAAGATTGGTCAAAAGACGTATTTATTATAATGACGACTCATTTTAACTCTGCATTCATATAAAAGTACAAAGATGTAGCTTCAGAAATCGTACATGTGCTCATCGGCGTTATTAAATTCCTAAAATGTTAAGGCTACATTAAAAAGAGATAAGATTATATAAAAGTATTTAGTCAAAAAAAAAAAATTAGAAGAGTCTAAAGTTTGTCATATTAGTCACACCATATGATAATCAAAAGTTTGGGGTTTTGGTGTTGAGGTGCTCGGCTCGCCTAGCGAAGAACCTGCTCGCTCTAGCGAGCTGAGCAGAACAACACTTTGATATTTTTTCATATTTTTTGGGGAGGGTAGGGGGGGGGGTCGAACGTTTCAGAGTACTGTTCCGAAGTTGAGTCTCTTCTGTTTGGGGTTTTGAAACATGATCGAATAACTAACCAATTTAATTAACTTCTTTGATAAGTAATTGAGAGAGAATTAGGAATGATGAGATTAAGTGATTGGCTTTATATTGTAGGATTAATTGTTTCTGTTTGTTTAACTAAAGAGGGAACCCTGCCAGGTGCGGAGTCATAGGCTACATTTATTAACGGGAGATAACAAGGTGTCAATTCAACTTAGGAATCTTTGGATTAGTAAGTTGTGAGATAGTTATGAGAGTGGAAATAAGTATTGATTTCTTTAACTAATAAACATTATTAATAGCGTTGGTGTCGCTTTTTGTTTTTATTTGATGTTGATGTGATGATTGTTATTATAATTATATTAAAAATAAATTGTCGTTGTTTTGCCGTCGTATACTGACATTGATATGTTGTTGGTTAATTGATATTGTTTTTTATGTCGAGTGTTGTTGTAATTGTTGAGTCTCATTCACACATTCATGAGTCTGTTATCAAGTGTGACGATGTTTTATTTACGTTGTTTAGTGAAGATGTTTATTTACGCTGTAAAGTAATGATCTGGTGTTAAGTGACAATGAGGAATGTTCAATAAAATAACTTTGACTTCCGACTCTGGTACCACATGCATTTAGCGAGTCTAGGAATTGCATCTCATACATTCTAATTGTGCAGTGAAAATATGACAATAATTGTTATGTTTGAGTTGTTATTTTATTATGTTTATTTCAGGAATAATTGGGACATGTTTGATCGTCTAAAATGATGATATGTTATTTCCCTATTCTTATTGTGTTATTATACCGCTATCTTGTGTGAACTGTTCTCGCCCCATTTGTGTTGCGTCTGGACTCCTGAGAGTTTACATCTTCAAGTAAATCAAAGAATAAATTTGCACGGCTTAGGTATTGATGATAGCACTAGGCAATTGTCTTCGTCATTATTGACAGTCATTATTATAGAGTTGCTCTTTTTTTATATATATATTTATCATAGAGTTGCTCTGATAGCATTGAATTCATTTTTTTTTCTAATTCGCAAACTTGAGACTATGTTTATTTTATTTAAAGTTGTTAATCATTTTCAAACTTTGGAAATGTCATTGAAGTTTGTAAATAATTTTGTTGCGTGTTTTTAAATAATTAAGGATTGTTTTAGACAAAGATCTGTGACATCCTAACTGGCACTTATAAATTATAGTATTTTTATTTAAAATATCATGTTGGTGGTATTGACTTGGAACCTGAGAGTGTGCTCCTCTTTTGTGTCAATTTGGGTGTGATAATTTAGCTTCTTCAAAAACAATATCAGTTGGGTTTTTAGAGTGTTACATAGTGGTATCATAGCAGGTGGGTCCAGTCAGACCATGTCTATACCTTATTTATTCCCTTGTAATTGACATGGGTGTAAACATTGTCGATACACAATTCCCCTAGTTGTTACTTGTTGGCCGTGTAGAAATGGCCAGAGGTGAAAACGATCAAACTACTAATGACGATTTGGAGACGATGGCACGAGAAGACGAAACAAACAAATTGCAAACACAAACGAGAGGAGGACGCAGTATTTCCAGTAGAGTATTGTGGATGGGTGTAAGATGTAACACCCGTATTTATTTATTTCATTTTGATTAGAGTTAATTAGCATTTTTAGAGTATTTTGTGTTGGGTTGATTATTTAATTAAGAGTTAGGCCATATTAGGAAAGAGTAGAGTTATTGAATAGAGTAAGTTATGAGTAGAGTTATCATAAGGAAATAGTTGGGCTTAATGTTAAATGGGCTTAAGGGAATAAGTAAGGGCAATTGTGTCTTTGGTCAGCTAGGTTTGAATAAAGTTGAGAGAATTAGGGAGAGAGTTGTCATAAGTTTGAAAGATGAAAGAGGTAGAGAGAGAAACTTGGAGATGAAGGAGGTAGAGGGGAAGAAAGGGAAAAGTTCAAAGGAAAGCTAGGAATTTCCATTCAATTCTTTGAGGTAAGAGAGTAGCTTACTATTCATAGAGATGATCAAAGAGAGGGGAGATGACTATTCTACACACCCAAACTCTCTCATCTCATTTTGGTTGGGTTAGGGTTTCATGGGAATGTGTTTATGTTGAATATGATGTTGTTGTATGATAGTATATTCTTGTATGATTCTATCACAAATTTCCATGATCAATAACATGTTTTATATGAGATTGTTGTTGTTTTTATTTGAAAAATGAGTTTTTGGATAAAATATGAAATTCCTATTATTCTAGCTTGAAATGATGTTTGATGTTGTTAAAAGTTGTACTTCTAAGTTTATATGAGTTATGTATGCTTATAGTTGATAGCTTTAGGAATTTATAAGTTGAAAAATGATGTTTTTAATGATTTTTAAGTTGAAACCCGAAAAAAGGGGTATTTTCTGGGTTTTGGTCGCTTAAAGCGAGCTCTATGAGTTCTGGGGCTAGCACTCATGTTCATAGTGCTCTGCCCAAAAATCGACTAGCGAGCCTTTTCGCTTTGTTTCACTTCATGTCGCGACTCGCGAGGAACTCCCTGACTTGGTTTCGCTAGGGCTCGCCAGGTGTGGCTTGAGCAAGGGTCATCTGACCCAACTTTGTTATAAGTTCAATATGATGAGTTGTATGCTTGTAACATGATTGGATTATGATCTTATAACATCTTACAGGATTAGATTGATTAAATCTTGAGGTTATGTGAATAATATGCTTATGATTGCATGATTAACTTCAAATTAATGATTTGAATTGTGAGATGAACCTTATATATGTATATGACATGTACGCTTGTATGTATGACCTAATGATGATATGATGATGTGCTTTGAGAAGAAGGAATATTAGGAAGAGACCTAGTATTCATGAGTAAGTTGTGTAGGGTATCATCATAGTTGGTTTATGTACATTGCAAGCATTCATAAGTCAATCGAGCATATGTCCACCATGACTATAAACTATCTGAGTGAAGATGGATATAAGTTTATCCTAAATTGAGATGAGGGTACCGCATGCATATAGTTATGTCTAGGGTGACATGACATGAGAATGTGACATTAGTTTGCATTAGGGAAATTGTGCATCCTAAATGATATTTGGTAAATGACAATGTGTTTTCAATGTAGTTGTGTATGATTAATTAAATGTGGATTTGATTACATGTTTAATTATATGGCTATGAGTATAGTTTACTATTATTATGAGTATTGGTTGCATGCCACTAGACAAGAATGTTGTCTAGTCATAATATAATTGTTTCAATAATGTAAGTGTACCTTATGCTTATTATTATGAACCTGGATTGTAACTAACTCTCTATTTTGTATATATGTATGGTTTGGGTCCAGATTCTTCGCTTGAGGAGTCATCTTGAGGCGTTAGGAGTTTGCTTGGTGGCTAAGCTAGTCTAGCTTGGTAAGGATGAAGTGTAGGAGTATCGTAGGTTATATAGAAGTCTAGGATTGCTCTGATACTTGTAACACTGTGGATTTAGTGTTCGGGTTCGTTTGTTTTGATGTTATGTATTATGACCTTGCTATCATTATGTTTGATTATCTTGAGACTTATGGATGTTTCATAGGTCTTCACTTATGAAGAACTTTGTTAAGTTGTAATATGATTTATAACTATGCATGCTTGGATTTGAGCTTTATGAGTAGCTTATATATATTTATTATGAAATGATTTTGTTGTGATATAATTGAATATGCTTGCATGCTGTGGAATTATTATTCTTGTGACGGCTTAATTGCTTGTATGTTTTAATTTAAGTTAATTAATAGCGTATAAGTGGGTTAGGGTGTTACATAAGACAAGTGGTGGAGGGGACTCTACCCCTCTCAAATGTTTCAAGCCTGGCAAAGTTAGGAATTGTGTGGCTAAGTTAAAGGAGACTAATCTAAACTCAAGGAGAGTATGAACGTGGAGTTAGTGTCTGTCGGACAAGACGAGATGTCCCTCAAAGAGAATGCCCAAGTGTTCATGATGTTTACAACATTGGATCTAGAAGGAGGCAATGTTTCTAGAGTTGAAGCAAGAAAACATGAATGTACTTGACTATGCAGAAAAGTTTTAGGAGCTGTTGAATTTATGTCCTCATTATAATGAACTAGGGTCCGAGCGTTCCAAGTGTGTGAAGTTCGAGAGTAGGCTACGTCCAAAAATTAAACTTTATCTTATAAAGTTTATTTTAAAACAAAGTTTGTTTTAAAATATAGTTTTCTATCACGATGCAACTGAAACTCAAGCATATTTCAAGAGGTGCATCACTATATATGAAGACTCAACATTTTTAAGTACGAGCAATATTTGGAGATCACTAGCATAGATTTAGATTGCGAGTCAAGAACTTGTGTGTTTGCACAAGTCTGTACTTGCTTTATGTCTTTGGTGCTAAGGTTTAGAGTTAAGATTTCTGTTGAATAGTTGTTCAACATGCCATTGTTATTTGTTGAAGGGTATTATCGATCACTAGTATTTGTTGAAGGGTATTTGTTGAATAATTGTTCAGAAGGGTATTATCGATCTTTAATTCATCGATGCAGACCATCAATGGGCTGATATATTCATTATCCCCTTTCGGAAATAGATTTGTACTTATTATTAGAAATTTGAATATTATGTATTATCTTGATTAAGGTTTTGTGTGTTAAGATTCTGAAATAAAGAAGCTGTCATACCCTAATTTTGCCCCGCATAATAAAATAGTATTTCTTTTCACATTTAATTAACATTTTGCATAAAAATTTCAAAAAAATTCATTTCTCTAATAAATTGCATTTTTCATATCATTTGCATTATTATGTTTATTTTTTAATTCAAAAAAAAATATATTATATTTTATTATTAATGTTTATTTATTTTGTGAGCATTATTCCTTTAACCAAAAAAAATTACAAAAAAAAAAACTATACTCATCTTCACCTCATAATCTAGAGCCTAGAGCTCTCCACCTCATCACTTCATAAAAATTCAAATTAAAACAAAACAAAAATGCAAGAAAATCATTTTTACCAATTCTCTCTTTTACCCTCACAAACTTCCACCTCACACTCCCTCAAAACCTAATTCTAACACATATAAAAGCCAAAAACTTCAGAGAATGGAAGGGGGGGCGCAGCTGAAGCTAGAGAGAGGAGAGACCAAAAATCTAAATCACAAAAACTCTCAAAAATCACCATTTTCATCAAAAATCCAATCTCACTCAAATCATAACCAAAACTCGAATTTCTTCTTTCAAACCTTCATCATACACTTCCAGTAGCTGAACCAACACAATCAAAGCTTCAGGAATCAAGTGGAAAGGGTAGATTGAAGTTCAAAGTGGTGAGGAGAAAGCTTGAATTTTCTAGGCTAAAATAAAGCTCCAAGTCAGTAAGTTTTCGTGGATTCTTTCTATTTTACATGTTGTGATCCTTTTCCATGAATTAACTTGTTAAAATCTAGCTCATTTTGAGTTTGTTAGTGGTGGGCCGAAATCTTTTCTATTTTTTATTATTTTTTATATGCATGATATGTGGAATCTAAGTTCATATTTGTGATTTACATAATTTTCTGAGCAAAATGGTATACTCACTTAATTTTTTTGGTTAAGTTTTGAAAAATTAGTAGTGTTAAGTGAGGGTTTAAGTTGTTGTTGTTTGTTCTGTTTCTGCAACTCTATCCTGCGTTTTTGTGTTCTTGAGGAAGAAGAAAATAAAACTGGGTCCCACACACTTTTTGTATTAATTAAATTTCAGCTTTTGATTCATACTAGGAAACAAATTCTGCAAGCATTCACCATATAATTCCGTGTCATAACAAACAAAAACAACATTCTTGTGTTACTTGAACCTTCACCTAATAGGTATATTTCACCGAATTGGATAAGGAATTACTTATATCTTTTACAACTGTTGTCTTATAAGTTGTCTCGAACATCATACAATGTACACAGTTGTCCATACATCATATAAGACATTTGTACTCTGAACTAGTTTAAAACCCGTGCTTCGCACGGGTTAACATTATTTTAAAACTTATCAAATAAAAATTGAACTCTACAATGAAATATAGATTTATTATTTACAATGATATTAATTTAAGCAATCGATAGTATGGAATCGGAAGAGAAAGTATTTCATTGTAGAGTAAGAAAGCTTGTTAATTGAGGCTAACTAAATTTAAGCAATCAGACTTTTGTTCCATGACAGCGGAATCGGAAGAGAGCTTGTTAATTGAAGCTTGGCGATAGTATGGCTGGTACTTAACTTTGAATGCAAATTCATTGTTGAGAAGTTTGTCAAGATAAGTAGGATATATTTTTGGATCATCTTCACCAACCTAAGATTGCAAGAAACTAAGAAAAGTAAGAGAGACATTAAGTCTGATTAAAGAAGAAATGTTGATTAAATGAACATGTATTTAAACCTTTTTCATTGTTTCTCTGATTTCCTCAGCAGTTTGACCAACAATTGATTCACATTCATTGTCCCAAAAGATGAAATCAGCTTTATGACCTTCATGTTCAACTTGAATAACAACTTTGAATCTTGATTTAATAAGAAAGATAATAAATAGATGTTAATAATTATTTGAGTAGTGATTAATATAGTAATTTGTATTTGGTGAAAGAAAAAAACAAACCTAGCAATTGGGCTTTTAACAACCTCACCACAGGAACATGTATAATTGTCATCTTGACCTCTTGAAGATTTGGTACATTTAGAACAACTTTCGTAGTACCAACCAAACTGAGTAGGATTAAACCTTTTAGTAGTTCCAATAGTGATACAGTACGAATCCTACAAAAGGATTAAACTTATAAGGATTTAATGGTACAAAAAGATTTGAAAATAAATAGAAAATGATATTCAGAAATAGTATAACCTTTGAAAAGAATTTCATTTGAGCAATTGATTTGAACTGACTTAGATGTGTAAAAAATTCATTTCCAGACACTTGGGAAGATGATGAAACTTGAGTAAAGTCTTGGGTAGCAGCTTGAGTTGATGAAATGTCTGTGAATCTAGAAGTGATATGATTGAAAATAACATTAAATGGTAAAAGGCAAGAAGAAAAAAAATGGCAAGAATAAATGATGAATATGATAGTATCTTACGATGACATAAACTTTGCAACAGCCGGATGTTCGTAATTGATTAGAAGTTTAGATCCAGACCAATTGTTACTGAAGTTGGGCCTTCCATTGTCTAACACACAATTGAAGAGAGAACAAATGTCGATCTGCAGTACAACAATGTATTGAAACAGTAGATCTATAATAACAACAAAAGCAAGTTTTTTTTTAAACGGATATTAAACTTGAATAATAGTTAATGAGACTAAAATGAGTAGACATGTTCACATATGAGAGCAAAACGGAACAAACTAATGACTAAATAAGCAAGACGATGAATAGATTGAACGAAAGGCATGCTTTTAACTTGAGAATAAACAAAAAATAACCGTTAACAATAACGAAAAACCAACATCATAAGTGATTTCATGAGCAAAATGGAGATTAGTTTCGGAACTTACGTAGGCAAATGTAGAAGAAGAAACTAACAATCTGGTGAACTTGAATATAGAAAAGAAGAAAGTTGAATAGAGAAAGAAGAAAAGGTGATATGATGGGTATAGAAGCTACTAACACTGTAGAAGTAGGATGGGAGGGAAAGAAAATCACGTGTAACCTTGTAGCTTCAATTGCATCACACGGTCAACACAAAGACATGTGTAAGCTTGGGGAATTTCTTCAATTGCCACGTGGAATTGTTATTGCCAGGTGGAATTGTTTCATGGAATTGGACTTTGAAAGGGCAATTCAGTAACTTAACACACTACAGGTTTATTGGATAGATAGTGATAACAGAATTTCAATATCCTTTATAAAAGAAATTAAGAAATACCTAAATCATCAATTCATCATAAACAAAAATGAATAGATAAAACCTTTTTCTTCAACTTATAATAATTTGCTACAATTTACAAACAAACAAACAAATGCCATCCATTAACAGATGAAAACATATTATAACACCAATAATTTATAAGTATGTCCCACATGACATGTATGGAATATTTTTCTACAAGTCTTAATTAATAAATTTATGCATCACTCAAACTCTTCCAGGTGGCTTAGGTTCATGGTTGTTGTTTGCTCCTGGTCCTGGATAATCTTCTAGTTCTAAATTCATCCTTTCTATTACCATTGATTCTTCTCCTTTATCAATAACACTTTCCTATTAATGAAAAAAAGATTATATTAAGTTTAACCCTAAATTTAATTGAATAATTTGAATTTAGAAATATTAAAGAGGAACTTTGAAATTAGAAATATTAAACAGCTATAATTTATTTAAATGTTCATATTGGTTTCAATTTTTTTTTAAAGGCTAGCTAAAATATATATTTTGGTTTCAACTAACCTTAACTAGTGTTGTTTGAATCGAGAAACGTTCATCCGACAAAAATTTTCCTGCAAAAAATATAAAAATATAAATTTTGCTACTAAAATATATTAAAATAAAAACAAAAATAAATAAATAATTTTAACCATACATACTTGTTGTTTGGAGAGACGAAGATACAAGAAGAAGACATGCAAAAACCATAAAGAATAAGTGGCCTTGTAAGGGAAATTTGTTGAACATGTTGAAGAAAGAAAAAAAAAGGTAGATAAGATAAGAGCAGAAGAATATAACGATGATAGGAGAAACTATGTGAATGAAATACTTAAATAGAAGCCTTATAAAACAACATAATTTGTTTGTTTATAAAATGTATTATTTGTCCTTTATGTCGACTTCAACTTGGACATTTTTGTAATTTCCATGTGTAACAATATATGGTTGTTATAATTTAATTTGTTGAAATGATTCCACTTGTTTGGTCAACTATTAAGCTTCATCTAGATGTGCCTTCTCCACATAATTAATCATAATTTAATTTGAATTTAACAATGGATTATTGCATAATTTAGTAGAATTTAATGTTTTGGATGCTTGCATGGATAAAAGATTTAGAAAATCAAATGCATAATCATATAGTTTTGATAAATTTTTAAGTACTCTAGAGTTTAGTTGAATATTTATATACCTAAAAAACTATTATTTAAAATTTAAATGTACTTAAAAAAATTAAATATAAAAATGCGACATAACATTAAATTTCACATGCAAAATCTTGGTGGGGTTTGTTGTTCATTCTTTTATGTTGATCATCATCTTGGCTTGATTTCAATTATTCATTCAATTTCTTCTTCCTCTGTTTATTTACTTTGATATTGAATCTACCCTTAGAATAAGAAGATCTGAAGAGTTTCAAATATCCGTAAGTATGTGTTAAGCGGACTGTCCAACAGATATTGAGGTCCCACTAAATAATGAGGTTTGTATTTTTCAGTCACACAAAAAGAATTTTTTTAAAAACAATTTTTCAAATTTTTTTTTTAATTCATTGATGCATTTGGCCACATTATGAACCAGATATATCAATTATTCAATGAACCCGGGTACCCCATAGCACTATAAATTATTGATGCATTTGGCCACATTATGATCAGATATATCATATATATGGGCTGCTTATCTCAATTGGTAGAAACATAGCACTATGTATGCAGGGGTCGGGTTCGAACCCGGATACTGCACTTATTCATTTTTAAAGTAGATTTTCTATCCACTAAATTACTTGACAAAAAAAAAATTACTTACATATTTGTGCAATTAGAAGAAGTATTATATGTTATTCTCACATGATGTTGTAGGAAAATAGTTAACAATTATCTAATTTCATCGAGATGCATCTAAATAATCATCTTATTAAGTCGGACTTAACACAACCGTAAGATAAGTGTTTATAAAGTGAAAATTGTCTCATACAAATTTAAATACAAAATGCATGTGAAACTCTACAAATATGTTGCATTTTTTATATGAATCATTATCAATTAAAAAATTTAATTATATATGTTTGATAAGCTAAATAAATATGTGATATGAATTATATTTAATTTGTAATAAAATTTAAATTAATATCCCTATTTTGCAATTTTTAGTAGAATTTTGATTTTTTAGATTATATAAATTACAAATTTAGCCTCGCGAGAAAATTGTGTATACATTTGAAATTTTATTATTTTATTTTTAATTTACTATTAAATTATTTTATTTTTAAAATATATTTTAAAGAATAAATTAATAAATTCATTTTCTAAAGAAACACGATAGAATAAATTTTAGGATTAACTTATCATATCATTTTGTATCACCGAACATTAAAACCCAATAGTATAATATAGTTATCGGGTATACTTCCCTTCCATCTAATATTAAATATTTAGGGTAGGTCCTGCATGGCCCGATAGCGGTGAGTTAAATAGTTAATTGCAGGTGGCTCAATAAATATTGAATAGACTTTGATGCATGAACAAACATGAGAAAACCATAATGAGTGAGAGATAGTGCGGACAAAATTTGTTGAAAATGTTGAATAAAAAAGAAAAGGTATATAGGGATATAGTGACTGACTATAGGAGAAACAATGTGAATACAATACTTATAAAGAAGCCTGATAAGACCAAAAAAAAATTGTTTTGTGTATAAAATAACTTTATATTAGTCCTTTATGTCAACTTCAACTTGAACAATTTTTTTTTAATTTTCTTTGCGTAATTATTTATATATGGTTTTTATTTCCATTTGCCTTGGTCAAGTTTTATGTTTTATAAAGATAAAGATGTACATCTTCACATGATTAATCACAACTTCATTTTAATAAAGATGTTCTGCATTTTTCATTTGTGATCATTCTATGTTCTTGAATTACTGAGTTTGTGTTAATTGGTTGATTATGGATTTAAGGTGGAATTTTGTGGATGTTAGCATCAATGCATATTGCATATTAAGTTTAATTTGAATATTGAGAGCTAACTGCTAATGGTCCTCCAAAAAAAGGTTGTGTTAGGCAAGCGGCGCTTCCGGTTCAAAGAACGCATGACTTTGAAGAGCGAAGGTCGGCCATCGGTGGTTCGCAAAGGCGTTCAAGAAGAGGACAAGTTGAGGAACCTGTTGTTGAAGATGAAGGTCAATATCTGAACAACAATATGCGGATTGACAATTTGATAGAGACAAACCACTCGTACAAGAACCACAACATGTACAAGCACCACCACATCAACCACCACATGTACATGAACTATACCACAACAAAGAGGGATATGGAGGGAAACCGATGTCCCTATTATCTGCTTATCATAACAAATGTCTCTATTATTTGTAGGTCTTTTGTCTTATTATTTTGTAAAACTTTGTTCTTTAATCTTCTTTTTTTTTTAACTCAAAACACGTATACTTTGGTCCATTATATTTTTTCTCACATATCAATCCTTTATCTTTATAAATAAATACACACATATTAATCCTTTTATTTATTTTTTTATTAAAAAAATGATGATGTGGCATAGGATAGATAAATTATAATATTAATATTTTTTAATTTACATGTAAAAAAATCCAGAAATGATGATGATGAATGTTCATTTGAAGATGCAATGAAGAACCAAATATTCAAATCATGTGTCTTAGTTTCATAGGAATGGAACTATTTCAATTGCGGATTTCAAGTTTGATACATCAAGAGTTCAATAAAAATTGGGGAATTCAATTTTTAAAAACAAATTTAAAACACATAACTTTATGCTATTTTGAATTGTTTTTTGGTGTAATTTATTAGAGTTGAATAAAAATTGGGGATTTCAATTTTGAGATGAATGATGATGGTGATCAACAAAGATGATGAACATTCATCATTATTTTTGGATTTTTTTACCTTTCTATTAAAAAATATTAAGATAAATAAATTTATACCAGCCACATATATCAGCGTTTTATAATCAATTTACAATTTTATCCTTATAATAAAAATGTTTCATTCAAAAATAAAAATTGCACTATTGAAAATTATAGGTGCATAATATATATGTGTGATGTTACACCGGTGTGATGTTACACATCTCAATAACATTTTGACGAATAAATTTTTTACAAAATTCACCGTTAGATTTTAAGTTTATATTTTATAGAACATCCATGTTAAAGTTTATAAAAATCTAAAATTGTTCGATATGTTATTGAGACTCGTCAAAATTAATAATTTACGCGTTTTTATTGAATATCGTTAATCTTGATCGCGTTTGATAACATATAAAACGATTTTATATTTTTGTAAAATTTAACATAAATAATCTATATGATATAAACTTTCATTCTAACTGTGAATTTTATAAAATTTGTATTCGTTAAAGCGTTATTGATGGGTGTAAAATCAGACCAATATTATAAAGGAGCAATATCTTAGCCAACACTAATCACAAATATCTCACACTATTATTATCAATCAATAGAATATCATTTGTAATCATTGCAATATTATTTGTTATTATTTTGTAATTACTTAGTTGCCAAAATTAAGCACATGTACGTTGGCAATTATCATGTATATATACATGTTATGATAAATGGAAAAGATATAACCTTATAACATCTTTATGGTATCAGCTTGCTTATCCTAGCCTAATAAGCTATTCACGATCCAACAAATGGCTGACCAAACATCTCTTACCTCTTCCTCACAATCAGATCTTGTTGAGTTCAATACCAACACTCAACTACCCATCAAACTCAATTCCAAAAACTACCCTGCTTGGTATAAGCAAATTAACTCTCTCTTTGTTGCACGAGATGTAATAGGCTTTATTACTGGTGATACACCATGTCCACCTGTTACCATCAAAACCAATGGAAAAGAAGTCTCTAACCCTGCACACAAACTATGGATCCGCCAAGACAAACTTTTATACATTGCTTTTCTTGGCTCGTGTGATACTGAAGCCCGCTCAATCATGGCTTCAGCAGATACATCTCGTGAAGCCTTCCTTTCTCTTGAACGAGCTTTTAGCAACAGATCTCGTGCACGAATCATGTCTCTCAAGGAACGTCTCAGTTCCATCAACAAAGGAAACTCTTCTGTTTCGGCCTACCTTCAATCAATCAAATCCATTGCCGATGAGTTATCCCTCATCGGACATCCTTTAGATGATCTCGATTTGGTCATTTACGCCCTTAATGGCTTGGGACCTACCTTCCGCGAATTCACGGCGTCTATACGCACTCGTGACTCTCCCATTCTTTTTCATGAATTGTATGACAAATTGATTGACTTTGAGATGTTTCTGCAGCGAGAAGAACGCACAAATTCAGCACTACCAGTCACTGCCAACCATGTTCAGCGTCGTAATGGACAATACTCCGCTCGTGGTCGCTCACATGCACAAAATACCCACTCAGGTAACCACACAAAGACAGATGTAACTTGTCAATACTGTGACATACCAGGTCACACAGCCCGAACGTGTCGCAAAATTCGTGGTTATCCCAAGAAGCAACGCAATCCCACTGCCCATGTTGCTCAAACTGCACGCCCATCTTACACTGCACCACCTTCATGGCTCTTTGACTCTGGTGCATCTCACCATGTCACCAATGACTTGCAGAATCTCTCCATAAATGGAGAGTACAATGGCAGTGACCACCTTCAAGTTGCAAATGGTAATTCACTACCCATAACACATGTTGGTTCTACTTCTATCTCAACTTCAACATCTCCTATACATCTCTCTAATGTCTTATTTGTTCCCAATATTACTCAAAATCTAATTTCTGTTTCTCAATTATGTCAAACTAATAAAGTGTCCATTGAATTTTTTCCTTGGCATTTCGAGGTAAAGGACTTGCGCACGGGGGAGATACTTCTTCGCGGATTGAATGAAGATAATGTGTACAAGCTCACTCCATCCCAGCCCTCACCTCATACCTCTTTGGCTCGAACCACCACTACCCTTCCATTATGGCATCAACGACTTGGTCATCCGTCCACTCCACCGCTCCTACATGCTCTCAAAACCAGCAACATCTCTTTTCATTGGATTGTCAGAAAAATGTATTCATTGTCTTTCTAATAAGAGTCATAAACTCCCTTTCTCTAAGTCCTCAATCTCTAGTAATTATCCTCTAGAAATTGTGTACTCTGATATTTGGGGACCAGCTCCAGTTTATTCAATTGATGATTTTCGCTATTATGTTATTTTTATTGATCACTATTCTAAATATGTATGGCTTTATCCAATGAAATTCAAATCTGATGTTGCATTACTTTTTCCTATATTTAAAAATTTGGTAGAAAAACAATTCAAATCTAAAATCAAAACCTTATATTCCGATAATGGCGGAGAATTTATCAAACTTCGCTCATTTCTCCAAAACCATGGCATATCTCACCTAACCACCCCACCCCACACACCTGAACATAATGGTTTATCTGAACGTAAACACCGCCACCTAACTGAAACCGCCCGCTGCCTCCTCAACCAAGCATCCTTCCCTCCTCAATTTTGGTCATATGCTTTTCTCACTGCTGCATATCTCATAAATAGACTTCCAACCCCTGGTTTAAACATGAGCACCCCCCACCATATCCTCTTCAATCACCCTCCAAACTACACAAAATTAAAAACCTTTGGTTGCCTATGCTTTCCGTGGCTCAAACCATATACCCATAACAAACTTGAACCGCGTTCCGAACCATGTATCTTCCTTGGTTATAGCTTAACCCAAAGTGCCTATATCTGCTATAATTTCAAAACTCACAAAACCTACATTTCTCGACATGTTCAATTTGTCGAAAACATATTCCCCTTTTCTCAAAACAAAACTACTCCCCCATCATCCACAATTATACCTCAAGAATCCACGCCAACAAACACCCCGTTATCCTCCTTCATACCCGTTCCCCGGCCATTACTTCCCACTCCGCCTAACACACCCAACCCAACAACCGACACGCAACCACCATATCCTAATCCTTCAGAATCACTGGTTACCGAACCTCCATCTCACACAACCCCTGAGCACACATTATCAACGTTTCAATCTGATGTTGAAGTGCCTCCTCCAACATCATGTCCCTCGGGCCATTCCATGGCAACTCGTGGCAAAAATGGTATTTTTAAACCAAAGAAGTTGTTCTTGGCTACAAAATATCCGTTGCCACCCACCATAGAACCAACATGTGTATCACAAGCACTCCAACATGTCGAATGGAAACAAGCCATGTCCGATGAATTTACTGCACTCATGAATAATGGTACATGGTCTTTAGTCCCTCATCAACCTCATCTCAATGTCATTGGCAATAAGTGGGTGTTCCGAATAAAGAGGAACCCTGATGGTTCCATTGCTCGTTACAAAGCACGTCTTGTTGCTAAGGGTTTTCATCAACGTCCTGGAATCGATTACAAGGACACTTTCAGTCCTGTCATCAAACCACAAACTATCAAAATGGTTTTATGTATTGCTCTCTCAAAAGGTTGGGATCTTATGCAAATGGATGTTAACAATGCCTTTCTCAATGGAACTCTTAACGAGGAAGTTTATATGTCACAACCACCAGGGTTTGTTCACTCATCTTATCCAACTCATGTGTGCAAACTTCACAAATCATTGTACGGGCTAAAACAAGCGCCTCGTGCATGGTACAATGCGCTACACTCATTTGTAGTTACTTATGGGTTCTTTAAATCTAAATCTGATCCATCTCTTTTCATCTATCAAAAAGACGGTATCACGGCGTACTTCCTGGTATATGTTGATGACCTACTCCTCACAGGCAACTCTTCCTCCTTTTTGAAAGATTTCAAGACCACCTTGGCCGCTAAATTCTCTCTAAAAGACATGGGAAATCCAAGTCATTTCTTAGGAGTTGAGCTTCTTCCAACCTCAACAGGCATTTTCCTTTCTCAGCAACACTACATCAGGGACATATTGCAAAAAGGAAACATGGTTGATGCAAAACCTGTGTGCACCCCCATGGCAACCTCCAATTCAGTCAGCTCTGAGTCCAATGTACCCAATTGTGATGCAACACTCTACCGCAGCATCATTGGCTCTCTACACTATTTATCAATCACTCGTCCTGATGTTGCCTTTGCAGTAAACAAATTATCTCAGCACATGCAAAATCACACAACCACTCACATGCAGGCTCTAAAGCGTATCTTGCGTTACCTTAAGCATACCATCTCTCATGGATTGCATCTAACTCGCAAATCCTCCCTCACTCTCACTGCATTTTGTGATGCTGACTGGGGTGGTGACAATGCTGATAGAAAATCGACGGGTGCTTACATTGTTTATCTTGGTTCAAATGCAATTTCATGGTCCTGCAAGAAACAATCCACGGTTGCTCGCTCATCCACTGAGGCTGAATACAGAACGATTGGCTCCACAACCACAGAATTGTTATGGTTACAACAACTACTGAAAGAACTTGGCATCCAAATATCTCACACACCAACAATATTCACAGACAACATTGGTGCCAATTACCTATGTGCCAATCCTGTCTTCCACACAAGAATGAAGCACTTAGCCATTGACTATCACTTTGTCCGAGACCTTGTTGCAAAGAAGGAACTTCAGGTCTCACATGTTCCTTCTAGTCACCAACTTGCCGACCTACTCACGAAGCCTCTCTCACGGACTCGACATGAATTTCTTACTTCCAAGATTGGTGTCGTTGAGATCTCCTCCATCTTGCGGGGGCATAAAGGAGCAATATCTTAGCCAACACTAATCACAAATATCTCACACTATTATTATCAATCAATAGAATATCATTTGTAATCATTGCAATATTATTTGTTATTATTTTGTAATTATTTGTAATTACTTAGTTGCCAAAATTAAGCACATGTACGTTGGCAATTATCATGTATATATACATGTTATGATAAATGGAAAAGATATAACCTTATAACATTTTTATATTACACCGGTGTAATTTGATCCCTCCCCTTTTATATATATAGAAAAACATGAAGAAAAAAATTACCGTAATTAATTATATGATAAAAACAAAGTTAATGCATTGCATTTTTATTATATACATATAAAGTAAAAACATAAATTTTGTTGACCATAAAAATGTTTTATTGACCTTAAAAAACTTCTCTTATGATTATAAATAGTCTATGTATGAAGTTTTGTTAACCTATCAAGAAACAATGACAACCCGCACCAATCTTCTCTTTTTAATCATTGCAATTATGTGTCTTTCTATGGGAATATTTGCTGGTAATAAACTAGTTCTTTAACTATGATTTTTTTATGTGTTATCAATTAAATATTATGCAGTTGTAGAATTTGAGAATGGTGTTTTAAATTTCTATTTTTTTTTATAAAAATTTATATTATAAGTTTGAAATGACAATATCTTGTATATTAGATGATATTTATGATGACTTTTATTTTGGTTGTAAAAGAATCACTTTGCTTTGTCACGGGGAGTTGTCCAAATCAACCATACAATTGCTCCCAAGAATGTATGAGAAGGGGCTACCCTTTGGGTGGCGCTTGTTATAATGCCTCGGCCGCTTGTTGTTGCACACCAAAAGTTTGAGAGATGTATGTTTGATAGTTGCACTGGTTAAAATGTTTATGCATATGTATTCAAACACCTCTTTAAGATTTTAATAATGTTAAATTGGAAAATCAGTATTGTAATTGCAATTAAAAACAATATTACTACAATTTTTAAAAAAATGTTCTATCTTGTCATTACTATGAAATTTATGGGATAGTTTACAATATAAAAATATAATGAAGAGAAAAATTAATAATATGAACGTATTAAGTTAGACATAAGAATTATGGTCCCAACGCTTTTGATTCAAGATTTACACATTCTGACAAAAAGGAGAAAAGTTAGAAAAAAAAGTATTAAAGTGTAATTTTGAAATAATTAAATAATATCTATTATTAAAGAGAGCATCACTACAACAATAAAGGAAAGCGGCGGCGGTTACAGGGGTCAATTAGCGGCGGTTTGTAACCGCCGCTAATTGATGTGTGTGGCGGTTTTGAAGCGTCGTAGGATCCGGCGTCGCAAAGCTATTAGCGGCGGTTCTGGGTAACTGCTGGTATAACCTCCGCAAACATATTAGCGGCAGTTCATGTAATTTTGCGGCGGTTCGTAACCGCCGCTAATGGGTACTGCGTTGCAAATTTTTTTACCATGTTTGCGACGGTTTGAACCGCCGCTATTGACTTTTTTTTCAAAAAAAAATGTTTTTTTTTTACCTCAAAAACGTTTTTTTCCTGCAATTTTTTTTCTCATATGTCAAAATTAAAATCAAGAACATGACAACATATTACTATCAATTCCACTTCAACATCCAAAATTAAAATTAAAACAATTCAATACACAATAACTTTACACAAACCCAACTCTCTTCCTAAATGAAGATAGTTAACATGACTAAAACTTAAGTAATTAATATAGTAATAGCTAGCTAGAGTACAACTTAAGTAATTAACATCGCCTTAGCTAGCTACGGTTGAAACATCAAGTGATAAATCAACTATCAAAACTATGATTACCAAAGTAATGTTGAGCCAAGACACTGAACAACAATGTTAAATTATAAAATAGCAATCTTCAAATCTCTAAATTTAACAATTCCATGTTTGTCCGCTCTTTTGATTCTAAGTTCCTCTGCAATCTCCAAATCTTGAATATTCATATCTAACATGCCTTCAAGATCTACAAGAATAGAATTGAACAAACATAACTCTTTTCACGGTTCCTTTCATAGTGCCTCAAAAGGTCCGTCACTATATTCCAATTTTCTTGTAGTGTATGTGTCAACTTATCATTGAAAGACATGTATCGAGAGACTCCACCTTTACACACCAAATTAAATAGCTTCCGCATTTAAGAAGCTTCAAAACCAACAAGTGAAAATCTGCACTCTGCTAAGTACAGGTCATTGTCATTAGATTTCGAATCATTGGCAACAGCACCGTCAAAGTTCAATCCATTGCTGGTCTGTAATGGAGGTGCTTCAGCATCTGCCGCTTTAACAAATAATGAAACATTTGAAACAGACGATGTACGTTGTGACTGTGTAGCTTCTGAATCTATATCTATAGACTCAACGCAATTAGAAACTAGCATATTTGAATCTGCAGCTCTTGAGAATGAGTCAGAATGCAGTTTCCCAATACCCTTTTCCTGGCTATGTTGCACTGTTAAGTGTCTGGTCACCTTACGTGAAGATAAAGATCCACTCTGAACAGGGTAGGACTCTTCATTCAGACATGCTAATCCGTCAAAAAATACAAACAAATACAAATCAAGTCAGTGAAAAAAACCAATAAACTCCATAAAAGAGAGTTTGGGAGAAAAGAGAACACTGAAAAGCTTAATCTGAAACTATTTTCTCAAGCGTAATTTTTACAATTATAGTGCGTGTCACCCACGTGTATAAAATATTTGAGCTCAATTAACTCTGAAAAACAATAACCACCACTAACTGAAACCCACACTAAAAGCCCAAGGCTTAGTTGATATAGGGCCAAGTCCAACAGTATTCTAGTCTCAAGAACTCTACCACTAACACATTGTCCACATACTCCTATATACTTAGTGCAGCATCAATGATAACTTCCAGACAGTAAATGATATCGACATGACTAAAATGATATCCACTAATATCAAATAGATATTATAGAAATAGAATTGAGGTCAAAATCCACTCCTTACCATTTGTCTGCACCAAGTCGCCAACCAAATGAAAAGCGCCAACATGCTCTCTAATATGTTACACTTCAAAAAAATTTCAATGCAAAAGACTTTCTTGGTAGATAGCTTCATCTTCTCTACACAAGACCATAGCTCAAACCTGAAATGCATTGCATAGTTATAATGTATGCTTAGTGAATCACTTGTTATAGAAATAATACTAATCTATATGTTGGAGTTAGATCATGAAACTATGTCAAACTTGTTTTACACATTTCAAATCAAGTTTGACATAATATCAATTTAACATGAATAATAAGAAAACAATGCAACAATGAGCATGATTCGGTGTTTGCTTCTGAACATAAATAATAAGAAAACAACTAAGTAAATTGACAATGAAGCATCAGAAAGGCCAAGCAAGGCAAAAAACAATAGAGCTCCTGCATTTAAAAATGCCAAACAGAAATTCAGTATAATTCACAAGAAAACTAGTAACATTTTATATGTGGAAGGAGGAAACTCTGAACTCAAGGAAAAAGGGAGAAAAAAAAGAAGCAAATTCATGGAAACAAATAGTGTAAGCATCTTTGATGATCACAGCTCTAATTGTCGCTTACCGCATATATATTAGAAGCTCAGAACACTATAAAAAACCAGAGAATACGAAGCCAACTTTGTTGGTAACCATCAATTAGAAAAACCAAGTATGGCAAGGAGGTAATGATCTGCATGCAAAAGAAATAAAGTGCTGAATCAGATCATCTATATATACATTACAAATAGATAAGTACGTGGATGGCCAGATGAATGAAAACAGTTAACGTACAAGCTGCACAGCCAGAAAAATAGACAAAATATCTCTAGTGACGAAAAAATGAAATTTCAAGGTTCACCATTTCCTATCAGCAGCAACGTGAACACGCAAAAGATATGGAGCCTTGCAGGTAGTGCAGTGACTTTCAATCATTTTAAATAATGACTTTTTGTTCGCCATCCTTCCTTGTAATCAGTAATAAGTAATTATCGCTAATAAAAGTTGTAGTTATATTATGATGGCTGGGTGTATATAAACTACTCAATAAAGTAAAATGATGAGGATTTAATTCATATACATTAATAACATTTTACACTGCTAGTCAATCATAAGTCAGTCATAACAGCCAGATTATTAGAAACGTTTGATTTTTATCTTAACCACTTCTAAAATCTTTTACACTGACTACACAAAAAATAAACTCAAAGGATAATACAGTGTTCAAAACATTAACAGTGATTTAAAAACAAACTTACCTTGACAGATCGCCAATGATCCAAACACTCTCGATGAACATATTTTGAAGTACCTTTGCACTTCCAAGGAGCTATGCAGTCCCTACCTAAAGAGAAAATAAAAGGTACATGGTAAATTATACAATATATTGTGATACATCCCAATGCCACCACAAACGGATCACCACATACTACTGGAAAATCAAAAGACTTGACATCAAGAGTTTCAGGACGAACCTAAGACAACATACAAAGAATTGATCATCTCAAACTACCTAATAAAATTATAATAGCTTATGAACATGTAATAAGCTAGATAAACTCAAATAAACCAATTTAAACAGATTCATAGTACAAAACTCAAAATCAAGAACATCTATTAGCTTACAACAAGAAACTAAAATTCAACCTCCCTCTTGATAAAATATGGAATCTGATTACAAATCATTGAAATGTTAGTTCCAGTCCTCAGTTAAACAAAACATGAATAAAATCTAAAATTGGAAAACTCAATGCTATCACAATACCTCAGATTTTTTTAATCTCAAAAATTACTACAAGAGTTTCGCCTTCACATGCCTCCAGTTCCACGCTCAAGCTTGAAATCTCCTTTAACTCTTAATTTTTTCATCTCCTTGCAAGAACTAAGTCATGCCAATTGCCATTACATAAAAACATAACAGGAAATGCCAACAAGATAAGAAAGAATCACAATAGGAGATGAAGCTAAAACTAGTGAGTCACATTTAAAACAATCATGCAAGCAACCAAAAGCAAATGGAAAGGTCAGGAATAACCACACGAAACTATCTTAATCCTTAGAGCAAATTATCTGAATTAAAAGTCAATTGCATAAGTGAAATCCAAAGTATAAGATTTGCATTCCAATTAACTAACTTAGCTAACTCAATAAAAATAGCTAAGAGTCTAAGACATAAATTTTGGAATCATACAAAATATTAATTTCTCAACTTCCCAATTTCAAACTCAATATTTTCTAAGATCCCTAGTAACAAGTAAATATAAAAACTATCACTTATGAACCCTAAACTCTAAAAATCAGATTCAGAATCATAACTACCAACCCTAATTCTTAATCAAACCCCAAATTTCGAAACAACCATAATGAAAGAGAAAGAGATGGCATGAATCTGACCTGTAAAAGATATCCAGAAATAGTTGGAACAGAGAAAGAGGGGAAGGGACACACAAAGTTTTTCGTTGTGGATCTGAAATAAGAGATGATTGTAATGAAACATCTGGAAGTTGTATGGACCGACAACGACTTCGAATCCACGGCGGTGCTTCATGAAGGTACTCTCTTCGTCCTCAATATAAGTGTCTGTAACTTTACAAACTCTAGATCATCCAAGCCCTACAACCCTATTAATGTTGTAAACCCCGAACCCGAACAAGGAGATTACTCCGACTCCTCCGATACTTTTTTTGGGTTTTTAGATTTGGAATTTTTGGTTTTGATCTTGGGGTTTGAGGTTCGATCCGTGTCATAGAAGGGTTGAGAAGTGATTTTGATGAAAAGTTTGAAATTTTTGGGCGGTGAGGGTCTGAGGGAGTGTGAAGGAAGAGATTATTGGGCGGTGAGGGTCTGAGGGAGAGTGTGAGGTTCTGAGATTTTGATGTTAGTTTCCATCGGTTAAAAAAGAAAAACGAAAAACGCAAACTGCAGCGGTTTGAACTGCCGGCATAACCGCCGGTAAAAATGGAAGCGGTGGCGGTTCTACACCAACTGCCGCTAATGGACTGTCGCTATTTTCTTTTTTTCTTGTAGTGCATATTGACCCGTGACTCAGCTAGTAATTTTTTCAATGACATATTTTCTGAAAACATTCTCAAGTATAAAAAATAACAAATATTGCTAAAAGTACCAACAATAAATTTGATAATCAACGTTACAAAGTCTAAATTAATAGTATAAAATGATAATTATTTGTAAATAATAAGAAAAAATTAAATTAATCAGTATTGTAATTTGCAACGTTGATGATTTAGAAGAAGAAAAAATTACACCGCTCTAAAAAAACTAAATCATTAAAAAAACACGGAAGAAGAACATGATCTATGTATACATAACGGTGATTCTAAATTAAAATACTACTTGTTACTTCTCAATTTTAATAAAAAAATTTAAATAAAAGCTTATAAAGCTCTTAGTCAATTTTTATTTTAATCACTTTATAGTTGAATGCTACAAGAAAAGAATATGACGTTATCTTGTGAAGAAAATAAAATATATATCGTGTTCATGATATTTGTAAATTATGTTTCGCCGTAGTATTTGATGAATTGAATTTAATGTATTACATTTTGTGTATATATATATATATATATATATATATATATAACGTTGAGTCCTATCAAGATTATAAAATATTTAAATATTTATTGAGTCCTATTAAGAATAACAGTATGTAATAAAATTTAAAATATATACTTTCAATCTAACGGTATTATGTAAAATTTATATTCGTTAAAGCGTTTTGAGAAGTGTAACATTATCCAAATGTTACACCGATATATATATATAGAGAGAGAGAGAGAGGGGGGGGGGAGAGAGAGAGAGAGAGATAAAACCACTCTGCAATGGCAAGCTAGTGATTTTATCTCTAGGAGGTCCCTAGTTCAAGTCATTCTTATTTTAGTTTTCTTTTATTTTTTAATTTTATTAAAAAAAAGATCCTTGTCGAAACTTGAATCCGCATTTAAGAAATAAAATTTCAACGAGAATGACAACTATCATTTAACTATGTGTTTTCTAAACTTGAAACTATTTTCAATATATTTTATGGATTTTTGGCACCCTCATAATAATAGTTTTGACTTCGCACTAGGAGCTATATATATCTTTATTATGCAGAATGGTCAGCTAATCTATTTCTGCTCTCTAAAACTACTCACTTCACTCAAACACTAACTTGGAAGTTAAATTGTTTTGTAGGTGCACTTTCCTCCTTTACAATCATTGTATTAAAATAAAGAGACGTTCATCGATCACATTCTAATCAGATAAGATCATAAACCATAAATGAATTATAGGCAACATATTATTTATTATTGTACACTTTAAAATAAATAAACAAATAATTTTAGGAAAGACGATTGGTTAGGGCACACAAAACCAAAAACCTAACATGTCGTTGAACAAATCAATTTCCTTATACTTTAAAAATTGAAAGTCGGTAAGAACTGAAAATCAAAATGCAATAAAAATTACAGAAAGAATATTATGCAAGTTGTTTAGCAAGTGTTAATTGTTTTAGTTTCGGTATAATTATTTTTCTCTATGGGCTATAACCCTCTTTATGAAAAAAAAATAAATTAAAAATGTAGACATATTAGTTGTTATGTTAGTGTTTACTGTCCATTGTAATTTATAAATGTGTCAAGAAAAATATAATAAAGTCTGTCTGCTACCTTCCTCAAATGATATCTACCCCAGATAACAACAAATATTAAACTCTTTTTTTTTTTTTTACAAAGCAACAAATATAAACTTAAAAGTTGTAATGTTTTGAACTGAATAAAAATTATCACGGAAAAAGGGTGAAATGTATTTCGTTTAAAAAAAAATGTAATTTAGATTCTGTACATGAGCCACGCTATAACTCTAATCTTTTTTTCTTTTTGACAAGGCTATGTACTCTGAAAATTGTTTTTTCTACCCCAACATTTATCTCTTTACCCCTACATTTTTCATAATATTTCCATTTTATCCTTTGTTTAAAATATAATTTTTTACAATATTTTTTTAAAAGTGTTAAAATTGGTAAAAAGTGTTCCATAATTTTTTTTATCGATACCGGAACACTTTTTAAAAGTGTTCCGGTTTATATTTGGGCTAGAAAACATATTTTATTGATACCGGAACACTTTTAAAAGTGTTCCGGTTTGTATTTTTCCCTATATTTTAATGATACCGGAACACTTGTAAAAGTGTTCTGGTTTGTAATTTTGTCTATATTTGGTTGATATCGGAATACTTTTAAAAGTGTTCCGGTTTGTATTTGTGCTTTTATTGATACCGGAACAGTTTTCAAAGTGTTTCGATTTGTATTTCTCTCTGTATTTTATACCTACCGGAACACTTTTAAAAGTGTTCCGGTTTGTATTTGTGCTCTTATTGATACCGGAACAGTTTTCAAAGTGTTCCGGTTTGTATTTCTGTCTATATTTTATATCTACCGGAACACTTTTAAAAGTGATCCGGTTTGTATTTATGCTTTTATTGATACCGGAACAGTTTTTAAAGTGTTCCGGTTTGTATTTCTGTCTATATTTTATACATACCGGAACACTTTTAAAAGTGTTCCGGTTTGTATTTGTGTGTAGAAAACATGTTTTATTGATACCGGAACATTTAGAAAGTGTTACGGTTTATATTTATGCCTAAAACATATTTTGTTGATATGAGAACACTTTTAAAATGTTCCGGTTTGTATTTGTGCCTAGAAAACATATTTTATCGACACCACAACACTTTCTATTTGTGCCCAAAATATATTTTTTTATACTGGAACACTTTGTAAATTGTTCTGGTTTGTAAAAAATCACAGAGGAGGCGACACCACGGCGATACATCGATGGCGAAAAATCGACACACTACTTTCGCAAAGTATTATTATAAATTATGACAAACCGAAACAATATTTTCTTACCGCCGTTCATGGGTGTGCATGCACAGATCCCGAAAAGGTTGAAAAAAATATCATAAAAGACAACAATTTCATATTTTACTTGCAAATCGAAACACTTGTAAAATTAACATACCGGAAAAAAAATACCTTACCGGAATAGTGTTTCAGGGGGTACAATTTTCTAAACATGTTGGGGTAAAAAGATAAATGTAGGGGTAGAAAAAAAATGATAAAATGGAAAAATAATAAATAATAAAATATAAAAAAAGTAAAGTAAGGGTAAAATGGGAATATTCCAAATTATGTTGGGGTAAAGAGATAAATGTAGGGGTAGAAAAAAGAATTTTCATAGGTTTAGAGATTAAATTGGCAGTGAAGATTTGAACTGTGCTATTTTCATTTAATATTAGTGAAATTCTAGACACTAAGTTATGTGACAAAAAACATAATATATTTAAAAATCAAACTATTATTAATTAATAAAAAATATATTTTAATATAGATTTAATAGATCTTTTAATCCTTGTATGTTCGCGAATTTTTGGTTTTAGTTTTTGTATTTTGTTTTGTTGTAAATAAATCCCTGAATTTACAAAGTTTTTTTGTTTTAGTCTCTAAAGTCAAAATCCACAGGAAAATCTGCAGTTTTCGTGCAGATTTTCCTTCAGATTTTCCTGCGGATTTTGACTTTAGGGACTAAAACAAAAAAATTTGTATATTCAAAGACTTATTTGCAACAAAACAAGATACAGGGACTAAAATCAAAACTTCACGAACATACATAGACTAAAAGATCTATTAAGTCTTTAATATATTATTACTTTCGTCCTTTAAAAAAATATTAGTATTGCATAATATTAATATTTAGAGACTGAAGTTACAGCATTTATGTATTCAAGAACCAAATAAAATTTTACTTAAGGAAAAAAGAAGCAATGGAATGCGATGTGATGGAATTCATAGAATCTGCAGGATTAATGAAAACTGTAACCAACATTGGTAAGTGCTACGACAAACTGGTAAGGGAATTCATTGTAAACATTACTGATGAATGCAGTGAAGGGAGTGAGGATTTCAGAAAGGTCTACGTCAGAGGGAAAGAGGTCAAATTCTCCCCTACAACTATCAATGAGTACCTAGGAAGGGATGTTAAAATAGGAACTGAGGAAGTTGACATTCTCAACAAGGTAACTGAGGTGATTACTAGAGGGCAAGTCAAGAGTTGGCCAGAGAAAGGATTACTATCAAGTGGAAGCCTCGGCGTCATATGTCATTCTTAACAGAATTGGAGCTTCCAACTGGGCTCCTACATCTCAGGGATCACTCCTATGCTGGCCAAACTAATCTACTTAATATTGAAAGTGTGAAATTTCATATTTGAATCGGTCAACTACATTTGAGTGTCCGTACAGCTATTAATTGAATTGTACAAACGAGACTTTTTTTATCTTTTTTTTTAAAAAAAAAAAATTGTACGTACGAGAATACGAGAGTCTTTTTGTCTTTTTTATAAGTGTCATTTGACATATTATATATATATATATATATATATATATATATATATATATATATATATATATATATATATATATATTAAAAAAATTAACAGCATAATTAAAATCTACTTCTATGTATGACTATTACGTACTAATTAAATTACCCTCTTTTGTATATATGTATTAACAATTGAGTTTTCATAACTCAAAACAAAACAGTAGTATTAATCAGTTTTATGTTATAAAAAAATAAATAAATAAATAAAAATGCTTCTAAAAGCATTTGGGCTCGTCCCATCTATGTTAATGGGCTAATCATGATCCAGTCCGGCTAGCCCACCAGTATGGGTCTAGTATGCATCCTTCAAGGGATATATATGGACTTGGTCCTCGCCCATCCATAGGAACATGTGTCCTTCCGTGACGGCGTGGTCATAAGCGTCCGGCGGATAAGGAGCACATTTTCTCCATGACCTAATGGATGGGACCCAAGGCGCCAACCGCCTCGTCCGCCCTAGCCGGCTTTCTATATAAAGAAGCTTCATAATATCATCAAGTAACTCAAGTTCTTGACTACTCACATACTCTTAACCTAGCTCAGCATTATTGTTGAGTAGAGAAAAGTACTTAGGTAATACGTCAAGATTACCTCTCCACGCCGGTTCAAGAAGAGAATTACGTTGCTCTGATTCTCGTCAACCCAGAGGGATATATAGGACTAGGAATACTCCTGTCGAACCCTAGCAAGAACAATATATATTTTGCACAAAAAATAATTTAATAATTATTGCACGATAAATTTATTATTTCAACCACTTTCTTTAATAAGGGAGGGAAGGAGTATTATTAACAATATTTATCTTGGATGTAACGCCTGTAATGTAACAACATTTATTTATTAGTATATGCGATCTATAATATTGATAAATTAAGAGAATTCAAAGTAAAAATCAAAGATATTGCATAGAAAGTTTCATTGGGTACAAAAATAGTGAATTTCAATGCATAGAAGCCCGATTCCATGGTTAGATCCTATTCACTCGCTCTCTTCTTCCTTTCCATTCCAATTCTTGCCATCACACACACACACAAAATTGCATAATTTTTTTTTTTTGGGGTGTCATCAACCATAGCAACAACTCACTAAGGCAACCATTTTTGTTTTTTCTTCATGTTCTTTGTTTACCTTTTAGGAAAAGGTGAATATTAGGTTTGTGCATTGTCATTGTCACAATTAGATTTATTGATAAAGTTTAATACTTTTGGTTACCCTTTAACCTTAGCCAAAATGGGTTTTCAATATAATTTGAAAATGATATTTATGTAGTTAGTATTCATTCAATACATCTAAGGTTTAGTTATTCTTTGAAGAAACCTTGTAAATATATTTGTGTTGGATTATTTAATATCTTTGATAATTGTCTTTTTACATTTTCTCTAAAGTCATTGCAAAAGTGAATCATTTCATGGTTGTGAAGTGATTTATATCAAATAGAGAAGTGTTGATTTACTCTTTTTGAGTTGTGAGTACTAACTATGACAATGGTTGAAAGAAATATGAATTCTTTCAAACTTGTTTCTAAAAAACCATTGTTTTTGTTCTTCACAATGATATCAATAATGTTCCTTATGTCGTGGTTCTTCGTGTTGCGATCTTCGGGTCGTCCTCATTTCATCTATCACAATTTGTTGCCAAACTCAAAGCTTTTTTCCACACCTGAAGATTCAAAGTTTCATAGGAATATCCCGAACGTTGATTCCTCGTTCGGGAACCGAGCAATACTCGTTGACAACGAAGATGTCGAAGATGAAAGTGAAACAAACAATTCCAATGATGGTGGAAAATGTAGTAATAGAAATGATGTTTTTCTTCTAAAAGTTTTCATGTATGATTTACCATCAGAATTTCATTTTGGATTATTGGATTGGAAACCAAGTGGAAATAGTGTTTGGCCTAATGTTAGAACAACAATACCTGGTTACCCTGGTGGTTTGAATTTGCAACATAGTATAGAATTTTGGCTAACATTAGATATTCTTGCATCGGAAATTCCGAATGCTCCTAAAGCGAAGACCGTGATTCGAGTTCGAAATTCTAGCGAAGCGGATATTATATTTGTTCCATTCTTTTCGTCGTTGAGTTATAACCGAAACCCGAAACCTACTCCACATGAGAAGACAAGGAACATGATACTTCAAGAGAAGTTAGTGAAGTATTTGACATCTCAAGAGGAATGGAAGAGATCAAAGGGAAAAGATCATTTGATTATAGCACATCATCCTAATAGTATGTTGGATGCAAGAATGAAATTGTGGCCAGCTACATTTATACTTTCAGATTTTGGAAGATATCCTTCAAGTATAGCAAATGTTGAAAAAGATGTGATTGCACCTTATAAGCATTTAATCCCTTCTTATGTCAATGATAACTCCAACTTTGATAGCCGTACAACATTGTTGTACTTCCAAGGAGCAATTTATAGAAAAGATGTATGTATATCCCTCTTGTTCTTTAATATCTTTGTTTTTTTTAGCTTCATGCTACTTTTTCTTTAGAGTGAAGTTAATTCAACAATGTCTTAGTTTTGATCTATATAGTATGACACTTCACATTGAAGGTATGTCTGGTGTCAAACACGAACATGTCAATTGTTGCATTTTTTTCAAATTGTTACTAATGTCGACGTGTCAGTGTCGTGTCTATATCAACGCATCATTGGTTTTAACTAAGCTTAGTACACTAAGATCGAACATATCAAAATATTTTCTTGGCAACATTTTTCACATTACAAATCGTGGCGGTCTAAATCACCTTGTGGACTTATTTCTGTTGAGATTATCTTTTTCCTAAGTAAAATCATATAGTTACTGCATACAAATGGATCATTCCTGATATAATGATTTTGATTTGATATTTTTCTATGTTCTGTTTTCACCTTTTTTTAAACATTGATAGCTATGTCTATTTTGATTATAAAATCAACTTTTTTTTGTCATTTCAATTTGCATTGAAAATTACTATACTTGTTAACTTCAATTGTTTCTTCTTATTCTTATGATTAGGGAGGTTATGTAAGGCAAGAACTGTATTATTCTTTGAAAAATGAAAAAGATGTTCATTTTTCATTTGGAAGCATTCAAAAAGATGGAATCAAAAAAGCAACTGAAGGCATGCGATCGTCAAAATTCTGCCTCAACATAGCAGGTGACACACCTTCATCGAACCGTTTGTTCGACGCAATTGCTAGTCATTGTGTCCCTGTGATCATCAGTGATGAAATCGAGCTACCATTCGAGGATGTCCTTGATTACTCTGAGTTTTGCATATTCGTTCGAACTAGCGATGCTATCGAGGAAAATTATCTCATTAATTTCATTAGGAGTATAGGCAAAGAAGAGTGGACAAAAATGTGGAACAAGTTGAAAGAAGTTGAACATTTTTTTGAATATAATTTCCCATCTAAGGAAGGTGATGCTGTACAAATGATTTGGCAAGCTGTTTCACATAAGGTTCCTGCTTTGAAATTGAAGTTAAATAGGTTTAGGAGGTACTCTATGTCCCCTCCAAGTATAGAGAAAGAACTTAAATCAATACCTGTACCTAAAAATTTTTGGTGAAGATTAATTAGGTGGCATTTGGTTGAAATGAAATGTATCATCTCTTGTCTTTGATTCAGTGTTTATTCTTTTAGTATACATCAAATATTAAAAAAATAACTAATATTTCTTTTTACTTTTTAACAATAGATACCTTCATATCAAGGTTATGCACATCTCCTGTCAACAGATATTGGGCTAAGTATAAGTTGGTATAACTAAATATTGACAACAGATGCCAACTTTAACCAAAAGTTATCAATAAATCCATTAAAAAAAAATAAAGAATAATGTAGTAGGCATGCTACATTTCATTGGATAGACTGAGATATCATTAATAGTTTAATTACAATAATGAACAAAGTGAGATATCATTAATAGTCTCAATCTTAAAACTCAATTTAATGAAGGTCAATAAATATCAAGAATTCTAACTATACTCAATTACAGTATTACAAATACAAATGCATTGCATGAATATGAATATATTAGGGACTGTGAATTGCATCAACGCCTTCCTCGATTGGAAGTAATGAGTTACATTCTGATCTCAAAAACATCGACATTACTTCGTTTAGTACCTAACACTGGCTAGACATAAATATCTATTTGGAAACAATCGTACAATGTACAGAATTATTCTATGCAAAAGGATTTCCCCCAACTGAAGCAACTGGTTCCTGTGCTTGGATGTTCCTGTCAACACGCAACTCATGTAAAAACAAATGCACAAAATGGACTATATCATATTTCATCAACATTTCAGAGAGAAAGAGAAGATAAAGAGTGTTGTCAACGCAGATCGCAGAAAAGAACTGTTTCTTCAAACTCCACTATGGTACAGTGCAATAGCACTACTATATTGTTTCACAACAGTTTATAATCGCTAAACAATACTGGTTTGTTAAAATTACAACGTGTTATAGCAATGGTTGGAAGTTGGTACATGAAACATTATATATTATAACTCAATCAAAGATGAGACTTGTGATACAAATCATCTTGGAAAAATTGAAAAAGTTGATTAAGTACCACTAATTAGCCAACATTCCTATCTCTTAACATTAACAAGGAAAATCATAAAATGGTCACATTCACGTTACATTTACAAACATGGTAATAAGAATGAGATCCACAATGAATACATGTGTCAATAGATTTCAATGGATTAGAACTATATCGCCAGAAAAAAGGGAGGATAAATCGCAGACAAAAAATAACATGTATGCAATGCAACTTACTGTAATTGAGAGCTTGCCGTTTGCACTGCCATGAATGACAAACCACCTACATAAAGTAGGAACAGCATACACATAAATATTCAATTTGAATTAACTACTGTGATGTGCATACATACATGAGATAGTTCAGACTTTCAGTTCAAGTTTATAGGTTTACCTTCTCCTGCAGAGGAAATATATGGAGTCGCTGTATTTTGAGGGAGCCAGGGTTCAGCGATACCACCAAATGCAGCTGGCAAGAGGGCATCTGGCAGAGCAGCTTGCAAAGAGCTCATATCAAGGAACTGCAATTTAAACACAAGACATATTAGGTATAATGAAAATATGAAGATTAAGTTAATAACTCACTTTCTACAATATCCCGTGATTAACATTGTCAAAGACATACCATATCACTCTGATTTACATCAGAATCAAAGGGAAAATCAAATGGATTTGTCGATTTACGATTGACTCCATTATGTTGAATATCTCCCTAAAAGAAAGAATTCAAAATCAATAACCAACAAAATGCCGACATCAAAATAAAGAAATCACAATCCAATGGGAGAAAGTGCGGTTAAAGATATGATGAATCACTTACATTTGATAGGAATTCATGATTATCAAATCCTCCGATAGGAGCAACACCTTGGATTCCATCTTTATTGGGTCTCTGTTTTTTATTATAAAAGAACTTAAACCCCAAATATGATCAAATAAAAACTATCATGGTAATACAACAAACATACACCAACCTCGGAAGCGTTTAAACCAAAACTTTCTGATGGAAAGTTCTGCAATTGTAAACCTTGACTATTGCCATCCACAGGAAGATGGGTACCAGAATCTTCAAATGCATTCCATGGCTGTTCAGAACAACATACAAAACTTCATTTAATTTCAATTTATTCCACCATGTTTTTTAAAATTTGATGTTGTTGTGGAGCAAAAGCATACGACAGTTGACACCGTCCAATTCTTATATATGCAGAATAGTTTGATATCTAGCTTAACACAAGAATGCATAACCAACAATGAACCAAATTTCTGAACTTACTTGAGTGTCAGTTGCCATGACAGGAACTTGTTTTTCTCCATTCCATACACCATCATGCCATACATTAGATGTAACAGAAGAAGGTACACCCGCGCTAGAAATTTCAAAAGATGGCCATTGCATATTTGCATTTGAAAATGGATCAAATATACCCTGCAAAGATTCAGCACTTGAAGGTGCTGCTGCTGGAATTTCCACTTGTGCAGTAGATGATGTGAACTGAGGTGTATCAAATGTTGCCACCGGAACTTCCACTTGTGCAGTTGATGATGTGAACTGAGGCGTATCAAATGTTGCCCACCCTTCATTTTTAGGGATAGATAACTCTACAGATTTTGCATCTGAGGTTGTAGCAGAAGGCTGCTGAGGAAGATCTACAAAGAAGTCAACAGATGCAACTTGGGATGTTTGCAGAGGTTGATTTCCGTTGAAAGATGGAGCTGCTTCCATATCAGATAATTGAAACAGATCCCCCAATGCAGATTGAGATGGTGCAGCGTTTTGAAAAAGATCAACAGATGAAGCTGATGCCACTTGTGCCTTGGAAAGGTCAAAGCTAGCAGATCTTGCAGGACCAGATGGCAGTGAAACTCCCAATGCTTTATCTTGAAGGGACCCTGAAGATTGGACAGCTTCGGAGAAAAAATCAACTGAACCAACAGAATTGTAAGATCTTAAGGTCGAAAGGTTGCCGTCTGTTTGTTGCAATGATGTAGTTCTCTGGGGAAAAATCAAACCAATTTCATGTACAAGATGTCAAAAAAATACAAGATGCACTTGCTTCAAAAATATGACCAAAAGCACTTTGATTGTAATGTAATAAATAAATTGAAAATCATTAGACGTGTGCACATATCCGGAATATTAATGGTAATAAATTACTCAAACTAAACCAATTCTTTCTTTTTTGACAAAAAAACTAGTCAATTCTTGTTCATTTAGACAGGTAAAATTTGAATGATTGGACATCACAAAAAGAAGACCTCAATTAAATATTTCATAGTAGGATTGACTGACAACAGAGAGGTGTAGTAAACAACGATCAACATAGTAAACCGTAAACCATTGTTAATGAATATGACTCAATTTTCTCTCTTCCCTATGGTTGTTCTGCTTTTACTGATTACAGATGTTACCTTTGTAACTGCTATCTTTTCCCCTTTTACTCAGTGAACTACAAATTATTTTACTTTCCCTTGATCCAAATCTAGATTTTTACCGTTTCTATCTTACCTTGCTCTAACAATTAATTTCTTAGCATTATGCTACATTTAAAAAAAAAGGAGGGAAATATTAATTATATAAGGGGAGGCAATGGGCCATGCATTACCATGTGGTGATTCAAATTTAATCCCTTTGGATTAAAAAGCTAGAGTCACCATTACGCTACCATCCAAGGATAAAATGTCTAGCATAATGGTTAGTTGTGATATATAATTTTAATCCTAACTACTAAATGTGGTCCTTTTGTATGTTGTAGCCAGACTAGGACTCCTTTCAAGGGGTGCCTATATCCAAACCTTGTTTTGTTTTATAAACTGTTTATCCAAGTGAGTTTTAGCAATTTACTATCACTTTTTATTGTTGAAAAAAATGTGATCAGTCTATCAAAAATATTTTAATTCTCCAAACTAATACGGTCAATTTTAAAAGAATAATTATATATAGTATCTCACTTTGGTTCATATATTACCAGTCTATCATAATAGTGAAAACATGAATATAATCTCATTCTTCATCTCAAGCACTTCCACAATATTGATATAACATTATTTTAATTTGGTGGCGTTTTGTATGACATTACTAGTGAAAAACAAAAATAAAAATTCTTTCAATCAAGCATATAAATTTATATATCATGAGAGAGAGACCTGTGGACGATGAATTCCATCTGCATCTCTCTTGGCAGCAGCATTCGATTCAAGAGCTGCATTTTTTGCTTGAGTCCACACATCTTCGCTTGAACTAGAAGCAGGACGCTTATAAGATGCACTGTTAAACTCAATGTCTTTATGGAACTTAGGAGACTGAACATTGGGTTTGAATTGCTCATGACCACTTGACACGGAAAAGTCGGAATTTCTTGGACCAGATCCCTCATTTGCAAATCTATCATCATATGTGTGATCACTGAAACGACCAGGACTATAGATAATACTAGACATCTTCCCTTCATAACGGACTTTATCTGAACCAGGCTTCCTTGTCAGAGCCCCTGCTTGCTTTCCATAGCGTCGATCCTCATATTGATTATCATATGGAGGGCTTTGTGAATAAGAATGGTAAGAACTGGCACGCCTAATCTCGTCTTCATGAATTGTGGGGTTCTACAAACAATGGCAGTTATAAAATGTAAAGCATTTAACTGAAGGTTGAAACTAATTTGGATTATGAGGACATTGGAACATTTAATTTTATTTAGATAATACTTTCATTGATTTCTATAGTGTCATTCCACTTCACTACTCTAAGTTTCCATTAAACAAATTATAAGCACAACATTGAAAATAAGATTAGTTTGATCACCATATTCATATATAACAATTGTATTCTTTTCGTTTGTTTAAGCTTCCATTTTTTTTAACTGAATTATAATATTAAGAACAAAGGTTTTTTTTAGATGGAAAAATAAATAGAAAATCAAGGCTTAGCTTAGCCATGTATGTACATATTTAGAGAAACAATCAATATCTCATAATATATTGCCTGTGCATCTCTTGGAGGTCTTTCAGACGACGTTGTTCCAGCATATCTTTTATCCACATATGCATTCTTCATGAACTCCCTCACTTTAGCAACGTTGCTACAAAAGCATAGCATGATAATGTCACATAATAAATCAAGCATATTTATATATGTTAACACCATGTAGTTTAATATCTGTAACAGCAAGCCACATAATTATAATTGTACCTGCTATCTGGCAAACGCTGTATTTGGAAGTCCCAATTTTTCAAATATATTTCCCTTGCACGCTTTAAACAAAAGAATCACAGATAAGTCTCATTTCAACAAAGAATAGCCACAAATAATGAAAATTCGCCCTTATACCTGATTACCACCATTTTGAAGAGCATCAACTTCTTGGAAAGTGAACTTTGACATTGACACAGACTTCACACGATGAGTAAACTCACGACTGCATGACATTAAGAGCAGACTATTACCATTTAACAAATAAAAAACTACTAAAAAGGGATAAGTTCATTGTGCAATGTAATGAGTATAAAATATCAACAAATAGAACGAGTAGAGGACAGAACATAATGTTTACAAAACCAAAAACACGCCACATAACTTTAACAATAAGTTGAATCCAGATCATAATTTTTTATCAATTTACTAAACATAAAAGTCAAATATTCCCTTTAGAGAGCAAAAATTGTCAGGGGTATTTCTTTTTTCTACGAACTTCATCTCACACCTAAAATTGTCAACAAGTAAAGCAGAAATTCAAAAAGTATAAATTATCCAATTCCTAATAAAGCAATTTTTAAATTAGTATCAAAAAGTTTAAAGGAAATTGAGTGCATAAGTAAAACTATTAAAATAATGCATGTTCATGATTATTTTCAACCAGTTAATATGTAACCTCTAGTCCTTATTATAAGGAAAAAAGTTTACTTTTTAAATTCATTGAATGACTGATGTATTTGGTCAATGATATGAAAGATGGATCACAAAGCAAGAGTTCATAAATAAATTGAAAAGGAACTCACTGTATTCCACTGCAAGTAATGCAAACGAAGGTCCAAAATGTTGTACATACATACTGAGGTCCCTGTAAAAATAATTACATTTCAATTAAACCTGAATCATCATCATATAAAAGAGACCAACCTTTCCATTTAACAAGTACCCTAAAATTCCTAGAGCATAACATTATAAAATCCTGCAACATTGCAAAGGATGTCAAAAAAAGAAACACGCATGATCAATTTATTTCCTTTTAAATAACCACATTCATATACTGCAACCGTTATCGCAACCGTATTTTAAAGTACAATAACTGTCAGCGACATCAAATATCGTGATACAACGGTTACTGCAACCGTTATTTAAAACCATCAGCTAATTTTGTCAAAAATCATCATATTTTTATAATTCCACATGAAAATATTGCCAACACATCGGTTACTGCAACCGCTATTTAAAACCTTGCCTTAATACAAATGCTAAACATTACACTAATTTTGTCAAAATCATTATAATTTTGAGGTTCCACATAAAGGAAAATGAAACTCTAAAGTTAAAAAATTTGTCAACAAATCAAATTCTTTAAACATATTCAAACTTTTTCAGTTCTTAGCAACTATACAGTTGCTAAGAAAAACTATTACAGTTGATAAATCAAAATTAACGGTAATTAACAAAAATGGTAATTAACCGAAAAAAAAGCAAAAACTATTGCAGTTTAAACCAAAGAGAACAAAAAATCAAAATTTGAACAGAAAAAAAAAAAAAAAAGAGAGTTGAATTTACCAAACTATTACAGTTGATACATCTTCGATTTGGCGGAAGCTTCATAAGACCTCTAATAATTTTCTCAATCTTCTCTTCTTCCTTTCTGGTTCCCATTTCCAACCCCCAAAAAAACCCTAGAAACTGCAATTGAAATCGGAGCAATTCCCAATAAAAAAATTTCCCAAATATTCAAATTTCAGCAACAGAGAACGGGAATTTCAGCCACCGACGATTACAAGACGGTGGTGAATTCCTTCGATCTAGGGTTTTTGAGGGGTTCTTGAATTGTGGAGCGAAAAGGTTGAAGATGAAGAATGCGAAAGAAAAGAAAAAGAAAAAAAAACGCTGTTTTTGTGATTTGTTTGGTTCACATAAAATGAATGAATCAGAAAGCATATGCAAAATTAAATTAAACGTTTGCTTTGCTGTGAGCTTTTTAAATTTTGAATTTAAATAATTTTTTGTCGGCAATAATAATATTTTCATTAATTCCTTTGTTTGTAAATAACTTTTTTTTTAATAAAAATAAACAAGTTTTTTTTACAAGTAATAAATCAGTTTTTGTTTTTTTGACAAAAATCTGTTTTTTTTTTAAATATTGAGAAATGGAGAATTTTTGTGTGTTTAAACCTGGAGAATTTAAAATTCAACGTTCGAATCATAAATTCCAAGTTCAATTGGAAGGTGAATAAATTTTGATTAAAATTGTTTTTTTATAAAAATCGAAATTAAATTCTCACAAACAATTGGTCATGAAATAATCATTTTTTTAAGAGACATAAAATAGCCAACTAATCACTAGAATTCGATAATTTAGCTATAAATCAATTTTTTTAGTAATAGTGTAAAGGGAAAATAGAAAATCTCAAATTTAAACTTATGTTCGGCTTTGCATAACATCTATTGAGCTACTACCATCTAACACTACCGTTTAACTAAGACGAGTAGAGACGGAATCAGAAACTACAGTTGAACTAAGACGAGTAGAAGCTGAATAGTCCGATATTATGCTCTAGAGGCATAGGAGGTTAATGAACGTAATGCATGTATGTTGGATAACTCGCACCATAGCTAGAGTATGTGACAAACAAGGTATCCTCTCGTAGGTAATAATAAGGTATTACCACAATAAGGAATAAAATTAACCGCTAACAATAGACTAAGTAATTATGTTATACACCCTTCATGTCAAATAGTAGTAGGGGAGGGAGTTCAACCACCATATCTTTCTTCTATGTTTCTGAATCACCTCTTTTTAATTAAAAACTTTTTTCAAAAATCAAAGCGAATGTAAAACTACAAACTTAAATAACGATAGTAGCACATTGACATGATTCATGTGGATACGAACTTATTCTAGACACTTAGAATGTAAATTATTAGTCGATTACAGACTGATGTTGTTTTTTTATTTTTATAATATCATTACACTGATATCTAATGATAATGCATCATCTTGTGGTTATTTTTAAATTGCGGCTATAAAATACACTTGTATAAAATTAATATCATAGCATTTCAATAAATATGTAACAATAGTTTACACCGATTTATTAGACCTTTTTTAACCAAAAAAACGACTTTTTATTTTGTTGATAAAATCCAAAATACAACTTAAAAATAAATATTCTTCATAAAAAAATGTTACTAGTGTGACACATAGTAAAATTCTTATTTGATAAAGTGCAAATTGGTTTTATATATTAAAAGTTTTTTCTAACAACGATACCGTTGGAGAAAAAAAGAAACTACAAGACCAGGAAAAAAATACTTCAAAAGTCATCTGCTAAAACCTTTAAAAATTAATTGTTTGGATAGATCATCATTTTAATCTTTGAGATTGTATATCTATCTATCATATTTGTCCATTAATTTTTCAAATCATAGTACAAAACACCCTTTTTTAATCGGTTAATAATGACTTTTTAAGTCGGTTCCATATTCATCTTAAGAGTTGTCGACAAATTTAATTGAAATTATTATTATTATTTTATTATTATCAATATTAATTCAGATATATAGGTAAGTAACTTACAAAGTTCGAAATAATTACAAAATTGCAAACACGGTCTCTTTTTAAGTTTGGTGACAAGTCAACTGACTTAACAAGTTCTATTATAAAGGTATCATATATGTGTGTGTTTTTCTCTTGCGAATATGTTTCATCATGTGAAATTGTGATTGCCGGTTATTAGAAGATTTGTTGTCAAACTTGTTTGTTATATGTGATTTCAAATATAACTAACTTTGAAAGATTTAAATTAAACTTTATCTTATGATAAAGTTAGTTTTAAAACAAATATATCGCTTGCAACTCAAATCTCAAGTATGTAACATCCAAACTCGTTATTTAATAAAATACTACTTTTATAAAATATTATTCAAAATACGCAAGGAAATAAAATTTGGTTTATACAAAATAATGGTTCAAGCATTACATTCTTCATCAAAATAATAATAACTTAATTAGTAAAATACCATTATACAAAATTCTTTCTTATTAGATACATCCTTAAATAAATTAAAATAAGAGACAAAGACTCTTTATACATTGAAGAATCATTTCCTCGTGTCATGATCAAAGCGGAACTCCACCGAACCACACAACTTTAGAACCTGGTCCCAAACCATTCAAATACACAAAACACAGAGTTAGTTACAAATCCAAATCAAATGTAAGAATAAGGTAGACTTACATTTATTAACATGACATAACTAGATAACAAACATATCTAGTTTCATGCATCTCATTATACATAACATGTATGTAAATTCCACTCATTGCCACATAGGTAAACACCAATCCAATAATCACACCAATCAAAAGATAAATAATCACAAGTTACCATCAAGATCAATTACCAATTAACAATTAGTAATGCACAATTTTCTAATGCAATCTAATGTCAATTACTCATGTCACCCTAGACGTAACTAAATGCATGTGGTATCATCTACTCATTGTTCATTTTTAAGTCATGACGGACTCTGCCGTGGATAAACATATACCCATCTACTAATTGTTTATTTTTAAGTCATGACGGACTCTTCCATGGATACACATATACCCATCTGCTAACTGTTCATTTTTAAGTCATGACAGACTATTCCATGGATACACATATACCCATCTGCTAACTGTTCATTTTTAAGTCATGACTGACTCTTGACACATGAATGCATGAATGTATATATACCATACATATGATGATCTTGCTCTAAATATCTTCTCATGAATAATAGGATAACTTAATCCATATTATTTCTCATAATTCACATCATAACTCATCATCATATCTTATTATAGTCATACATTCAATTACATAACATATATGAACAATTAAGTTATCATAAATCATCATCATCAATTCAATTCATCATCATAAAACATCAACATTATAAACTCATAAAATCCAAACATATCACATCATAATCATCCAAAATGGATATCAATTCATACTTTAATAATTACTCATCAATTAATTAATTTCAACTCAATTACATATACTAAGTTCTTAATTCAATAAATAAAGTATTGTAATTATATTCCAAAACAGCATAATTCAAGTATGATCTTTAAAAACTAACATCAAAAATGGATTCTACATGAAATATCGTGAAAGATAGGTTTCGGGTGCATAAATAAACCAAAAGTCAAAAGTCAACAAAAAAAATCAAAGTCAACACAGCTGACTGGTCTGCGCCGGGCGCAGGAAGAGCTACACCGAGCGCAGATGTCAGATTTAATTCCCCAGGAATTGCCATCAATTGCGCCAGGCGCAGGGACCTGATTTCAAAATCGTATTTTCGCGTTTTAAATAAATAAAAAATTCCAAACCCAAAAACACTTATTTGAACTCAAAAACATTTATACAACATTTTCCAACCATATTCATGGATTAAAACACATAACAACAACACGATCAACTCATAAAGTTATGGTTTTTCTCATACCAATCCATTTATAAATCAAACATAAGCATAAAGAATCATTAATCAACATCAATTTCACAAAATAAACACATTCCCAAATCCTAACCCAAAACCTAGAGGTGAAAGAATTTGGAAATGAGGAAGAGTTTCTTCTCCCCTCTTTATGAACCATGTCATATGAATTTTATAACTACTCTCATACCTTGATTTTGTTGGAATCTCTAGTCCTCATTTCCTCTCTTTGATTCTAACTTGGCTTTTCTTCTCTTTCTCTCTTCATTCCTCTAAGCTTCTTTCTCTTCTCTTTCTTCCTCCCTTTCTCTACTCTTCTATGACAAATGAAAATCTAATCTCCATTCGCATAACTCTCCCTTTATATATCCCCCAACTTAGGTTATATGAGATTCCCTAAATACCCTTAATTTCACTACAAATTTCACTCACAATCTCATATTTACTCTTACCACTAACTTTCATACTATTTAAACAATTGCCATTAATTTCTCTCCAATATACTCTATCATTTTAGCTAATGACCAAAATGTCATTCTTATCTCTACACAATCCACTAACTTATACTAAATTTTACTATATTACCCTTATTTCTACTACAACTTTTATCCATTCTAATTAAACTCAATACTCTTAAAAGTTCATTTACTAACAAACATAAAGTTAACAACCAATTAATATATTCAAAACGTACCAATTAACATGCACAATTAATTAAATCACACCAATTAATAAAATATAATAAAGTATAAAATTTGGAGTGTTACAACTTTCCCCCACTTAAAATATTTTCTCCCTCGAAAATTACCCAACTCAAACAACTCGAATAAGACCACTTCATCCAATTTTCCCACAAAAATTCCAAACTCCACACACTATCAAATTTGATAAAACTAGTTTATCTTGTCAACCTAATTTTCGTTTACCATTAACAAGAGATTAAGGTTGATCAATTCCTTAATTTGTTAATAAATAGCCGATAACCACCATGATGGCATAAACTATCTTTATCAAACTTTAAATATGTTCTCTTAACAAGAATTTTCCATCATAAGTATCCTTCAATCTTCTACACTCTAAAATAATCCTATTTTCAAAGAGACACATTCACAACTTCACAATTTTCTTAATCATTATTTTCATCTTCGACCGCTTGATTGTTCTTCATATCGAGAATACGGAAGTTGAGCATGAGCTCATGCAAGTAAAGTTTTTGGTTTCAAAATAAGAGAAAGCTATTGAATGTTTTCTTTTTCACGATTGTCTTGTATGCATTTTAAATTTACAGCATGTTATATAAATTTAGAGTACTTACAAGAGAATCGCGAAAGAGAAAACATTCAAAAGTTTTCTCTTATTTTGGAACCAAAACTTGACTTGCATAGGCTCATGCATAACTTCCTCGCTCTTGGCACGAAAACAATATTATTTAGTTTCTTTTATTGTTTGTAAAGTAATAATTATATAAATTATTAGTATTATGAATATCAAAAGCATGTGATAAATACTTGGTGAATATATATAAGAAATTAGTGGAATAAAAATACCATCAATATAATTCTCTTATTTGAAACCAAAGCATGAAATATAAATGTAACGTGAATATTAAGTGCATCATATATATATATATATATATATATATATATATATATATATATAATTTACAAAAGAAAATAAATAAAATTGTTCTTCATATCAAGAATAAGGAAGTTGAGCATGAGCTCATGCAAATAAAGTTTTGGTTTCAAAATAAGAGAAAGCTATTGAATGTCTTCTTTTTCACGATTGCCTTGTATGCACTTTAAATTTACAGCATGTTATATAAATTTAGAGTACTTACAAGAGAATCGCGAAAGAGAAAACATTCAAAAGTTTTCTCTTATTTTGGAACCAAAACTTGACTTGCATAGGCTCATGCATAACTTCCTCGCTCTTGGCACGAAAACAATATTATTTAGTTTCTTTTATTGTTTGTAAAGTAATAATTATATAAATTATTAGTATTATGAATATCAAAAGCATGTGATAAATACTTGGTGAATATATATAAGAAATTAGTGGAATAAAAATACCGTCAATATAATTCTCTTATTTGAAACCAAAGCATGAAATATAAATGTAACGTGAATATTAAGTGCATCATATATATATATATATATATATATATATATATATATATATATATATATATATATAATTTACAAAAGAAAATAAATAAAATTGTTCTTCATATCGAGAATAAGGAAGTTGAGCATGAGCTCATGCAAATAAAGTTTTGGTTTCAAAATAAGATAAAGCTATTGAATGTCTTCTTTTTCACGATTGCCTTGTATGCACTTTAAATTTACAGCATGTTATATAAATTTAGAGTGCTTACAAGAGAATCGCGAAAGAGAAAACATTCAAAAGTTTTCTCTTATTTTGGAACCAAAACTTGACTTGCATATACTCATGCATGACTTTCTCGCTCTTGGCACGAAAACAATATTATTTAGTTTTTTTTATTGTTTGTAAAGTAATAATTATATAAATTATTAGTATTACGAATATCAAAAGCATGTGGTAAATACTTGAGTGAATATAAGAAATTATTGGAATGGAAATGCTGTCAATATAGTTTTTTTGTTTGAAACCAATACAAGAAATATAAATGGGGAGTGAATACTAAGTGCATTGTTTTTAGAATATTAAGTGCATTACTTTGATGAAAAGGTTCGTGGAGAACTTCAGTTGATTAAACAAACTTGGGCTGATATGGATAATGTGTGACTGGTCAATGGCTTCTAATAAAATAATAGTTTATAATTGGAAAATTTTCCATAATCTCATAAAACATTTTTTATATTGGAAAAAGGTTGAATATAATTATTTGAGTACCCTACTATGGGAAAAATGTTTCAAATATGGACATTACAAATGTTAATAAAATAATCAATTTAGTCAAAGAAAAAAAATAATAAATATGGTATTTTACTAAAGTTTGACTGAGACTAAATTTGACCTAATTTTTTGTGATCCATAAGGGGCATAGTCTCTAATGTATTAATTTTATATTGTTCTGTCATCATAGTTCAACACATTATTTGGGCATTTAACATTTTCATAGATTGATTTTACACTTAAATTTAATAGAAATAATTTAAATCGTGTGGCTTTTTTTTTACGAATGACAAAAATATATTATATAATAAAACCAAAAAAGTACAAAAAGTGCTTGAGAAAATTCATAATAAGATAAAAATCATTGCTATTTAATAACAAATTTTTACACAAGAAATGCAATAATCAACACATGACAAAATCTTAAAGGATGATATCATTTAATTTTCTTCTTTTGGTAGAAATCATGGGTAGTAGTGGATGTAAACAAAGATGAAAATTTATTCTTGTAGTTCTTCTCTTTAAATTTTCTTAACAAAAAGTTTTTCCCTTAAAACAACAATAATGAAATAATTGTTAAAAAAAAAAAAAACAATAATGAAATAAAAGCAAGATACAACAAGGAGAAAATCATACACACAAAACCATGAGAGAATCAGAAGCAGACATCTAAGCAAAAGCGGATTCTAAGATGACAAACACACCAACACATAAATTTTTGGCCATTAACCCCCATTTATAATAGTTCTTGTAAGTGTATCAATTAAGACTTTTTATAGGTCAAATCTATGGTACATAAGTGAGACAAATCTTGCTCTATACACAACTTTGTTTTAATAATTTGATCAGTAAATCTCACCTATTGATCAATATGTAACATAACGTCTCATTTAATCAAATGATGTGACTTATTGATCCCATGGTAAAAACAAACTTGTAAATGTGTGTGTGTGTGTGTGTGATGACATAATCAATGTAACATAAATCATGCAAACGCAACAAACTTACCACAATTTCGTTGATCTGATCCTTAAAATTTGTTACAGCTCCTTTTGGCCTCCAATCCAATGATGGCGGTGTATAACATGATGATAGGCCATGAACAACGTTGACCTTCATCGAGTCAAATGTTCATGGACATATCAATATCATGTAACTATTTTTCTTAGAACTCTCTCCGATGAAAAAAATAATTTAAGACCTAGAAAAAAGTCATGAAGAGCTTTTCTCTTGATATTAGTTTTTGTGAAGATGTCAAATTTCATTAACATCTCTTCTAGGTCTTTGTAGAACATTCAATGTTCTTTCATCCATAGTTGGAATATATAATTCCATATATATATATATATATTTATTTATTTTTAGTTGGAGGCTTATCAAGGTTTGGACCTAATATGGAGGAGAATTTGGCTGGAGTATCATAACTTGAAAAGAGACATAAGAATATGGTGAAGGTAATGAAACGTATAAAGAGTTTTGAGGTGTATAGTTTTATTAAAGCTAACTGATTTTGAGTTGTAAATAAACTTTGTGTAGAAATATATGTATTCCTCGTATATAAGTTCCATATATATAGTGTGGTGAGTGAATAATGAATTGTGAAACAATTTCCTGTTGTTGATTTTTTTTAATTTGCCAAATCATAAATAGATATTTTTTGTTGACCAAATCACGTCATTTATAGTTGAGAATCATAAAACAATATATATATATATATATATATATATATATATATATATATATATTGATTTTTTTTAATTTGCCAAATCATAAATAGATATTTTTTGTTGACCAAATCACGTCATTTATAGTTGAGAATCATAAAACAATATATACAGAGAGAGAGAGCGAGTGTCAGAATCTGTTGACACCAATTAGTTTGACATCAAATGTTACACTTCTCAATAACATTTTAACCGATATAAATTTTATGAAATTTACCGTTGGATTGAAAGTTTATATCATATAGATTATTTGTGTAAACTGTCAGACAAATTCAAAATTATTTGATATGTTATTGAGACGCATAAAGATTAACGGCATTTAAAAAAACACTCAAACCGTTAATTTTTATGTATCTCAATAACATATCAAATGATTTTAGATTTGTCTGACAATTCACATAAATGATCTATATGATATAAACTTTCAATCCAACGATGGATTTCATAAAATTTATATCGATTAAAACGTTATTGAGAGGTGTAACATTTGGTGTCAAACTAATTGGTGTCAACAGATCCTGACTCATATATATATATATATAAAGTATTGTTTTATTATGTGAATTTTAACATGTATTTTTATATTTTATTGGTCAAACTAACAAGTATAGGAAATTAAAATATTTTTTTATTTGTGAAGGGTGAAGGTTTATTAAGAAAGAGAAAATAACAAAAGTGTAATAGTCCGAATTTTAATAAAGAACTTTTTTAAAAAAACTTTATTTATAAATTAATTAAAATAAAATGTGCATCTCGGCGGACTATTCATTACATAAAATTCTCAATTTACATAAACTCATTTTTGCCCTATATACACACTTGAAATCAAATCATCAAACAAATGTTTTCTTCGATACTTAAAATGTTTAATGTAAGTGTCCATTTCCTATTTTATATATATGGTCAATTTCGTTATAGAAATTGAATTGTACTTACCATAAGAATAATATCATAAAATAATAACAAAATAATCACCATAAAGGTGAGAGGAGGAGGGGGTGGGGAGTTGAATTGTGTTAACTTTTTCTTGTTTTTTTAAGGGTAAATGGATCTTTACCCCCTGCAAAATAGGCGAGTTTTGCGTTTGCCCCTTGTAAATTATTTTTGTATGAATACCTCCTTGCAATGTTCAAAAAAAAAAATTGATAGTGTATTTTACACCCCTATGTTGGGGAAAAAAAATCGGCAGGGATAAAATACACTACCAAAAAAAAAATTGAACATTGCAAGGGGGTATTCGTACAAAAAAAAAAATTACAGGGGGTAAACGCAAAACTCGTCTATTTTGCAGGGGGATAAATACCTATTTACCATTTTTTTAAGGGTAAATAGGTCTTTACCCCCTGCAATATAGGCGACATTTACAATACACCCTGTAAAAAAAAATTGGGATTCTCACCTTGCAAATTTTTTTTATTTGCGTTACCCCCCTACGTGCACACCATGGCAGCTGCTGGGAAGAATCTCCACGTGGCATGCCACGTGGAATTTTTTCAATTTTAAAATTAAATTAAAATGCGCCATGTCATTCAAATGCCACATAATTATAAAAAAATTTTAAAAAATTATAAAAATGTAAAAAATTTATAAAATCTGTAATATTAATTTTTTTTTTAAAAACGAAAAAAGTTATTTTCTTAAAAAAAATCAGAAAAAAATTTAATTTTTTAAAAAATCTGAAATATTAATTAAAAAAAACTGAAAAAACGTAAATTATTAATTTTTTCAAAATAATCAGAAATATTGATATTTTCAAAAATCTGAATAAACAAAAAAAAAATTGATTTTTTAAAAAATTGTAATATTAATTTTTAAAATAAAAAATAAAATAAAATTTAATTTTTTTATATAAAATAGGAAAAATTATTTTTAAACATTTTAATTATTAATTTAAAAACAACTGAAAAAATATAAAAATGGTAATTTTTAAAAAAAATCAAAAAATTTATTTTTAAAACTGAAAAAACATAAAACATAATTTTTTAAAACTGAAAAAAACATAATTTTTTTTAAAAAACTAAGTTAAATATGAATCCTGAGTTAAAAAACATAATTCTATTTTAAAAGATTTTAAAACATCTGTAATATAAATATGAAAATATTTTAAAAAAACAAAAAAAATTAATATTTTTTAAAAAAACTGTAATACTAATATTTTAATACTAAGTTAATTCTATTTTAATAGTCTAATTACTAAAAATTATGTGTAAAATCTTCTTTATTTAATACTTCATTAAAATATTAATATTATTACTAAGTTAATTCTAACTTAGTATTTTAAAATTATTAATTTAACTTAGTATTAAATTAATATTTTTTTAATACTAAGTTAATTGTATTTTAATAGTATCATTACTAAAAATTATGTGTAAAATCTTTTTTATTTTTCACAAATATTAATTTTCAAACTTTTACATAAAGCAAGCTATATATTGTCCATAAAGTCTATTTTACTAATTAAAAATTGTAAAAATTATGTGTAGATAATTTTAATTTTTCACATAAAAAATAAGCATCTTAAATTATTAAAATGTGTAATTTTTTAGATTTTTAAAATAAAATATTAATATTTTATATTTTTATAAAAGTTTAACATTTATCATTTTCTATTTTTTTTAAAAATAATATTTCTGATTTTTATTAAAAAATTAACATTTTATGTTTTTTCATTTTTTTTTAAATTAATAATTCAGATGTTTAAAAATATTTTTTAGAAAAAACTTTTTTTTTTTCTTTTAAAAATTAATATTACAGATTTTTAAAAAATATAAATAATTTACGTTTATTCAGATTTTTTTTTCGTTTATTCAGATTTTTGAAAATATAAATATTTATGATTATTTTGAAAAAATTAATAATTTACGTTTTTTCATTTTTTTTAATTAATATTTCAGATTTTTTAAAAATTTAATTTTTTTTCAAATTTTTTTTAAGAAAATAACTTTTTTCGTGTTTTTTAAAAAAATTAATATTACAGATTTTATAAATTTTTTACATTTTTTAAAATTTATATAATGATGTGCCATTTTAATGACATGGCACATTTTAATTTAATTTAAAAATTGAAAAAATTCCACATATGTCACGTGGAGATTCTTCCCAGTCAGCTGTCATGCTGTGCACGTAGGGGGGTAACACAATAAAAAAAAAATTGGAAGGTGGGAATCCCAAAATTTTTTTTACAGGGGGTTTTTGCAAATGTCGTCTATATTACAGGGGAATAAAGGCCTATTTACCTTTTTTTAATAACCAGCAACAGTCAGATTCTGAAGTGGTTCCAGGGGCTGATTAAGCTTTGATTTGTGAACCCATTTAATTATTATTCATTGATAGGTAAAAATGTTGAGACATATATCAACACACATGTGTGCAAGAAAAAAAATCAATTAAAAAAAATGTGTGTAATTATATATTTAAAATATATTAAAAATAGTTTTTTTTATAATAATATTTTAAAAAAATTATAATGTAGAAATTGTTGTTGTTTTATATATTTTTTGATATTTATACAAATATTTATGACGAAAGAATTATTATAATGTTGAATTGTGTTAACTTTTTCTCGCTTTTTTAATAATCAAGAATAGTCAAATTCTGAAGTTGTTCCAGGTGCTGATTAAGCTTTGATTTGTGAACCCATTTAATTACTATTCATTGATAGGTAAAAATGTTGAGACATATATCAAGTCACATGTGTGCAAGAAAAAAAATCAATTAAAAAAAATGTGTGTAATTATTTAAAATATATTAAAAATAGCTTTTTGATAAAAATATTATAATGTAGAAATTGTCCTGGTTTTATTTAGATATTTATTCAAATATCTGTGACAAAAGAATTATTATAATTTTTTTACTCAAATAATTTTTATTTTTTTTGGATACACTCAAATAAAATTTTGTAATAACCACATGGAAAGCATGATGTCACTATGCCAAAAAAGATTTTAGACAACGCTTTTTTTAGCCTTAGACAGCGTTTTGCAAGCGCTGTCTATTCTGATGTCGTTAAAAGTATAGACAGCGCTTAATAATTAAGTTAAAGTGTTGTCTTATGTCGACTTTAGACAGCATTTTTAATAATGCTATCTTTTGTTACCTTTAGACAGTGCTTTTCTTTACAAACGCTATTTTTTGTTAGCTTTAGACAACACTTTTCTTTAACAAACGCTCTCTTTTGTTATCTTTAGACACCATTTTTCCTTACAAGTGCCATATTTGGTTATCTTTAGAAATCATATTTTATTCATAAAAACCCTGTCTTAGGACATTTTATTTTTCCTTAGTTTATTCTACATTTTTTAATTTCATTCTACAAATAAAATTATACTACAATGTTTGTAAAATTTTATTTACAATTTTCTAATAATATTCAAGGACACAATAAATGATCTCTAATACTTAAGAAGTACTAGTAGATATTCAAAATTACAATGTATTCTCAATTATCTACGTTACATGATGATTTTTTTTGTTGCCAAAATTGCTTGATGCTATTGTTCCTCTAAAAACATATTTAATAACTCTTCAAAATTGGAATGAGTAGATCAGACCAGAATCTACAATTGCTTTTACAATATTCTGAAACATAGCCATTCAAAAAAAATTTTGAAACATAAAAATGAAAAAGAAAAAAAAATTAATAGTAAGCAAACCAAAGATCAATATTAAATGCATGCTTAAGTGTTATAATCACCCTAGTTACAAGCCACCTTGATGCTAGCAAAATTAATCATCCCTTATACAGATTGTTATTGACAATAAGTCTAGCTCTAACCTTAAGGATTCCAAGTTAATACCTGTATTAATGGTTTCACTTGCTCTCATCAATACTTATGTAACCGCAAGAACGAAAAACAAGTAAATCATATCAATTGGACATAGATTAAAATCATAGAGCTAATAAACTTTTTAAGTACGACACAATTATTTGTATGATTCTTGCAGAATCTAAACATATGTTTACCTGCAGCAGCAAGCATTATTTGAAAAGTATGCAGTATTCATAACTTATTAACATATTCAAATGCAAATTATGCAGTATTCTAATAACCTAATATTACAGTATGTAAAAATCGTATCATACTCAAAGACGAGAAATAAATGAGATAGAAGAGAGGAAAATGGAATGGTGGTGCGAGTGCGACAACAGGCCGGATGTTGCCAGAATGTTTGCCTAGGTTGAGGAAAGAATGAGAAAAGAGATATGAAGCTTAGAAAGAAGGGACTTCAAAAATAATAAAAAAATTAAGAGTTCATAACTTCAATATTCACATGAGTTTAAATACATTTTACACGTCTGATGGAGGGACAACAACACTGTCCATCAGAATGACCTCCTCTGGCCCTGAAATATGAACATTGTCATAATTCTCTTGTTGTTTCTCTACTATATGTGCATGTCAAGCTAAAGAGGTATTGCCTGATGATGATGCGTGACGGAGTCGGAAGCGAGAAGGATTAGCAAGCGCTAATCATATAATAAGAACACGGGTTTGCATCTGAAATCCACCAAATAGTGCTATGGAATCCACCAAAAAGAGAATATCTGGAATCCACCAGATAAAACTCTTGAAATAAAATTGAAATCCACCAGAGTTTAAAACTGGAGTCCACCAGCAGGAATAGTTAAACTCATAAAATTTTATGAAAAACGATAATCTAATTAACTTCAAATATGTCTGCCTTTAAATAGGCTTACAATAAAAACAAATTTTAAAAGATAATAAATAACTTATTTCATTATCTTTTAAATTTAAAAGATAACTATCCTAACAAACTTAAAAGACAATGACAACTAATAAAAGATAACTATTCTAATAATATTGAAATCAAAACAAACTAAAAAAGCCAAATAATAAAATAAAATCTTATCATCCGCAGTTACGTTGAATTGCTCCTGCATCAATGCGCCTTGAGCATCCTTCCACTTTTGTCCAAGTAATCCTCCTCATAGTCTTGATGGTAATTAACGGTGTTTGTCACCGACGGACGCAACACTTGATGCCAATATCTTCAATTGTCTCTCCAAATGCTTTGTGCGCTAATTTGCTCAATGACTTTCCTCCCGTAGAACTCAAGTATCACCATCTACAACAATCCAAACAACACCAATAAATATTTGTTAGTAGAAGAAAAACAAAAGATTCATAGTGAGTAGAAGAACATCAGTTAATTCATGTCATTCCTCTTTTATACACACAATAGCTATTTTTCAAACAAAACAAACTTAAGTAAAAAGACCTTACCTTATCTCCAAACTCTTGCATCAAACAAAGTACAACTTAAGCAGAGATCAATGAACACGACCATGGGAGAGCAGAAAAGAGCAGCAATTGAATGTCTATACATGGCACAATTTCATGCTAAAGATGTTAATATGTTATTATAACTTATAAGCACAAAGTAACTCACAAGGAAGTAAATATCATCATGAAGCTGCTTCACAAATGGTACTGCATTCTTTATGTTCTGATAAATTGCATTGTTCACCTCTCTAATCAATGAATTTACCAATTCTCTTTGTGTTTCAATATTGTCTTTTGTCTACATATCAAGGAATAGATATTAATACTCAGGATTTCAAGCAAACCATTCACCAACATAAATTATAATGCCTTGAACAACAGACAACACCACCATACACAAAAGCATATTATCTTGAGAATGAGACAGAGATAGAGTACATTAACAAGGTGTCGGGTTTTTAGGGTGTTGGCTTCATTTGGCAAAATAAGTCTAAGTCCATGATGTGGAACATGATGTATGCACATCAGGATTCACACCTGGACGCCCTAATAAAACGCATTTTCTGTTATTCTTTCGCGTGTGATCTTTTAAAAAGATTTGTTTTTGAAATAATTAAACTCATGCTGACTTGCGCGACAAGGAACATGTACATGTAATTTGAATTTATTCCTTATGTTTTTTTTTTTTTTGATGAACTAAGAGTATAATGACATCAAAGAGTCTAGAGAGCATCCCAACTAAGTCGGCACCCCTTGTAGACCTCAATCCTATGCCAAGTACTCATAAATATTATTAGAAAAAAAAGGAAAAAAAAGTATGTACAAAATGGGGGGGCGTCACCAAACCCATTAAAAAGAAAAGTCAAAAGTGTAGCCAAAACGGAATAAAGACTAACAATCCCGAAGTAGGACTTCCGAAAGAAAGTAAATCCCATAAATGCGAAACCCTTTGACTTAGCCGTTTCTATAACTAGAATTATGGCCATCAAATCCACATGTACAATTGAAGAGAACTCAATTTTTTAATTGTGTGGATTGTTACTGCATTCCCTTTATCTTGTCCTTTGGCTAAATTTGCAATGGATTGCACTGCCCCTTCACTAGACATGATATCCATCAACAAGGAATGGTTGCAGTTGGAAATTGAGAAGCAGCTTGAATTTGCATACATCACAAAATTGCCTTTTTGCACATGCGAGCAGCAGCTACATATATTTGTGAAATGAAATAAGCTTCTCTCATTTGAAACATTCAAATTCTTAATCCTTATATCTTCTCCACTTGTACCAGTAACCTTAGTCCATGTATAGAAGCTTGATGCACTCTATGGACACATCAAAAAATTGCTTATTATTGACCACTCAATTGTTTGCAATATCTGACTCTTGTAGGAACCATTGGTGTTAACCTTTGCAGCTCAGCAAACATCAATCCTTCGGATGCTCCAAATAAAATCTTCATTGAGAGTAAGGCGGGGGTGGACCTTTAGAGCGGGTATGGTGACTACCGGTGCTATGCGCAAGCCTCAATTGTTTTTTCTTGGCCTTAGAAATATAAGGAGTGAAGGAATCCTCCTCCCTTGTCACTTCAAGTGCTCGTAACAACCAAGCTTGCTTAATTTTTTCCGAATCATCCAAAACCACCTGCTGCAGTGGCGGTTCAGGGACAGTAAAATCGTGATCCACAACCCGATTAAATGTGTTTTCATCGTGGGCTAATGAGTGTGCAGCAGCAGCATCAGTGCAGACCGCATCTGTCAAGGCAGTATCATCAAAATTCACGTTATTACATGTGTGTGCAGCAGCAGAAATCGTGAAGGCAGTATGCCCAACCGCGATAGTATGCGCATCATCATTCTCATCCACATCATTATTGTTAGGCTCAACAATATGCGCATCAACATGCACATTCACGTTATTACTGCAAGGCTCAACAACAACATTATGCGCACCATCCTTCACCAACAGAGTTTTCGTAGGCGAGGCTTCTGTTTCGAAAGAAACTTTTTCAAGTATAATATTGGACATGTCAAGCTCACCAAGGCAAGCTTCATCTCGAATATTTTCCAACACAAATATGAAACTAGAGGACGTATCGGATGTAGGGGTTGATTTCGCCAACCGCAGACCCCGCAACGGATTAGCATCAAGAACCGCGACAGATTGCTCCAAAAGAACTGAGGTCGGGACAAGCTTCAAAGGGTCAGTAGCAGCTTTAGATGGAGCCTTCACAACCATGACAGACTTCTCAACCTCCTTCTTGCCTTTTATAACATAGTGTTGCTGAGATGATGATGCTTTCACAGGTTTGGAGAGTGCTTTGGCCGGGTGAAGCCACCGACAAGAGGCAAGATCGTGGCCGATAGCAGAACAGTGAGGACAAAATGTCGGCAGCCGCTCGTACACAACCTCCACCTTAAATTCAAAACCATCTCGTTCTACGGTAATCTCATCAAACAAACGCCGTGATAAATCAATATCGACCAACACACGGGCATAATGACCAAAAGTCCGTTTCGTAGTAGAATCATCCAACATGAGAGGAGTCCCGACAGCGCTAGCAATCTCGAATAGCGTACGCTGCCGCCAATACTCTTGGGGCAACTCCATAAGACGTATCCAAATTTGTGCATGAGTTTGACGTGGAGCATATGTATTGAAATCATTCGTCCATTTCGACAAGCGTAATATCCCTGGTTTGAGGTTGATGGATCCCATCGACCATGCTAAACGCATGTCCTCAAAAGAGGTAAACTGAAATTCATAAAAACCCCGCCCTAGAGATACCAAATGCCATGAACAACTAGGGTTCCATAACAACGATAATTTCACTTTCAATTCCTTTGTTGTCATTGGTTTCTCACCTTTACTAAGCATCAATCTACCGTGGAGGTTACGTTTACAGTCGTTCAATCCCTTTTCATATTCCGACTGCGTAATCTTGATATGCAAAGAATCTCCTTTGATTGCCGGCATAGGTAGTTGGCTAACCAACACCTCACACGAATTGTGCAGAACTTGGGCGAAAGAACGGTCTTGACGAGGAGGGTCGACCACAGGTTTAGCAGCGGTGGCCATACACGGCCAGCTGCAGATGGCGTCCATACAAGGGCTACACAAACCCTAGCAGAGCTCCATAAAAAAATAGGTAATTATGGTTTCAAAGTCAAATTCTTACTACTAAATCGGACAGCTCTTGAACCATTTAATTACTATTCATTGATAGGTAAAAATTTGAGACAAATATCATCACATGTGTGCAAGAAAAAAAATAGTTAGAAGAATGTGTGCAATTATTTAAAATATATTAAAAATAGTTTTCTTATAATAATATTTTAAAAATATTATAATCTAGGAATTGTTGTAATATTATTTAAATATTTACACAAATATTTGTGACAAAAGAGTAATTATAATTTTCTTTACTAAAATAAAATTTTGTAATGATATTTTTTTAACAAAAAATTCTATAATTATGTAAATGTTAAAGTTGGCCATCTGTAATTTACCAAAAAAAAAAAAATAGTTGACCATCTATATAAATGAAATATCCTTCTAATGCATGAACATTTAATTTTTCCTTATTATAATAGGCTAAAATGCAGTTTTGACCCGCCCACGTGTATCAATTGTTTGATTTTGGCCCTCCTATTTTCAAATGCTCGGATTTAACCCTTGTTGTTTATCTCCTTTTGCATTTAGTAGTCCTCTTGATAATTTTGACCAATTTTTGACTAAAATTTCGCTGACGTGGAATTCATTTACACGTGTGGCAACCTAAAAAGCTTATATTTAATTTTAAAAAAATAGAAATTAGACAAAGGGCACGTGAGTTGTAAAAAAACACTCACTACATCATCATCTTCTTCAAATCGATTTCTCATCTTCTTAAGGTAATGGTAAGTATCATTTATTCATTGTGGAATTAATTCATTACATTTTGGTACCATTTCATGAGGGATTCCAATGAATTGAGGAACTAATTCATTCTATCAATTTTTTCTCAAATACCAAACCTGTTCAATAAATGCACTAATTAACGATCATTTGTTAATTGTTCAGTGGCTTTAAGATAAGCCAATACTACAATCCTTCAGTTGAAAAATAAAGAATTGGATAAGCTTCAAAATTGTTGGTTCTAGTTTAAGGTTCCATTTAGGGTGATTATGTCCCTGCTCTGTTTTGCTTTGGTGGGGTGATTATGTTCCTTATGTTGAAAAACAACTCACGTGACCTTCTTTTTCTAATTCTATTTTTTTCAAATTAAAAATAAGCTTTTTATTGTACCCAAAAAAAAAAAAAAACTTTTTAGGTTGCCCCTAATATTACGACACGTGTCAAAAAATGTTCAAAAGTGAAATTTTAGTCAAAAAATGGTCAAAATTATCAAGAGGACCATTAAATGCAAAAGGTGGTAAACCTCAGGAGCTAAATCCAAGCATTTGAAAGTAGGGAGCCAAAATCAAGCAATTGACAAACGTGGGGGCCAAAACTGCATTTTAGCCATTATATTATTATTATTAGGCTTAAATGCAGTTTTGGCCCCTCAAGTTTCACAATTATGCAATTTTGACCCTCCAAATTTCAAAAGCTTGATTTTAACTCCTAAATTTCGCAATTGCTTGATTTTAACCCCCGAGTTTCAATTGCTCGAAACTTAGGGGCTAAAATCAAACAATTGAAATTTGGGGGGCACACAATTGTTATTTATATTTGTGCTATTGCAATCTATGAATTATTCATAACTTGTGCAACCAAAAAAAAATTGGCTGCTCCACACTAGTAAGTAATCAATGGCAATGAAAGATGAGTTAAGGGAGAAACTTTTAGAGAAGAAAAATAATTCAGAGGAAGAATCACTTAGAAAAAGGGTGTTACGTGTTTTCTCCTTGAATTAGTAGGACAAGGTTATCCTCCTTGAGAATTTAGAGAAGAAGAGATGAATAATTTTCTGCTCAACTTTTTATTACTTACTTCAAAGTTTTATAGCCACAGTGTATGATTCTAATGGCTAGTACAAGATAAGATCCTAAAAGATAGGGATATTTCTAACGGTTTGATGACAGCAAATAAATAAATTAATACAATTATTGATAAAATATTAATGAAGCTTCTAGTCTTTCTTCTCTGATGTTGCCACCTGTTATTCAAACATAGTTTTGAAGATGAATTGGTTTGTTTGTGATTCTCTTGGGCCTGTGATGGAGTTGGGCCTCCTTAGTAGTTGTGCTAACATCACCCTGCTCTGCAAAATTCACCTTGTCCTCAAGGTGATAAGTTTGTTGGAGTGTATCCCAAGGTTCCCAACTAGTGTCTTCAAGTGGTAAGCCGACCCACTGGACTAAAACCATAGGTGTTGGAGGGTCAGTAGTAGTGTCCAGCTTTGTATCAAGAATGGAGAGTGGCTCAACCAAAGGGTGGTTGTCTACAGCAGTTGGTGGTAATGTAGTGGATAGTGGAAGGGGGCCTTTGTGAAGCTTGAGTAGTGAGCAATGAAAAACGGGATGGATTTTGGAAGTGGAAGGAAGTTCAAGGCGGTAAGCAACGGGACCTATGCGCTCTTGGATGCGATATGGGCCATAAAAGCGTTTGGAGAGTTTGGAGTAAGGTTGATTAGTAGTGGATGTTTGACGATAAGGGCGGAGTCGGACATAAACAAATTGGCCAGGAGTATAGGTGGCTGGGCTGCGTTTTTTATCAGCATAAAACTTCATTTTTTCTTGAGCTTTGAGGAGATTACGGCGGAGCTTAAGGAGTAGTTGTTGACGGGTTTCCAACCAAGAGTCAACAGCTTCCACATGAGAGGAGCCTTGGAGATATTGAGGGATGGAGGGTGGTTCTTTGCCATAGGTAAGGTGATATGGAGAAAAACCGGTGGAAGAGTGAATTGAAGTGTTGTAAGACCATTCAGCTAGTGCAAGAAATTTGGACCAAAGGGAAGGTTTGTGGTGAACAAAGGATCGTAAATATTGCTCCAAAACACGATTGAAGACTTCGGTTTGACCATCCGTTTCCGGGTGATAGGAAGTGCTCATTCGAAGCTTGGTACCACACATGGTGAAGAGTTCCTTCCAAAATTTGCTGATGAATAAAGGGTCCCTGTTAGACACGAGACTGCGGGGGATACCATGTAACTTGCAAACAGTGTCGAAAAATATAGTTGCCACATGAAGAGCTGTGTAATTGGGATGTAAGGGGGCTAGGTGAACACCTTTTGAAAACCGATCCACAACAACAAGGATGGCAGTATAGTTTTGGGATTTAGGCAAACCGGTGATGAAATCAAGGGAGAGATCTTCCCATAGGGCAGTGGGTATTGGGAGTGGTTGGAGAAGTCCTGATGGTTTTTTGGTTTCATATTTAATTTGTTGGCAAGTAGAACACTGTGCAATGAACTGTTGAACATCGTTTCGCATTCCTTCCCAAAAAAAATTGGCTTTAAGGCGGGCTAAGGTTTTGGTAACTCCCATATGACCACCAAGTGGGGAAGAATGGAATTCTTCTAAAACAGTGAACCGAAAGGGAAGGTCGGGGTCCAACCAAATGCGATCTTGAAAGAGAATGAGGCCATTGTGAATTTTGTAGTTTGGGACTGATGAGGGATTGGTCTGTATGGTAGTTAAAAGGTTTTTGAAAGGTTCGCAAGCAACCAATGCTTGTTTGAGATGCTTTAGAAAAATAAAATTAGGCATAGAGAGAGAAAGAATCATACCTGAGGGTGTCTCTGGAAGTCTAGAAAGCGCGTCAGCAACAATATTAGTCTTGCCGGACTTGTAATGGATGGAGTAGTCATAACCCATGAGTTTTGCCAAGTAAACTTGTTGCTCAGGGGTTTGAACAACTTGTGTGAGTAATTCTTTGAGGCTCTGATGGTCAGTGTAAATGAGAAAGGGGTGGCCTAGGAGGTATTGACGCCACTTCTTGACGGCGGTTGTAATGGCATGTAACTCTCTAATGTAAGTGGAAGAACGCCGTAGTCGAGGACAAAAGGGTTTGCTGAAGAAGGCAATGGGGTGTGAATCTTGCATAAGGACGGCACCCATAGCTAAGCCAGAAGCGTCGGTTTCAAGGATGAATGGTTTGGAAAAGTCAGGTAGTGAGAGGATGGGTGCTTGAGTCATTGCTGTTTGAAGGTTTTTAAAAGCTTGAGAGGCAGTATCAGTCCAGATAAAAGCGTCTTTGCGGAGAAGGGAAGTTAATGGAAGGGCGGTGGTGGCATAATTTTTGATAAATTTGCGGTAAAACCCGGTGAGGCCGAGAAATCCTCGTAGTGCAGTAATGGTTGTGGGTCGAGGCCAATCAAGGATAGCTTGTATTTTTGAAGGTTCGGGAAAAACGCCTTTGGAAGAAACCATGTGACCCAAGTATTCTAAAGTCTGCTGGGCAAATAAACATTTAGAAAATTTGAGAAAAAATTCTGCAGAGAGCAGTTTATGAAAGACTTGGTCAAGGTGGGATATGTGGTCATTGAGGGTGGGGCTATAAACTAGGATGTCATCAAAAAAAACGATGACAAATTTACGAAGATAAGGTCGAAATAGTTCATTCATAGCAGATTGAAAGGTTGAGGGTGCGTTACAAAGTCCGAAAGGCATAACACGAAATTCGTAATGGCCTTGGTGGGTACGGAAGGCGGTTTTGGGAATGTCTTCAGAGTTCATTCGAATCTGATGGAAACCTTGTCTAAGGTCTAACTTAGAGAACCAGGAAGCACCACCCAATTCATCCAATAATTCATCAATGGTGGGCATGGGAAATCTATCCCTCAAGGTGATTGAATTCAGAGCACGATAGTCGACACAAAAGCGCCAACTTCCGTCTTTCTTTTTGACCAACAAAACAGGGGAGGAGAAGGAGCTTCGGCTAGGTTGGATAATGTTGGTGGAAAGCATAGTCTGGATTTGTCGTTCAATTTCGTTTTTCTGGAAATAAGGGTAGCGATAAGGACGGACGTTTACTGGTTCTGAGTTGGGGGTAAGTGTGATACGGTGGTCAGAAGAGCGGGGGGGTGGAAGGTTTGTTGGTTCCTGAAATAGGTGGGGGTAGCGGAGAAGTAAGGTGTGTATTTGTGGGTTGGGGTGAGTTAGTGGTGGATGTGGGCTGGAATTCATTGGTGGAGGTAAGGCTTGTATGTGAAACAATTCAGATGCTGCGTTTGTTTGTACACAGCGTTTTAGTTGTTGGGCTGAAATTTGGTTGGGCTTTGTGGGTGGGTTCCCTAAAAGGGTAATGGTTTTATTGTTGTGAGTGTAAGATAGGGAAAGGGAGGTGTAGTCCATAAGTACCGGCCCAATAGATCGAAGCCAAGGTGCTCCCAAAACAACATCAGCACCACAGAGTGGGAGGGTGTAAAAATCAACATTGAAGGTTTCTGTGTGTAAGGATAGGGGAATGGAAGTGCAGAGACTGTGACAAGATAAAATACTACCATTGCCAACCATTACCTTTAAAGGATTAGTGGTATTAGAAGGGAGGTTCAAAAATTTGGCTAAGCGAGTTTGGACAAAGTTATGAGTGCTTCCACCGTCAATAAGGACAGTAACAGGGTGATTGGCTAGTCGGCCGGGAATACGAATCGTAGCTGGGTCAGTACTGCCAGACATGGCGTGGAAACTAATTTGGGCTTCAGAAGTATCAGTAATGACTGGAGAGGACGGGGAAGGAGGTGTTTCAATGGTTGGTGAAGTGATGGTGGGCATTTCAGAATCGACATCATCGTCAGCAATAAGGAGGTAAAATCGGCCTTTGCATTTGTGTTGGGGTGAGAAAGTTTCATCACAGTTATAACAAAGTCCCTTTTCACGGCGGCTGGCCATTTCTTCAGGAGATAGTTTACGGAAATTTACCCTGTTGGGTTGTGGAGGTGCAGGAAGTAATGGGGGTTGTGAAGAGAGAGGAAGGGTATTAGAGTTTGAAGAAGAATTGGAAGCCTTACCCTTAAAAAGACGGCGGCGGTCGTCGATTTTGTCCTCTTGAAGTTTAGCTAGAGCAGTGGCTTGGCATAAGGTGACTGGTCGGAGAGCTTGTACTTCGCGGCGGATTTCCGGTGATAACCCCGAAATGAAACAGCTTAAAAGGAAGGGTTGTGGAAGGCCGATGATGCGGTTAGCAAGACGCTCAAACTCAGTAAGGTAGTTGTTAACTGTTGAACGCTGTTGCAGTTTGAAAAGGGAGCTAGCTGGATCATCATAGTACGACGGTGCGAATCGTGTCTCAAGAGCTTGTAAGAAACCATGCCAGGTGGTGATGAGGTTGTTGCTATGCATCCATTGGTACCAGCTCAAGGCTTGACCTTCCATGTAGAAGGATGCGACGGTTAGTCGGTCCTCTTCCGGTGTTTGGTGATAGTCAAAGAATTGGGATATTTTGAAAATCCAACCCATCGCATCAGATCCATCAAACTTGGGTACATCAAGTTTCATCCGAGGCAAGGCCGTATGAAGGGGTTGTGGTTGCGGCTGTGGTGAGGGTGTTGGTGTTGGAGGATTAGTGGTGAAGGCGGCTAGTTGGTTGATGATGGCGTCTACCTTGGCCGATAGGTCGTCGAGGCGTTCGGCGTTCGTACGAGCCATGGAAGGTGAGAGGGCAATGAAAGCACCAAATTGTTACGTGTTTTCTCCTTGAATTAGTAGGACAAGGTTATCCTCCTTGAGAATTTAGAGAAGAAGAGATGAATAATTTTCTGCTCAACTTTTTATTACTTACTTCAAAGTTTTATAGCCACAGTGTATGATTCTAATGGCTAGTACAAGATAAGATCCTAAAAGATAGGGATATTTCTAACGGTTTGATGACAGCAAATAAATAAATTAATACAATTATTGATAAAATATTAATGAAGCTTCTAGTCTTTCTTCTCTGATGTTGCCACCTGTTATTCAAACATAGTTTTGAAGATGAATTGGTTTGTTTGTGATTCTCTTGGGCCTGTGATGGAGTTGGGCCTCCTTAGTAGTTGTGCTAACAAAGGGTATGGGATGAAAGCAAGAAGATTTGGGTAGTGGCAGGGCCTGCAATTTTCACAAGATTTTCATCATTTGGTATGAATGTAATAACTCAAGCATTTGTTGGTCATATTGGTTCAACTGAACTTGCTGCATATGCACTTGTTTCAACTGTTCTAACAAGATTTGTAATTGGTATATTGGTAAGCCTTTCTGTCTCATAATACTATGGTTTATTTTAATTGTTGAATATGTTTTTAGTCTTTATAAAAATTTATTGTTCGATTATGTAATTAATTAATCATTTTTTAGCATAATTTTGAAACCCAGACTCGTGATTGATCCGGTCAAGGCACTTTAGTTAGATCAGTGGGTCACCAGTGTTCAATCCTCCCTGGTTTAACCAGTGACCTAATTAGGTCATATTAATTTTCACTGGTTTAATTGCATATTTAGTCGTATAATTGAATCAATCAGCTCAAACACATGTTTCCTACAAATTGTCGAAAAAAATAAAATTGATGTTGAATAGTTTTGAGATGATTAAACTTTAGATTTTTTAAAAAATAAATAAATTGTATTAGTTTATTGTAATAAAAATCACTTTACCAAAAATCAATTTTAAAAATAATTTTCAAGAGAAGTTACACCAAAAAATTTCTCATTTGAAGCAGGTTTTAGTTTTTTTTTTTAATTCTCATGTTCTTAAGAATTTGTAACAATTGGATGAAAATTTCAAAAGTTTTTTTTTTTTTCAACACAAAAGTTGTAACAAATAGACCCCAAGACCATGTTTGTTCTTATATACTGTATAAGATAATTCTATATTAAAAAAAGATAAAATCAAATATTTTCGTATGATATTTTCATAAGCTATCATGTATAGATTATAAAAATAATCTTAAAATTGCTTATGAAATGTTGTTATCATATATGTTCTCTAAAACAATTTCTCAGGAGTTTATATTAGTAGTCAAACTCACTGCTTTAGATTATTTTTCCTATTCATAGTTCTAATCTTACTTTTCTCGTCCAAGTCTTTTAGAGGAAAGATAATTATTGTACTTGATTCCTGAAACACAAATCACTCGAGTGGTTAACGATGATGTGGCACAAAATGAGTTAAAAGTGGTGAAGCAACTCTAGGCAGTCATGGCAGAGAAGGAGAAACCATTTACACCGTTTGTTTCGAGAAGTCAGAAGAAGAAAAATAAACAGAAAGTTAGAAGCACATGACATCCATATAACATTCGTTCGAAGGGCGCTCCCTCTCACATCTCTATATATTTTAACCTAACGAGGTTGAAGATAGATTGTTAGTGTGTTACTTTTAGAGTTCAACACATACTTAATCTATGGGGTCTGATAGAGCGATACCATATAGTACTTGAAGGAGCGATACCATAAAATACTTGATAGAGCGATACCATAAAATGGAGCATGAGCGTCCTTCTAGGAAGCTCCAGTAGGGTTTGTCGTCGTGCACTTTTTAGGAGCTTCCTAGAAGGACGCTCATGCTCCATTTTATTTTTTTTGAATGGCAAATTGTTAGTTTGTTAATATATTACAATATTGTTAGTTTTTTCTCTTTGCCAGGACTTGCATCCTGGACCTCCAAACTCCTTTACCCTTAGCTCAACTAGCATAACCAATTGAGCTACACATCCCACCCCGCTCATGCTCCATTTAAAACACGCTTTATTGGTATAGGTAGCACAAATCGATTTTGATGATCCTTCTTTCAATCTTGCAGTCTTCACACTTACACTACCTCAGGATCCTCTCATTCTGATGTGAATTCGGGTCACTCATGTGTCCTCTTTTGTCTAAAATATGTCAGAAGCCGCTCATTGTCCATATGTGCACTAGCTATCACTCTCCGTCCTCGTTAGTCTTAGACGTCATAAGCTAATAGAACCCTATGAATTCGTAACACAAAAATTTAAATGAATAAGAGAAATTGATGTGTTTATTAAACAACTCTAATTAAGACTAATATATTCCTATGATTCCTTTTACAGCCTTGAGATATGGTACAATACAATTTTGATTCTTCTAACTGGCAAACTGAAAAATTCTGGGGTTGCCATTAGTGCTCTATCCATATGGTAAATCTCTATTTCATTTTTATTTTTTCCATAATATTTTGTTTCATAAATTTATATCATGAGATATAATCCTTGCTTCTTAATTCATTTGGAAATTAATCTTCTCATTTATACATCAAATTTTTATATTTTTGCAGCCTAAACATCAATGGATGGGAACTGATGATTTCACTTGGATTTTTTGCTGCAGTTAGGTAAGTACTTTGTTGTCATCACAATCTCTTTTTCTTTTCATCACTTTTCAAAATGACTTCTTTTTAAAATTAGAAAAAAAATGTTAGCATTATTAATTTTTTATGTTGGGAGTGAAATCAAGTTTATTAAAGATTCACTTTAGTCATTTATATTTTATGCATGACTCATTAGTATAAGTTACAGAACATAGTATTGAAGATGCTAAAATGACTAATATTGAAGACATCTAAAAGGATTAAAATGAAAATTAAATATTTTGCCAACGACTCAAAAATTAGTCTCATAACGGGTAAAGATAGACAACCATAATAAATATCAGGTAAAATATAAATGTCCATGGTCAAGTTGGGAAAAACGTCGATTATTAATTGGCTAAATATTTGATACATAAGATATGTGACTCATTGTTCTAAAAAACCGCTCCCGTCTAGATTGATAAATCAGGAGGGACCGCAAGGTTATGATTTTAAGAAAAAAAAATGGGAGTGAGAGTAGCTCTAAGCATTAGTTCCTTGTTGCAATCAACACTATTTTTTTTTATTTTTTTTTTAGTCAAGTAGTTTAGTCTTTAAAAATTCACCTATTTAGGTGAATAAAGTAGAAAATTTAGATTCAAACTTCAACACCAACATATATAATGTGATGTCTTCGTCAATTAAACTATGAGCAGTGTGACGCATTATTCTAATCTCTCCTTACATAATAAAAGAATGATTTAATGTCTTGTATTTTTATTTGTTTTGACCAATTTGCAGTGTTAGAGTAGCCAATGAAATTGGAAGAGGAAGTGCAAGAAGTGCAAAATTTTCAGTACTTATAACAGTTCTCACATCATTTGCCATTGGATTCATTCTTTTCTTGGTCTTCTTATTCTTGGAGAAAAGACTTGCTTATATTTTCACTACAAGTCCTGATGTGGTTGATGCTGTAGGAGATTTATCATCTTTGCTTGCATTTTCAATCTTATTGAATAGTGTCCAACCTGTGCTTTCTGGTAATTTTTACTTTCATGTTGATAAATTAGTCGCAACTCAATATTTTGTCACAATATAATTCACTTTGAGAGTTTAATATCGTTGTCAATTTAAACAATAAAATTACACAATAGACAGTTTTTACGAGTAGGAATTGAATTTGATACTCTAAAGTTTACAACATTTGCGCATTTTCGATGCACACTAACCATTTGCGCCTAGTGACATTTAGTTAAAACAGTTAATATTCAATGGTGTTAGTATTATTTCTTACATGATTTGATGTATATACATATTAATTAAATTCTTGCTTAGAAACATTTTAAGTACAATAGCTTTTAAATTTAATAACTATAAAAAATGTAAAAATAATTTACACAAATGGAGTGATCAATGTTCTCACAATATAAGTTATGTGTGTATAGTCTACAAGTATTTTATGAATTACTATTAAAATGTAGTATTATTATGGTGAAATGACATGAATATTTTTATACTATTGTTATGAAACTTTTTATTATTTAAAAACTGTCCTTTGCTATATTTATTTATTTTTAATAGAATTTAATACATAACTGTAAATAGGAGTTTCTGTTGGAGCTGGGTGGCAAAGCATTGTAGCATATGTAAATATTGGATGTTATTACCTGATTGGTATTCCTGTTGGAGTGGTGATTGGTATCTATCTCAATTTGGAAGTCAAGGTAATTTATCTTGCAATTAATTTATTTATTTTTTTTAACTAAATTAAGAATATTTAGACATTATAGAAAAACTAAGCATCCCAATTATGTTGGAATTTTTAATCGCCTCCTTCTTGAGTCTATAGTTCATAAATATAAATATATTCACTACTAGAGTCTAGAAATTTACTTGTTTTCTGCGGAATTACCTGCGAATTCTAGTTCCATTGATACCTTTATAAATAATTATATCCTAAGGTAAAACTGCAGGTAATATCTGCAGAAAAAACCTCAATAAAATCCGAAGAAAAATTAAAAGAATAAGTGAGAAATTCATCTTACCCCAAAAAGATAGAGAAGACAACAAGGGGAGTCTAATTTGTCCCTTTGAAAACTCATTCCTAATATATATAGTCTATAGAAGAAGGAATGTCAACCCAAATACCAACACCTCTAGATAGCATTTTTCTCTAGCACACTACATTAGTCGATCAGGATAAATGACATAAAAGCACTTAATTTATATAAGTCATCAATGTAAGAAAAAATTATATTGTTATTCAATTATAATCGTCAAATCATTAGAAACATTTAATTCATATCACAATGACTTCTAAAAATTAATCTCATAATCTCTCTTTTGACCCCTCTTAATTAATTACTACATCATGATTAAAGCAAGTAATGATCAATGGTGTAACTTTTGCAGGGTATTTGGATTGGGATGTTGCTTGGAACATTTGCTCAAACCTTAGTGCTTATTATAATCACCCTTAAAACTGATTGGAACAAGCAGGTAAATGACTATTTTAGTTTTATCGTATTGTTTATTTCAACAATGTTCTGGATATACTAACACCCGCACTTTTTAAATTACTTTCCGCTTTTTTTTTTAAAGGACAAAATCGTAATGAGTTAACTTTGATTTTACATCTCTTTTCTTGATTTTCCTTGTTTTTATTTATTCAATTAAAATATGTATTTTTTGCAGATAGAGATGTCTCAAAAGAGGATTAATAGATGGGCCACCACCGATACTCAAGAATCAAATGATAGCGAAGCAAGTCTTTTAGCTAATTAAGAAAAATGTTATAAAATGCAAATCAATTATCTATTTGGTGAGAGAATTGAATCGAAATACTATCATTAGTCAATCAAATTAAACCTAAAATCTATTTATTTTTAAAATAAGTCTTGTAGCTGATGCGTTGGTTAATTGTGAAGTTTCTTTAAATATGGACATGTTTTTTGAGGTTTGTCCATCTCAGTTTGATTATTTATTAGTATTTGATGTTATGAAGATTTAGGGAATGGATTTCACGCACTAACTGCGTGATGTAGTTACTATTGTGAGCTGTTTTTAATGAGTAATTTGAACTGATTAATCTCAAATCAATAGTTATGATTGAAAATGTGATACAAGCGTATAAATTGGACTACAACATATCTAGTTTCGAAGATTTATATACATCGATGCAATACAAATTCATAATTGTTAAATACAAAAAGGATAAATCTGCGAACAAACTCACAGTGTCCATGTTAATAGTATAAAACGGAAAATTCAATATGCCTACAAATATGACTATATTGAAGTGTCCGGAATATTCATGTCTCCGGATCTGTAGCGTTGATAACACCAAAGTCGACATTGATTGGATCTACACTAGATCGAATCTACTCCTTCAACCTGAAACAAATGAACACCGCACAAAGACGGGAAAACAAATACACCGCACAAAGACGGTACAACCAAATACACCGTACGAAGACGGAAAATCAAAACAAACAAAATATAATATATATATATATATATATATATATATATATATATATATATATATATATATATATTACTGTGTGAGTAATTAATGTCGTGGATAGTCTCGAGATTTTATCTGAGTTGGCAGGATGAAATTTATAGTCAGTAGTCTCCTTAACCAAAAAAATAATTTAATGAATAGTAATGCCACATGATAAAGTATGTGAAAATTTAAAACTATTTCACGCCACAACGTGCGTCGTAGCAACTGCAATTCCCGTAAGCGCTATTATACATTCACGGTCGCAACCGCAATTTAAAATCCTAGTTGATACCAATGAGTGTGAAAGCAACAAATAACCATAAGCACCGACGGTACCAGGGTGGCCCGTGGCCCCGTCGACCCCACACCGTAATTGTTTTATAGGTAGAATATTAATTCAAGTATATTATTTAATGATTTTATGTATTAATAGAAATATTAATATAAATATTAATTAGTTAAGAGTATTATTTTAAAGTATGCAATTTAATTTTATAATAATTAACATGGCTTTGTTTAGTAAAAAAAATAAATGGACATGGCTTTGTTTGACAAAAAGTAGCGAAAGCTGATTGAATTCTAATGTTAGATAAAATTAGCAATTGAGCTAGCATATAAATATAAAATGACATAGAAAAATATATTTAATTAATATTTGCTTTTTTCAATTAAGATAATAGGTGTAAAATTAGAATAAAAAATAATAAGTTATAAGCTCATGAAAAATGTTATCACATAAGTTTATTTTTTAATATGAACATACTAGTATAAGTTATAAGCCCTACACATTTCTCGCTCGCCCTACACTTTTTGGTTTTTATCATTTTTGCTATTTAAATAGCGGACGTTATAAAAATGAGAAATTTTTGTAAGAGATTTTCTTTTGCCACCATATGCATTTCAATGCAATACGACACAATAATATTTTACAATTATATTTCCTAATTATTATTGTTTTCACGACTTTCAAGTAAGTCCTCAAATTTTTTAAAGACAATTAAAAATCACATTATATATCTCGGACTTGAATCCTCTTCTTCCACATTCCTCTCCATCTCTCTCTCTCTCTCGTAGCTCTCTATCTTTCTCTAATTTCGCTATCTCATCATTATAAAATCATTTTATAATGAGGAGAGAGAGATATAGAGAGAGTGAGAGTGAAATTAAGCCTTTGTTTGGTACGAGAGAAACAAAACATAGAGAGGTAGAAAAGAGAGAAATAGAAGAGAAGTTGAAATTTTCTTTTGTTTGACCATGAGAGAAATTGAGAAGAGAGACTAATATTTGATGGGTTTCATGTCTTTTTGTTTAATCTCCACTTTTGGAAAGAAGCGGAGGAGAGAGAATGAAAATTGGACATGATGGGTCACATACTAGGAAGCTCCGATACTTTAAAAATGGCGAAGTATCGTGTTCGATACGTGTCTGATACCGATACTGGTTCGATACTCTCCGATATTATTTTTTTACAAAAATAATTACCGACACGTGTCGGATACTTCTTCGATACACGTATCAGAGAAGTATCGGGAAAATAATGTTTTTTTATGATAGAAATGGAGGAGATGAGATTGATACAATTTGTATTTCCTCTTAAATAGTTAATGTTAAAGTATGATGTTTTTTACGGATTGACAACCATGTGTTTTTTGAATGGTACCGATGATGTTTTGTTTTTTGAATAGTAATAATTATCCTTTTGAGTAGTACTTAATTAACTTGAGATATGTAATTGTCCCTTGTTTGCTCAGTTTGAGTAATTTGAATGTTAATTTATTATCTTTCTCGATTTTTGTTATGTTTATATATTGTCTATTTGTATATTTAATTTTAAATTTATTTTTAAATAACGTATCGCGACCGTATCGTATCGGGAATTTTAAAAAAATTCCTGTATATCGTGTCACGTATCCGGGCTTCATAGGTCACATATGTCCACATTAAAATAACTAAATTATATTAAAATGAAAATAAAATGCAAGGATTTTATTGGCTTTTCACATTTCTCTCTTTCTTAATTCTCTTTTTTCTCTTGTACCAATAATAATCAATACCTCAAATATATTCTATTTCTCATCTTTTTCTCTCTTCTTACACTCTTTTACCTATTTCTCTCTTCTCACTTTCTTCTCACAACCAAACACACCCTAAGAGAGAGAGAGAGATAGAGTTAGGAGAGAGATGGAGAGGAATGTGGAATGAGAGATCCCCATATTGTAGATGATTGTTAATCGTTTCCCCTTGCTAGTGCGCCATTTTTTCCATCTACTTGCAAGTTTGGTTTGTCAATGAGTTTAACAAAATCGCATTTAAGTCATCGTGATTTCAACAAATTCACCATAATCCCAAACATGCACTACAATCAGTTTCTGCCCTTTTCAGAAACACTTTAGAAACTTTTTTTTATTTGTACTTTTTAGAAGTAAACAAATGAAAACAAAAAGCTGATTGTCAATTGATTTGATACTACTCTACATCAAACTCTTACCTCCTAATATAGTAGTAAACCCCAGTTGAAGATTTAGCAGTGAAATGAAAAGTCATAGTCAGAAGTCATATATAAGTTGTGCCTAATACCAGCTACTAATGTTCATGCTAATATGTATATGCATCTTCAAGACAAGACCACACACATGATGCCACAAAACACGGGTATTTAGTTCTTCTGAAACACTAGTGAGGGTCCCAATTGGTCATTCAGGTTCCTTCCTTTAAAGAACCGGTCAAGTATCAACTAATAATGATGTTAAAAACCTACTACTCATTCAAAAGTGTGGTAGAAGAGGACGGCGTTACAGAACTCATGCGGCACCTAATTCTCTAATTATCTAGTAATATACATTATATTACACAACCTGCAAGAAAATCCTCTGCATACAACAATTTTCAAAAGGAACTTGCAACATAGGTTGCAGTGGTTTTTTCTGTTTGTCTTTAAACCGTACTTACTGCCTAGGTGCTGGTGACGTTGATGGATGGGTTGGCCCATAAAAAGGGGGCCTGTAAAATCCTCCAGTTGATGACTGTTGTTGCTGCTGCACTTGCTGGGCCTGTGATTGAGGTGATTGTGATGACTGAGCATTGGGCCTAGTTAACCCCATCGCAACGTGTGGAGGCAAAGGAGGTGGAGGTGGAGGTTGTAGGTTGTTGTTTGATCCATATCCGTAAGGAATTCCCCCGACCATCATTCCAGCAGATTGAACATACTGATTAGCTGGAGGATTCATCTGCGTATGTGGAGGGGGAGGGAATGCTGAAGAAAATGCAGCTTGTAATTGATTGGTTTGTGGTATGGATTGCATGGTTGGTGTTGTCAATGGCATATTTGCTGAAGAAGGTTGTTGTAAAGGGGCATAAAAAGAACTTTTGACATCAGAAACAGGCATTTGCGGTTCAAGTTTGAGTTTTTTCTCTGGATGGAAACCAGGTGGAGCCAAATCAAATTCAGCAGAGTTCAAGCTACCATTCTTGGAGGCAGCAGCTTCTTCAGCAGCAAGGGAAGAAAAAGCAGATGAAAGCATGAAAGCTGAGGATGTAGAGGCAGCAAGCCTAGCAGCAACAGCAGCTACTGTTGCTTTCATATCTTCCACGGTAGATTTTAGAGGAGGATCAAATGACATAGTAGGTTGGGTAAAAGAAGGCAGAGCCGTGGTGCTGTTTTGTTCAATAGATGGAATATTTTGTTCCATTGCCCTTGTGGCTTCCGTTACTTGGTTAAACCTCTTCCGGATACTGGCTACCCGCTCAATCTGATCTCTTGCAGCCTGCAAAACAGTAACAATTGTTTAAGTTATGGGATTTTAAATAAGAGGAGAGAAAATAATAAGAACTATAAATATTATAAATAATTACTTGATACTGGCTTGATACAAAAGACTAAACACTAACCCCCTATACATATACAGACACAAGCCTCTAATTCCTAAATAAGGAAATCAAGAAACAAATCTAAATAATATACAAACTAATCCTAAAGATAATCAAACATATTCTAAGATTAAGAACTGCTACTAGGAAATAAACTAAGATACTCTTCCTTTTTTTTCTTAAACCTCTGGTTCTCAAGGGAAGGGCACCCTGGTAATCCAGAGTTTCGACGGAGGTAAGTAAAGTCTAGCCAAAGGTTGTTCTAGTCAGGATTCGAACTTGGGTTCTCCCGAACGATTCGTCCTCAACTAAGTTCATTAACCATTTGAGATACTCAAATATAATATCAAAGATATTTTCTTATATTCTAACAAAAATTATCCAAGAATCTTTATTAACAAATACGCAGAATTTCAGAGCTCCTAAGTCTATTATGTCTAATGGCAAGGGGGATATTTAAAATTGTTTATCAGGGCTAAAGAACCAGCTAATTATAATTTCTATATGGTTTGCCCGTAAACCTTGAAGACAGCAGCAAAGTAATCTAGACTAAAAGGTATTTGGTTGGACAGAACTCTCATTTGGCATATCACTTGACTTGGGATAAGATTAGGTAGTTGGCCTACAGTTTCAAATTAGGTCAAACTCATTAATGGGAATAGAGCAAATATTCCAACACCAACACATCATCGAATATATCTTTGTGGCCCTAGCTAGACAACACTGTTTCATTTCAGATTGACTTCAAGTCATGAACTGCAATTCGAATCTTACCTATGTTGATAATAGAAGTCAACTACCAGATAAGAGAGTTTTGTCATGGCCGTCATTGGAATTTTTTCTTACCCTTGTCCCTCTTTAGATTGTTAACCATCCTCAATCTATCATCTCTTTGTGTCTCCCTTTTTACAAATTTCATCTCTTTGTTGTGAATCACACTGAGATGTATCTTCTCCGTGGCAATGGTTCTTGTTCTTGCTCCACAATGTTGAGGGGTAGTTAATGTTATTTTAATGGTTTATCCCTATCTACAACTAGTATCTTCTCTGTCACCATGGTTCATGATATCTAAAACTTAATCTTCATTTCAATTTTTTTGCTCCCAAGATCTAAAATCATGAAAACAATCCGAAAGTGGAATTGTGTGACGTGAGCACTGCCAGCACAGAAGTCCACCGTGTCACATTGTGGTTGCTCTCTTTCCAATATAACCACCAATTGAGAGCATCCTCTCTCATTTCCAGTGCAGCAACCACAAAAGTTTCGTCTCCTTCGGTACTCCAATCAAATGTTGGAATCATTTTCAAGAGCGACCCCACAGTTCCAAGTTCGGAACTTTGATAGCAATTATTAGGAACTGGTATTTTATTACAAAGAAGACAGATAGATTCCAATTAGAAAGATAGATCTCTATAGAACTTCGAGGGTCTACACCTCAAATACCTAAAGGCCCTAATTTTCTTAAATGACAACATTTTTTTCTCTACAACTCTCCAACTCTCCTCTAATTTGTGTTATGAATCTCATCGGATGTGATATGACCTAAAAAGGTGTTTATAAGGGAAAGGCATCTCTCACCGTACAAGCCAGTTTTATGTGGTTGAATTAGGTCCAACACTCCAACCCAATGACTAAGATGGTATCACTCTATCCTAAATTTGTTGGACCACGGGCAACCTGTTATCACGTACACTCCAATTGTCCAATTCTAGACGTGAGAGGTGTGTTGAGATCTCACTTTGAATGTGATATTACATGAAAAAGTCTTTGTGATATGAACCTAAGATGAAGGTTCAAGAAGAAAGAGTCTTTTCATGATTGAATTCAATTTTTCAAACAATTTTTCAAGGATTATTCTAGAACACAAATTAAGTGGGGTGCATATTTTATCTTACAGGCAGCTTTAGTGAAATTTAGTGAGGCCCAACCCAAATTCAAAGAAAAAACTTAGTGCCGCATTTCTCCTATTTACCTCACTAACTCGCCCACTAATTATTTATCTTCTCAACATGATTCAAATCAGTTAAAGAAGGAAAAACCAGCTCAAGGGACAAACTTTTGACTCTTTGCTTACAGCTTCCAAGAAGACAGAGACGAGGAAGAACAGCATAAAAGAACAGATAAACCACTCCAAGTAACTTCTTAAGCTTTTTGTTCCATTTAAGATACAGATGAAGACCACAAGGTGCAAAAGAGTGGGAACAAAAAAGAAATCATGCGAACAATGTGTTTTTGTAAACTTAACTTTATAGCAACGTGAGAAGAAAGACGGGTACATAACACACAGACAATTTTTATGATTTAACTATTACAAAAGAATCTTAAAACACCAGAATATGTAAATACAATAATAGCCCCAAGGAATATCCTCCTTGGTGATTTTATTCTTTTGATGCACCATATATAAACAATAATGAACTCCCAGGAAATAATCAAAAGAAAATGATAGTTAGAACAAATACTTTCTATTATTTTAGTAATTATTGAAATTAAATTCACAAAATCCTCAAGCTAGACAATGTATCACTAGGTCAAAGTTAACAAAAAGTTGGCCTGATTCTTCATTATTGTAATATACATAGTACATCAAGATACAACAACACTTAGAAATACAATATATTAGTGGGGAAATATAATATTTTACATATGGAAAAAGAGCAGAAACAGAGATAGAAGACAGATTCTTACCAGCAATTGAGAGTGAACAAGTTCTTGCCTTGATTCCTGAAAAAACTAGAGATTAGCAAGCAGCCATCAATTGCTTTTCTTTGAATATAAGCAAATTTAAAATAATGATTGCACCTGTTCCTGCAGTGCTTCTTTAAGCTGGGAAAGCAAAGTAGCCCTGGCAGCCTCAGCATTTTCAAGTTGCACCGTATATTGTTTAAGCTTTTTTTCTTGCTGTTGCAAATCATCAACCAAAGATAATCCCGGCTGATTTCCTGAAGTTACAAGTAAATTGATTAATTAGTGAAACTCATGCACTAAAAATCTAGTCACAACTAACTATAGCAAGGATTTAAGGTAGTGCTGCAACTTTATGTTACTAATTATTTGGACTAAGGGTCTTTGCGGGTCTGTTTTAGCCAAACTCGTTGCCCAATCCAATCAAACTTAATTTTTTTGGGTTGGGTGCAAAACCTGTATTTTTTATGTCAAACCCGACCCAGCCCAGTGGTGAGTGGGTTGGTTTGGGTTGGATGAACGGGTCATTAGATAAAACTTATTAAAATATTCCAAAAAAATATATAGTTAAATGACATTTTATTTCATGAAAATTTCAAAATATAGATAAAATTTAAACACTTGAATTTACATCAAACACTTCAAATATACTATGAAAATTTAAGATTTTAACACAAATTTTTTAAACAAGTTGGGTTCATGGGTTTGGAATCACAAACCCATTACATGAACCAAACCACTTGAGGTTTGAACAGGTTGATTCATAATGGACCTGAACTTTAATGGGTTCAAGTAAAATGCAGGTTGGGTTGGTTTGGGTCAGCAGGTTGAACGGGTCATCCGGACCTGTGAACACCCCTAACTTGGACTGTATTGAACAAGGAAAAATACTATTGCAAATTATATAACTATTGTTTGTATACAGTGTACACAGAGAGCCTGATGGTAATCAAGTTAGTGCACCCCATCACAGAACCAACTCTCTCTTTACTTTCTATCCATTGTTTCTCTTTTTTACTTTCTTTTCTACAATCAGTGCTTGGATATACAGCTTAATTTAGTGTTTCGGTATGTATTCAACAGAAGGTTTGGCAGTCGACAAAACAAATTGAATGAGAGAGAATTGCATAGAAGATATGGCGGTTATCAGGTACACTTTTTATTCCTTTGGCAATTTAGAGATCAAGGTTCAATGATGCGTGAAACTAGTTACTTGATATCATGTTGATGCCAACATCCTACGTTTCTGATGCTATATGATACTAAAATTGGCTTATAAAGTGAGGATTGTTCAAGCTTTATAAACACTACTTAGGTCATATCTCTAGTCGATGTAGAACTCAACACACCGCATTACGCTTAGATCTAGAAATCTGACAGGTGAACTAATGTGGGTGGAATAATAGTGATATCAAAAACTCTTATATCTTGTAAGGAAAAGGGCTGACCGCGATCATCGGGAAAACAATAGGATCTCTAACTCATTCATTTGTATTCTTTTTATACATTATTATTCAGACGATTCAAAAGAAAGCATGGCCAAATCACATTTGAAGCCTTTCATTATCGCCAAATAATTTTATAATTGGCATCGCTAACAAATGTTACATTATTACACTTATGTCTGCAAGGCATATATCTATTAGCTATGTATACCTATCACTATATATTTGAAATAATGTAAATAGAGTAGTTGTGATTGTATTGTATCATGTAAATATTATCCTAAAAAGGGTAATGATAACTTTTACACTTATTCTTATGATTCAATACATGTTTGTGACACACATGTACAGTGTGTGTCTACTGTCTAATAGAGCTATGTGGTAAAATACAGAGATAATAACTCATGTTTTCTAATTATACTCTCACAATATAGTATCTAAAGTTCTCTTAGAATTGCGAGTTGGGCCTAACTCAACCCTACAAAATCGGTTTGTGAGGTGAGGATCGCCTCTAACTTATAAACCTATGTTCAGGCCAACTCACATCCGATGTGGGACTTCTTAACAACTTCAATGAGACAACCCTAATATGTGAAACCAGGTGTGGAACAATACAGAGGGATTTACTCATCAAGGAATAAAAGAATGTGGAAGTTGTTCATTTAAAACAGATGGCATCAACCAATTGTGTATCACCCACAATGTTGAAGGCGTATTAGCATGAAACAAAATAAATAACAAAACGGTCTTTTCTTACAGCTATGCCATTTTGCTGGCCATGTCACTAACAAACGGAAAAATGATCTAATTATCTCCATTCGAAGAATCGCACACACATGCATTAATATAATAATAAATCAATCATAGACTTTCTCAAACACTTTTTGTGATTGATCCAATGTACATAATACATGAATGTGTGGTATATAATATATTGAAAGCACCAAATCCCTTTCTGAAAAAATGAGGGATCTGATTTCTACCAAAAAAGCATTTTAAAAAATTGCATTTTGTCGATGATAGAGGGACCCAGATTGCAATTAAACATTCATATTTCAAACAATATTTCAATTATGATAGCCATCTAACTATCACGTATGACCATCAAAAAATGGCTCAAAAGAACAACACTTGAAAAAAATCTATCATCAGATAATTCAGTCAAGAGTCAAGACAGGAAACATAAGTTCAATCTACTAGTCGTCTTACCTTGAGACAATGTATTTTCAACATCTTCTACAAGTTTACCCACTTGACATACAGCAGCATTACACTTGTTCAAGGCAGCTTCCTCATTAGGATGTTCTTCATTTATAGAATGCAATGCTGTTAGTATTTTTTCTGGCAAACATCCAATAGCTAGTTTCTGCAATGAAGATGACCAAGACACAACATACCTCAAGATCAAATATATCAAGACAAAACCGAATAGGTGAATAAATCATATATCAGACAGTACTGCAGCAAGTTGCTTACTAATCTCAATGAGTGGCCGTCCCTCTTAGCTATCTTGATAGGATTTGAATTCTTTCCATTGCTTGCAGATGATGGAAGGGAACTCTTGCCCATTATTTCATCCTTGAGACCCTGAGCCCGCGAACCAAAAACCTTTCTGGTTTCCCATATGTCAATCTAAACATAAGAGGGATGATAAATGGTTAGATGTTAGATCAAATTGCACGTATTCAAAGTGAGAATACACACACCTAATGAGATATAATTCCCTAGTAGATGGTGATAAGGATCACACCCAAAAAAAGAATAAAATTGATTTACTGCCATTATCACTCATTACAATTAAGATATTAGAAAGTATGAAAGAACGTTGCAATGGAGTTTCCCCTACAGCTGTAGACATTATTAAGATATTTGCAATACTTGTATGGGCTCTGAGCAAATGTAACCGAACAGCAGCAGCATTGCCAAAAAATTTAAAAGACCCAGACATAACTAACAAGACAGTTCATTTTCTGTGTGGTCGTGATTATTTTACAAGACAAAAATGAAAATTTTATTTTTACTTTGGTTTTAAAGAGTGTTGCGGTGAAACTCACACATGCTAAGTGTGGAGTATTATAGTATATAGAACTAGTGATACAAGTTATATAGAGTTAGCAAAACCGCATAACTAACTTTGCAACCAACGGTGCTGAGTCAGCACAGTTGCAACAGACTTGGTAACCCGCCCCCAACACATCAAATGCCCCCGCACTTAGATTTTGCTTAGGTGGTGGTTGGCTTCCCTTCCCAATGAGTCATTGTTTTTGTGTTTGGTTTTTGGGGTAGGCGTGTTTCTTTTTTCGCCCCTACTTGTGCAGTGGTGTGTATTTTTCTTCTCTTTGTCGGGTTCATCTTGTGCCGCAGTTTAGAGTCTTATTAATATATTTAGCCGTTCACAAAATATAAAAAAATAAAAAAATAAAAAATAACCACAACCTTTTACCATCTCAGATGTACTTGTGGGACAAAAAAATGACAATTCTATTATTAAATAAGATGAACTTTTACACTTATTATAGGCTGAATATGAACAGAAGAACATAGCCGGGGGAACACCGAGTAATATTAGGATGATCAAAATGTTGCTAAGCAAAGTTGTTTCATCTGTTGCTAAATGAAATAAATGTTACTTCACTCTCTTCAGATCAGAATGTGTATGGTGCACCTTCTTATCAACTTTTTGCTTACATGAAACCATTTTGGAAATTGTATTTATATAATGATTTTAATACTCTACTGTTTATGTTTCTTTTACTTCCATATAATACATCCTCCTATACCCGTGGACCTTTGTTCTAGAAAATTCATATACGTTACCAGTAGTCATGACCATAGCCATGCCACAATGAGCATATTTAGGACAGTATGAATGCAAAAAAAAAAAATAGGAAAGATTTATACATCTAGAAGAACATAAAGAGTTATATAGAGAATGTGCTGCAGAAGTAAATGTGCGTCATTATCAAAAACATTTAAAAAAAAAAAAAATCAAACAAATCATAGAGAATATATAGAGTAGGTTTTTCAATCTGAAAGTCCATTTTTTCAACCATAGCAGTTCGGTTCAATGTCCATTCTAACGAAACCCAAAAAAAACAAACAATAAAAAACACCCAAGGCTAACCCACAAATCTATATCGTTGTTACAAACTTGAGCAAAGAATGAACACATTTACTGTACCCCAAGCATTTTAATACAATTGATTAACAGGACTTATGACAAGTGAGAATGAGACTTACAAGTCTGATTACTGATTTCTTTCCCCGTTCATCACTTGCATAAACACGCTTGAGAGCTGATGGAAGAACTTTCCAGAATTCATTAACGAACTCAGTTCCTTTCCGCTTACTATTTTGCAAGATGTCATTAGCCAAGTTCAGAAAAGGGACGCGCTGATCTTTCTGGGAAGAACTGAACAATTTATTCCATGTTTCAACTATATCTCTTGCTCTCTTCGGGTGAGAAACACACAACCGGGATACCGCTGAATGGAAGTTTATAAGAAATACATTTTGCAAATACATCAATCAAATGCAATCCAAATAGGAGCAAATCATGAGAAAAAAATGGATTTGGATCCTCTCCTTTTTTTTCTCTCCAATTCCCTCTCCAATTCTATCTCTCTCATCATTTCTTCTCTCTCATCATCATTTATTTATTTTTTATTTTTTATTTCTCTCTCTTCACACTCACAAAACAATGAATTGGAGAGGAAATTGGAGAGAAATCATAGGAGAGGATCCAAATCCGAAAAAAATATATATGATCAAAATCAAAACTAATATTACTGTCAGAAAGTTATTTGATTAGGGAAAATTACTGAATTAGGCAATATCTATTGCCATTTACCAAAATACAGGATGGATCCTGCATATTGATAAATCTGGTGCAGAAGACTAATTGCTGATATTACAAGGGTCAGTTAGTCTTGTAGGTATAAAGGAGGAAAAGGAACTGAAAAAATAAAATGTGCAAACTGCATTTGAGATAAAAGACAGGACCAAATTGCAAATTAGACAAAATTGAGGCCCAACTGCTTTTCAGCTGAAAAAGTAAAATGTGAGCTAAATTGTGCTTGAAAATAAAAGTGAGGACCTCATTGCAAATTGGACAAAAATTGGGGCCCAACTGCTTTTGAAAGAGCTTTTTAAATGGGTAGCAGAAGCAGCAGACAAAAGAAAATGCTGACAGGTCAAGAAACTAACTATAAATGATAAATGGGATGAGGATTACAAATAGTATGTGTCCCTTTGTGAATAGTATAAGTATAAACGGGTTAATCAGTGACTCGGATGGAGCCAAAGTAGGGTCAGACAAGAGACAAAACAAGTTTCTCTTTGGTGGCAACTTCCTTCATTGGTGCATAATGAGAACGACGATGATACATAATAATACGACGTGGAGTAGGAGGAATAAAAGGAATAGGGGACTTTGACATATCCAAAGCTGACAAATCACTCTGACAAATGGAACTGAATAAGGAACAAGTAATGCCTAGGAAACAACCTCTAATGTCACCCAAGATATACAGAAAGAGGTAGCCTAAAAACATGATATATCAGAATATAAGAGATGAATTGGAGGGGAATAACATATGTATCATTTCTTTGCTTGAGAAAAGGTACGAAAAATGCCCTTCATATCACAAGACAGAATCTTATAAAAACCTGGTGTCAGATTGTGAACAAAACAAATAGAACCGAAGCAAAGACACTCGGAGTCTTGGAGGAATAATGAAAAGTTGATCCTCGGGAAACGACATGAAATGTTACTTTATAGTTCAAAGAAGAAGTTGGCATTCCATTTATCAAAACCAACAATAAGCACAACATCATCACAAAACTTTAATTTGTGCATTGTGAGTAAAAGTGCACAAGGAGTTTGAATCAAATAATGGTGTTTGCTTTCTAACATTTAGTGATGAATATGTGGGCAAGTGAATTGACAGTAAAAATTTTTTTTTTTTTTTTTTGCATTATCACAATGCAAAATGCAAATTGAATGCCCAAACTAAGTTTAAAATTTATTTTAAAAAATTTGAAAGATACTAAAGAACTCTAAGCATTCTTTCATTAGAAAAAAATCAAGGTACTGCTTTAAAAACCAACAATGAAATCAATAAGGTAATTAAATCCTAAAATAGAACTAACATGACTTTAATCCCACATAATAGAATGAACATAGTCAATAGCTCCACGGAAGGTTTCATTGCCATAATATATATACCGAAGCTTGATAAAGCAGAGATAACAAAATGAACATTGTCAATAAAACAACCCAAACAAATTAAGAGGGGGAAATTTTGGATACATTCAATGCTTTGCTGTGAGTTGTTGAGTTTCCGCAATTTCTCTGTCAATACTTGTCCATCAAACGCATCGCTTGCCATAGTGCTTTGTGACAAGTTTTACATATCAGGGATTCTCCTATAATTCACACAAAATGGATATCAAATAAATAAGAGATTTGATGCATAGAATTAAAGAAAGGGGCATAACCAAAATTATGTATATCCATTGTTAAAAAAAGGCAACCAGCTTCGAATCAGCTTCTAATATTTATTATCCAAATAATAATGCGTTTGATGGATATTATTAGTAAAAAAGGATGAAAAAATAGCTATACGGAGGATGATATACACAGCAACAACAAAAAAGCAAAATACACAAAAGAGCATGGAAAATCAAGAATACAGAGGCATTAGAAATTAAGAACAAAGAAACAACCTAATGTCACAAAGCAAGTTGAAGGGAAAAATAGATAACCTTAAAGATGTGGGCATTCTGCTACTCGAACCAAATACAAATAAAAGGTATAAACGTTATCTAAACAATTTTAGCTGCCTTAATAAAAAACGCAGCAAAGTAAAAAAGCAGACCTGAGCTAACCTACATCCCCCCTAAAATAGAAGAATATGTTCCATTAACAAAAAAACACCTTTTAAATCAAGAAGTCAGGAACAACTAATTAAACTTTTCCCGGATTAGAAGATAGGGAAAAAGTACTAATTATGCAACTTGAGGATACTAGTTAAGGTCACTGCGAGCTTCCCCTAGTGAATAAGGTATAGTATAGTACCATGCATTTATTCAATTGAAACAATATGAAATCAACCAGTGTAAAGGATGACATCTCACAACAACTGATATGAAGTGAGAGTAGAAAATTTTGTGCCACAAGACCAAATGTCATCTGATTCTTCTTATGAAATAAAAAGATGCAGTTAGAATTTAGAACTGTCACAGCACCGAGCACTCTCCCTCTCTCTTAATCTCACCAATGTAAATTCAACATTTATATCCATCTATATCGAGAATAGCGAGGAAATTAAGGAGTACTTTCCAATCGGTGATTTCTTTCTAGTGACTAACATATAGGGACTGAGCTACGTTGTTAATCCTGCAGGTAGGTGCCCTCACTTTCCTTTTAAACTTCTACTACCATACATATGTTGCTACTCTACATTTTTTTTTTTTTTTTACTGCATATGTAATATAAATTATAATAACCTTTATAATATATCAATATGCATGCACGACATTTAAAGTCATTCTCTCCTTTGTTTCTTTGCTTCTTTTTATATCTAAAATGAATTTATTTAGTTATTATTTTAAATAACAAATATAGAATTCTACATGATTATTATTATTATTATTATTATTATTATATATTTTGAAACATTTATTTTATTCTCTTAATTTTAGGAATAAAAAAATCACAAAACTAATTGTAACATTTATATTTATATATTAACATGCATTAAAAATAATTATAAATTGGAAAATGCTAACTAGTGCCCAGGGGCACTAGTTAAGGAGCTAAATAAGGTATGAATGCATTGGAACTTGTGTAATCTATTTTTTGTAAGTAAAAAAAATGCTCTTTTCAATACAAAAATTACTCCTTTTGGTATTCTTAACTAGTGCCCCGGGGGCACTAGTTAGCATGACCCTTATAAATTTATATGTAAATAATGCCCGCACTACTCAAAAGTTCTAGCTCCATCACTAATAACATAAAACAAAAATCTTTTTTCCTCTCCTTATTGTATATGGAATAAAGAGACGAAGCAATACCACTGGTTATGTTTCATAGATTACATTTAAGTATTTACCATCCGAAGAATATAAATCAAAAGTGGTGCAAACCATGGTTGTCAGGATCGAGATCCCACTAAAGATCGTGAGGGTATAGAAAGATCGTAAATCGTAGGATCATAACAAGGATCGTAAGATCCCACAAATTTTCTTAAAACATAAAAACTTCATTAATATTAAACATAATCTCAAACATAAAACTTCAATAATCTTAAACATAACCAAAATAGAACATAGAACAGAGGGATACGTTTGATGAATAGGGATAGGATGCAAGGCTCAATGAAAAACTAGCAGATTTGTATTAAGTAACAACCGATTCCCCAAGTTACCCTATTTTCCTTCATTTACGATGCAAAACGTGCACCTTTGTAGGTGAATCGGTTTGTTTTCCTCTTTTTCTGAACCGGGTCAAAACAGAGCAAACCGGGTCGGGTCGGGCACGGAACAGGTTAAATGAAACTGACCCATTAGGAAACGATGAATTTGACGCGTGGAAGATCGCTGCTTTCACGCTTTTACGATCTTGCTCTGCGCGTTCTACGTTTCTTGCGCTTTTTCAAACGCTCCGGCACGGTGAGTGATCCCCAACACGTAAGATCTTGGGAGTTATCTCCCGATCTTGACAACCATGGTGCAAACCACAAAACCAGTGCATTCATTTTAATATCAATCATATATAATTTTGAAAAGGGAGTATCTTGATAAGTATTCAGTAATAAAAGCTTTTAAAATAAATTTCATAATCTATAAAATACGATCAACACCTAATAAATGAGTGGAGGGTAAATTACATAATCTTAACTATTAATGAGAAAATCAAAGAACGATATTTCAATACACTCATGATTTGTTAGGCATTTACGAATAACAACCATTTATTCAAGCATCAATTGTCGACATTATTTACTTCACACTCCAGAGTTAGTTGCAATCACTAGAGAAGTCAGAATATTTTTTTTGGATACTAGAGGAGTCAGATTCAAAAGAAGAAGAAAACACAGTCAAATTAAAAGTCTGTTATCATGTAGGAGTGTAAGTCCCTGTTTGGATAAACAACTTAGTTTGCATTTATAGGATAAGCACTTATCATATAAGCTCATATGAACACGCTACTTCCATTACACAAGTTAAAATAAAGTCAAATTATTTATAACTAATAAGTTGTTTTCATACGTTATGTTTTCTTGGAAAACTTATTGAAGTAAGCTGAAAACATAAAAACAACTTATGTAGTTCTTCCTAACTGTCTCACAAGAGTCTAAGTACAACAGACTTGAGTTTCAGTTAAGGTCAAATCCATCGGGGGTATTCGAGTTCAAACTCAAACTAAAAACAATCTTTGTCCAGACTTCATTCACCTCCCGCATAACTCGGAATTAAGGGTTCATTTCCCTAGGAACGAGAGGGTTAAAACACATAAAATTTCAAACTTAAAATGACTAGATATATAACTACAATTGTTGTGTGTATATTAACTTAAATTAAATTTTAACGATATATACAATTTATTACTAACATTGATTTGCACTAACCTATAACTACAAAATCAACTAAACTTGCCTATAATCTTTCAAAAACCTACTATTACATCAATACATCCTAATGTAACCAAAGAGTTTATTTAACCTAAAATTTAAGATTTTGCGCTAAGAAAACTAAAATAAACATTTTTTACATAGCTCAAGAGCTGATTGAAGAAATATACGGTTACGAATAAACGAAACAATGAGAAATTTGAAATGGGAGTGAAATTGAGTTTGGAATCGAAAAGTAAAAACCCTATGAAGAAGTGAAGTAGTGCTAGGGTTAGATCCAGAAGAGGACTTACGAGGATTTTGTGAGATTCTGTTGACGACGTCGTTTAGTTCCTTGTTGTTGATTCTGCTGGTACTGCTTGTTTTTTGACGGAAGGGGTTATGAATGAATGAAGAAAAAGATAATAATCCAGTAATGTGTTTCAAAAAAATAGGGAAAAGGGAGAAAATATTTTTCAATTTGTTTACTTCATTTTATTTTGTTACAAATTTCATTTTATTTTATTCAAAAAATTTCATTTTATTTTATTGGCTTAATTAGTATTTTAATCCTTAAATATATTTATGGTTTTATATTGATCTCTTAAAGAAAAGAAGTTTTATTTTGAATCACAATATTCCTTTGTTAATTTGTTTTAATTTTAACCGTTTGATCTTTTTGTTAAATATGTAACAGTAAAATTTGCATGTCTACTGAATATAATGGTGAACCATCATCAAGAAAATATTTCTCTTTTTTTTTTTTACCACAACAAACTAACATAATTTATTATTCAAAAGAGTAGCAATACATCAAGGGACCGAATCAAAGATACGGCGACTATACAAAAAAAAGACCGCTCTAGCTAGGGAATGGGCAACCTTGTTCGTTTGTCGCCTAACATACTTAACTTCAAAGTAATTATTCATACAAATCAAAGATTAAATATGAAAAACCAAAATACTAAATTCAGATATGCCGACTTGACTAGAGGAAATTGCATCCACCACTATCTTTGAATCGCTTTCAAAAATGACATGGAAAAGCCTCGAGATATCATCTCCTCCGTTGCTTCTAAAATGGCTAATGCTTCTCCTTCCAAAGTATTGAGTGTTGAATTCATTAAATCGGTTCCAGCAAACACCAGCCCCATCCAGCAGCTCCTTCCCTCATGTAAAAACTAGCATCCACATTGCATTTAAAATACTCAAAAGATGGTGGCTGCCACTGAACTTCACTACCAGCTGCTGCAAATTGTATTTCGAGCTGTTGTTGATGTTGGAACAGCCTATTAATTGTCATCCAATGCTGCCAATAATTCACCGCTTTGAATAAGAGAAAATATTTCTCTTATTCTTCCCTTCTTCTCTCTCTTGTTTTTCATCTTTATCAATCAACATCATCCATCTTCATCGAACAAACCATTAAAAAAAAAAACTAACCTCAACACCATCACATTCAAATTCAATTTTCACCAAATACTCAATACCATCGCATTCATATTTCTCTCTTCAACTTAGTATCCTCCCGTCTTCGTCACTTCAATTCAATTTCTTCCATCCTCAACCAGTGGCGGATCCAAGACTCTAGGTCGGGGATGCAGACTATTTAACTTTAATAAATAAATAAAAATTGGTAAATATTAATATGTGGACGTCTTTGACACATTAAGAAATTAAATATAGTAACATTATTGTAAATAAATAATCATGCATTTAATTTTTTTTTTTTAAATTAATACAAAATTTGACCAGTGCTCAAATTGATGAATACCACTGAATTACTATTTGAATTTGAACTAATAATGGTGAATCACTAGTTGTACCGCATGAACCAATATACATTAATATCTCTTACAATGTTGACAAATTTTGATTTACCTCTCTCTGGTTGACTTTTTATTGATGTGACAGTGATTTTTTCCCTCGTAGAAAACTATTTAAACAAAAAAATATAATAATAATGAAAAGAAATCTCAACATAAAACTGAATAACCAAAATTGAGTTTAGTATTCGCATTTGGTAGCTTCCACTATTCTCACCTACCTTCTCCCTGTCTTTCTCTTTTCCACTTCAATTTCCCTTTTCCTTCAACAACAACAACGAAAAAACCAAACATTAAAAAAAAAATGGGATTCTACACAACAATAACCGACGAAATAACATTCTACACAGGTCTATCTCCAACAGCTTTCTTCACAATTGCATTCTTAACTGTCATAGTTTACCGAACTGTTAGTTCCATGTTTGTTTCTGCTGAAGATTTCAATAAACCACCGGTTGTTTCGGCTCGGTTTGGTTCCGGTTTTGATGTAGCTGAACCGCCAAAAAAACCGGTTCAGGTTGGTGAAATTACGGAAAGTGAGTTAAGGTTGTATAATGGGTCTGATTCAAGTAAACCTATCTTGATTTCTGTTAAAGGACAGATCTATGATGTCTCTGAGGGCAGGTAATTTCAGTTATTTATTTATTTTTTTGCATTGTGATGTGGAAATTGTCTTTTTTTATTACTGAATTTGGAAATTGTGATTTTAGAGTGGTCGGTTTGCATCGACTTATTTGAGTTTATTTAGGTTTTAACAAACCAATCGTTAGTTGGTTTGGTGGTGATTGGCGCTGAACTTGGTAGAAAGGATCACGGTTCGATCCCCTCAACTGGGATTGAGAGGAGGCTGGAACCACTTGATATCATAATTGACCCAGTACCAGAATTTAACTTGTGGTGAAAACAAAAAAAGAATAGCGGATATGTGATAAACTAGCTTATAGCCATAACTTACTAAGCGATTGAACTTGGAAATTGTGAATTAGAGTGGTTCGTTTGCAGATAAGTGATAAACTAGCTTATAGCCAATAACGTATAAGATAACCGATTGAATTTATAGTTTTTTAAAATTAATGGTGGGACTAACTTATGCTTGCAAATTAATGGTTGGACTAGCTTATGCTTGCAAATTAAGTTTTTTTAATCCAGCTTGTTCAAAATAAAAGTTTTTTTAATCCAAACAGGGGCTAAGGGAATGTATAAGTGTTTGCTAATGTCATAAGAGAAACCAGTTTGTGGTAATGTGACATTCGTGTGAGATTCACGTAGAATGCCACATTTTTTTTGACGTGCTGTGTCGTAGGAGAAACCATTTTGATTGACAAATAGCAATTAATGGAATATATTTGTTGTTCATAAGTGAGAGACTATTTTTATGAATGCTCACAATTTCGAGAACTAATTTGTCTTTTCACTCGTGAGTTTCAAGAGCAGTATAGCATATAGGAATTTGAACAAATCGCTATTGTCCCACAATAGCTATTCAATACAAAATGTTGTCAAATAGTGGTCATAGTGACTATAACACTGTTGCGTTGTAAAATATGAACAAACTACTATTTTCTACGTTTTGCGATTGACGACACTGGGTGGTTCCTTGTTATATTAATGTAGCTTGAAATGTTTTCTCCCAAATGAGCTGATAGACTTAGCTTGATCATGTATATGCAGGAATTTTTATGGTCCAGGAGGATCGTATACAATGTTTGCTGGAAAAGAATGTAGCCGAGCCCTTGCTCTTCTGTCTTTTAAACCTCAAGATATTAACGGGAACCTCGAAGGTTTGGACGAGTCAGAACTCGCAATTTTAGAGGATTGGGAATATAAATTCATAGACAAGTATCCAAAAGTTGGCCAGCTTGTTCCGGACCAAAGAACTCAGCAAATCGAGCATAGTCAAGAAGACAATTTGAACCTTAGTAATTAATGAACGACAAGAGCAAGCAGAATAGGAAGCTGTTGTGTTGTGTAATTCTCTCGTGTTAAAATTTCACATGACATGTGAAAATTTTGTATATATGTATTTCTTCATAAATATGTATAGAACCTTTACCCTATTGAGAAGTATTGAAGAAAAACTAAGATACATAACTTTCACATTACAAGTTTGTGTGAAATTTTGACTTGAGAGAAAATATATTCTTGTAATTCAGGGAGTGTTGTACCTTGAAAACTGGCTGACTTAAGTACTATGTTGTCAAATAGCGGCACGGCAGAATTTTATCAAACCAATATTGTTCGTTATTTTGGACAAAGTGTTGTCAAATATAGCTACAAAAGAGCATACATAGAGGTGATGTGCTAAATGAGTTCAATTGTATATCAATTGAGAGAGCCTTTGAACATAGCTTATATTAAACTTATCTTATGAGATATTAGAAGAACTTATATAAAAAAGTAGTTTTTGATATGCTCGCTAACCATTTGAAGCTTATTCGAACTAAGCTTATCAAGGTATCAAGAAGATCAATTAAAAACGATGAACTAAACTAAGCAAGACAATGCTCAAATAAAATCACATTGAAACCTCCTTCACAAGCCAAGTTAGCCAATACATGACTAGCAAATTCTAACTTCGCAATCAATACGAAACATACTGCAAATATTATGCATTAAACTCCAACTGACAATGATCCTCCATTTTGAGATGCAAGATTCGATAGCACCACTAATGAATCAACATGAAGCTCCCCTTGATCGTATAATTTTTATTGTGTTATTTTAAGTTTTAACACACAATTTCTGACGCTATATCTCGACACTGTATATCATTGAGTGAAAATATTAATTTTAATAAAAGAACAATAATTTTAAAACTTCTAAATCGTATAAATATGCATTGTTTGTGCTTCATACTTGTTTTAAGAAAATTATCAATTTTTATTTCAAAAAGCTTTAATTGCAATTTAGTCCTCAATTTCAATAAATTTTGAAACTTTTCCTCCAAAAAATTGCCACGAGAGAAACAAAAAAGACAAAGAAGAGGTCACAAACACAGCCACGACTCAATTCTTCGCGCCATGAATAACTTCTTCCCTTCCATTTTCACTCACCACTTTCCCGAGAAAATTCCCCCCGAGAAACTCCAAGAAAATTAAACAAAAAAAACCCTAAAAACAAAATTTTATCCCAAATCAAATCAAATCCACACATACAAACACCATATCAATGGATCATTACAAGGTTCTAGGTTTACACAAAACAGCTTCAAAAGAAGAAATCAAAGCAGCATTCAAAAAATTAGCGTTTCAATTTCATCCAGATAAACATTCTCAATCACCAAAATCCGTTAAAGACAACGCTACACTTCGATTCAAGCAAGTTTCTGAAGCATACGAAGTTCTCATGGATGATCGTAAACGCGCCGATTACAATTACCGGTGGCGATCCGGCGCCGGAAGACAAAGTTCCGGTGCCAGTGCTGGTGGTAACTATTATTACTCTCAGTATAGTTATGGACATGGTAGAAGTGGCAGTGGTTATGAGTATAAAACTAGGTCTACTGGTGGTGGAAGTGGTGGTTTTGCGTCGAAGTTTGAAGTTTTTATTCGGATTTTGGCGTCGAAATCTTCTCTTCTTAATCTTGGATTTGCAGCGTAAGCCAATCTTTTGTATTCTTATTATTGTTATTAATTTTTTGTTAATTACAATTGTTGTTGTTAATTGCTGTTAATTCTAGTTTAATTTTTGAATTATGGATTTTTGTTCTAGTGAACTAAAACGATTTACCGAATTTGGGTCGAGCTAAGGGTAGTTTATACACCAATGTAAATTCAACATTTATATCCATCTATATCGAGAATAGCGAGGAAATTAAGGAGTACTTTCCAATCGGTGATTTCTTTCTAGTGACTAACATATAGGGACTGAGCTACGTTGTTAATCCTGCAGGTAGGTGCCCTCACTTTCCTTTTAAACTTCTACTACCATACATATGTTGCTACTCTACATTTTTTTTTTTTTTTTACTGCATATGTAATATAAATTATAATAACCTTTATAATATATCAATATGCATGCACGACATTTAAAGTCATTCTCTCCTTTGTTTCTTTGCTTCTTTTTATATCTAAAATGAATTTATTTAGTTATTATTTTAAATAACAAATATAGAATTCTACATGATTATTATTATTATTATTATTATTATTATATATTTTGAAACATTTATTTTATTCTCTTAATTTTAGGAATAAAAAAATCACAAAACTAATTGTAACATTTATATTTATATATTAACATGCATTAAAAATAATTATAAATTGGAAAATGCTAACTAGTGCCCAGGGGCACTAGTTAAGGAGCTAAATAAGGTATGAATGCATTGGAACTTGTGTAATCTATTTTTTGTAAGTAAAAAAAATGCTCTTTTCAATACAAAAATTACTCCTTTTGGTATTCTTAACTAGTGCCCCGGGGGCACTAGTTAGCATGACCCTTATAAATTTATATGTAAATAATGCCCGCACTACTCAAAAGTTCTAGCTCCATCACTAATAACATAAAACAAAAATCTTTTTTCCTCTCCTTATTGTATATGGAATAAAGAGACGAAGCAATACCACTGGTTATGTTTCATAGATTACATTTAAGTATTTACCATCCGAAGAATATAAATCAAAAGTGGTGCAAACCATGGTTGTCAGGATCGAGATCCCACTAAAGATCGTGAGGGTATAGAAAGATCGTAAATCGTAGGATCATAACAAGGATCGTAAGATCCCACAAATTTTCTTAAAACATAAAAACTTCATTAATATTAAACATAATCTCAAACATAAAACTTCAATAATCTTAAACATAACCAAAATAGAACATAGAACAGAGGGATACGTTTGATGAATAGGGATAGGATGCAAGGCTCAATGAAAAACTAGCAGATTTGTATTAAGTAACAACCGATTCCCCAAGTTACCCTATTTTCCTTCATTTACGATGCAAAACGTGCACCTTTGTAGGTGAATCGGTTTGTTTTCCTCTTTTTCTGAACCGGGTCAAAACAGAGCAAACCGGGTCGGGTCGGGCACGGAACAGGTTAAATGAAACTGACCCATTAGGAAACGATGAATTTGACGCGTGGAAGATCGCTGCTTTCACGCTTTTACGATCTTGCTCTGCGCGTTCTACGTTTCTTGCGCTTTTTCAAACGCTCCGGCACGGTGAGTGATCCCCAACACGTAAGATCTTGGGAGTTATCTCCCGATCTTGACAACCATGGTGCAAACCACAAAACCAGTGCATTCATTTTAATATCAATCATATATAATTTTGAAAAGGGAGTATCTTGATAAGTATTCAGTAATAAAAGCTTTTAAAATAAATTTCATAATCTATAAAATACGATCAACACCTAATAAATGAGTGGAGGGTAAATTACATAATCTTAACTATTAATGAGAAAATCAAAGAACGATATTTCAATACACTCATGATTTGTTAGGCATTTACGAATAACAACCATTTATTCAAGCATCAATTGTCGACATTATTTACTTCACACTCCAGAGTTAGTTGCAATCACTAGAGAAGTCAGAATATTTTTTTTGGATACTAGAGGAGTCAGATTCAAAAGAAGAAGAAAACACAGTCAAATTAAAAGTCTGTTATCATGTAGGAGTGTAAGTCCCTGTTTGGATAAACAACTTAGTTTGCATTTATAGGATAAGCACTTATCATATAAGCTCATATGAACACGCTACTTCCATTACACAAGTTAAAATAAAGTCAAATTATTTATAACTAATAAGTTGTTTTCATACGTTATGTTTTCTTGGAAAACTTATTGAAGTAAGCTGAAAACATAAAAACAACTTATGTAGTTCTTCCTAACTGTCTCACAAGAGTCTAAGTACAACAGACTTGAGTTTCAGTTAAGGTCAAATCCATCGGGGGTATTCGAGTTCAAACTCAAACTAAAAACAATCTTTGTCCAGACTTCATTCACCTCCCGCATAACTCGGAATTAAGGGTTCATTTCCCTAGGAACGAGAGGGTTAAAACACATAAAATTTCAAACTTAAAATGACTAGATATATAACTACAATTGTTGTGTGTATATTAACTTAAATTAAATTTTAACGATATATACAATTTATTACTAACATTGATTTGCACTAACCTATAACTACAAAATCAACTAAACTTGCCTATAATCTTTCAAAAACCTACTATTACATCAATACATCCTAATGTAACCAAAGAGTTTATTTAACCTAAAATTTAAGATTTTGCGCTAAGAAAACTAAAATAAACATTTTTTACATAGCTCAAGAGCTGATTGAAGAAATATACGGTTACGAATAAACGAAACAATGAGAAATTTGAAATGGGAGTGAAATTGAGTTTGGAATCGAAAAGTAAAAACCCTATGAAGAAGTGAAGTAGTGCTAGGGTTAGATCCAGAAGAGGACTTACGAGGATTTTGTGAGATTCTGTTGACGACGTCGTTTAGTTCCTTGTTGTTGATTCTGCTGGTACTGCTTGTTTTTTGACGGAAGGGGTTATGAATGAATGAAGAAAAAGATAATAATCCAGTAATGTGTTTCAAAAAAATAGGGAAAAGGGAGAAAATATTTTTCAATTTGTTTACTTCATTTTATTTTGTTACAAATTTCATTTTATTTTATTCAAAAAATTTCATTTTATTTTATTGGCTTAATTAGTATTTTAATCCTTAAATATATTTATGGTTTTATATTGATCTCTTAAAGAAAAGAAGTTTTATTTTGAATCACAATATTCCTTTGTTAATTTGTTTTAATTTTAACCGTTTGATCTTTTTGTTAAATATGTAACAGTAAAATTTGCATGTCTACTGAATATAATGGTGAACCATCATCAAGAAAATATTTCTCTTTTTTTTTTTTACCACAACAAACTAACATAATTTATTATTCAAAAGAGTAGCAATACATCAAGGGACCGAATCAAAGATACGGCGACTATACAAAAAAAAGACCGCTCTAGCTAGGGAATGGGCAACCTTGTTCGTTTGTCGCCTAACATACTTAACTTCAAAGTAATTATTCATACAAATCAAAGATTAAATATGAAAAACCAAAATACTAAATTCAGATATGCCGACTTGACTAGAGGAAATTGCATCCACCACTATCTTTGAATCGCTTTCAAAAATGACATGGAAAAGCCTCGAGATATCATCTCCTCCGTTGCTTCTAAAATGGCTAATGCTTCTCCTTCCAAAGTATTGAGTGTTGAATTCATTAAATCGGTTCCAGCAAACACCAGCCCCATCCAGCAGCTCCTTCCCTCATGTAAAAACTAGCATCCACATTGCATTTAAAATACTCAAAAGATGGTGGCTGCCACTGAACTTCACTACCAGCTGCTGCAAATTGTATTTCGAGCTGTTGTTGATGTTGGAACAGCCTATTAATTGTCATCCAATGCTGCCAATAATTCACCGCTTTGAATAAGAGAAAATATTTCTCTTATTCTTCCCTTCTTCTCTCTCTTGTTTTTCATCTTTATCAATCAACATCATCCATCTTCATCGAACAAACCATTAAAAAAAAAAACTAACCTCAACACCATCACATTCAAATTCAATTTTCACCAAATACTCAATACCATCGCATTCATATTTCTCTCTTCAACTTAGTATCCTCCCGTCTTCGTCACTTCAATTCAATTTCTTCCATCCTCAACCAGTGGCGGATCCAAGACTCTAGGTCGGGGATGCAGACTATTTAACTTTAATAAATAAATAAAAATTGGTAAATATTAATATGTGGACGTCTTTGACACATTAAGAAATTAAATATAGTAACATTATTGTAAATAAATAATCATGCATTTAATTTTTTTTTTTTAAATTAATACAAAATTTGACCAGTGCTCAAATTGATGAATACCACTGAATTACTATTTGAATTTGAACTAATAATGGTGAATCACTAGTTGTACCGCATGAACCAATATACATTAATATCTCTTACAATGTTGACAAATTTTGATTTACCTCTCTCTGGTTGACTTTTTATTGATGTGACAGTGATTTTTTCCCTCGTAGAAAACTATTTAAACAAAAAAATATAATAATAATGAAAAGAAATCTCAACATAAAACTGAATAACCAAAATTGAGTTTAGTATTCGCATTTGGTAGCTTCCACTATTCTCACCTACCTTCTCCCTGTCTTTCTCTTTTCCACTTCAATTTCCCTTTTCCTTCAACAACAACAACGAAAAAACCAAACATTAAAAAAAAAATGGGATTCTACACAACAATAACCGACGAAATAACATTCTACACAGGTCTATCTCCAACAGCTTTCTTCACAATTGCATTCTTAACTGTCATAGTTTACCGAACTGTTAGTTCCATGTTTGTTTCTGCTGAAGATTTCAATAAACCACCGGTTGTTTCGGCTCGGTTTGGTTCCGGTTTTGATGTAGCTGAACCGCCAAAAAAACCGGTTCAGGTTGGTGAAATTACGGAAAGTGAGTTAAGGTTGTATAATGGGTCTGATTCAAGTAAACCTATCTTGATTTCTGTTAAAGGACAGATCTATGATGTCTCTGAGGGCAGGTAATTTCAGTTATTTATTTATTTTTTTGCATTGTGATGTGGAAATTGTCTTTTTTTATTACTGAATTTGGAAATTGTGATTTTAGAGTGGTCGGTTTGCATCGACTTATTTGAGTTTATTTAGGTTTTAACAAACCAATCGTTAGTTGGTTTGGTGGTGATTGGCGCTGAACTTGGTAGAAAGGATCACGGTTCGATCCCCTCAACTGGGATTGAGAGGAGGCTGGAACCACTTGATATCATAATTGACCCAGTACCAGAATTTAACTTGTGGTGAAAACAAAAAAAGAATAGCGGATATGTGATAAACTAGCTTATAGCCATAACTTACTAAGCGATTGAACTTGGAAATTGTGAATTAGAGTGGTTCGTTTGCAGATAAGTGATAAACTAGCTTATAGCCAATAACGTATAAGATAACCGATTGAATTTATAGTTTTTTAAAATTAATGGTGGGACTAACTTATGCTTGCAAATTAATGGTTGGACTAGCTTATGCTTGCAAATTAAGTTTTTTTAATCCAGCTTGTTCAAAATAAAAGTTTTTTTAATCCAAACAGGGGCTAAGGGAATGTATAAGTGTTTGCTAATGTCATAAGAGAAACCAGTTTGTGGTAATGTGACATTCGTGTGAGATTCACGTAGAATGCCACATTTTTTTTGACGTGCTGTGTCGTAGGAGAAACCATTTTGATTGACAAATAGCAATTAATGGAATATATTTGTTGTTCATAAGTGAGAGACTATTTTTATGAATGCTCACAATTTCGAGAACTAATTTGTCTTTTCACTCGTGAGTTTCAAGAGCAGTATAGCATATAGGAATTTGAACAAATCGCTATTGTCCCACAATAGCTATTCAATACAAAATGTTGTCAAATAGTGGTCATAGTGACTATAACACTGTTGCGTTGTAAAATATGAACAAACTACTATTTTCTACGTTTTGCGATTGACGACACTGGGTGGTTCCTTGTTATATTAATGTAGCTTGAAATGTTTTCTCCCAAATGAGCTGATAGACTTAGCTTGATCATGTATATGCAGGAATTTTTATGGTCCAGGAGGATCGTATACAATGTTTGCTGGAAAAGAATGTAGCCGAGCCCTTGCTCTTCTGTCTTTTAAACCTCAAGATATTAACGGGAACCTCGAAGGTTTGGACGAGTCAGAACTCGCAATTTTAGAGGATTGGGAATATAAATTCATAGACAAGTATCCAAAAGTTGGCCAGCTTGTTCCGGACCAAAGAACTCAGCAAATCGAGCATAGTCAAGAAGACAATTTGAACCTTAGTAATTAATGAACGACAAGAGCAAGCAGAATAGGAAGCTGTTGTGTTGTGTAATTCTCTCGTGTTAAAATTTCACATGACATGTGAAAATTTTGTATATATGTATTTCTTCATAAATATGTATAGAACCTTTACCCTATTGAGAAGTATTGAAGAAAAACTAAGATACATAACTTTCACATTACAAGTTTGTGTGAAATTTTGACTTGAGAGAAAATATATTCTTGTAATTCAGGGAGTGTTGTACCTTGAAAACTGGCTGACTTAAGTACTATGTTGTCAAATAGCGGCACGGCAGAATTTTATCAAACCAATATTGTTCGTTATTTTGGACAAAGTGTTGTCAAATATAGCTACAAAAGAGCATACATAGAGGTGATGTGCTAAATGAGTTCAATTGTATATCAATTGAGAGAGCCTTTGAACATAGCTTATATTAAACTTATCTTATGAGATATTAGAAGAACTTATATAAAAAAGTAGTTTTTGATATGCTCGCTAACCATTTGAAGCTTATTCGAACTAAGCTTATCAAGGTATCAAGAAGATCAATTAAAAACGATGAACTAAACTAAGCAAGACAATGCTCAAATAAAATCACATTGAAACCTCCTTCACAAGCCAAGTTAGCCAATACATGACTAGCAAATTCTAACTTCGCAATCAATACGAAACATACTGCAAATATTATGCATTAAACTCCAACTGACAATGATCCTCCATTTTGAGATGCAAGATTCGATAGCACCACTAATGAATCAACATGAAGCTCCCCTTGATCGTATAATTTTTATTGTGTTATTTTAAGTTTTAACACACAATTTCTGACGCTATATCTCGACACTGTATATCATTGAGTGAAAATATTAATTTTAATAAAAGAACAATAATTTTAAAACTTCTAAATCGTATAAATATGCATTGTTTGTGCTTCATACTTGTTTTAAGAAAATTATCAATTTTTATTTCAAAAAGCTTTAATTGCAATTTAGTCCTCAATTTCAATAAATTTTGAAACTTTTCCTCCAAAAAATTGCCACGAGAGAAACAAAAAAGACAAAGAAGAGGTCACAAACACAGCCACGACTCAATTCTTCGCGCCATGAATAACTTCTTCCCTTCCATTTTCACTCACCACTTTCCCGAGAAAATTCCCCCCGAGAAACTCCAAGAAAATTAAACAAAAAAAACCCTAAAAACAAAATTTTATCCCAAATCAAATCAAATCCACACATACAAACACCATATCAATGGATCATTACAAGGTTCTAGGTTTACACAAAACAGCTTCAAAAGAAGAAATCAAAGCAGCATTCAAAAAATTAGCGTTTCAATTTCATCCAGATAAACATTCTCAATCACCAAAATCCGTTAAAGACAACGCTACACTTCGATTCAAGCAAGTTTCTGAAGCATACGAAGTTCTCATGGATGATCGTAAACGCGCCGATTACAATTACCGGTGGCGATCCGGCGCCGGAAGACAAAGTTCCGGTGCCAGTGCTGGTGGTAACTATTATTACTCTCAGTATAGTTATGGACATGGTAGAAGTGGCAGTGGTTATGAGTATAAAACTAGGTCTACTGGTGGTGGAAGTGGTGGTTTTGCGTCGAAGTTTGAAGTTTTTATTCGGATTTTGGCGTCGAAATCTTCTCTTCTTAATCTTGGATTTGCAGCGTAAGCCAATCTTTTGTATTCTTATTATTGTTATTAATTTTTTGTTAATTACAATTGTTGTTGTTAATTGCTGTTAATTCTAGTTTAATTTTTGAATTATGGATTTTTGTTCTAGTGAACTAAAACGATTTACCGAATTTGGGTCGAGCTAAGGGTAGTTTATACACACTCGTCGTGTTAAGTAGATGGCTTTTTAACTAAGAACAAAAGTGCGAGAGCTCACTTAGAGCATCTCCAATGGTGATCTTCATTTAAGGTTCTTCTGTGGGTCCCATTAAGCTATATCATTCTAAAATAAGTCCTTCACTTGCGAGAACGCCAGCCTGGTGGACTCCAATGCAAAAAAACGGTTCCATTGAACCTACACGCTGGTGGACGCATGTGAAGGACAACCCGTGGAGTTGCTCTTAAGACCTAAAGTGGACAATTCCTCAGTAAAGCAACATATTTGAGTTTGGAATATTGGCCGGAGATGAGGTTTAGGCTGACAACCCTTTAGCTCCTTTGATTCAACTGAAGAATATTGTTGCTTGGGGACTTGAGAGTAGTTTATAAATATTCATACTCCTTTGATTTGACTGAGGAATATGCCCCTTTTAACTAAGGACAAAGTTTTGAGGGTATGCATAAGATACGGACAACACCTTAGATAATCGGGGATAAGTTTAAAGCCGTTTTTTGGAATTTTTAATGTTGAGAGTTAAATTTTCGTTACTGTTAATAATGTGTGCTATGTTTTTGTGATTTGCGTAATCATTGATGCTGTTTGCTGCATTTACCATTTTCTCAATGCAGTGTTATAGGAAACAGAAAATAATGGAAATGGTTTCCTACTTCCTTGCAGTCACCAAAACACATGAACTTTTAGATGAAGATCAAACCATTTTAAGCTTTGTTTTAAATCCTGTTTGAGGAACCCAAATGTAGGCCATCTATTCTGATTTGTTAACTGCTATGACTGTGTGCTTTCATGAGTGTAGGAAATTCTGGTCCAAAAATAACATAATTTACTAAAGATGAAAATGGAAAACAGAGGAAACACCTGCATAGCTTATAATATTCCAGCACGAGTTTGAATTATATTGACTAATTAATTTGCATTAGGAAAGTTAAAGGAAGAAAACCACAAGTGTGGTGTGCGAAATTAATAACAACTGAAGGTGTTGTTCCTTTGACATCATGTTTTTGGTTTTCAGAAACCATGTATTTTGGTTAGAAAAATTAACTCTGGAATCCAGTCTTAAGTCTTTGCTTTGAATCATGACATGAATTTTAATTTCAGTTAAGTAATTCTTATAGAGAACTGATTTGACTTCATGCATGATCTTGGCTACCTCACTTCCTTCACAATAATAACCTGACTAGAGTTTACCAAAATTTGTTGCTCGGCTTCTCAGTGTCAAATATATTAAGATTTCTGGTTTTGGTCAATGTTTATATAGTGTAAGTTACTCTGTCTCCATGGAAAACTATGGAGAGAAAAACTTGCATAAAGTCATCCCTTAATAATAAAATATTTACAATAAATATTCAAACAGCATATAGAAGCATATATACACAATGACCCAAGACCGATGTTTAAAGCTTGTTTACTATTTTCTGCTCCCAATTTCATTCTTAGATTGCATGCATGAACCATCCGCATTGTGGCAATTAGTTTCTCTGTAAATAACAAGAAGCTTAAAGTAAAACCATTGAATTTATAAAGAGTTGATGCAAATTTTGAGATACCTCAGGCAGAGAAATATCCTCTGTGAAGGATTGTGGTCCGTTCTACCATCTTCACAATTACTTGAAGAACTCCTTAAATTAGTGATACATTATTAATTTGTATCTACAAATAACTATCAAGTATTTAGCTTAGCTGTTGATGTTAATAATATGTTTATGATAAACTGATGGAAGATTCTTGTCCAGAGCTATATTAGGTGCGATGATCGTTGTTGATACAAGTGGAGAATCCTTATGGAAGATGCAAAACTCTGGGGTAAGCTTTTGGTTTTCTCTCTCTTTTATCTTGGTGTGTTTTTCAATCCTTCGAATACCACATCTCAGCATAATGACTCCTTTGTTTCATTTTCGTCTCCATATCAATTTTGGAAGTTCACATTAGTTGATCCATATGCACCGCCGGCCTTTTTATTCTCTGTGGTCATTTTTTAAGCTGAATAAAAATGTATTCTAATGATAAATCCTACCTCAAAAGATAGGAAATGAAGTTTGATGGATCCTCTAGAACTATACAAAGATCTTACTTTGTCTTGAAAAACCAGCCACTAACTCAGCCGCAATATTACAATTATGCGGTACACAACCACAACCAAAACTAGTAAACCAAAAGGCACACTAGTGGATGTCCTGTAAAGTTGTAGCCATTTACAAAGTTTCTCCAAATTCTCTTTGACGCATCTATATAAGATACATTTCATCATTTTTTGTCAATGATAGCATGGCAGCAGATGATTATGCATTTTTCATTATTGATCTCGGTTACCATGTCGACAGTTTGGCTTTTACGTATAAAAAAGTGATTACTAATTTATTCGTTGAATTTTTTTGAGATTGATTTAAGCTGCCTTCGTTAACTTTATGTGCAATGCTGACTTGTTTCTTTGGACTTTTGAATATTATTTTGTACTCAGAAATCTTTTGAAGAAGCCATGAACACCATTGAGAAAACAAAAGCTTATAAAGAAGATAACATCAATGAACGCCCTTGATTCAATTCTCTGCTCTCCGCTTCACTTGCCACTCAAATGCTTCTTCACATTTAATAAATGGGGATTGATGGAAGCTTTCAGTTTTGGAAATTGACTGCAAGGATAAAGTATACATAGGTGCGATTTACAATGTTAATATGTATTCAATGTACTGGACATTGGATTCTCTACAGTCACGCGGATGCAGATTTAGGCGGTTTGATTAAAGGTCGGATGACTGATATTATGAGTTGTATTTTAAATCAGATTTGTTGAAGTTGGAATAAGAGTCATTTGATTGTAATGCAACGGTTGAGATTTTTTAACTGCATGAATGTGGTGAGTTTTTTTACTGCAGTAAATTTGAGTCCAATGTAGAACGAATACATGCACGTGTAAAAGAAATCCAATGTAGCATTTGAGTCCAATGTAGAACGTATACTTGTACATGTAAAAGAAATTCAATGTGTAATTGTAAATTGATTACAATCCTACTTGTATTGTAGAGAATGAGAGTTTTTAATTTTTGGGTAAATCGAGTTTTACCCATGCAATATAGGTGTGTCTTGTTTTACCCGTGCAATTTTTTTTTTTAAAATGTCCCTTTGTAATGTTGACAATTTTGATTTATTTCTCGGTGTTGACTTTTTTGCTGATGTGGCAGGGAAAAGTTACTGCCACATCAGCAAAATTACCTTTTTGCTAACGTGGCTGGCAGTGACTTTTTTCATGTCATATCAGCAAAAAAGTCAACAGAGAAGGTAAAGCAAAATTGACAACATTATAAGGGGAAAACATAACATTCCTATATTATAGGGAATAAAAACTTATTTATCCATTAATTTTTTTACTTATTTAGTTCTATAGTTTTTTTTTTTTTTGTGCTTGGTCCATTTTAGTACTTAATCCAAAATATGGGTCTGAGTACAGGTGGTATTAAATTCGCCAATTAACATTTAAGAGATAAGAAAAATGTGGAATAATAATGTTGCAAATCCACGGGATGTCCAAATGTGTAATGTTATATTAACATCAAAATCGGACAACTAATTTGTATTATCAATACGGTTGGGTGGTACAAGACCATTGACATAGCACATAATAAGGTGTATGGTGTTTGAATGTAGGTTGTCGATTTGGGTTGTTAATATAACACTGTAAATGTTATATTAACAACGCAATTAAAAAACTATGCCGTGTATATCAATATAATTGACAGGCATAAAGGAATTTTTAAAGGGAAATGCTAACTAGTATTTCGGAACGCACTTTAATCATCTTAAATAGTAAGTTTTTGAAGAATATTTATGAAAATGTGTAAAATTAATACACCGTGAGTTAAAATGTTTCACTTTTTTTACGGAAAAAAAAATGTTTCACTTTTTGAATTAAAAAAAGTATTTAAATAAAAAATGTTAAAATGTTTCACTTATTGAATAAAAAATATATTTAAATGAAATACTAAAATATTATTTGTTTATCTCGGGATACCTGCAAAGACTTGGGCACTTGGTAATTATTATAGTACGTCCGATTATATGTTGTAGATTTGAGACAAGAAAATGTCGATTACTTCATCACGAATCCCACATAAGAAAGTGATATATCATGATCTTGAAAATTTGATGATGTTGAAGAGATGACAATTTGTGACTGAAAATAAATTTCATATTTGGTCACAAAATAAATTTCATATTTTGTTCACTTTTTAGTCATGTTTGATTTTTTTTTGACACAACCAAAAAAGGATTTATATGATACGATATAACCAAAAAGAGATTTACTATATGATACGATAGTAACAAAAAAAGATTTATAACAACGATCGATATAACTTACATGTATTACTCATCTTCTTCCTCTTCACTGGTTCCTTGTGTTTCAATTTTGACAAAAATATATGATTTTTTTTAAGGAAAAAAGCAGTGGCAGTGACAAGACAACGTTGAATCCACCGAAACGTTGGCTAATGAAGCTCAGGTTTTGACCCGGTTCCCAAGTTTTGATTTTTTGTAGTTTTTCTCTTGCAATTCTTTTACCCTTTTGTTTTTTTATTCTTTGGTCCATAATTTAAAAAGTGAAAATTTCTCCTATCTCGTGTTGTCAATTCTCTTACACTAGTGTAGTGGAATTTTAACAATCAATTGAGTGTATACTATTTTTCAAAGGCTGAAATATGCAAAAGGTCCCTGCACTTAGGGGTCGTTTGAATTTTAGTCCCTGCATTTCAAAAACCTTTCAAATTTGCCCTACACTTTCAGTCAACTTTAAAAAAAGGTCCCTGAGCTGACTTTTTTGATGATGTGTCACTATTTTTTACAGGTGGCACTGATGACTGGGCTGAGAGGACGCTGATTCACTAAATTGTAATATGAAAGGACCAAAATGCCCTTAATGATGATTGGAACCAACAAAATGACCATTATGCCCTTCTTCCTTATTCCTTTATCATAAACCTTCAATCTTAGATCAAAACTTCCATCTTCATCCTTTCTTTATCAAACCCAAATCAAAACAAAGTAGTAAAAAATAGATTCATCATCTTTTTGAAAAAATATAAACCAAAACAGTGAACACTTTCTTCTCTCAAACCCAAACCATTTTATCTTCTATAAAACACAAAGCAAAGAAGAACAAGCATGTGTTAAAATACACACAGAGAAAGAGTGATAGGTTTCAAATTGAGATTGAAACCCATATTTGAATTCTTTCGTTTATCGAGTTTTCCGATTTACAACAACACCAACACACACGCACAGACAGGTCATTAAGAAAGGAAGGATAAAGCGAGATGTCAATCCCTCCAGATCTGGATTTTTTGGGTTAAAGAATGAGGAATTTATGGATTTCTTGGAGATTGAGTTTCTAGGTTTAATTGAAAAAATTAAGATGAAAATGGCAACAAATGAATGCATAATTGTCGGAGAGGATTTGCAATGCATTGCCAAATTGATTGTAGTTTTAATGGGTTGGATAGACATGGCTAGAGGAAACAAAGGAAGTGAGCATCATGGTGAAAAGAGGAATGAAGAGGTAACTTCTGGGTATTGGGATTGAATCCCTTTCATTCTGCGTTTTGTGTTTTTGAAGGAAGAATGGCAAAAGTGACATTTTGTTACTTTCATTAGACATCAAGAGCAATTTCGTCATTTCAAAATGTTTTTTAGTGAGTCAGCATCCTCTCAGCCCAATCATCAGTGCCACCTGTAAAAAATAGTGACACATCATCAAAAATGTCAGCCCAAGGACTTTTTTTAAAGTTGACTGAAAGTGTAGGGCAAATTTGAAAGGTTTTTGAAATGCAGGGACTAAAACTCAAAAGACCCCTAAGTGCAGGGACCTTTTGCATATTTAAGCCTTTTTCAAATCATATTGCAACATTTATTTGGTTTAGATTGTTTATTGCTGCATTTTTTTTAGGAAAATGCTAAACAGTGCCCCCGGGGCATTGATTAAGGAGACAAATATAGTAATATGACATTGGAATTTTTGCAGTCAACGCCTCGAAAGTATAAAATGTCTGATTTTCAATTTAGAAATTTATTTTTTTAGTTTCCTTAATCAATGCCCCGGGGGCACCGGTTAGCATGACCTTTTTTTATGGGTTTCATGTTGGTTTTCTCTTTTTATTGTATTCATTCACTCGGTTTCTTATTATAAAAGATTCTTTTATGTTGAAATATGAAAAATTTTAATATTACATATATTTAACACAATTTTATTTTTTTTGGTAAAATTATGCATATTTATATAAATTTATTATTTCAACAGATTCCTTTAACAATCATAATGTTTTAGTAAGTAAACATTTTTTTTTATATCTATTGAACATTCTTTCTGTAACGAACAATGACTTTCTTGAAGATTCTATTTCATAAAAAATCTCTCTCATCAACATGGAACTTAATTAATTTTAATTTTTAACATTTGCATTGATATTTGGTTTACAAAGAATGTACAAGAAAGACTGTTCGATTTTCTGCATACTAAACCATTATCGGTAGGTATTATGCCTTTTATGTCTTTATGCCTTTTTTTTTTTACCAAAAGAATAATAATGTGAATCTAAAAGTGAGTAAGTTATATCTACTGACAATTATTAAAATGAACTACTATTAAAAAACTTAATTTATCCTCATTTATTTTAACAATATTGCAAATCTTATACCCTTAAATGTGACATCACCTCTAAAGAGAAAAAAAATATAAAACATAAAAACATGAAAAAACAAAGAAAGATATACAAAACATAAAAATAAGAACAAAAAAAATAGTTAAAAGATAGACATCAAAAATAGAAGAAAAAAAACCATGATAAAAGATAGGCCTAAAAAATAAAGAAGTTATAACAACTTAAAAAAAAAAGAAAAAGAAGAACCTAATAAAAGAAGATATGTGGGAAAAAAGAAGTAAAAGATAAACCAACTTATATAAAAAAAGAAGAACGAAACTTATGTGCATTTCTTTAGGAGTTTTTTGCATGATTCCTAACATAAAATTCATATTTTGTGGATATAACAAACTTTGAGAAAATCATGAATTTGATGAAATCATAGTTTTTATGCTAAGAACCATACAAAAATCATCTAAAGAAATACACCTAAATTTTATCTAAAAGAAATATGTGTACAATAAATATATGCCTCAAAGTAAGAACTCAATCTAACATATAACATATTGTTACAGTAATAGATTACTACTAAAGTCTTAAAAAAAAAACCACTAAAGTAGCTGATTTGTCATCATATATTTTAATAATATTTTAAATTTTCTACCCTTAAATATAACTCTACCTCATAAGATATGAAAGATAAGCATCAAAATAGGAACTCAATCTAACATATAATAATTAAAAAAATATTATACCAAAAATAAATGATTATTGTGAAAAAAATTAATACGTGAAACAAAAAAATATAAACTCAATCATTACATAATATTTTGCAAAAAAAAAAAATCCACACGTAAAAATATGAATCAACATTATTAAAAATTATCTTAAGTGTAAATTTTTACCACTACACACATGACAATGAAAAATTTTGATCACTAATATATGTAATTATATAATATAAAAATTATGAAAATTTTATATATTGAAAATAATTACTTGTGATAATATTATCAAATACTATTTTCTTATCATTTTAAAATGGATCGAGAAGTAATATCCTTTCATACTGATTTACAATTATTTTTGGCGTGTATCTTTTATCGTGATTTTTATTTCTATTTTTATGCGTAAATTTATTTTAATTAAATGTTTTTTGTTTCTTATTTTTGAAGTTAAAATAGATTGGATTAATATCTTTTTTAGAGGTGGTTTTCGTTGTTATTTTTATGGGAAGATTTCTTTTATGCTTATGTTTTTCTTTTTCTTTTTTTGTATTTCTTTTGTTTTGTTTAGAGATGTGGTTTGTGTTGCTATTTTTATGGGAAAATTTCTTTTATGCTTATCTTTTTTTTTTTTCTTTCTATTTTTGTTTTGTGTTTCTTTATTTTTTATATTAGTTTAGAGTTAAAATTACATGGGCGCAAAACTTGAAACACCGTTCAAAGTGGTAAGAACAAATTTAGATTTTTAATAGTATTTCTTTTAATATATTGTAAGTAGACAAGGATAATAAGAGGGCATGTGTGAAATTGTTGCAGAGATAGAAATTTTGAAGTTTTCTTTTGAATCTAAAGACTATTCCTTTCCTATTCATACCAATTGAAATTATGATGAAAATTTTATATTTTTTTCTTAATCAACAAATCATTGCTAGAATTATGAAATCAATGGCTATTATTATATCTTTCCTTCCACTAATCTTTTATAGTGGTTATGGTGGTGCACAGGAGACAAATTTTGTCGAACAAATGCCAACGAAAGAGATGAGAATGGGAGAGTGGGGATCAAGGCTAAGGATTGGGTGTGGAAAATTTTATCAAGGCTAAGGAGTAGGTTACATGGAAATAAAAAATAATTAGATATTCATATTAATATATGAGTATAAATATTGATCTTATAGAAATTAAAAAAAAAAAGATAATCTAATTAACATCTGAGTAAATTTCACATAAATAGTAGAAAGAAATAAATAAAAAAATCCATAATAAAATATAATAATTATAATAATATTATTTCATTATATTTGGTAGGAAGAAAATAAAATGATCCCTCAAGCGACAATAAAAGAGAAAGAATATAAAAGATTGACTTAATTAGTCCGCATGTCTCTTAAATATATTTTTTGTTTCACTTTGATCCTTTAAAGAAAAATATTTTATTTTGGTCTTTATTGATATGTTCATAGTCAATATTGTCCTTTCCATCCATTTTTTCTGAAATTGTAAACTATCTCTAATACATATATGAGTTGAAAATAAATTTACTGCATCACCACAACTTAATCAACAACTTCATTAACCAAAAATATAAACGGAAAATATCATACCGAATGACAGACATATTAATAAGGACCAAAATGAATCATTTTTTTTAAAGACAAAAATGAAACCAAAAATATCTTTAAAGGATCTGTAAACTAATTAGGAATTGGTTCATCTTCAATTTTTTCTACAATGTTCGGTCATGTGCAATAATCTTAGCCATTTATTCATCTTTTTTCTCTCTCCACTTAAGTGTTTTTTTTTTTGCTCTTAGTGAATTACTAACGGATCCAAATTCCTTACAATTAAGCAGTGATCGCATGTTGATTACAACCATCCATTTTTTTTAAGTCTTTTATTTATTTAGTGAACTTTAAATCTGAAGCATTAAATATTAGTGACTGCATGACTGTATGGATATATCCTGACTGTAGAGAATCTAAATTCATGACTTAGAAAAGGAAAAGAGAACGTAACAGAAAAAATTGAAAAGGATCCAAATCTAACTAATTAAACCTAAAAGATTTATATGATTAGATTTTGACAAAAAAGAAAAAGATTTATACATACGATAATAAAAACAAAAAAGGTTTATATGATATGATACGATTTTGACGGAAAAAAAAGATTTATATCATACGATAGTAAAAAGATTTATTTATAAAGTTCACTCTTTCCTTTCCTTTGTCTCGTCGATTTATAAAGACCTATGGTATGTATCGCTCATCATCTTCTTCCTCTTCCCTTCTCGTGTTTCAATTTTGACAGTAATAATTGACCTTTTATAGGAAAAAAACAGCGACAGTGACAAGACAATGGTTGATAAGTACAACGTTGAATCCGCTGAAAAACTGGCCAATGAAGCTCAGGTTTTGACCAGTTCCCAAGTTTTGATTTTTTGTAGTTTTTTTTTTGCAATTCTTTTACCTTTTTATTTTTTTTTTATTGTTTGGTCGATAATCTGAAAACAAGCCAATATGTTCTGCAATTTGTTCACATTGTGAAATCGCGGCTATAGGACTGTAGCGTAGAGACAGAGTAGAGGAATTTGTACAAAACACTATTGTTCCGCGATACACGATTTAGTATAATGCGATGACAAATAGTGGCTATAACAGCACTCTAATCACTTAGCATAGTGGAATTTGAACAAATTGTTATTTTCCGTGATTTGCGATTGACAACACTAGTGTATACTAGCAGCTTCTGTTTTTGTTTGTTTCCAACTTTTGGCAATTCTTTGACCCTTTTGTTCATATTGGTGATTGATGTTGTTTTTATGTTGTTCTTGAACATTGAAGTATCTCAGATTCTCAAAGGCCACTAAATTACACTTATATGAGCAGCTTCTGTTTTTTGTCTCCAGCTTTTTCCAATTCTTTAACCCTTTATGTTTATATCGTTCATTGATGTTGTTTAGCATTTTCTGTATCTACAAAGGCCACACCTATTTATGCAAGCGCCTTCTGTTTTTGTTTCCAACTTATGTAATTCTTTGACCCTTTATTTATATTGCTCATTGGCAATGTTGTTTCTCTGTTGTTTAGGTTTTGCCCATTGCGGAGGCCACACCAATATACGAGCAGCTTCTGCAGTTGTTTCCAACAGCGGTGAGTGTTCTTGTTGAGTGCAGCAGAAATCCGTGGTTCCTGACAGTGTGTTTTAGATATAATTAACCACTTCTGTGAGTGATTTTGGAAGGTTCTACGATTATGGAACTGGTTTTTAATGATGCTTATTTGGATTTTTGTCCAGGCCAAGTTTTGGAAGCAATATGTGGAGGCACACATGGCTGTAAATAATGACGATGCCATCAAACAGATTTTTAGTCGGTGTTTGTTGAATTGTCTTCAGGTTCCTCTCTGGTACGTTGTTTGTGCTTAATCTTATCACGACAATGGTTGATGTATTAGTTTCTTTTACTCCCTTTTGGATAAATTGTTTGAAAGGTTTTTGTTGTATGTCAGAACTTAGTAATTTTCCCCCCTCGAATCAATAATGTAGACTGTGGAATGACACAAATTGAACTATATTTGTTACCCTTGCACTTTAGTTGTTTCCTTTGTTTTCCTGGTAGGACTTCTGTTGTTTCCAAAATATTCTGTCCCATATTCTCTATCTACACAACGTTGATTTGGAAATTTTATTAATTTTTTTTCTTATGATAATTGATGGAATACACTGTTTTGGAATTTACCCCTCAATTGCGGTCCTCCCTTAGTCCCACATTGTCTAGGGATACAGCCTAAATAGTGCTTATCAAGTTATAAAGCTCGGATAATCTTCCCCTTACATGCCGGTTTTGTAAGGGTTGGCTTAAACCCAACTCAAATTATAAGACCCTGCTTATTAGGTTTGTCTTGTTGTAGTACATGCAGACAACGTTTTTATTTTAATCTTCCACCTTGTTTTTTATCCTGGTTTATAGGCGTTGTTACATTCGTTTCATTAGAAAGGTTAATGACAAGAAGGGGACAGAGGGTCAAGAAGAGACGAGAAAAGCTTTTGATTTTATGCTCAACTATGTCGGTAAGTTGTTTCCCATTAGTTTTCTATTTCAGTTTTCTTTGGATTATCGTATCGCCTATTTAGGAGACGATGATATAAACTCACCTATGGTGGTCTTACTGAAAACTTGGTTTTTGATGGAGCTTGTCAAATATAAAGTCATTCATATGCTTTCACCCTATAAGTTTTTTGCATATATATGCATTTTCAAACTTGTTTTATTATGCGTTTTCAAACTGCAAGCCAAAAAAACTTTGTGCATGTATCTACGTATATATATATATATATATATATATATATATATATATATATATATATATATATATATATATATATATATATATATATATATATATATATATATTGACGCATCTTTCCAATGATGTGCTAACAGGAGCGGACATATCATCTGGCCCTGTGTGGATGGAGTACATATCCTTTCTAAAATCATTGCCGGTTAGTTAACCTTTTTTGTTTTCTGCAATTCTTGGTGCATAATTTAGTATCACTTTTCAATTTTCCTGTGTATAATTCAATTGCAGGCTGTACACGCACAAGAAGAATCACATCGGATGACTGTTGTGAGGAAAGTCTATCAAAGGGCTATTATTACTCCTACCCATCACATTGAACAACTTTGGAAAGACTATGAAAATTTCGAGAATTCTGTTAGTCGTCAGTTGGTAATATATTGCACTCGTTTTCATGCTTGATCTGATAATACGTATTTGAGATTCTGTAGTTTTTCTGAAAGCATGCATTTTGATGATAATGGTTTTTGCAGGCTAAAGGACTGATATCCGAATATCAACCAAAATATAATAGTGCGAGGGCAGTTTACAGGGAACGGAAGAAGTATTTTGATGAAATTGATTGGAATATGCTTGCTGTACCACCAACTGGATCCCCCAAGGTGAATTTCCGTTCGTTTACAAATATAGTTTATCATTGCTAGTCATTTCTGTTAACAAATTTATTTTAGAAAGATAATCATTTTCTTCCAAAATATCTCAAACGAAGCTGCTAAAAAGGGTTTTTGGCCTTAATATAAACAAACTCAAACAACTTAAGCTGTTAGTACATGCATGGTTTTGTACTTTTATATATCTAACATACTTCTTCTAAAAGGTTAGGTCGTTAGATGAAGGAGAATGAACAAATTAAGAGTTTTTATATGTCTGACATCATTATAAGTTATATGTGTTTGTTACTTCTGACAGGAAGAAATGCAGTGGATGGCATGGAAGAAACTTCTATCTTTTGAAAAGTAAGAAACATGCATCCTCTTTTCATTCTCTTAAATTTAACTATTTTTAAGTTTAATTGTTGATATAGATCAAAGATTACTCCATCTAACAACTTACGCTTTTTGGAGAGTTGATCTTTTGATCATACTTATTGTTTTGAAATGATTGCTAGATGAATCTCGTGCCTTCCTCTAACTGATTTATTACTTAACATTTTGTATTTAACTTTTCCTAATTAATTTCAGAGGAAATCCACAGAGAATAGACACTGCTTCCTCCAACAAACGAGTTATATTTACGTATGAGCAGTGTCTGATGTATATGTACCATTATCCTGATATATGGTATGACTATGCAACATGGCATGCTAAAGGTGGTTCGATAGATGCTGCAATCAAAGTATTTCAAAGGTCTCTGAAGGCTCTTCCTGGTTCGTGACACTCTTCTTTTGCTAATTTCTGCTTATTTTTCAGATATTGTTGTTAGGGCCTCCTGCATATCATTTTTATTCACAACATTTTCTCGAGTCTCAATGTGAAGAGTTTCTCTTGTATTACTTGTCTTAATCTTTTTTTTGGGTAATAGCATGTCTTAATCTTTGGTGAATACTTTATATCCGTTAAGGCTCCATTGTTATTCTTTTATTATACATTAATGTGTCTTGCTCAACCTCACATTTTTTACCTTTAATTCATTGCTTTGTTATTTCATTTTTGAACAGATTCGGAAATGCTACGATATGCTTATGCAGAGCTAGAGGAATCCCGTGGAGCAATCCAGGTATTAGCGTTGGACAAATGTGATGGAAACAATAGTGATTAATGTTATATTTAATTTTTTAATTTATTATTAGAAAAATTAGTCATAGGCAATTGCTTAATAAATTTCATCAATCTTATAATAAATTTTGGCCGTCGTTTTCTTTTTTCCCCTTGTCTAAACCTAAACTTTAACAAAACTTATGTTGTCATAATCAAGCTTAAAACTACCTCCGCCCCTAAATATAAGACCCCTTGACAAAATCATGGGAATTAAGAAAGATGGTAGTAGTACTAAATTTGATAATAATTGATACTATATTGTATACAACAAAAACACCGTTCTTTAAAATTGTTCTTGTAAATGTAAAGTGTTTATATTTTATCTTTCATAACGTCAAGAATACTGAATAGTTTCACTTAGCAGTTCAGAGAAACCTTTCCTAATTCTTGTCTGGTCTCTTATGCATCTATTTCCTTGTTTTATTTCAGGCTGCAAAGAAAATATATGAAAACCTTTTGGGAGATGGTGAAAATGCAACTGCACTTGCACATATTCAAGTATGTGAATGTTTTTTTTTGTTTAATATGCTCAATAGTAGTAGTGTTGGATACTTTGAAAGTCAGCAAGAAGTCTTAATGTACTGCTGCAATGCATGATCAGAAATTTAGTGTTTTGTTAGTTAGAATTCGTGGTCTAATTCTCTGAAAATTTATTGTTTTGCATGTTTTATCTATCTTATTTGTTGGTTGATTTTGCACACATAACTTTCATCCTCCTAAAAGTTTATTAATGGAAATTGAATGTGTATAAAAACACGTTGTTAGAAGTCCCACATCGGATATGAGATGGCCTGAATAAGAGTTTATAAGTAAGAGGCAACCCTCACCTTACACGTGTTTTTTCCTCTGCCATCAGTATTATTTTTTATTGAGAATGTTAAGTAATTTATGCAGTTTATTGTAATAATTGCTGATAAATTTTTCCATGCAAATGATATGACATATGTTTCATGCTACAGTTCATTCGTTTTCTAAGACGAACTGAAGGTGTTGAAGCTGCTAGGAAGTACTTTCTGGATGCTCGCAAATCCCCAACTTGTACATATCATGTTTACGTGGCTTACGCGTCAGTGGCCTTTTGTCTCGACAAGGATCCCAAGGTCTTACTATTTCCTTCACTTGTGCATGTTCATATATTTTAGTTCGGCGACGGGGCTATATATACCTGTAAAATCACACGCTTGATAGCAATTACTCTGCTAGATGCATACCTTGAATTTTGTGTTTGAAATGGGTTAATATATTTATCTAGTCATCTACATATAAAAATAAGGAAATATTGCCAAAAATTGTATTTCTTGCCTGTTATTTTAATCCCGAGTCTTATACCTAATTTTAACTTCTACAAAATAATTTGGATTATCCTTGCAGATGGCTCATAATGTTTTTGAAGCTGGACTAAAACACTTTATGCATGAACCTGTTTATATTCTCGAGTGAGTTCTACTTTCTTCCAACTCTGTTTAATCTTGTTCTGCCTTGCTTTCTTGATGTATTAGGCCAATATTGAGTATGACTGGGTTGATAGTGTAACAGACCTGTACTGGATTGATGAACTGCAATTCCCAAAATGTATTTTTGTTTAAATATTTTATTTGGAATTGATATGATATATGCCACTTAAGATTTTGGATATCTGCATGACATTGTTTGTGATGACGATATTATCTACTTTTTCCAAATCAAAATCAGTATGCCAAAGCATCGCTATAATAACTAACGTCGCTCACCCTGCTGAGGCCAACATAGTTGACAACTTGACATACTAAAACTACTCGTGATTCACTTTTTGATGTCTGTACACTGTCCTATATTGCAACTGGTCTTGCTGACATTCATCGACTAGTATTATCAGTTACCTTTTCACCCCAAATTAGATGTTTCAGATCCTTGTGCCTCGTTGTGCTTTATGTTGTCATTTTACTCGTCCAAAATATAGTATTACTTTTAAAATCTTATACTGCTTCTTGTTGTTAATTCTCTCACAAGTTGTACTTTTCTTCATTCCTCTTAACAGCAATTTTTTTACTATGGAAAAAGTAGTGATTGAATATTAATAATATTTTCATGTTGTTTCAGATATGCTGATTTCTTGACACGTTTGAACGATGATCAAAATATACGTGCTTTATTCGAGAGGGCATTGAGTGCACTTCCCCTAGAGGATTCTGTTGAGGTTCGTCTTCACTATTATTTCTTTAATCCTTAGTAGTACTTGGTTGAAAAGGTTATGTTCCATTTAAAGAATAAATATGTGATGCAGGATTTATTTTATCTTAAAATATAGTAAACTAAGTATAGGCATGGTGCATGCCAATATTTTCATTAGATTCATTAGGTATTTAATAGTTATGGATAGAATTTTAAGTTGGGATATTTTATGGCAATATGCGGAATGTCCCCTCATTGGTAGGAAGCATTAAGCATCTGAATCTATGAAGCACAAACACTCTTCGGATTAGGCGTGTACCGGTGTCGGAGACCGACACTTATAATTACATTGAATTGTGTCATTTTCTCAAATTACCATCGGTGTCGACGTGTCAGTGTCGTGTCCGTCTGTGTCATTATTCCTTTTCAAAACCTCGGTAAAAAGACCATCAGTTCAATAGAGTAATTTTCCCTTTTTGCATATTGTAGAACCTTGGTGAAAAGGCCTCCCCTATGGAATCCATCATCTTGAAACCCAAAGAGAGGCTTACAAAACCTCATGCTACATTAACATTCTTAGATAGTAAAATGTTTGATGATTTCTCCTTAGTATTCAGCAAGTCTGGTGCTGTATTAATGTTGCTCATATTTTATTGGAGAATGTTTAGTAATTGTTTTCTGATGTTCAATTTCGTTGTAACTAATCTCACTTATAGGTTTGGAAAAGGTTCGTTCAATTTGAGCAAACTTACGGGGATCTTGCTAGCATGCTTAAGGTAGTACCTTCTTTGTTTCAATACAACTTTTACCTTGCTATGCCATGTTGTTTCTTTTGCGCCTGGCTTATCAAATTGCTACTTTTTCGTAATCGCTGATCTTTTGATGAAAAAAAATTCTTGATGAAAAACAATTGGATGTTGCTTAAAATGTTACTCTAGGATAAGAGACTGCACACAAATGAGTGGTAACCATTTTCGATAATTTATCCATGTATCATATGTAGGTTGAGCAAAGAAGGAAAGAAGCGTTTGGTGAAGATGCAACAGCAGCATCAGAGAGTTCTTTGCAAGATGTTGTATCACGATATAGTTTCATGGATCTACGGCCGTGCTCTTCAAATGATCTTGATAATTTATCACGGCAAGAGGTACCAATTGTTTGTATATTTTTTAAAGATATTAATAATATCTTGTAGTTCAGATTCAGATTGTTTTTATAGTAATTCATTTTAATTTCTACCTTTTTAGTGGCTTGCCAAAAATGCCAATAAGAAAGTGGAGAAGTCTATTATGCTTAACGGATCGACTCTAATAGGTATTATATTATATTCATTCTTGAACTTGGTTTCTCGATATTTCTTAGTATATGGTTAATGATACACTATTAATGCAGATAAAGGATCTATTCCAAGCGTTTCAACTATACCATCAAAGGTTGTCCATCCCGACACTTCAAAAATGTTAATATATGATCCAAAGCATAATCCTGGTATGTAAACCATACAGTTTGAAATTTGAATACTTTTAGGCGATAAACTTTTTTTTTTTTAAAATATATTTTTGAATAGGAAAGTTTAGGGAAGGATTAAAATTGTTTTGTTTAATGTTAGTTATTATTTCATTTTTCTAAATGAACAGTGTGAGTGATAGCTTGTTAACAAATTACATGCAACTGTTTGATTGAATTGCCAGGAACAGGCGCTGGAACAAATGGTGGAACAAATGCATTCGATGAAATTCTTAAAGCTACACCACCTGCTGTGGTAGCATTTTTAGCAAACCTACCTGCAGTTGACGGTAATTTTCAATATTTCAGTGAAAGTATTATCCGGACATCTATAAATACTCTTCCAACTTAGAAGTATTACGGACTTCATAATCCTTGCTGATTATTTATATCTAAACGTTGTCGACAATTGTGTTTTGAAAATTTTAGGTCCGACACCAAATGTGGATATCGTGCTTTCGATTTGTTTGCAGAGCGACTTTCCAGCAAGTCAAAGTGGTAAAGCTGGGATTCCATCGCAATTGCCTGGAGGTCCTGCTCCTGCTACAAGTGAACTTTCTGGTTCAAGCAAGTCTCACCCGGTTCAAAGTGGCCTATCTCATAAACAAACCGGTAGAAAGCAATATGGGAAAAGGAAACAATTAGACAGTATGTGCATACTCCACTTTGACTATACTTAATGCTACATTTTGTTTTGCCTTTAATTTTAGGATTTCATGGCGTCGAAATTCCATGCATCCATGCAGTCAGAACATTGGTGGCTGTTTGATCGGGGATTGGATGGTAAAGAAGATATAAAGATTTTGTTTTTGTTTTTTTTTTTAATCTAAAATTCCAAGCTTAAAACCAGCATCGTCCAATCTTGAACAAACTGTCACAATGTCTTGACTGCATGCAATCCAAATTCACATCAAGAAGCATACGGATTCTTAACAAAGCCCCTCTTAAACAGACCCGGATCCTGTGCAGTCAATGACTGCGTGCAGTCACACCTTTCTGACCGCTCGATCTAGATCAGACGGTTTAAAATTTAAAGAGTGAAACTTTACATTTTATAAAATCAAAATATACCTTTATCATGGACTGTCCGATCGAGATCAGGCGGTTAGAAACGCGTGATTGCACGGCTGCACGCAGTCTGCACAGGATCCATGTCGCCTCTTAAAACTAATATTGATTTTCGTGATTTTTGAAAATAATTAAATCAATGTATTGAATTTGGTCAACACAAGTAACATTGTACCAATAAATAACCAATGAGGTTACCTCAGTAATGAAGGTTATGAATATCATCTCCTAGATTAGACACAAGTCATATACATAAATGTACTTATAGGTTTCTTCTTCGTGTTATAATATAATGTTTAGGGCAAGAGGATGATGATACTACGTCTGTCCAAAGTCAACCACTTCCTCAAGATGCTTTCCGGATACGACAATACCAGAAAGCTCGAGCCACAAGCACGTCACAAACGGGATCAGTTTCATATGGAAGTGCTCGTTCCGGCGATTTATCCGGCAGCACCGGTTGATATTATTTCAAATCACTTCTCCCTTACCTATGTAAATTAAGAAAAAAAAACCCTTCCTTTCGTCCTATTTATTATAGATAATTTAAGTAATGCATTTGCAAATAGAATGGCAATGAATTACTGGCTGTAGCAACAATGTATGATGTAGTTAAATGGTCAAGAATATGTAAAAATGAATCCAAATCTGATGTTATATTTTTCTGTCCCTCTATTGGAAATGAAACCTCACTGAGCATAATTTTTCCTCTAAATATCTTAGTTACTTCTAAATTGAAATTGTTAAAAATCTTATCTTTTATTTACTATTATTTTTTCTTGATTATAATCGTTTTAGTAAAAATATTGTAAAAAAATGAGATCAAAATTTAAATTATTATAACATCAGTTTATAGCACATTAGTTCAACTCGCAGTTTATGCTCTGAATTGTTCGATCTGTAATGGACGTCCGAGATTATTTATAGTTGATTTTATTATTATGTAATCTGAACCGTCCGATCTAAAATTAATGATTGAGATTTAAAACAGTGTTGAACTGCGTTCTGCTTTTACTGCAACAAACCTTGGTCCCAAAAATTTCAGGGAAGATAGTACATAGTTTCAAAACATTACAAGTGTAATTAAAATGTATATGCTAATAAAATAATTTAATTATTAACTACATGATAGTGCATGGTGCATGAACATTATCATCACTAAAGAGAAAAACAGTTTCATCAGGGACAGTTGAGTAAACTTGATCAGGAAAATAACCATGAACAGTCTCATTGAAACCATGTCTATAGTAATTATATGAAGATGTAAATGTAGATTCATCTAAGTATTCAGAAGCATATGGATAGTATTCACTATCATAAGGAAATGGCCAATATTCAGCTTTTCTTCCTGTTCTTCTCACAATTCTCAGTACTTTCTTTTTGTCTACATATCCTGTAACTGTTACCTTCTGCTTTTCCATGTCAATCTCCAAACTATCAACACCTACATGCATTCAAGCTATCAATATTTCTTCTTTTCATGCCACAAAATTTATGTATATATGAGAATTTGATTTATTAATTTTGCATAACATTTTTACTCTCCGTTTTCTCATAAGTCATAATTTTACGTAAATCTATCTAACATATACTTTTTTGACATTTGGATTTACTGTTATTGAAAAATCACGTTGTTGTGCATTTCGGCCGTCCGATCAAGCATTTTGATGGTTACTTTTTCTGTATTTAATCTAAGACGTCTGATCATATATGTACAACGTGAAACTGCGTGATTTTTCAATATGAACAAATCCAAATCCACTTTTTTGAGACTCAATGTATCTCAAAGATTTTAACCAATAACTAATTGGTGTTGTGGTGTGTGATTGCCGCTGGCCAAACAATTCTTTGACAATGTTGGGTTTCGAACTTGGGAGCATCAAGTTGACCTCCGAGTCTATTGTACAAATATAAAAATAAGATGAGATCTTTCTTCATCTAACTTTCAAATAAAGCCTAAAAATAATCGTGAAAATCAAGAGTTTAAGATATGGAGTTAAATATATTTTCGTCCATGGTAAAAGATAATAGTTTGCATTAATTTGATTCCATAAAATGTGATAATTATAAATTTGTCTTGATATTGACATTACAATATGCAGCGATCGAAGTTTGAATTGAGAATTTCTCACTTATAACATCAATTATCTAGTGTATTTGATTGCCTATAGATGGATACCTATAAACAAGTGTCACATCATTCTCACATGTTGTCTACATGAAATGGAAAAATATTTTGTTGGAATCAAATGAAAGATAGATTATTCTTTAAAAAGTTGATTCATTAATTAATAGATTATTCTCTAATGGCTAATTTAATGTGTCAAAAATATTATCTATCATATTTTTGACTGGAAAATTATATGTTAGCAATTTTTATCATAAGATGAGGGGAATGTATAAGGATGGTTCCTTGCCATTTAATTTGGAGATCCTCCGTCTTATTCTTTCTTCACACCCTTGGCAATCCATATGCACCTTAAGTTCAACAATCTACAACCATATGCAAAAGCAAAAATTGAAGGTCAAACAAAGGTAACTAAATGAACTCAATTTTTAGTACACTTATCCATACAAGTAATTAATATTTTTAAAAATTGAATGTGTCAAAAATTAAACACAGAAAAAATAAAATTTAATTCTAATTCATTTTGTAACAAAGTTTAGTGATGCAATTACAATTTACAAACCAATTAGTTTTATACTATTTTGACTTAATTTGGCTGTAATTAATTACATTCTAGTTTTCCTTTATATATAAAAGATATAAGATTTTAGTATGACATATATCCTTTCACAAGTTCACATTTCATTAACGGTTCCACGGGTGATGAGTTTGAGTAGTATATTTGAGGTGGTAAATTTAATCTTCAGCTTCATTGTAAACAAAAAACGATTATACATAACAAAAAATAATAAAAATGAAGAGTATATAAACAAAAACAAAATTGATTTCCATTTTACGGTGAAACAAATATTACACAATAAATTCAATAAAATAGACGCACTAAGTGCGATAAAAAATGCGGACAGATGGACGCACTTATTTATATTTACAATGTAGTATATCAACAAAGGGAGTTGAGACTTACGGACAAAGCATTAGGAATTCTTGTTTTCCAAGGTCTCCATCCTAACATGTTATACATTTGATTTGATATTGTTAACTTTGTTGGGAACACACTAGGAATGTCATCCCTATTTATATAATATCTCAAAGGAACATTGTACTTTCTTTTATCCTAAAAGTTAAATTAAATTGTTTAATGTATATAAGTATGATTTCCATGCAGATGCATGGGTGTATTTTTAAATAATCATAAAGCATATAGGAATATTTTGAAATGGTAACATGAAATTTTATGAATCAACAGAATATATTATTCGGACTCGTAAGTACCAGCTAGGGGAATCAATACTCAATTTTATTCCCTTATTTTATGTGGTAGAATGCTCCCACTTGGTGAATCAAATTTCAGTCAATAATATTTTGTAGGTAATGTTAACTAGTGCACGCATCAGAGGTACTAATTAAAAATATAATTTTTTTTTTGTTTTTAAAGTTATACCGTTAAATATCTTAAAAGTTTAAATATTTATTTTTTCAATACACATATTTTTTTAGTTCCTTAACTAGTAAACAATGTGCATTAATTAACAACATCCTATTTTGCATGATGAAATTGTTGGATATGGGAGAGAGATAGAGAGAGTTTTATTTTACTGAATCAATACATTATACTAGCAGGTTCTATCAAGTGTGACACTCTTTGTGTCCGAGATCTAATACGTTAAAAATCTCTCGTGTTTCTCTATTATGTCGAACTGAGTTCTGATATATCACTATTGGATAATGATAGGAAGAGCCTCACTGGTTAGATCAACATGCGTTAGACTAAACATAACCACACAAATAAAATTGGATCGGACATCACATCTTTATCAAAAATCTTAAGATATCGAGTTTATGGGTCCTTTTATTAGGAGTCCCACATCAAGTAGATGAGTGTGCTCAATGTGATCACACCTAAACTAGTCTTTTGATTTGAAATATGTGCTTAAGTTCTAACAATTGGTGCTTTCATTGAGAGTTGGACAACAAAAGGACTAACCTATATATAGGCTGAATTAAGGTGCTCCATCGAGTACTAATAGATGAGCAAAGTTGCCGACAAAGAAAGAGCTATTATCAAGTCATTGTCGATAGAGTGAAAACTGTTGTGGATGTCGACTCTTAAAGGACGTGACAATGTTATGTGTCCTACATAGAGTATATAAATGTGTTCAATGTGGTACTTAAGCTATGAGACTCTTCCATCTATTGAACTAGTCTTTTGGGTTGAGCTCTCGTGATCATATGTGCTTACTAATTGTGCTTTCTAACATGTCCTCTAAGTTATTCACTTATATATTACTGAATTTTAACTCTTTGATCAAATATGATACTTGTAACTCATTTGATATATTTTAATATATCACCTCAAGTATGAGACTCGCTCGATTTGAGCAATGAATTTTGTTAGGATTTACCTCACAGTTTTATAGCTTTACAAAATTAGAAGTCAAACTCATTTTTATTAGCTAGTTAATAGTTTTTATTAATGCAAATAAGTGCCCAGCTGTTAGAATTAACTCTCTAATAAAAACTATTAACTAGCTAATAAAAATGAGTTTGACTTCTAATTTTGTAAAGCTATAAAACTATGAGGTAAATCCTAACACCCCCATCAAGTCGTCCCAAACTCTTTGATACCATTGTTGGGTCATATGAAAGAGCCTAAATTAATCGGAGCAACACATTTGATTAAGAGCAACGCCAAAAAACCTTTAAATATCGAGTTTATCGGTCATGTCATTTATAAGTTGCTCAATATATCAACTTTTTTTATTCGATGTGAGAGTTTAACTCAAACTTGCTTAACAAATTCATATAATTTTACTTGTGAAAAGAGTTCATATAATTCATATAATACAAGTAGGTAAACAAATTCATATTCTCACTATATTTACCAAATTAAACAAATCAAACTTGAAATAAGTTTATTTTCCCACCAGTTAAACTAATCTACTTATTATTGAGGCTTAACAAACAACAATGTCAAAAATTTGAAAATGTCAACCTTTCATCCTCTAACTTTTTCTTGGCTCAGAAAAAAGGATAAATAAATACAGTAAAATAAAGTTTATATTTTGTACATGTGGTTTTTGTTGTGTTATTTTAAGTTTGGGTATCGGTGCTCCTTTCTTGTCATTAATTTATTCTTCTTTTATATTTGAGGGGACATTAAAGTTTAGATCAAGTTGTGATGAGATGATATATATGATGTCTCATCATATCATATTTTTATGTGTGGCTTTCACAAATCAAAACTTCTAACCATTGGCAATGGCATATGCTTAAATATATTAACCAACCAATGGTTCTACCAATTTCACTATCATATCTTTCTCACAACCGTACACACATCAATACCAAAATGAATTTTGGGCCAACTAGCTTATGAAAAATCACGAATATTCCCTGTTGCACCCTATCAATTGCCTTATATTTTTAAATTTTGGATAAGCTAAATAATTTATTGAAACATTAATATAAACACCAAACAAATTAAAAAATAATCTACAAATCTGCAATTGCAATTGTTTTGGAGAAAAAGAAGACAAATAAGATTAAATAAAGTGAAAATTATAACCTTTAAATATTAGTTATGAGAGAATATACTACCTGAAATAAAAATTAGTCGGTGTCGAAGTAAAAAATTTAAACTTTAAATATTGATGGAGAGGTAACAACAACGATGAAGATCAATTTGGATGGACTAATTTAAGTTCTTCAAAAAAAAAATGAATAAGAGGAAAAAAAAAGATCCGGTTTATGTTGTTCTATTGGGAAATTTTTTTTCCATATCAAGTAAAGTGAGAAAGAGAAGGTGTGTAAAAAATTTAATTGAAGAACATGAGGATGTTCAGTGTTCACACAAATAAAACTAGAAAAGAGAAAATTAATTCACTTCTATTTACCTCAAGATAATGAAAAGTTGAAAAGTTGAAAAGTAAAAATATGGTGAATGTACAAATATAAAGTGTAAGATGTAGTTGGTTAATTTTTATGGGGGCTTAAATATATATAATGGAAATTTTCTTGCAATAAAATATATAATGATAGTATTATTAAAGTTATTTTTTCATTTCTTGAGCCCCCAAAGCCCTTGCATCCGCCCTGCCGTGATATGCTTTTTAATCTCAACCATTTTATTCTAAACTTACATGATGGATGCTTTTAAAAACCCTAAGAGGAATGTCACAGTTCCTTATGGAATATGAAGTGACTTGAAACACTTTAAGATTCCTTTGATAAAAGGAATATGATAAACATGAGAGTTGCTAATGGAAAGTTCTTGAGGGAGCACCACCTTCAAGAGAAAGAGGTCTGAGTTTGCAAGGAAGAAGACAATGGTCAAATCTTTGTTACACTTTTAATATATTTTAAAATATGACATGAACTACGACAATGATGATGTAGATTTATCCATGTAGATTAATTATTTATATTTCATCGATTAAATTACAATAATTAATAATTTATGAAATTGAAATCGAAATTTTCACTACTAGAAAAATCTTAAATACCGACGGACAAAATCTGTCTCTAAAATGCAAATATTTCGTCACTAAGCAGGCTAGAGACGGATTTGATCCCGTCGGTAATTTCCTCGTCTCTAAACTGTTAGAGACGGACAAAATCTATCTCTAAAATGAAAATATTTGTCTCTAAAATAAAAATATCTGTCTCTAACTGCTTTTTCTGTCTCTAATTCCATCTCTATTAGAGACGAAATATATTCTGTCTCTAAATTCCGTCGGTATTTCAACTTTTTCTAGTAATGTTTTAACGAGTTTTTTTGTATCTTCATGACTTTTAATTTGATAATTTAATATCACATCATTTAAAATATGTTAAATCACCATGTTTAAATACAAAAGAAAAGTAGTTAGAATAAGAAAAGAAATGAGAGAAATTAGTTTCGGTAAGAAAATAAAAATTGGAAGAAATTGTATAATGGGGTGAAAATAATAAGTGAGAGAAGAAGAGGAAGATTTTTCTTCCTATCCCCACGTCTCTTTTTCATCCCCTCAAAAATTTAATTTTACCTTTCAAAATTTCAGTTTTTATTTACCGAAGTTTTCCGATATAAAAAAACATATATATGTGTTTTCAACCGTTTATAACTTCGATTTGTGTTTACCGAAGTTTTTTATCTAGGGTTATAAATGAAAACTTAGGGGGTGAAAAAGAGACGTGGGGGGTGGGAAGAGAAATTATATTGTAGTAAGAATTATAATGGACTAGTAGGAGGAGAAGTGGGCCGCGTGTGTGCATTAACAAAGGAGGGGTTGGAGAAGAAATTTTGTCTAAAGAAGATTAGTTTGAAAAAAATGCTTATAAAAAAAAAGTTTGAAAAAAAAAAGGGTAAAATATGTTTGCAGTCCCTACTTTTACGTGAGTTTTGGTTTTCGTCCATGTAAAATAAAATCACTTGTTTTCATCTCTACAAATTTTTTTCCTTTGTTTTTAGTCCCTAGTGGCTAGTTTTTGTTCATTTTAATGTCAATATTATGACATTTTTATGTTCAAAATGTGTATATATAATATCTATATATCATGTTATACTTATATAAGTCTATAATATGTTAAAAAATGTCAAAATTCTACTCATTAAGGACTAAAAACAAAAGGAAAAAAATTTGTAGGGATGAAAACAAGTGATTTTATTTTACATTGACGAAAACCAAAAGTTGCTGTAAAAGTATGGATTGAAAACATATTTTACCAAAAACTAAACATATTTGCACTGAAACCCGATGGTATTTTGTATCGGTACACAATCACTTTGTACAAATACAAAATCTTCCGGATATATTGTATCGGTACATAATCACTTTGTACCAATACAAAAACTTCGTGGGTAAAGTTTTGAATTGGTGCAAAAACTTGTTGAACCGATTCAAAATCATGTTGATGTGTTTTTGTTTGCTCTTTTGCTTAAATGAACCGATGCATACCTTTATCACTTCACATTGTCGTTGTATTTGTTTTTGCGATTTGTTTGATTCATTGGTGTTCATAGCTAGTTGTTGTGCAATTCGCATACCAAGCGTTTGATAAAAACACTTAATGTTGTTGGGGTTGATTGTCAAGTCCCACATCGCCTAGTTTCTCAAATAAAGAAGAAGGTTAGAAATAGCTATTGGAGAAGTCCCACATCGCTTAGAATTGTGAAGTAAGAGGAAAACCAAAGCTATATAATAGGCCTAAGTTCTTTGTTTGTATTTGCACCAGTCAGTAGCATTTTAAGCTTATATCTGACTCTTAGTTTAAATATTTGCTTTGTGAGAGTGTGGTTGTATTGGGGCATTGGGGTGAGAGTGAGAGAAGTCTATGTGTTGTAAAAATTTTCACATAGTGATAATTCTCTGGTTGTCGGTTTAGACAACGGTTGTGGTTTTTTTCTCCGATTTGGAGTTTCCACATTATATTCTTGTGTTGTGATTGTGTTTATTTTTCTTCTTTAGTGTTGTTATTTCCTAACAGTGGTATCAGAGCTTCGGTTCGGTGAGATATCACATTTCTTTGTATGCTCTGTGGTTGCAGCATTGTCTGATCTTCCACATCAGAAAAAAGAAGTGTGATATTTTGAAGGTGCTAAAGAAGGGATTTTGCTATGTCTTATTCAAGTGCTACGAAGTTTGACATAGAGAAGTTTGATGGAAGAATCAACTTTGGCTTATGGAAAGTACAAGTCAATGATGTGTTGATACAATCAGGTTTACACAAGGCGCTGAAAGGAAACACTTCCAAGATGGAGGCCGACAAGTGGGAGGAACTAGATTTGAGAGCTGCAAGTGCAATTCGCTTGTGTTTGTCAAAGAATGTTCTTGCGAATGTGCAGAATTTGTCATCAGCCAAGGAACTCTGGGAAAGGCTTGAAGGGTTGTATTAGGCAAAGGACATCTCAAATCGGTTGCTGCTAAAAGAGCAATTCCACAATTTGCGCATGGATGAAGGTACCAAAATCTCTGATCATCTTAGTACTTTGAATAATATAGTTTCTGAGTTAGAATTTATTAAAGTTGAGATTGATGATGAGGATAAGGCGTTAAGGCTCATTTGGTCCCTTCCACCTTCTAATGTTCATCTCAAACCTGTTTTGATGTATGGGAAGGAAAAATTGAATTTTGAAGAAGTTGCAACTAAAATTATTTCTGAAGAAAGGCGGATGAAAAATGATGAAAGCACTTCATCAAATTCAATGTTGCTAACTAGAAGTGGGGCTAATGGGAAGAAGATCCATGCAAAGAATCTGTCGTGTTGGAAGTGTGGAAGGTCTGGGCATTTAAAGAGAAATTGTCCAGGTGGAGCAGTATCTGAAAAAGACTCTGACACAAGTGCTAGCAATGTCTCCCTTGTTTTGGGAGATGATGGTGATCTTATCTAGAAGATAAAGTGTGTCCTTATGGTATTTCCGCTATACCATGGGAAAGGACAAGTTATTGCTAGCGGATTCAAAACAACACACGAGCATTGGTTGGCATTGATGCAAGGTGTGTGGTGAGATGTGTCGATGGCTAGAGAACTTCCTGAAAGCCAACATGGGAGTTGTACCATATTCTTTCAGCAGGTTTCGACATGAAATTCTTAGAATGGTTTAGTTCCAAGTGAAGAAAATTCTTGGGATGGTTTAGTTCCAAGTGGAGTATACTTTTATGGTGGAGTATGATTGTCGGTACGGTATAGACAATGGAAGTGGAAGATGGAACTCTTGCAATCAAGGTGGAGATTGTTGGGGTTGATTGTCAAGTCCCACATCGCCTAGTTTCTTAAATAAAGAAGAAGGTTAAAAATAGCTATTGGAGAAGTCCCATATCGCTTAGAATTGTGAAGTAAGAGGAAAACCAAAGCTATATAATAGGCTTAAGTTCTTTGTTTGTATTTGCACCAGTCAGTAGCACTTTAAGCTTATATCTGACTCTTAGTTTAAATATTTGCTTTGTGAGAGTGTGGTTGTATTGGGGCATTGGGGTGAGAGTGAGAGAAGTCTATGTGTTGTAAAAAATTTCACATAGTGATAATTCTCTGGTTGTCGGTTTAGACAACGGTTGTGATTTTTTTCTCCGATTTGGAGTTTCCACATTATATTCTTGTGTTGTGATTGTGTTTATTTTTCTTCTTTAGTGTTGTTATTTCCTAACAGTGGTATCAGAGCTTCGGTTCGGTGAGATATCACATTTCTTTGTATGCTCTGTGGTTGCAGCATTGTCTGATCTTCCACATCAGAAAAAAGAAGTGTGATATTTTGAAGGTGCTAAAGAAGGGATTTTGCTATGTCTTATTCAAGTGCTATGAAGTTTGACATAGAGAAGTTTGATGGAAGAATCAACTTTGGCTTATGGAAAGTACAAGTCAATGATGTGTTGATACAATCAGGTTTACACAAGGCGCTGAAAGGAAACACTTCCAAGATGGAGGCCGACAAGTGGGAGGAACTAGATTTGAGAGCTGCAAGTGCAATTCGCTTGTGTTTGTCAAAGAATGTTCTTGCGAATGTGCAGAATTTGTCATCAGCCAAGGAACTCTGGGAAAGGCTTGAAGGGTTGTATCAGGCAAAGGACATCTCAAATCGGTTGCTGCTAAAAGAGCAATTCCACAATTTGCGCATGGATGAAGGTACCAAAATCTCCGATCATCTTAGTACTTTGAATAATATAGTTTATGAGTTAGAATTTATTAAAGTTGAGATTGATGATGAGGATAAGGCGTTAAGGCTCATTTGGTCCCTTCCACCTTCTTATGTTCATCTCAAACCTGTTTTGATGTATGGGAAGGAAAAATTGAATTTTGAAGAAGTTGCAACTAAAATTATTTCTGAAGAAAGGCGGATGAAAAATGATGAAAGCACTTCATCAAATTCAATGTTGCTAACTAGAAGTGGGGCTAATGGGAAGAAGATCCATGCAAAGAATCTGTCGTGTTGGAAGTGTGGAAGGTCTGGGCATTTAAAGAGAAATTGTCCAGGTGGAGCAGTATCTGAAAAAGACTCTGACACAAGTGCTAGCAATGTCTCCCTTGTTTTGGGAGATGATGGTGATCTTATATAGAAGATAAAGTGTGTCCTTATGGTATTTCCGCTATACCATGGGAAAGGACAAGTTATTGCTAGCGGATTCAAAACAACACACGGGCATTGGTTGGCATTGATGCAAGGTGTGTGGTGAGATGTGTCGATGGCTAGAGAACTTCCTGAAAGCCAACATGGGAGTTGTACCATATTCTTTCAGCAGGTTTCGACATGAAATTCTTAGAATGGTTTAGTTCCAAGTGAAGAAAATTCTTGGGATGGTTTAGTTCCAAGTGGAGTATACTTTTATGGTGGAGTATGATTGTCGGTACGGTATAGACAATGGAAGTGGAAGATGGAACTCTTGCAATCAAGGTGGAGATTGTTGGGGTTGATTGTCAAGTCCCACATCGCCTAATTTCTTAAATAAAGAAGAAGGTTAAAAATAGCTATTGGAGAAGTCCCACATCGCTTAGAATTGTGAAGTAAGAGGAAAACCAAAGCTATATAATCGGCCTAAGTTCTTTGTTTGTATTTGCACCAGTCAGTAGCACTTTAAGCTTATATCTGACTCTTAGTTTAAATATTTGCTTTGTGAGAGTGTGGTTGTATTGGGGCATTGGGGTGAGAGTGAGAGAAGTCTATGTGTTGTAAAAAATTTCACATAGTGATAATTCTCTGGTTGTCGGTTTAGACAACGGTTGTGATTTTTTTCTCCGATTTGGAGTTTCCACATTATATTCTTTTTTTTTGAACATAAAATGCATTGATTAATGAGTAAGGTCACTAAGGACCAAATATACAAGTTGAGGGGGGGTCTCCTCTAGCCAAATCTTATTGAGCTCTAAATGGGCCAATTCAGCTAGGAAGTGGGCAGCCCCATTAGTTGTACGACGGATAGCTCTAAACGAAACATCGCTAAACTGATGCGTTTTACCCCTAATACCCCATACAAGATTCCCAACATAAGATCTAGGGCACAAATTGTGCGTGTTGACGAAAGAGACAAGGGAAGCACAATCGCTTTCAAAGATCACTCTCTGGAAACAGCAATCGTGTGCAAACTGAACGGCGTTGTATAAAGCAGCGGCTTCCGCAAACAAATGCTCCATTGCTCCCGGCAGCTCCCAAGTAGCGGCGGCGACCAACCATCCAGAGGAGTCTCGACACGTGGCTCCAAGCCCCCATCTTCCACTTCTGGACAAGTTAGCATCACAATTAATTTTTATGTAGTCTTCCCTAGGTTTCGTCCACCTAGTGGTGTTAGTATTGCTTCGCCTCTGCTGGTGAGTAGTGTTGCTGCTAGCCTGATGTTGTAATCCTGCTGAAGTAGCCAGCTGGAATTCCTTGATACACCTATCTGTTCTCACAATGACGTTCTGAGTAGTAATATCGTTTAACTCAAAAGTGTGTAGGTTCCGAGCATGCCAAATGTTATATATGAGAGCAATAATGTCAATAAGCTCTTTAGTCCTTAAATTAGTGATAGCATAGGTAAGCCAAGTGGTAAAGCATCTGTGGGTGTTGTTGAACCTGATTCCTAGCTTAGAGCCAAACCAAATTAGGTTAGCCTGTTGGCAGTGCATAAAGGCGTGCTAAATGGTTTCTTCATGTTGTAGGCATCTAGGTCATAGTATGTGACTGCCTCTTTTAGCCAGTTCACTTCTCACAGGAATTGCTTTCTGAATAATCCTCTAGATAAGAACTTTGTGTCTAGGGATAGTAGGTAGAGCCCAAAGCTTTTTCCACACTTTGGTAGTGTTGTCACTATTAGAGCTTGTGGCCTCCATGTTTCTCCAGCTGACCAATAAGTGATATCCTGACTTGACAGTATAAGAGCCATGGGTAGTGTGAGGCCACATAAACTGATCCTCCAGGGATTCCATGATGAGAGGAATTTGTTGAATGAGCTCCCCTTCAGAGGGGCTGAAAATGTTGTTAATAAGGGGCGCGTTCCAACTCTTAGAGGTTTGATCTATGAACTCACTGACTTTAGAGATGTTGTATAGGGGGTTGGGAGTGGTATCTTGTGTTGTGATTGTGTTTATTTTTCTTCTTTAGTGTTGTTATTTCCTAACAAATGTGTATTTTGTAATATTATTCAAAGTAAACTTTGGTATTTGAACACGAAGTGTTTGTAAAAATATTTAGAGTGAGATTCCATTATTTATTCCTTTAAACTTGCAACATTGAACATCAACTATTCGAACAAATTACAAAACTATGTTTTCTCTTTATTCCACATAGTTGAAAACTAGTTTATCGTTGCCTATTCATTCGATTTGAGTGATTGATTAATTTTACTTCGAAATTAATCAATTAATAACTTCAACAAGTATTTTCATAATCAATTTTACGTGAATGAATCTATATATTAGATTATATGTCATGTCATTTACAACAATTTTAATTCAGAAAGTATAAAATTTGATGGAGGGACTAAGGTTGGGTGATTTTAAAATAACAGGATTGATTTTGTAATTAAGTGAAAATAAAGGGCCAAAACTGTAATTGAACCACATTTTTTGTTGTTAACTTCCGGTTTCTAGTAATTCGGAGTTTGGCCGCATCAAGTAAAGTCTGGACAATAAATTATTTCAACTAAAAATCGAATTCGTGCTCTCTCAAATAATCCGTCTTTTAATAAAACTTTTTGAGCCAATAATATGATTTAAACTTTAAACCAAATATTTTAGTTGAAACTAGAGATGGACCCTTTGTTTTGTAGTCAATTAAAATAAGGGTTAATAAGTCTTTACCCACTGCAAAGTAAGAATGTATTGCATTATTCCTTGCAATTTTTATTTTTTTTTAAGTTTCCCCCTTGCAAAATAAATTTTTGTGGTCTTCCCCCTTTGGTGCAAAGATTTTGCAATTTTTAAATCGGTTGAACAGAATAACCGATTTAAAAAATAGAACTTTTTAAATCGATTGAACAAAATAATCGATTTAAAAAGTGCATCCAGGGGGAAAACCAACAAAAAATATTTTGCAAGGGGGGAAATCTAAGGAAATTTTTTACATACGGTAAAGTAAAACACGCTTACTTTAAAGGGTTAAATATGTTTTTAGTCCCTACTTTTATGTGAGTTTTGACTTTTAGTCCCTACATTTTTTTATTATATTTTTAGTCTCTACATTTTTTAAATTATATTTTTAGTCAATTTTTTATGATTAGGATAACAGAATTGACTACATAGGATAACTTAAATGGACTAGGCCGATAACATTTGAATCGAATGACTTGACATCTACGTGTCATCCTATGTGGCTGATTTCGTTATCCGAGTCACAAAAAATTGACCATAGGGACTAAAAATGCAAACGGCTAAAATGTGGGGACTAAAAATATAATAAAAAAAATATAAGGACTAAAAATCGAAACTCACATAAAAGTAGGGACTAAAAACATATTTAACCCTACTTTAAAAGAGGATAAAGACCTATTATCCCTTAAAATAAAGAATGGTAAATTGATTTTTTTTGTTACAAAGTGGTAGATTGATTTGCAACAAACTAAGCAAAATTTCTATAAAGTAAAAGTATGTAAAAGACAATGAAGGACTATTGGGTCGACTTGGTGCTTTTAGGTTTGATTCTCTATTTTGTCCATAAAATGTTTGATCAGCTTGACAGCTGATTTCCACACACCACGACAATAATTAGTCCTTAATTGAAAATTATATGATACACATGATCTTGGATAAAATACAACAAATGACCATTAAATTGAAAAATCATTAGGTAAAACGAATTTCTTAAATAGTTAGATGGAAAGAATGTAGACAAAATATTTCTCCAAGACAAAATCCAGAACACCAAAAAGGAGTACTATACATGAATTGTTTTACCTAAAAAGCAATACTATTACATGAGTTGTCTGCCAAAATAAAACATTGCATGTTAGCTACAAGGTCATAATAGTGATCCCCCACCATATCATTGCTTTGAAATCAATCCATTTATGAAGACTTTCTTTTTTGTGAACTAATTCCTCAAGTGTTGAGACATACCTTCCCTAATTTCAAATGAAATGGATATTGGACCCATATATATCACATGTGTGATCACTTTATTCAATTGAGTGAAATAAAATTGGGAATGAATACACTTGCATACTCTAGTAAAAAATTGTGTAATAAAATCCCAATCACTCATTTAGATGAACCACATGCATTTAAAGTCTTTGAAACAATATGAATAGTGATGACTTTTATTAACCTTTTAGTTTTTGAAACATTAATTAATAAATTGACATGACAATGATTAATTAATGTCTTATTTCCATGCTTAAAAAAATATAATGTCCTATTTCCTCAGATATTATTCATTATTTGAAATGCAAAACAAAAAATAATAAAGGTGAAGCAATTTTAAAAATCGACATCAGTAAAGTTTATGATCAAGTTTGTCATACCACTTTGGTGTTATTGAGAAAATGAATTTTGATGCAATTTGGATTTAATGGATGCGTATGTATGTCATTGATGTCATTGATGCAATTTGGATTTAATGGATGCGTATGTATGTCATGGATGCGTATGTATGTGATTGATGCAATTTGGATTTAATGGATGCATACGTATGTCATTGATGCGTATGTGCATCATCTTTTCCATCGAATACCTTCAGTCGGTTAAAAACGACATCAATGACATACATACGCATCCATTAAATCCAAATTGCATCAAAATTCATTTGAATAAAATGCCATAAATTTACTTGATTAAAAACTAAAATGGTTAATCGCAGGGGATTTGAACCCTTTAATTAAATGAATGTAAGAAGTTTGATCATTAATTCCTCTATATAGTGTATAAAACAAAACAAAAAATCTTAAAATTTTACAACATGTATCCTTTCATGTTTGAGGTTCTTCCTTTTCCTTTATTACTCAATGATTGGTTACAGGATAAGTTAGTACACTGTCCTAACTAAAACACACACCACATAGTTGGGCCCTTCAGGATAAATAACATCACTTTTTCTGGTCACATAACACTCAAAATTTGAGCAACTCTCATAGACATTGTCTAAAATAATTATATTTGGGTGTGCACACACAAAAAAAAAAAATGATTTATTTAGTAATATTATTTAATATTAGTCAACCTTTTTTTTTAATTTTTTTTTTAAAGTTAAGTATGTGTGGCTAAATATATTAAATTTATAGTTGCGTCTAATTAAGTAGTGGCTTTAGAAAATAATTTAATTCAAGTGGTTAATGAGATTCCTGTGACATAAATTTAAGAGAATTCGAGTTTAATTTATAATAGAAGAAATAACTCTTAATTAAATTTTACTTATCTTATATCTAGAGGTGGGAATAGGCTAGGCCGAGTTAGGCTTTGTCAAGCCTGAGTTTGGCCTGTCAAAAAAATCAAAGGCCTGAGCCTGACATGTGACCTATCATAGGCTTATCTTTTAGACCTGAATTTGGCCTTTTGAAAGCCTAATGTGACCTGTTAGTCTGTTTAAAAGCCACTATTTCACATGAACATATTTAAATAAATAATTATATTTATTTTTAAAAATACTTATGAACTAATAAACAAACGTTCTTTTGATATTTAATATCATATTTTAGAGAATTTAACTATATATATCATCATATTTCAATTTTAGTTTATAATAATACATTTATATATGTGAAAAACTAATGTAGATTAATAAATTTAAACAACTAAAAATAATAATAAATATATAATTTAATGAAAGTACAAATTTTAATATAAAAATAATAATATTATTAAAAACATTATTAATATTAACTTAAATAGGTCGATTTAGTAGGCTAATAAGACTTTTTTAATGGTCTACAGCCTGGTCTATTTGACTAAATAGACTTATAAAAAAACCTTGGCCTGCTCTATTTAAAAAAGTAGGCTGACCTGACCTGAACCTATATAAACTAAGTCTTAAAACTTCATAAGCCGACCTAACTTATTCCAACCTCTACTTATATCCGAACTTCTTCAAAGAGTAAAAAAATAGTGTTTCTGTTTGAAACTAGGGGACCCCACACATATGATACACTAATATATAGAAGCATGAGGAAGTATTAATTAAATGCACTTGCTTCAATCTTTAGTTTAAATTATCTCAAAATAAAAAAAAAAAGTGTTGGAAAATGGAAAGAGGAGTTCATGACAAAATGAGTCCAAAGAAAAGTGAAGCACATGATGCTAAAGAACCTAGTAGTGGATACATAGATCTTAATCATGAGGCAAAGACAACTACAAGCAAATCATGTTCTATTTCATCATCATCATTACATGCTAGTTCTTCAAAATCTCATCTTACAACAAATAATGCAAATTCACTCTCCAAGAAAAACCCTTCTCATGTCAACATTATTATTGATGTTTACAAAAGAATCAAAACTTCATTGTCAAAATCAATGTCTCTCTTAAGAGCAAAATGTTTTTGTTTTGATCAAAATTCTTTGCAAGTCAAAGAAAACAATCCAAACCCAAAAATCTCAAATACAACTACATCACCAACATTTCAAATTCAAACTCTCTCACAAAACCAAATTACTAGAAATTGTTTGAGAAACAATTTAACACCAAAAGACAAGTTGACAATGGATGATCATGAAAATCAACAAGAGCTAGCAACAAGTCCACACAAGTCACGTGCAATGGATGAAGATGTAGTTAGTAATGCAAGTTCTGATCTTTTTGAGATAGAAGGTTTTTGTTTCTCCACACAAGCCACCACCACCACTTCTACAAATGTTTTATGTGATACTTAGTATGTATTATTTGATACTTAGTTTTCAGTTTTTTTTTTTTTTTCTGTTCTTTTTCGATAGTCAATATTGAAGGAATTATGTTCTCTATAATTATTACTAAGTTCCAAAACATAACGTAGATGTAACTCAAATTAGAAAATATTTAGTTAATTACTACAAAAAAAAAGTATTTAGTTAATATGTATAAGGGCCCGTTTGGCCTAGCTTATTTTTGAGCTTATGCAAACGGCTTATGCAATTTTTATGTATTATTATAAATTTGTCAAAGTAGTTTATGATAAAATAGGTTATAAAAATTCTATTTTTACCAGTTTGAACTTATAAAATAGCATAAAACCTAATTTATATTGCGTAAGCTGTTTGTATAAGCTAAAAATAAACTAGGCCAAACGGGCCTTAAGTATAAGATCATGGTGGCCGAAATGTGAATTGCTGGAGTCGCTTTTTCCTAAAAATTAGAAGATTAATATAAAAAATAAAATACTTTTAATATATATATTAATTTCTAATTTAATTGTTTTTATTTTTAAATTTTTAGATAAACAAAGAGTATCTAGGTATAAAAGATTAAATAAATATTTCAACTAAGTTGACACACCTAAACACGAGTAATGATCCTCTTTATTTTCCAAAAGAAATGGAGACATCTATTATTATATTTTTGAATTAATTAATAAATAAAATAAATACACAACTTTTGAGAATTATTGACATTACGAGATGTTTAATCGTGTGTCGTACATATCGATGTTATGGCGTTATTTTATAATATAACGTCAAAAAAATATTTGTATATATAGCAAATTAATAATTTAAATAGATATTATTAATATTAATAATAAAATTTATCGAAATATAATATAAATATCAAATATGTTTTCAAACATTTTGAAAGGTTGTATGGATTAAAAATAATTTTTTCGATGTTACGAAAAGGCATTAAATATATATATATATATATATATATATATATATATATATATATATATATATATATATATATATATATATATATATATATATATATATATATATATATATATATATATATATATATATAAAGTTAAGTTATCCAATTAAATATCTCAATCATGCTCATATCAACATTTTTCTTCGTTATCATATAGATAAAAAAAAATGATAATAATTATTATCATATACTTATTATCATATACTTTAATTTTAAAAAAATAGTTTGAAAAAAACATCAAAGGGAAAAAAATGGAATAAAAATAAGATAAAAACAGATACCATAAATTATAAAAAAAATTAAAATAAAACAATGAAGTCCACTAAACTAAACTAATTCAAAAATTGTTTAAACACTAAAGGAGGGGGTGCACATCAGATAGCTACCAATAGATATTATCATAAGATATTATCAAAATAATATTCAAAATAAAATTTATTAAAATAATAATATAGATATCAAATAGGTTTTCAAACATTTCGAAAGGTCCCATGAATTAAAAATAATTTCTTCGATGCTAGGAATTTTTATTTTTATTTTGAAACAGTGTATGTGCCTATCAAAATAGGATTTTCTACCTTTCCCTCACTCACCTGTAAAATAAAATATAGTACATCAATTTCCACATATAAATGATTATAATTATTATCATATCCTTTAGTTTTAAAAATAGTTTGAAAAAAAAGGAAAAAAAAAACAGAGGCCATAAATTATAAAAAATAAATAATTAAACAATGAATTTCACTAAACTAATTCAAAAATTGCTTAAACACTAATGGAGGAGGTGTACATCATGTAGAGAATAAAATTTGTATAGGGCAAAAAAACAAAACATTGGAAGAAAAGAAGGAAGGAAAAAATGATTCATGTGAGAAAGATAGGAATGATGTAAACAATGAGTGATCAAATATTAAATAATGATAATGCTAGATTTTACGGAATAATATTATGCAAGAAAGAGAAGAATGTATCCTAATCACCCATTCAATCACCAACCATCCCATGTATTGTGCCACCTGTCAAAATTTTATTTCCTTTCCACTTGATAGAGTAATTCTTGCATTTCTTTAGTCTCATTTTCGTAATAAATAGCAGGACGTACTGATTAAATAATAGGGTTAATGAGTTTTGAAGAAAAAACAATGTTGATGTGAGCTTTATTAAGGTATTTGACTGGCAAACTTAATGAAATAAAGTGATTTTATTGATCAACAAAATTGAAGTTTAAAAGTTGGAAACTATTAAAATCTATACTATTATTATTTACCTTACTCAAAGTAAATAGTACACTTGTCATTCTCACGTTTATTCTTAAGAAGAAAATTTATATGTGGCATTATTTTATTGATGTGGCGCCTATGTGTCTTTTCTTTACGACCTAAAGGGACACGGTTCAATTCCCACTAACAACAAAACAATAATTTTATGATTTTTTTTCCTTTTTTTTTGCCTTGCTTTTTATTTTTTTTATCGATTATTGAATCTATTGTGAAAAAAATAAATAATATAGATATTAAGATTGAGATGAATTCTATAGGATAAGTAGGGGTGTAATTGGATCGGTTTGGATCGGTTTTTGATGAATCCAAAGTCCGAACCAATGTGTACTCAATTGGTTCGGTTTGGATCGGTTTGTCCTGTTTTTGAAAAATGAAACCGAACCAAACTAATCGGTTTGGTTCGGTTTGGATCGGATACTTTGATCGGTTTTGTAATGTTTTTATTTTGCAATATTTTCCCTACTATTATTTTTTATCCGATATCCTGCTATAATTTTTTTAATCACACATAACACTTATGTAATCAATTATCACCATACACCATACTTTAATTGGTTTTCAAACACATTTTAATTCAAACAAAGTTGACAAAATACAATCCATAGATTTTCAATACAAAATACAACCATAAAATTAAGTTCATAAGTTTAACATCAAGTAAGAAAACGAACTAAAATAAAATTTCAATTTTTTTTTCACTTGAATCGTCAATGCACCATCATGAAATAATAAATTTATATATATATATATATATATATATATATATATATATATATATATATATATATATATATATATATATATATATGATTAATAATAAATAAATATATGGTTAATAATATACTTATTGGTTCGGTTCATCGGTTTATCGGTTTTTAAAAATTGAATCTGAGAACCGAACCAAACTATGTCGGTTTTTAATTGGTTCGGTTCGGTTTTGAATCCGAACCATAAACATCGGCTTTTTTTCGGTTTGGATTGGTTTGGATCGTCGGTTTAATTGGATTTTTTTGATCCGCTTACACCCCTAAGGATAAGTACAAAAAAGAATCTATTCTCAAACAAAATAATAAAATTGCCTTGGTTTGTTTTTTTTTTTTTACCAATTATTCAATGTATTGCCCAAAAAAATAATAACAAACCTTACAAATTAAAAAACAAACAAAAATTAATTAAAAGATAATATATATTATAGTAAATTACATTACCCTCTTTTGAGAGGTGCTTAAATTACATTACTCTCCCCTTTTATGTTAAAATATATACTTTCCTCATCTCTTATACAAAATATATTAGAGAAAATTACTCTCTTCACCCTCGAAAGAAATTTGAATTTCATCCACCTTCCCCCTAATATTAAAACATACATTTTCATCTTTTAATCAACTTCATTTAAATTTTTACACGAGCTTTATTAATTCTTTACGCAATTAGAAATAAATCACTTCCGTTAGTTCATATATCTTTGAATATTTTAATGGAACATTTTGTAAAAATAATTAAGATGTGAGACCTAAAGTTATGTTCATGTTGTTTTGTATATTACACGAGTTTGATTTAATTATTCATACTATAAGAAATTACTCTCTCATATTAGATCAAATATCTCTTGAAATTTTAAACGAATATTTTACGCATATAATTAAGACGCGAGACATAAGATTATAGTCTCAATTGTCTTTACTTTTTACATACGTTTGATTTAATTCTTCACACCGTAATAGATTACCCTTTTCTGTTAGATTAAATTCTTTTTGATATTTTAATTGAAAATTTTGTAAAAAAAATTAAGATGTAAGGCCTAAAGTTATGGTTTCAATTGTTTTTATTTTTTACACGGGCTTGATTTTATTTTTCACACCGCAAGAAATTACTCTCTTCAATTTGATCAAATTCATCTTAAAATTTTAATTGAACTATTTGATCAAGAAATGCCTAAGAATATTGTCTCAAATGTTTTACTTTTGACGACTTTATTTATTTCTTTATACCATAAGAGATTATCATCTTCCTTTAAAACAAATTTCTCTGGATATTTTAATTGAAGTTTTTACAAAAATAATTAATAATTGAGACATTAGGTAATGATATCAATTGCTTTACTTTTTACTCGGGCTTCATTTAGTTCTTCAAGTCGTAAGAGCGATTACCCACTTTCATTGGATCATATCTCTTTGAATAATTTACTTGAACATTTTATATAATAAATAAGTTACAAGGCCTAAGGTTATGGTTCAGGTGTTTTACTTATTACACGAGATTGATTAGTTATTCACACCGTAATAAATTACTCTTTTCTGTTAGAGCAAATCTCTCTTGAAATTTTAATTGAACTTTTTACAAGTATTATAAAAAAAAAGCGAGACCTTATATTATAGTGTCAATTGATTTACTTTTTACACGAGCTTAAATAAGTTCTTCACACCTGTAAAAGATTATTCTGTTATGTTATATGAAATTCATTTTGATATCTTAATAAAAATAATTTACAAAAATAATTAAAATGTGAGACATATAGTTATGGTCTCAATTGTTTTACTTTTTACATATGTTTGATTTAGTTCTTCATAATTTAAGAGATTATCATCTTTCGTTAGAACAAATTTCTCTAGATATTTTAATTGAAGTTTTTACAAAAATAATTAATAATTGAGACCTTAGGTTATGATATCAATTGCTTTACTTTTTTCACGGCATTCATTTAGTTCTTCAAGTCATAAGAGCGATTACCCTCTTCCATTGGATCATATCTCTTTGAATAATTTACTTGAACATTTTATATAAATAAATAAATAAGTTATGAGGCCTACGGTTATGGTTCAGTTGTTTTACTTATTACAACAGATTGATTAGTTCTTCACACCGTAATAAAATACTCTTTTCTGTTAGAGCAAATCTCTCTTGAAATTTAAATTGAACTTTTTACAAGTATTATAAAAAAACAAGACCTAAGATTATAGTGTCAATTGATTTACTTTTTACACGAGCTTGAATAAGTTTTTCACACCTGTAAAAGATTATCCTCTTATATTATATGAAATTCATTTTGATATCTTAACCAAAAAATTTACAAAAGTAATTAAAATGTCAGACCTATAGTTATGGTCTCAATTGTTTTACTTTTTACACATGTTTGATTTAGTTCTTCATAATGTAAGAGATTATCATCTTCTGTTGTAAGACCCGTAGAATTACTATAGCAGAAATATGATTTTTGATATATTAATTAGGTTTTGCTATTTGCTTTTATCGGTTTTCTGTTTGATTGTCTATTTCGACAAAATTTTGCTGAGATTGTGACTGCGTGTAGTTTAACATTTGAAAAATTGGCACAATAAATTTATGAGCTTTAAATGAGTTTAGAAACATTTTTGTCTCGTCAAAATGTTGAAAATATTTTTCTAGTGGTTTTTGAGAAAACGGGCAAGATATACCCGTTGTTTGAAAATTTTACGGTTTTCGATTTCCGTCAAAATTTAAATGAAGACTCTATATATCGATTGTGATGAGAATTTGATCTCATTATATTTTTCCGAGCTTAGGAGCGAAAATTTATTCGGAATAATATTTATTCGAAAGTTTGTGAATTGTTTTAATTAAGTGATTTACGGTAGAATTTTCTGTTTCCGTAAAGTTTATCGGTACGCGAGATACGACTCGTTTAAGAGCGAACCCGGGGACTGAGCGAGATGAGCTGACAAGGATCACAAAATATCTAGATATTTATCTAGGATATTATTATTATATTATTGTGAGTGTGAGAGATGAAGGGCTAGGATTTGATCTTGAAACTTTTGCAATTTGATCCTAAGGCCATGATTTAACAAGACTTGTATGAAGAAGACTTTGGAAATTTTAAAATCATTTTTTTTCACTCTTCCTCTCCTTCTCTCACGTGATACTTCCCTTTTTTTACATCACCAAATATTTTCCTCCTAAGAGCTAGAGAGAACAAAGTGAAATTTAAGATATATTGAGTGAGATTTTGATCAAAGTTCCAAGAGAGAAAGTGTAGATCACAACTTGGTGAAGCTTTTGGTAGGAGCAAAGTGGTAAGAAAAATCTTCCTCCCTCTTTTATTTCCTTTTGGCCGTGAGGCCTTTTGATAGGTGTAGGATGAGTTTTAAATTTTTCCTTTGTTAGAGGTATAGATCCATGATAGTTAATGATAGATCCAAGAGAAAATTTATGATTTGAATTGTTTGATTTTATGCTCAAAGAGATTTGTGCTAAGTTTTGATTTTCTTACTCTTTTCTTTTGTTAATATTGTTGAGTGAGCTATTGTGATTATAGATCTAAAATAAAATTTTGATTGTGAGCATTTTAGAAAGTTGGTGATTTTTTGAAGTGTTTGGAAATAAAATTCTTTTATGATTTTCTTGCAATTATAGTCCTTACAAATTGTTCTGGTGTAACAATTTTTGAAAGAAAATGTAAGGAATCAAAAGCCCTAAAATATTTATGAGTTATGAACCTAGGGTTTGAAGAAATGTTTCTAAAGTGTTGAACTTAATCAAATTGAGTTTGTTTATGTGAAATTAGCAATTGAATAAGTGTTTTTACTGATTTTGTTTTTGAGAAAAATAATTTTGGTGTGACTTTTAATTCTGGCCGAAATTTCAAAGGGGGTTTATGGCATTATAAAATTGTTTTTGTGTCCTAAAAAGTTAGCCATTTAATTCGTCTTTTCGAGACGGTGATTTTGACATATGGTTTGCGATCATCGGATAAAGAATGACCGAGCTATGGTTGTTTCATGTTTGTAACTATTGTATTTCTGTTTTTAAAATTGAAGTATAGTAGTAGAAAAATGATAGAGATTCTTTTTCTATAAAAAGAGAAAAATGTCTGGAAATTGATTTGTGAGTCGAAATGGAAATTCTTTCGTCGAGAATTGTGTTTTAAAAGATTTAAGTTATCTGTGTTCTGAAAAGCATTTTGTTTTAAGTCGAACGAGAAAAGTTTTAGTTTCGAACTTGTTTAGTTTTAAAAGATTTTGGAACTTGTGACTTTAGGAATAAGTTGTTTGAAAAGAGATTTTCTTTTGGAAATGTTTTCAAGACTTGTTTTCAATATGACTTGAGCCTAGTTAGTTATGAGTGAGCAACCATAAGTATTGAATCCTTTAGTAGCCGAGCTAGGACTTATTTGAGTAACCAATTAGAATGTGGTATTAACTTAGATAAGTTATGTGTTGTGAAAGGTTAAGAGGATTAGCCGATTTGGGGACTTCGTCGGGAGAGACAAATATTGCTCGCGTAGCGTAAGTTGATGTGTTGGAAGCTTGCCGAGGTAAGGGCACTTTCTAACGATTTCATATACCTCGAAATATCGAGTGCTTTTTATGCATGTGTAATTGTTGCTTGAATATGTGTATTTGCTTAATGTGATGCAATATGAATTATGAGCATGGTTGTTTTGTGATGTATTCTCGTGACGAGAACTTGTTGAGAACATGCTATATTCTACACATGTTTGAGTGGTTGTTGTAAATTTCATATGGTTGAATAATATGAAATGTTGATGATTGTACTTGATTGAATATCTTGTGGTACATGATATTTAGTTGTCTTACATATGATTTTGCGAAATATATGTGTTGACATGTGGTTGTGATTAGATATGCTTGTGTGATATGTAAATTGTTGCATGAGCATGTATGGAACGTGTATGTCAGATGGAGACTACACGGGTGATTTGTCTGTGTGACTTCACCAGGGATTTTGTCTGTGTGACTGCCCTATATATGCTGAAATAGAAAGTATGCTCATGCATTTCATAGTTGCGTGTACGGGTGTTAGAGTCTGTGTGGCTTCACCTAAGCACCGGGTGTTAGAGTCTGTGTGGCTTCACCTAATCCTGCGGGATTTTTATTGAGTTGGTGTTAGAGTCTGTGTGGCTTCACCTTGGTGTTATAGTCTGTGTGGCTTCACCTGCCCTGCGGGGTTTAGTAGGTGTGCGACAGCCAGTGATTGGTGTCCACATGAAGCCTACGACTCTCTGCGGAGAGGTTAAATTCCGGAATTCATGCATGTGAAACAGTCCCGGGTAGGGTGATCACAATCATGTAGAGTCTGCATTGATAGGCTGATTGTGCATTTGAATACTATTGTGTGTGATTGATAGACTACCCGTGCACTTAAATTCTGTGATGTGTGATTTATATGATAAATGAGTATATGCTGCCATGTATTGTATATCTTGTGCTGCGTATTTTTGGTTATATGTTATTTTTAGATCGTGACCCTCTACGAGCATTTTTAGGGATTTATTTGTACCGCGTGGAGAAGCGGCGAGGCTTGAAGCTGTCTGTGGGTCTTCGTCACCCAGTCGTCTTCAGTTAGAGTTTAAAGATCAGCTTAGAGGTAGTAGTTTAAGAGTCTCGTTTACTCTTATTTATTGTCCGCTGTATTTATGTTGTGAAATTGTTGTATGATATTTATTTGGAATAAATGGTGTCGCTATGTTTGTTTAGACACAACGTTTGGTTTTTATTCGTGAAAACAAATTATAAAAGAGGCATTGCATTCCGATCGTTATTTTGAAAATGGTTTACTCTGATTTAAATTAAGGACAATCGTGAATGTTTTATTTCAAAGTCTTTGTTGTAAAAAAAAAAAAAGTGCCTACTTTTGGTCTTTGAAAATCGGGGTGTTACATCTGTTAGAACAAATTTCTCTGGATATTTTAATTGAAGTGTTTACAAAAATAATTAATAATTGAGACCTAATGATATCAATTGCTTTATTTTTTCTCGGGCTTCATTTAGTTCTTCAAGTCGTAAGAGCGATTACCCTCTTCCATTGGATCATATATCTTTAAATAATTTACTTGAACATTTTATATAAATAAATAAGTTAGGAGGCCTAAGGTTATGGTCCAGTTGTTTTACTTATTACACGAGATTGATTAGTTCTTCACACCATAATAAAATACTCTTTTCTGTTAGAGCAAATCTCTCTTGAAATTTTAATTGAACTTTTTACAAGTATTATAAAAAAGCGAGACCTATGATTATAGTGTAAATTGATTTACTTCTTACATGAGCTTGAATAAATTTTTTACACCTGTAAGAGATTATCCTCTTATGTTATACGAAATTCATTTTGATATCTTAATCAAAAAAATTACAAAAATAATTAAAATATGAGACCTAGGGTTATAGTCTCAATTGTTTTACTTTTTACACATGTTTGATTTAGTTCTTCACAATGTAAGAGATTATCATCTTCCGTTAGAACAAATTTCTCTGCATATTTTAATTGAATTTTTTACAAAAATAATTAATAATTGAGACCTTAGGTTATGATATCAATTGCTTTACTTTTTACTCAGACTTCATTTAGTTCTTAAAGTCGTAAGAGCGATTACCCTCTTCCATTGGATCATATCTCTTTGAATAATTTACTTGAATATTTTATATAAATAAGTTATGAGACCTGAGGTTATGGTCCAGTTGTTTTACTTATTACACGAGATTGATTAGTTCTTCACACCGTAATAAATTACTTTTTTCTGTTAGAGGAAATCTCTCTTGAAATTTTAATTGAACGTTTTACAAGTATTATTAAAAAAAGTGAGATCTTATATTATAGTGTCAATTAATTTACTTTTTACACGAGTTTAAATAAGTTCTTCACACCTGTAAGAGATTATTCTGTTATGTTATATGAAATTCATTTTGATATCTTAATAAAAATAATTTACAAAAATAATTAAAATGTGAGACCTAGGGTTATGGTCTCAATTGTTTTACTTTTTACACATGTTTGATTTAGTTCTTCTCACCGTAAAAAATTAGTCCCTTCTATTACATCAAACCCCTCTTGAAATTTCACTTGAACTTTTAAAAAAGAAAAATTTAAGACGCAAGACCTAAGAATACAGTCTCAATTACTTTACTTTTTACACGGTCTTTATTTATTTCTTCACACCTTAAGAGATTACAATTTTCTGTTAGAATACATTTTTCTTGATATTTTAATTAAAGTTTTTAAAAAATAATTAAGATGGGGTCTTAAGGTTATTATCTCAATTACTTTACTTTTTACACGGATATTATTTAGTTTTTCACGCGGTAAGAGATTACACTCTTCCGTTAGTTCAGATTTCTTTTGAAAATTTAATTTAACATTTTACAAGAATAACTGAGATGTAAAGGATTACAAGCTTTACTTTTTGCAGAGGTTTAATTTAGTTCTTCACACTGTAAGAAATTATTTTCTTCTGTTAGATAGATGTAATCCCTCTTAAAATTTTAATTGAACTCTTTACAAAAACAATTCAGAAGACCTAAGATTATTATCTCAATTGCTTTATTTTTATACCGGGTCTGATTTTATTTCTTTCTACCGTAAGAGATTAACCTTCATTAATTTGTTATATCAAACTCCTTTTAATATTTTAATTGAACATTTTATAAAAATAACTAAGATTCGAGGTCTAAGGATATCGTCTCAATTTCTTAATTTTTTACGTGAGTTTAATTTAGCTCTTCACACTTTAAGAGATTACGACTCTACCGTTTGACCGGATATCTCTTTGAATATTTTAATTGAACTTTTTTACAAAAAATAATAAAGATGTGTGGTTTATGATTTTGGTTTTAATTATGTTTTACTTTTTACACCGGCTTGATTTAGTTCTTTCCGTTAGATCAAATATATTTTGATATTTAATAGAAATTTTTTACCTAATAGTCAAGATACAAGGCTTAAGGTTAGATGTTCTTGAATGAGTTCTTCATCCCATAAAAGAGTATCCTCTTCCATTAGAACAAAATCCTTTTGATAGATTAATTGAATTTTCTACCAAAACAAGAATAAAAGAAATATATGTGCACATTAAAGTCAAAATCGTTAATTCTAACAAAAAAAATCGAAAATCAATATATTTTTATAAATGAAAGCTAACTTATATATAATGCGGGCAATTTTTCACTTCTAAAATATTAATTAATTTCAAAATAGAAATATATATATATATATAACAAGAATTTTTAAAATTTATAAAAAAAATGAATTTCTAGCCCGTGCTTGGCACGGGTGTCCATACTAGTTTATAATATATAAATTTGAATATTTATAAACCAACACATTACTATATTACTGATCGATACACTCACCAATCTCACCAATACTCCTAACTCAAATCTACCAGCAATTCTTATTTCGATCGACATATCTCACTGAAATTCACTTGAAGTCAAAACAAATCAAATTTATTGTAATACATACTATTAAGTAGTGTGTAAAAATTGCACCATATAGTGTGGTGAACATCCTTAAATTAAAAATAATTATTAAAATAAAGTACATTTCTTTGTGACACATAAGACAATGCTTTATTACCTATGACACATAAAACCGTATTTTAAGTAAATTAGAATCAGTGTTTATAGAATAAATTAAGACCTTCAATAGCGAATAAATTGTATAATGGTATAATGGTGTCATTTTATATAATTTATTAAATTTCAAAATGATTTTACACTAGCCACATTGTGCATTGCAGCAATTACAATCACAATAAATTGTTACCGCATCTACAACCGCAATTTAAAATATAGTCCAATGTATATGCATGGAAGCATGGCACCATCCATAATATTTGACAAAAAGCATTTGGACTACCTGGAGGAAGTGGGTTATAGGTCAGCATCATGAATTGGGGAAAAGTTATAAATAATTTCCAGCCAATTGTATGATAATAGACACAATCATACAAAATTAGTACTATTCAGAAGTACAAGATAACAAGAACGTGCACTATTAGAGGAGAAAAACTTTTGGATTTAAAGATAATGGATTTAAAGCTTAGAGAAGGACATACTAGCTAACTATAACGTGGTGATTTATAGGTACATGCATGCATGCATGATATATCTTTTCCAAACAAAAGAAATTAATGAATACAGTGGCTTCATGAAATTGAAAAAAAGTTGATGTTATAGTAAAAAGCCAATTTTGTTGGCTAACTTAAGGGAAACTCCCTCTCCATAGAATAATTTTTTCTTTTTTGATTTAAGGGAAACTCCCTCGTCATAATGCATGTGTAGGGTCATGACCTAGTCGGGTTTGGACTCAAAACATTAATCAATAAAATTAGTGTCCAAATCCGTACCAAGCACGAGTAAAAATGAAAGTCTTTTATTAGAAAATTAGGGAGGAATAGAGAATGTGTGACATTAGTTTAATAGTTTATTTTAAATAATTTATTTTATTTTATGTTACTTTACTTTTTTAATTTTGGTGATTGTATTTAAGAAGACTTTGTGTCCGATCATTTGGAATCAATCAACAAATTATCTTCTTTTTTCAAATTGGTATCAGAGTCTGAAATCCAAATGAGGTACAAATTATTCTTAAATATAATGATCAAGATTAAAAGAGGAAAGTAATATAAAATAAACTATTAAACTATACTTAGATACTATTTGCCTTAACTTATTTCAAATTTTTTTATTCAATAAAAGGAGAAGCTAGGCCAATAAAATTTTCAATAAGCCTGAAAATCGACCCGACCGGCCTGCAAGCGAACTGGAAAAAAATTGGACAGACTGTCCAATTGGGTCGGTTCATTGGTCGGGTCAGCAGACTGTCCGATTAGGCCTGAAAACCGGCCCGCAAGCGAACTGGAAAAAAACTGGTCAAATTGGTCCGAAATCGACCGATGAACCGGCCGGTCCAGGCAGTTCGATGGTTCTTTTTTTTTTAAAAAAAAAAAGGTCAAAATGACGCCTTTTGTATATATTTTAAAAAAACACCAAACGATGTTATTTGGTTTTATTTGTAAAAAAAAATTAAAAAAAGATACAATTTACAAAAAATGTTATGTTATCGTATATTTAAAAAATTTATGTCTAATGTACTAAAGTTTTAATTTTATATTGACTTTATGACATTTAATTTTTTTCATATGTAAAAATAGAAAATATTAAGTCATTATTTATTTATATTTATATATTAATTAAAATATATATATTTAATTAAAAAAGATCTGACCTCTTCTACTCCGGTCCAACCATTTGAACTTTGAACTGATAAGTTTATTGATTCGATGGCGGTTTTGAAAAGTTTGGTTTTTCCCCTTTTGTTATATATATATATATATATAAGGAAAGAAACATTTTTTTTAATAAACAAAATTGAATTATAAAAAATACTTACAATTCGAATGTCACTATTAGATATTATTAAGGCAAGCTATGAGATTATTTCATCAATCAACGTAAGAATACAGGGTATTACACCCACATCTACCTAAAATGTAATCCACAAAAAAACCATAAAATATAGATAATTTAATCCCTAAGAAAAACATATGATTGCGTCAAAAAAATATATATGATTACTATATACCACTACTAAATGTTCCTTTCAAGTTTATTAATCACTTTGATGCCTTATAATATTCTTAATTTACATATATGTTTGTGTATATATGAAATTTAGGTTTGTTACCCAGCAAACTAATAACACTATTTTCATGCGAATTGGAGAAGTTGTAAAATCGGTCAGCAACACATTAAAGTGTGTTATCATTAATTATTATATTTTGGTCAAAGTTTGTTAGCATTACTATTTTATAGTATATAATGTGAGTATCGTTCTCATTCACACTTTTTCTCGTCCGTATGAAAAAACGTAACATTGGAGTTTCACACAACAAAACCAACACTTAGCTCCAAAACTACTCAATTTTCTTTCTCTGGTAAACATTTTTTCTTCTTTTGCATGCATTTCACACTACCATACTTTTTCTCTTTTTAAAAAAAGAAGTTACATATTATTCCTTGCCTCAACCCTTGAATTATAGTTTTTTATAGACAAATGGTAATGTCATACAATTAGTTTTTAGGGTTGGAACCATAAACATTTCAATTAGTGACAAACCCTTAAATTATAGTAAACGTTATTTTTTTCTTTTTTTTGAATTAATTTTCTCATTAAGGATGTTGTTTTAGTTCCTTAGTATTTAGTTATAATAAAAGTTTTGTGTCAAAAAAAAAAAAAGTTATAATAAAAGTTTTGGTTTATTAATAATCCTGTTGAATGCAAATCCCAGTAGGAAAAAAAATAGAAAAGAGAAAAATTGATATATATTATCATATGACCACCGAAATTTTAATCATATTAGATTAGCAATTTCATCTTATGCAGCTGATTTTAAATTTTTTTCTCAAAAAATTTCACTTTAGAAGAATTTGGCTTTTTAGAATATTGATAGAAAAAAAAATATAGAGTAATTTGGAATATCAAATGTTTCATTGTTAGGTTAGTTATTTTAAAACATATGGAATTTAATTCAATCTTTGCAATTTTTTCCAGCCAAATATCGGACATAATTGTTGACATCTGACTGAAGAGAGCTACAGAGTAGGGGTGAACATCGGTCGGATTCGGGCCGAAAATCGTCAAACCGATAAAAATCGCGACCTCTTAATTTGGACCCAATTCCGACCGTTTACGTCTTCGGTTTGTTCGGGTTCGGGTTATACGGGTGACGGGTCCAACTGGTCGGTTTTAACGGGTTAGATTGAAACGTTTTTGTTACATTTAAAACTTCATTGATGAAAAATTATTTGTTTTTTGACAATTCGTTAAATATTTCGTACATAATGCAACAAAAGATACAATAAAAATGATGAGATGAAATTAATTTGGTTCAAATTTGTAAATTCAACGACAATAATAGATAGTAGATGAGAAGTAAAAATTAAGATAAATATAAAATATTATCATTCACATCTCCTTTATCAATATATTACAAGTTAAAGCTCGTAAAATACAACATTTTTCTCTTCTATCAAAGATAGATAAAATTAACAAAGTGAAGAACATATGATATTAAGAGAAAGAAGAGGTGCTCGAAACTAGAAAAAAATTAATTTGTATTTTAGAAATTGTTCGGTCGGTTTCGGTTATGACCCGCACCCGACCAAGTGCTTCCATATGTTGGCGGTTATGTCGGTTTCGAGTCGGGTTGTGGGTTTGTGCTCACCCCTACTGCAGAGGATCCATAGTACGTACTCCACTTTTTTCTTTTTCGACATATATCCAAACAAATGACACATAGCAAATCTTTAACTTTTTAAAAGTTTATTTGGTTCATTATTTGGTTCAACTTTACTTTATTTCATGGATTTTTTTTAATAATGAAATGATGCCAGAAAGAATTTTGATACAAACATTAATTGGTCGTGTATTAATAGCCGTCGATAAACATAAACTTTTTTTTAATAGATATACATCCATTTATACATTTTGACATTAGGATATACTTTTTTATTTATTTATGAATTTTACTTGATAATTTTGTAGACACTAGTTATTTTTCTCACACAATGAGGATCATTGGCAACACCACCTCATTGTGTCTTGGAAATCCACATTGCTTGGAATTGGTTCAAATGGTTATGAGAAGTGAGGCAATGACAGCTTCTATAACTTTAGGTGTGATTAGTGTCATTGTTTGGATGATTGCTGAGATTCCTCAATTAATCACAAACTATAGAGAAAAATCTGCTCATGGTCTATCTGTTACTTTCTTGCTGACATGGATAATCGGGTAAATTAAGTTATTTTTATTTAAATTTTATTCTATTGTAGTTCTTTTTTGGTATTAAGTTATGTGTCCTGAATTTTTCTTGTTTATCTTTTATTGCATTATGGTGAAATTTAAATTGATAAAGTGCATTTGTGGATTCACGTTGAGTATGACAGAATTAGGTTTGCCGTTGTGGTTTTCACGAAAGCTACACTTTTGAGTTTGAACAAAATTACGGTGGCATTGGTATTTCATCAAACTCATTGTGAGTCGGAACATGTCGGTGACTGTTTGACTAGTTTGATGTACCTATGAATTAGAAGAAAATTCTATTATGTGATTGTTGAACTAGTATTGTTAATCACGGATTGCGAAGAATTATAGAATATGTTCAAATTCCACTATGTAATAAAGTTGTTGTGCCACTACACTAATTATTTGATAATATTTAACATATCGTGAAATAATAGTGATTTGTTCAAATTCTTCTATGTTATAGTGATAATGTTATCAGTCAATGATTTAGTCACTAAAATGGCTTACATTAGAACGACTTAAATCATTTAGACTATATTTTATATGTTTATATTTCATCTGTATTTTTTTTATTTTATTATATTTTCATGAAGTTCCAACCACATTAATGAAACATTTGATTCAATTTATTTTATTTTGTAGAGATCTATTCAACGTCTTTGGATGCTTATTGGAACCTGCAACTGTGAGTACTTTTATTGTGATTTGAAGATTTTAAGTACAAATATCGGAGCCAGTGTTGTCAAATAGCGGCACTATAGTCTATTCAAACAAATCTCAATTGTTGCATGTATTTATAACAAAGTGTTATCACCAATCGTTAGTTGGTTCAATGGTGATTGGCGCTGAACTTGGTAGGGAGGACTACGGTTCGATCCCCCGCAATTACGATCGGGAGGGGGCTGAAACCACTTGATGTCAGAACTGATCCCCGAACCAGATTCAACTGGTGGTGAAAAAAAAAAAAACAAAACAAAAAAAAAAAGTGTTGACAAATAGCCACTATAACTGCACTATAGCACTCTAGCGTAGCAGAATTAAAACGAACCACTATTTTTTGCAATCTGTTAGAGACCTAAGTATGAGGGTTAAGAGAAAAAGGGGTATTATTGTAATAAAGAATATAATGGGGTTTTATTAGTAATTAGTGAGTAAGATAAGGTGTTTAGTGGCAAGTTTGTTATGCCTAGTAGTATAAGTAGTGAGGTGGGTGCATTGGAGAGGGTATGCAAGATTATTGTTAAACCATTATGGTTAGGCAGAGAGAGGATTTTCTCCTTCTCTGAGGAGCTTAGCTCTGGGGTAGATTGGATTACTTCCTTTCTACATTTTATCTTTCATTTGTCATAAATAATACAACAATTTTTATATTTCTTCTATATTCTCTAAGTTACGAATTTTCCGGTTCGTAACAATGGTCCGACCTACCGGATCAAAACCAATCCGCTCATGTGTCACCCAAGGAGCAACCTTTACCACTTACTACGTATCATGCTTACACAATGCAATCAGAGCTGTCCAATTCAATGAGTCAATATTTTAACTTAATTGACCAGACCCAAGTTAATATGGGTTTATTTTTTGAGATATTGTCCCTTTGGGCTGGAGTAAAACTATCAGGCTGGGCCCAAGTCAATAATACTAACACCTGGGTTGAGGAACAAAGTAACACAAATACTCTAAGACAAACAAGAGATTTTGCTTTCCCTTGTGCGTTTTCAGCTGAGTCCATTACATATCCTCAGAAATGTTCTCAATCTTCCAATTCGTTTTGTGTTAGTGAGATGGAAAACCAGTCATTTGTCAGAACTAGAGAATTTAAGCAAGAGATTGTTGGGTATGGGTCTCTAAGTTTGCCTCTAAAGAAACAGGTGAGGTACAAGGAGTACCAAAAAGTAGCTATACTTTCTGCATGTGCCTCTCCTTTGTGCAAGTGTTTTGGGAGGCATATTAAGAGGTTTAGTGTAAAACTGGAAATGGGTGCTATTGATAAGGATGTGGATGCAATTGTTAATTCATGTTTCATGTGTGGTAATTGGGCTTTGGTGTTGGAGAGCTTTGATGACAAGGGAGTATGGAACTTGATAGCACATCACACTGTAACTGAGAGTTTCCATTTGAAGGCACAAAGTGAGAAAATTGTTGATGTGTCTCGATGGATGGAAGTTGAAGAGATGTCACCATATTCAGCAATTTTGAATTACACGATCAATGAGTTTGAACCACAAGGGCTATGTGTTGAAGTTTTTAAATGCTTTAAGAGTATGAGATTGCTGGAGCTACTATATTTAAGATATTATGTTGATAGAAATGATTTGTGTGCAACTATTTTGGTTGGGCTGTTTATGCAAATTGAGCATGTTTCTTGGACACACTATTTCTTTGCTAAAATTTTTGCAAAACTAGATGAACTTGCATGTTGGAAGGCACTGATGGAGACCGAGCCTACTTGTGGAATGATTTTGTTGCATTCATTAATTGTGAACCAGCATGAGTACTTAGGGGAATCCAATATTCCTATTGGCATTCATGCTCGTGAATTTTGTGGGAAACATTTCCCTGCATTATACAGTCAGTTGAAGTATGTTTTTGATAGAGGAACGACGTGGATAATCCGAATTAATGTTAGATATCAAAAGTTGAACACTAGTCACACTACAATAGGACCATCACAAGTAAGCAAGCAAATGCTAATTCTTGGACTAATGATCGACATTTGTACCTTTAAAGAAAAGAACTGCAATTGGAGTATAGAAAATGATATTTGGTCATCAAGAATGTTGGTGCAGCTGCTGCTTAGTTTTAGCATCCGAAGCAATTTTGTGTTTCTCATTTACAGGGAGAGTTTTCCTACAGTGGTTGTCATTGATTACATGCTAAATTCTCTAGATTGGGAAGGAAATGACTACGAATGTAAAATTGTTTATCGGGCTTGGTTGTTTGGAACTGGCTTGTCTAGGTTCAAGCAATGGAATCATGGAGATAAAATGCAAATTGTTGCGAGGGATGTTTTACTTGTGATCAAGTTTCTTGAGATGGAAAAGTGTTATGCTAATTCTAATGCTCTGATGTTTGCCACTACAATATTAAAGTCATCAACAATGGTAATATCATGGGATCCAGGGAAGTTCAATATTCCTATGCTAGTTACTACTCATGAATATGGCTGGAATGGTTTTCTATCATTATACAATTTGCTGAATTTTGTTTATGATAGAGGGAAGCTTTGTGAAATTCTATTTGCTGCTAGAAATCACAAGTTAGAGCTTATCACAACATCATTGCAAATCTGCAAACAGTGGCTACCTTTAGGATTAATGGGGCCAGAATCAAGAGAATTCAACTTTATTATGCTAGTGGCTGTTAATGAAGTCTGTTGGAGAAAGTTCTTCACCTTTTATGGATGGCTCAACTTTGTATTTGATAGAGGCAAGTTTTGTTGGATGCAAATCTCAACCTTGAGGACAAGGTTGTTTTGAAGGGGTGGGTATTGTTAGAGACCTAAGTATGAGGGTTAAGAGAAAAAGGGGTATTATTGTAATAAAGAATATAATGGGGTTTTATTAGTAATTAGTGAATAAGATAAGGTGTTTAGTGGCAAGTTTGTTATGCCTAGTAGTATAAGTAGTGAGGTGGGTGCATTGGAGAGGGTATGCAAGATTATTGTTAAACCATTATGGTTAGGCAGAGAGAGGATTTTCTCCTTCTCTGAGGAGCTTAACAAAATCCGAGGAGCATAGCCCCTGAGCATTAGCCAGATAGCTCAATTCATTTGTGAAACACTAAACATTTTGTAAATAAGGTGGATCAATTAGAGAAAATAAAACTTATCGAAGGTTTTTTTGGTGATGCCTTTTTCTTAACGTTAGATTCTTAGAATTGGAAGTTGAGTCTAACTCAACCTTACAAAATCGGCTTGTAAGGTGAGGTTGCCTCTTACTTATAAACTCATGTTCAGACCAACTCACATCTGAATTCTACGATGGTTTTAGAGTCTCTTCAAGATCCGTTGGGCCATCCATCATTTACATCCATGCATGCCCAATAGTGTTGGACGTGAGGGGTTTGTTAAGAAGTCCCAGAATCGGATGTAAGTTGGTCTGAAGATAGGTTTATTTGTGATACATGAGTTAATTATAAAGGTATACTAATACTAAGTTGGATGACTTAATTTCTTGTTTTTGCAGCTACCAACTCAACTATACACTGCAGTGGTAAGACTCTAGCTGAAGATTGAGATGTTCTAAGACATAGTAAATAATTTGATCTAACTTCTCAAGTCTTATGCAGTTGTATACCATGATAACACTTACACTTTGTTCACAAGCCATTTACTATGGACACATATATCCCAGACTTAAGTACAAAAGACAGTTCAAGGTAAAAGTTTCTATATACTTCATATTGCATGTAAAATTTTCGACATAGTAGTACTGTTGTATGTTTGGTTATGAATATTGTTAAGAAATTTCACATCGGTTGCGAGATGATCTGGATATATGTTTATAAAGCAGAGACAATTCTCACCTCACAAATTTGTAGGATTGAGTTAGGCCTAACTTTCAATTCTCAGAGATATATTATAATTATTTCAAGATAAAAAGTTGTATAAGATATCATAGATTTAATGCATTGTTGTTGAAATAGCGGCTATAGCGCTATAGATAGAATAGCAGAATTTGAATGAGTTTTATTGTTTTTCGATAAACTGTTTAGTATAAAATGTCGTCATATAGAGCCTATAACATTGTTGTGTGGCGGAATGTGAACAAACCGCTATTTTTCGCGACCTACGATAAACGATACTGATTTAATGAAACAAATCTGCACTTATCTTCTTTCCAATTATTAAGATCATTATTTTATTTTAATTTATTTCTCTCTTAATTGTTGATACTATCATTCCTTAATCTAAGAAATAGACATTTTGTGCACTTCCATGTATTGTTTCATGCTGTGTTCTAATATTGTGATCATGATCAGATTGACACATCAATAGATATTGGACAAAGCAATAATGGAGTTGAAAATGGAAATGATGCTGATCAAAGAACAATTATTGGTTTGAGTTCACCAATTCCTTTTCCAGCACAAGCTCAAGATATTCATGATGGAAGACAATCATACTGCCAGTAATTAATATTTTTCATTGAAATTTATGTCAAATGTGCTGTTCTAGCTATTATGTTCACCTCAAAATCATAGTTTGTTAAATATTTAGAAAAAATGGATTGGTTTCATCAAATGTTTTAAAAAATGAACTCGTCAATTCAACTGATTAAACCGAGAACCAGTAAGCTCGTTGGTTAGTTTGATCCCTATTGTACCATCGAATGGTACAGTAGGGCTAACCATGGTTGCACTGGTTGAACTACGGCCCAATCCGGTTTTTAAAACAATGGTTTCAACAAAAGCCTTTTTCTTTAAATAAATAGGACATAACAATGTTATAGTGGCGCAATTTGCACAAACCCCGATTGTTCTGCAATAGACTATTTATTATAAAGTATTGTCAAATAGCGGCGCTATAGCATTGTAGCATCGAGTAATTTGAACAACCTGCTATTTTTCGGGGACATAAAGAAAAATACTGTTGTTGAAACTCAAGAAACAATTGAAAAAAGTATAAACACGATTATTCATACAAAAGTTAAGTGGATTTTTTTCAAAAGCACTTTAAAGTTCTTAAGACTGTTTTTTCTAATCAATCAGATCAGCAAGATATCTATCAAAGAGCTATACTCCCAAATCAGAATTATCCGAAAGATTTATATATTCTTTTCAATCTATGGACCCTATAGAAGAGCCATTGCTTGTTTCATCTATCTTGACAAAATCTGCACCATCTTTAAAGATCAAGACTACTTTATGTTTGGTAAATTTTTCTATTGCTACAACTAGTTTTTCATGTATAACTATAGCAACATTTCTAGCATTAAAATCTAATAAATTTCTTATCTTTTTTTTTCAGGTTTCAACATTTACTTTTCTAGGTGCCTTGAATCTGCTTCATTCACCAGATACAAGAAATCATTCTGAGTTCTTAAAACCAAGAAAAGAATTTGTTATTTATGTTGGGAGAAAGCTTTTGCAGGTAATGTAGTATAACTCAACTTGTCTTTGATACGAAAAAATTGATTCGGCCTGTGGGGTTGATCTGTTAACCTGCCTTCATCGCAGGGTGGATTGAGATTTTCAACCCTTCAACCGGTCTTGACGTCCCGCGTAACCTATAAAACAACTAAAGGTGGGTTGGACAGTCGGGCTCATTTTTTAATTTTATTTAAATAATAATGAGTTTAGTTATATTCATCGCTTATGTTCAAATTAGTCAATCATTCCCCCTCGACTGTGATTGAATGGGGACTGGAACCACTTGATGCCAGAACTGACCTCCGAACCAGATTAAACTGGTGGTGAAAGTCAAAAAAATTAATCAATCATAGGTAGAAAACTATATTTTTAACGAAAACAGGTCGGTCTTCCAGTTGGTTCAACCACGGTCTCTTCTTAGTTTGTTAGAATTGGATCGAACCAAGTTGAATCGCGGTTGGTTCAACAAGTTCATTTTTTTCCATTGCTCTTATTTATTATTCATCCATCGAAAGTCTCAACGATTCAATCTCCTGTTCATTTTTTAAAACATCGGTGGAAAGGAGATAATATTTTGACAAAAGTTTCAATTTTTAACCATCATGCCATTATTATTTCTTAAATTTCAGGTTAGTGGCAATCAGTTGCAAGATCATGGTGTGGAAGGACAAACTAGCATTGGTGTTTACCTTGGTTGGGCAATGGCATTTATATATATGAGTGGAAGATTTCCTCAAATTTGTTTGAATGTGAGTTAGTATATTTTTTCTTTTGTGTCTCACATTATTTGCATGCATATCTCTACAATGACAATATAAAATTTTTAAATCAACTAAAAAACTTCATTTTGTAGATTGATTTATTTTGTTCGTCTTATATATTGACTTTACTATAATTTTCATCAATTTTTCAGATCAAAAGGGGTAACTTTGAGGTGAGGGACTCCAATCGTCTTTTTCTTTTTTAAAAATCTCTAAAATTTAATCTCTAAATGCCGAAATGGCGTTTTTTTTTTTAATCTCTTTTATTACATGTAGGGTGTAAATCCTCTCATGTTTCTCTTTGCTTTAGTTGGGAATACAACTTATGTAGCAAGGTATGGTGCCACTTTATATACTCACTTTAGGTCCAAATATATATGTTATTTGTACATTTGAAAATAATTAAAAAAAGTATATATATCAAACTATCTTAACATATATTTTCCAAGAAATATTAATGTTCCTTTTATGTAGCATACTAGTGAGAAGCTTGGATTGGTCAAGAATTGGTCCAAATCTTCCATGGCTTGTTGATTCAGGAGGATGTTCCCTTCTTGATTCCTTTGTATCCTTTTCTTATGTTATAGTAATAATTATTCTTGCTTGAGTTGAAATATGCATATTCTATATAGTAACATTTCTAACTTATAATGATCGGTAGGCTACGTTTGACCCGACTTTTATTTTAGTTCTCTTTTCTTTGAAAAAAATTAGGTCAAATACTATTTTCAAAACGGTTTTAATTGTAAAAATAAAAAACTTATTATTTATGAGTCAAAACTAATATTATTGAGTCATATAGTAGAAAGGGGACAAGCAAAAACATGTCTACCTTAACTTTACCTTTAGATTTTGTTGCAATTTCTATATTATCGACATCGGACATCGAAAGCTAAGTACAAACATCAAGTTGTTGCTTAATTGATGATATTAATTAGAAACAAGATCTCTCAGGTTTCACTCTCTCAATCTCTTTTCACATGAGTTTGCACTCGTATGTAAGTTCACTAATGTATGTGAGTTCACTAATGTATTTCCGCATGTTTCTTAAATTTTTACTAGATACTTATTTTATAAACTAATTGTTTAATTTAAAATTTATATCGTATAGATTTTCTTAATACTCTTACATAAATATGAAGTTATTTGTTATATTATTGAAATACATAAAAACATTTAAGATATTTTTAAAATATCAAACGATTTTCAATTTTCTTAAAAATTTAAATGCTTTTAAATTAATGCATCGTAATTAGTGAACAGATATAAATTCGATCTGATTTTTAAAACATGACGATAGTGGCACTCATGTTGATGTCTATGTTGATATCTGTTTTTTTTTATGATATGGTACTTTTATGCATTTCACATGTCAAAATGTGCAATCACACAAAGTTTAATTATGTCTTAATTAATTATTGATGCAGACATACAATCTCCACCATGCTGACCAAGATATGTATATATGAGCAAGGATTGACATGAGGGAATGTATGTTACAACTCACAACTCTTAAAAAAGTGGACTGATTTGAAATCAATGGTGGGGTTACCATTAACCTTCTAACTAACATGCAATGCTTCATGCAAGACATTATTTTTGTCTACATAATTTCCATCTGGTTTATACAAGAAATTCTTTTACCTTATGACTTTATGATCCTTCAATTTAATGGTATTTTTGTCTTTATGTTATATACGCCATCAATATATCCCAAAGTTTACAACTGATTATGTTGGACACATCAACCGAATTTTTTTCATACACAATAATTAGTTAAAGATTGAACCACTGATCATTTATTTAAGGAGCTCAACTTTCTTACCATATTAATCCATGAGACTAGATCCTCTCAATTATTATTTTCACTGCAGGAAGAGCAGTGCAGCATCCGACCATAAAAATATTATTTTTCAATTTTTTTAAAATTTTAAATTTTGAGTGGATGGTTAGGATCTCACTGGATTCCTCCTTTCAATCCATTGTTGGTTCATTTCATTATCTTTTCCTTTTTTTGGTTACATCATTATCTTTTCCTTTTAATTATAGAAATTTGGATTGGTAGTTGAAAAATATGACTATTCATTTGCTGAATTGACTACAAATGATCCATCATATGCACCAGCAGCAAATGAACAGAGAATTTGTTTTTACTGATATTGGATCAAATTTAAATAAAATATAATCTTTTAATTTTTATTTTTTTTATAAGCTCTTTCTATGAGTCTACCCTTTTTATTTTTTTTACGTTCTTTTACCATCCGAGCTAACACAAGTGATTGGTGCGTAGTATGTATGAATGTCGTAAATCAGGAGTCCAGAATTCAATTCCTAATGATAAATAGAAAAAAAAATCAAGCATAATAAGTTAAAACCAATGGATATAATGATAAATAGCCTAAAAAGGTAAAAATGAAAATTCAGGTTAGAAAATTGAAGGGAAATTCAAAATTTTATTGTCAAACTGATACAAAATTTCTGGTCTTCAATCAAAGACCACATCCCTTTAATTTATGCTTAAAAGGTCATATCAGCTGTTATCAGTCACAAGAGTCCAATTCAACTTCATGCTCATAGACATGTCTTGGTCATCAGCATGGTGGAGATTTAATGGCTGCATCAATAATCAACTATGACATCATTAAAATTTGTGTAATTTCGCATTTTGACATGAGAAATGCAGAAAAATGACATATCAAAAACAAAATCTATCGACAGAAATTAGCATGAGTGACACCAAAGAGTAAAGATATGTTTTGAAAACCAGACTGAGCGGCTACTTCGCCAGTTGGACAATCATTAATGCACACGTAACATAGGGATTTGGATTCCTTACAATCGGGAAATCTGCATTAAAGTAATGCATACTATCCGATAAAGATGGATGAAACACGTTCTGACTTTGCATTTTGAATTTGATTTACAAAGTCGGAACATGAACCATTTGACCTATATATCATCTAATGGTATACATTGCACAACTTCGGCAAATGCACGATATCCTAATTTAGGGTTCTGGGTCCATAAAAATGCTTTCATGTTCCTATATAGACAAATGAGACAATCCAATTCTTTCTTACTTTCATGTTCCTATTTAAACACAAGACTATATTGAAAAATGAAAAATCATACACTTGAGAGAGAGAGAGAGAGAGAGAGAGAGAGAGAGAGAGAGAGAGAGAGACACCTGAAAATCCTAGTTTCTTCAAATCATCATCTAAGCAACAACTTGATGTTTGCACTTATTCTCCAGCGCTTTCGATGTCCGATATCGATAGTATAGAAATTGCATCAAAATCTAAAACTGAAGTTAAGGTAAGACATGTTTTTGCCAGTCCCCTTTCTACTATGACTCAATAAAATCTCATAATTAATGTGCCTTTCCTTTGGGTCTGAAATTTCAAATTTTGAACTATAATATAACATGTATTTTCATTTATAATGAAAATATTATCAAATGTCTCTTACTTCACTACTTTTTAAGAAAAGCGACGTAAAATATAAGTCAGGCCAAACGGAGCATATTAATCATAAGTTATACTATACATAGAATCTGTAACTTTCAACTCAAGCAAGAACAATTATTAGTATAATATAAGAAAAGGATACAAAGAAATCAAGAAGGGAACATCCTCCTGATTCAACAAGCCATGGAAGATTTGGACCAATTCTTGACCAATCCAAGCTTCTCACTAGTATGCTGCATAAAAGAAAAATTCATGTTTTTTGGAATATATATGTTAAGATAATTTCATACCTTTTCTATTATATTTTCAAATGTACAAAGTAACATATTTGGACATAAAGAAATTATATAAAGTGGCAACATACCTTGCTACATAAGTTGTATTCCCAACTAAAGCAAAGAGAAACATTAGAGGATTCACACCCTACATGTAATAAAAGAGATTAAAACTATGCCTAGAGAACTAATCAAAAGGTAGTTTGTTACGAATTAAAAAAATGATTTTGGCATATAGTGATTACATTTTAGAGATTTATATGAAAAAACACAAGTTACTTTGCGTTTGTTTACCTTATGAAATATTATGTTTTTAAGAAGGAAAAAAAATCTATTTAAAATGATTTCAAAGGTAAGTTACTCAAATTAGCTTCATATTTTAAGCAACTTTTATAATATTGTAGTTAGATTAGGTAGTTTGAATTGCTTGAGAGAAACTACTCTCAGCCTATTGTTATTTATAAGTAAGTGAATACATTTAACTTTTGATATAATCCCTTAACTATAGGGATGAATAAACTAACAAGCCTAATCTTATAGAGAGATTATCTAAACAGAATATAACTTAAATCTGTGCATATCTCAACACTCCCCCTCAAGCTGATGCATATATATCATATGCATCAAGCTTGTTACATATATAAGATATCCTTGGACCCCTAAGGGATTTGGTAAAGATATCAGCCAGCTGATCATTAGAGTTCACAAAGGAAGTAACTATCTGACCGGAAAGAATCTTCTCACGGATGAAGTGGCAATCAATCTCTATATGCTTCGTACGTTCGTGGAAGACTGGATTGGATGCAATATGTAAAGCTGCCTGATTATCACAAATTAGACTCATCGATTCAGACTTGCAAAACTTTAACTCATCAAGAAGTTGTTTCAACCAAATTAGTTCACATGTAGTGAGAGCCATAGCTCGATATTCAGCCTCTGCACTAGATCTAGCAACAACACTTTGCTTTTTGCTTTTCCAAGAAATAAGATTCCCTCCAATAAGAACACAATAACCAGATGTTGAGCGTCGATCACTAGGACATCCAGCCCAATCCGCATCTGTATATGCAGTAACATTAGTGTGACCTCTGTACTCATAAACTATTCCTCTTCCCGGTGATCCCTTTATATATCTCAAGATTCGAACCACTGCATCCCAATGACTATCACAAGGAGAATTAAGAAACTGACTTACAACGCTAACGGCAAAGGATATGTCAGGTCTAGTCACGGTAAGGTAGTTCAACTTTCCAACTAATCTTCGATATCTACCTGGGTCTGAAAATGACTCCCCCTGACCTGGCATAAGTTTGGTATTTGGATCCATAGGCGTGTCAATGGGTTTGCAATCTAACATCCCAGTCTCCTCTAAAATGTCAAGAGCATATTTCCTCTGACAGATGGCAATACCAGATTTTGATTGAGCCACTTCAATTCCAAGAAAATATTTTAGTCGACCCAAATCCTTGGTTTGAAAGTGTTGGAGCAAATGTTGTTTGAGATCTTGAATACCTCTTTGATCATCTCCTGTAATAACAATGTCATCCACATATACCACAAGATAAATACATCGATTAGTAGATGTGTGTTTATAAAACACTGAATGGTCAGCTTCACTGCGAAGCATGCCAAAATCTTGAAGAACTGAACTGAATCTACCAAACCACGCTCTTGGACTCTGCTTGAGGCCGTACAAGGCTTTTTGCAACCTACAAACAAAGCTACGAGACTCCCCCTGAGCAATGAACCCGGGTGGTTGCTCCATATAGACTTCCTCGGCTAAGTCACCATGTAAGAATGCATTTTTGATGTCCAGCTGATAAAGAGGCCAACTACGCATAGCTGCCATAGATAATAAAACACGAACTGACGCCATCTTTGCAACTGGAGAAAAAGTGTCACCATAATCCAAGCCAAAAATCTGAGTATAGCCTTTAGCTACAAGGCGAGCTTTCAAGCGATCAATCTGGCCATTAGGTCCTACCTTGATTGCAAATAACCATCTACATCCCACAATAGATTTCCCTGGTGGGGAAGGCACAAGACTCCATGTCTGGTTAGATTCCAAAGCTGTCATCTCATCTATCATTGCCTATCGCCATCCTGGATGTGTAAGTGCTTCCTGTACAGTTTTAGGGATAGATACAGAAGAAATGGCAGATACAAATGCACAATGGGATGGGGATAGGCGATGATAACTCAAGAAATTATAAATGGGATGAGGGTTTCTAGTAGAACGATTACCTATTCGACCAGCTATTGGCATGTCTTCATTCTGGTTACGTTGGACCGAAGCAGGAGAAGGGATTGGAACAGGAGATGAATCATTAGTCTCTTCAATGACAGCTTCCTCTATTGGAGCAGGACGGGGACGACGCTGATAAGTAAGCAGAGGGGGGGATATCAATGGAGTGGAAGGCTCTATATTTGATATAGGTAACTCCGGTGATGTATTTGTTATGGGTAGCTCAGTATTAAAGGGAATAGACAGGGGGATTGGTAAGACATCAGAGACAGACTCTTTTGTTACCGAGGTAGTGAAGAACAGAGTATCTTCAAAAAAGGTAACATCAGCTGATACATAGAAACGGTGAGTTGAAGGAGAGTAACAACGATATCCTTTTTGAACTCGAGAGTAACCAAGGAAGACACATTTGACAGCACGAGGTTTTAATTTATCAAGACCTGGTGTAAGATCATGAACAAAACAAGTAGAACCAAAGACACGAGGAGAAACTTTAAAGAGAGGTTCGTCGGGAAATACGATAGAATGAGGTACTTTGTTGTTTAAAGATGAAGAAGGCATTCTATTAATCAAATAACCAGCAGTAAGGACAGCATCACCCCAAAATTTTGTTGGTGCATTGGCATGTATCAATAAAGTACGTGCAGTTTCAATAATATGACGATTTTTTCTTTCTGCAATACCATTTTGTTGAGGGGTATGGGGGCAAGTGGATTGGTGAACCATACCATGTGATGTCATAAAATTATTAAAAGATGCAGAAAAATATTCTTTTGCATTATCACTACGTAAGACACGAATAGAATGACCAAACTGGGTACGAATTTCATTGCAAAATTTTTGAAAAATAGTAAATAACTCTGAACGTTCTTTCATTAAGAAAATCCAAGTACATCTAGAAAAATCATCAATAAAAGTAACAAAGTACTTAAAACCTAAGATAGAACTGACACGACTCGGACCCCACACATCTGTATGAATAAGATCAAAAGGGGAGTTTGTAGCTTGTTGAGAAAAATTGCTTGGGAATGTAGCTCGAACATGTTTTCCAAGCTGACAAGACTCGCACTCTAGAGACTTCAACTTAGAAAGAGAAGGGATCATTATCTTCAATTTATTTAAATTTGGATGGCCTAGACGACGATGAATGAGATTTGGTGACTCAGTAGTATTGCAAACAATAGAGGATGAAGGCTGAAAGTAGTAAAGACCATGTGATTCATAACCTGTCCCAATCGTCTGTCCCGTACTCCGATCCTGTATACAAAAAGAATCGGTGTTAAAAGTTATGGAACAATCAAAAGTACGAGTGAGTTTACTAACAGATACTAAATTTAGAGATCCAGGTACGAAAAGAACAGAGTTAAGAGACAATGAAGGTAGTGTGGTGGCTTGACCAATGCCTGTGACCTTGGCTGTAGAACCATCAGCTAGAGTAATATGACGAGAAACTTTTGGAGAGGACAATTCAAATAAAACGGAGGGATTACCAGCTATATGATCAGAAGCACCGGAATCCAAGATCCAGGATCCAACAGGTGATGAATGAGAGAGACAAGCTGTAGAATTACCAGTGCGGGCAGTCGTTGCAGAAGTTTGACGGGTTGTCTTGAATTTAAGGTACTCCAAATATTCTGCATCTGACAATATATTTTGATTAGGACTGTTGTCCTCTACTTTGTTTTCAGAAGCTGATGGTTGTGAATAAGTGGCATTTGCTGACTTTTTAGGGAAACCATATAATTCAAAGCAATCATCCCGATAATGTCCGTTACGTTTACAATATGAACACGAACGACCATTCCCGGTTCCATGACTACCTCTTCCATTACCACGGCCACTATGTCCACCACGAGTACCACGACCATTACCATTACCACGACCAGCTACAAAAGCAGAGGATTCTGAAACTAGTTGTGGTCCAACTTCCGACACAACCTCTGGATCTGAATGAGGGACACGTAACAAACGATTAACAAGCTCTTCTGTTGTGGGAACACTAGGATTCGTCAAAATTTGGTTTCTCACAGAATCGAAATCCTTGTGAAGGCCATGAAAAAGGAAAACTGTGCACATGTTATCAATTTTGTTGACTGTCTTTATATGATCATCACCCGTCAAAAGTAATTTGATTTCTTCTATGGCAGATTGTGCTTTATTCAGGTACGATGGAAGATCTTGATCTGTCATCTGAAGAGTAAACAAGTTATGAACCACATCATAGAGACGTTGGACATCATTTGAATAGATGTCTCGAGCTTTCTTCCAAATATCAAAACACGTTTTGTAGGGACGAAAATAAATCATCAGCTTTGAATCAATAGATTGCCACAAAAGACCGACTAACTGAGCATCTGCTTTCTTCCATTCTTCACGTTCTGCTGTAGTAATATTATCGGACCTTTTAGTCAAATGATCAGACAGACCTTGACCAAAAAACCACATCTCAACAGCCGCTTGCCAAGTCATATAATTTTTACCGGTAAGTTTCTCCGACGTGATAGTTGCACTGCCGGAGAACACAAAGGAGAACGGAGACCTTGTAGATGATGATGCCATTGGAAACCAGAAAACCGAAAAACAGCGAACAATTTAAAGATGATGAACAGTGCACGTGAACAGTGCACGTGAACAGTGCAGCACAGTGGCGTCTAGGGTTTTGCGGAAGAGAGACCCCCAAAATCGGGAGCTCTTGATACCAAGTTAGATTAGGTAGTTTGAATTGCTTGAGAGAAACTACTCTCAGCCTATTGTTATTTATAAGTAAGTGAATACATTTAACTTTTGATATAATCCCTTAACTATAGGGATGAATAAACTAACAAGCCTAATCTTATAGAGAGATTATCTAAACAGAATATAACTTAAATCTGTGCATATCTCAACAATTGTTTCATATTCACATTTTCTTAAAAAGCTGTTATAAACAGATAAAAAACTTCTAAAAGGATTATTTTTATGATTTTGTTTTAGAAACTATAACAAACAAGCCCGAAAATCGCTTCAAACTCATATCTCATTTTTTTTTTACTTTGTTGATAATAAATAAGAAAAAAATATAAAAACAATCAAATAGCTTGCAATAGTTGGAGTCCCTCACCTCAAAGTTACCCCTTCTACTCTGCAAAATTGATGAAAATTATAGTTAATTCAACATTGAACTATATAATAAGAACATGATAAAAGGAAGCTTATTCCATGATTTAGAAATTTCCAAGTATGCTACATATAATTAATCAGAAGAATTTATGATCTAAAGTTCAAGAAAATATAAAACTCACATTCAAACAAATTTGAGGAAGTCTTCCACCCATATATATAACTGCCATTGCCCAACCAAGGTAAACACCAATGCTTGTGTGTCCTTCTACAACATGATCTTGCAACTTATTGCCACTAACCTGAAATTTAAGAAATAATTATGGCATGATGATGAAAATTGAAACTTTAGTCCTCTAAAAATAATTTCCTAAGAAAAAGTAAAAACTTGTAATGTTTTTTGAAACGATAAATGTTTGTATTGTTTGAATTAAGATCAGAGTGGTGATCGAACTCCCGGCCTCTATATCAGCACTCCTTAACTCGGTTAAGTTGAAACTCATAATTAAGTAAATAAAAATAAACATTTGTCGATAACACATTTCTTAAAATCCACACATGATTTCCGAGAGGGGAAAATCTTATTTTTGTTGGGAAATTCACAACCGAACGGGGGGAAACCTTTTTTTCTCCTCTTTTAAATGTATACTTTTGAGGGTTATGTTCGGCGGGTTTAGCCGGATAAGAGGGTTAAAAATCTCAATCCATCCCGTAAAAAAAAGACAGGTTAAATGAGTCAACCAGACAGGCCTAACACATTTTGCCATATCGAAAATGGGACGATTTTTCTTCCAAATGTGTAACAAAGGTGTAACTTGTATTACTTTACCTGCAAAAGCTTTCTCCCAACATAAATCACAAATTCTTTTCTTGGATTTGAAACTGCTGATTGAACTCTTGTATCTTGTAATTGAAGCAGATTGAAGGCACCAACAAAAGTTAATGCTGAAACCTGAACAGGATAGAAGTGATTAGATTTCAATGGTAGCATAGTCATAGTTAAATAAGATTAGTAGCAATAGAAAAGTTTTACCAAACATAGAGTGTTCTTGATCTTCAAAGATGGTGCTGATTGTGTCAAAACAGATGGAACAAGCAAGGGCTCTTCCATTGGATTCAAAATATGACAAGAAGATGTTATTCTTTGAGATATAAATTCTGATCTTGGACTCGTATAACTCTTTGATAGATATCTTGCTGACCTAATCATTTCAAACGAAAAAAAAATTCTAAGTTCCGAGAAACAAAGGATTTAATACTATCTACCATCACTGTAAATATTTTCTACAATGCTAATCAATCATAATCATCAAATTATTAAAAATGTTTGATTTTAATTATAATTATTACTACGTCTAAAGTCAAAATATGATTTCTTGTGATTTGTTGACGGTATTAAAATTAAAACATATTACCTTATTCCTCACTGTCACAAGTTTCTGCAATTTTCAAGTGTTGCATAGGTTTCAATAGTAGCTAGTGTTATCGATCGCGGATTGAGTAAAATAGTGGTTTGTTCAAGTTCCGCGCTAAAGTGATAAACTATGGTGCTATAGCAACTATATGACAACACTTAGTATTAAATAAGTATTAGGGAACAATAACTAATTGTTCAAATTCTGCTACGCTATAGCAGTCTCACACCGCTATAGCCGCTATTTAACAACATTGACAATAGCCGAAAAAAATAATCGCAAGATCCGAACTTAAGAAAACTAATCCACTGAATAAAATAGGGATATCACAAGTTTCCTAGTTAGTAATAAATCATTGTCATCAACATCAATGTGTTAAAAACCGGACCAAACTGGGAACCGCCCAGTTCTCCAAATGGTTTGATCTGGGTTGCACTGCAGTCTGATTGAACGAGAGTTGAACCACCGGTTCTTAATTTATTTATTTTTTACTTTTTTGTTAAACTTTTTGAACAAATTTTTATTTACTTACCTATATAGAAGGAATCAGAGGTATTTTTAACACACCAAGATATTGAGCCTAATAGAAAAGTTAGAGCATAAATCAAAATCATAGTAACAGAACATTTCGCATAGATTTCAATGAAAAATATTAATTACTGGTAATATGATTGTCTTCTAACATCTATTGGTGAACTCAAACCAATGACTGTTCTTTGATCAGCATCATTTCCATTTTCAACTCCATTATTGCTTTCTGCATCATCTATCGGTGTCTCAATCTGATCAGAAATAGAAAAATTACATTTAATGTTTATTCCTTAGATTAATTGCAAATATCCTAATAATAGAAAAGGATAAAAGTACAAATTTGTTTCATTAAATCAATGTTGTCGATCGCCGATTGCAGAAAATAGTAGTTTGATAAAATTCCGCTGCGCAACATTGCCACAGCGCCACTATAGCCTCTATTTGTCAACATTTTATACTAAATAGCGTATCGCAGAACAATAATAATTTGTTCAAATTCTACTATGCTATAGTAGCGCTATAGGAGCTATTTTACAAAACTGCATAAATCTATGATATCTTGTACACTTTTCTATCTTGAAATTGTATATAACAGCAGCATATCAAAAACTTGCATGAAACATGAAGTATATGAGATCTTTTACCTTGAACTGTTTCTTGCACTTAAGTTGAGGATATATGTGTCCATAGTAAATGGCTTGTAAACAAAGTGCAAGTGTTATGAAGGTATACAACTGCATAACACATAAGTGAAAATGAATGTCACAAGTTAGAGGAAATTATTTACTGTCTCACGGTAACTTAATCTTTAGCTAAAACCTTACCTCCGCGGTATATAGTTGAGTTGGTAGCTGCATATAAACAAGAAATTAGTATAAGGTTAAAAGAAAGTAATGTGGTTAATATTATCAAGTAATGTGAATGTTTATAGATTAGTCTTAGAAAAACTCACAGTTGCAGGTTCAAGTAAGCATCCAAATAGATTAAACAGATCTCTGCAGAATAAAGTAAATTGAATTAAATGTTTGAACTTCGTGCTGATATAACAAATTACGAAAAATAAAGAGGCTACGGAGCAATGGAGCACTCGAAAAAATCAAAACTAATTCATATTCTAAAGAACAATGGAGCACCGACACTTCAAATCGAAAGCATGCCAGGTGTCCAAGAGACCAAGACCAGATATATGTGATTGACGTGTCAGTGTCAAGTGTTTGTGTTTGCGCCAGTGCTTCATAGTAAAGAATAACTTATTTATCCATATCTTTCCAAAACACAAGAATAACTTATTTATCCATATCTTTCAAAAACACGATTTGTATGATGAAACCACGGTGGCACAATGATTTTGTCGAAAGTACAAAGGGTTGCTTTAGCCAAAATCGTGGTGGCAAATTGTGATTCTTCGCATCAAACTCACCACAAATGCAAACATGCACTTAGTCAATTTAAATTTTAGTTCAATGCACAAACCATCGAGTAACACAATCAACTCAAGGTCGAAGGAATTCTATTGAGTGTCAAGTGATGTTCATCGAATTTCAAAAAGAACAACAGATTAGATTACAGAAAACACAAAAAGATAAACAAGAACAATTATGGACTCATAATTTACAGCCATAGCAGCTCTATACAACTCTTGCGTAGCAGAATTTGAACAAATTACTATTGTCCTCCGATATGCTATTTAGTACAAAATTTTATGAAACGGAAAATTTCCGTTATCGGTGATTGACAACTACAAAAGTTTAGGGAAAAAAAAAAGAATTACACAAAAAAAGTTAAAACAAGAGCTTAATTTACCCGATTATCCACGTCAGCATGAAAGCAACAGAGAGACCATGAGCAGATTTTTCTCTGTAGTTAGTGATTAATTGAGGAATCTCAGCAATCATCCAAACAATGACACTAATTACACCTAATGTTACAGAAACTGTATTTGCCTCACTTCTCATAAGCATTTGAACTAGCAATGCTGTGGAGCTACCAATGGCTCCCATTGTGTCAAAGAATTGGTATCTACAAAATTATCAAGAAGTGAATGAAATTAAAAAATAAGTTTTAGAATCACTTATGAAAAGGACATATAGAAGTAGAACCATAATACCAAATGATGTGTGATTCTTTAAACATGGCATAAAAAGACAAAGGTATCAAAAGTATAAAAAAAAAGTAGTATATCCTAATTTCAATAATGTTCAAAAGTTACATTAGAATAATGAAGGAATATTGAGTTTACCTACATCTCTTTTATAAAGTATATATAATAATAATCTATGCTTATTCAAATTCTATGTGTCATCATTCCATTTTAGGTAGTTGAACCAAAATAAACTTTCAGGAAAGTTAAAAGACATGTGACATGTCATTGATCCAATATTGAGGAAACAAAAAAGATGCAACTTTGCATTTTTCATCGGCCATATGTCACGTCCGACATTTAGCCGAAGAAAATTGTAGGGAATATAGATGATTCTGAAAGGGAATTCATTTCAATTTTGCTTTAAACTAATCTAAAAATTAAACGTCTTTTAATGATACCATACCATTGTAGCACTGACACATCTGATGTCTAACATGTGTCGATGTCTAACACCGATACAACTAATACATGTTTGTGTTCGACATCGACACTTGTATGTGCCCATACTCGACACCGACACATGTGATTACATTCAATTATGAAATTTTCTTAAATTATTACCGAAGTCGACATGTCAGTGTAAGGGTGCTTCGTAGTGCCATACTACTCGGCCTCTTTCAAATTTTCAATCAATATTCTTAAAAGCCTTTTTTTCGTAAATCAGGTACTCTCTGCAAAGCATGCAACTGCCGAGCCAAATCTTTCAAGTCTTGTGGACCCAAATGAGCGAACGTTGCTGCATGCCTAAGTCGGAGATTAAATCGATACTTTGATTAAGTCATAAAATATTGATTCCAGACATTGGTCAAGCTAAAACAGACCCGACTCATTTTGAATCGAAAAACTAAATCTTTGATTATAAAGCAATACATAGAGACTAAAACAAAAACCGATGCAGATAAACAACACAACATTTATATTTAAAAAAAGAAAGGTTATAGTAATAGTGATTAGTGAAATGCATGCATTGAAAAGAGGAGGAAAAGAAATTAGCACAGAAAGAAAATGAGTTAACTTTGAAACGAAAGACGGAGAAAGATACTCACGTGACCTGAAAACAACAACACACTGGAACGTTGACTGCGTCTCCTAGCATGAAAATGAAATGACTGTTATTTATAGTTTATGCAGCAAACCTAATTTCCAAAAAAAAAAAATGAAGTTTGCTAAATCAGAATCCTTCTATTGTAAAAATAAAATAAATTATTCAGAATATTTATTAAATTAAATTAAATATGATACAAAACACAATCCGTCTCAGAGTATTAATCATGCGCCATAAAGTAATGTTGACGCATATGCATATAGAAAAATAATAAATTACCACTTTAGTCATTGAAGCAAAATATAAATTAGTGAAATTTTTTTGACTGCAAAAAAAAAACCATAAGTTAGGAAAAAAATTAGTGAAATATAAGAATGATTTATTTTGTTTTTTAAATCAAGCATGACTTAGTCACGAACATCACAAATTAACATCAAATTAATGTCAAATCAATGTAAATAGAGAATTAATATTAAGAACTTCACCATATTATCAACTTTCTAAGAATTTGGAGTGCAAATAATAAAATCTCAGGTGTAAATAAATTGGGAAAAAACGAAGTCCAAACTTAAATGGCTCAATGGACGCCCAAAAAAGAAGGAAGAGAACGATAGTGACCATCACAGCCTTAATCTAATTAGGGGAGAAGCGTCGTTTGATCAAGATCAAAGGCCAGTTTGGCACGGGTGCACGCTTCCTCCGTAGGCGTGCGTGCATTGGATCCATGTCCTATAAATATAAAAAAATAAAAAAAAAAAAAAAAAAAAAAAAAAAAAAACCTCCAAATTTACTCATTTTTTCATTCATTTTCTCTCTCTAATATGAAAACTCTCTCCTCTCTCTTCTCTTACCTTCATCAAGTTCATCATAGCTGATGAACTTCGATTGAACTTCAACCGGAGCCACCCTAAATCCAAATTTCAGCCAGACTTCACCAAACAATAAAATATATGAATCATTCTTGCCTATTTCTTAAAATATAGAGATTAAAATTAAAAAGTGAGGTCTACTAATAAAATTTTTGTTAGCTAACCTAGAAAAAACTGACAGAATGATGGACTATTTTTTATTAGATTCAACTTACTAGCAATTTAACTCAAAATTCATTAGCGTGCTTATATTCCACTGCCATTCAAAATGTGTAAGTGTGCCAAAAAATGAACTTTTAAAAAGTTAAATCGTCAAAAACAAGTGAAATTAGGCGATTTCAAGTGATTCCAACAAGTTTGAGTAAAAGTTTACTTGCAATACAATTTTACCTAGATTAGATTCTACTCACTAGCAATTTAACTCAAAATTCATAATTTTATTTATTTTTTGACAAAACTCAAAATTCATACATAAAACATAAAATTGTGCAATTTTATACATTGAAACATTTTTTATTTTTATTTTTATGTGTTGAGAATATAATAGAATTGTATACACGAGGACTAAACCCAAATTAAAGTTGATTGATATATTAAATTGGTTGATAATTAGGATTGTTTTTACAATTTTATTTTTTATTTGGTTAAGTAGTTTAATGACTAAAAGTTCCACCTTTAAAGTGGATAAATGGATGATCGAGATTTGAACCTCGATTCCTGCATATATATAATGTGATGTCCTATCAATTGAGTAGCTCGCGGACTACAATTCTATTATTTATTAGAAAGAATAAATTAATATTTTAGTTTAAATGCATTTTTGGTCCCACTATTTAATAAAATGTGCATTGTTATCCCCTCTTTTGTTTTATGCAATTTTGGACACCTATTTTGAAAAATGAGCAATTTTAGACCCTTATTTTCTTTTGCGCAATTTTGATCTTCCTATTTTTAAAAAATCAGACATTGGTCCTTTTTTATTTATCTTTCAACTTTGATGGCATGGCATATTTTTTAAATAAAAATGACACATGATAAATGCTTATGAGATTGTCACGTCATACTTCATTTGTTTATTTATTATTTAAATCATATTTTATAATTTATTATATCAAAAATATAATTAAAAAACATAAATTAAGTAATTAAAATTATTTCGTCAAAACAAAGTAATTAAAATTAAATGGCTAAACTACATATTTGGTCCTTACGTTTATTTTAGGTTTCAATTTGGTCCCTTACGTTTAAAAAGTTTCAATTTGGTCCCTTATGTTATCAACGTTTGCATTAGTTGGTCCCTTCCGTCAGATTTCACTGTTCCACTGTTTCAATTGGACACGTGTCAACGTGTCTAGGTGTCCATGTGTCAATCCACGTGTGCAAACCGTCTGCCACGTAAGCAAACCGTCTGCCACATGTGCAAAAACTGACGGAATGGACCAAATTGAAACCTAAAATAAACGTAAAGGACCAAATTGAAACTTTTTAAACATAAGGGACCAAATTGAATCCTAAAATAAACGTAAGGGACCAAATATGTAGTTTAGCCAAATTAAATTTAAGAGTGTGTGTTCCTTATTTTTTATTGTGTTCTTCCTAAACGTATGTATTTATCAATGTACATTGTCAATTAAATAATATGTCAAATCATTAAAATTGAAGGTTAAATAAAAAGGAAGACTAAATGTTTGAATTTTTCAAAATAAAATAGGTGGAGCAAAGTTGTGCATTTTGAAAAACTAGTCGCCTGCCCGTGCGATGCACGGGTTCGGCGGAACGACATATGTATCTCAATCATAGTTGTTGCTTTAGATTAGCGGTATGATATAAGGTAATTATAGAAATGTTTGATGTGAGTTTAAAGACTAAATCATACAAAGGAATTAACCAAATTAAATCAATGAATACAATCTCTATCCAACTAACGTTGGCCCGTGGTGTTCCACGACTTTTGTGAAACGCCATAACAAAGCGAATCAAGTGAAGCAACACACCAAATTTTATAGTGGACCTTTCAAGATCCGTGTCATGTATAAAATTTAATTTTTTTCCTAAGAGTATACTTAATATAATCATTGATAATGAAATAATACAATACAAAAGTGAACCACTCTATTGTTGGATGGTTCAGTCACATCGAATTTCATAGTTGAGTCTTCAAAGACCCGTGACATGTATAAAATTTAATTTTACCCTTTTTGTGTGCAATTAATACGGTTCTAAAGGACAACTATCAATTGATTAAAAAGAAAACTTCATTAAGACTTCAAACAAAATAGTTGACATCAAGGATCAAATCAAGTAAAGATAACTACATAAATACAGAAAAATAATATTAGATAATGCCAATTATTTGAATGCTCGATTAGGATGAAGTGATTTAGTTGCGAGCACTAAGTTACGATTACAAAGTCTAAATTCTGCGCCACAAAGTAGTGTTGGCGCATACAGAAAAATAATATTTGATAATGCCAATTATTTGAATGCTCGATTAGGATGAAATGATTTAGCTGCAAGCATTAAATAATTTAGAGATAGCACTAAGTTACGATTACAAAGTCTAAATTCATAGAAAAGAAAAATATATAGCATAAAAAGGATACATGCTTATAGCATTAATCATGTGTTGCACATGTTTTGTGGAACGCCATAATAAAGCGAATCAAGTAAGCATCGCACCGAATTTTACAATGGAGCCTTCAAGACCCGTGATATGTATACAATTTAATTTTGATGTAACAACACACTTAATTTAATTTTCTCATGTTTAGGTGTGTGTATCTTAAATAATACTCCCTCCGTCCCATTTTATTTGAGTCATTTTGACTGTAGACACTATTCATATATCTAATTTTGACTCTATTTTTCTATTCATAAATAAAAATAAATATTAGCATATAAGATCTTGTTGGATTCGTCTCGATTTATATTTTCAAAATATCAAATTTTTATAATTTTTACTATTATACAATTAAAGATATTAATCGTTAAAGTTTTACATTGGCAAACGTGAGGCAGTCAAGTGGGTCAAATAAAATGGGGCGGAGGGAGTATAAACTAAGTTGGTTAATTTTTCTCATGAGTAACACGTTAAGATGATGAAATTAAAAATCATTCATATAATCATTGATAATAGGATCACGAAGTACATTGCATATTATTGTTTGATAGCTCAGTCACATCAAATTTTATAGTGGAACCTTCAAAGACCCGTGACATGTATAAAAATTTAATTTTTACCTTTTTTTGTTGCTCAATTAATATGATTATAAAGAAATGCGTTAAGATAATGAAATTAAAAATCATTCATATTGTCATTGATAATAGGATCAAGAAGTACATTGCATACTATTGTTGGATAGCTCAGTCATATCAAATTTTATAGTGGAACCTTCAAAGACCCGTGACATGTATAAAAATTTAATTTTTACCCTTTTTTCTTGCGCAATTAATATGATTCTAAAGGACAAACATTAATGAATTAAAAAGAAAACTTCATTAAGACAACAATCAAAATAGTTGAAACTAATCATGTGCCATAAAGTAGTGTTGTCGCGTATAGAAAAATAATATCGGATAATGTCAATGCTTGAATCAAACAATGAACAAATAATTTTGATCGAGGAAGAGGCAAAGTAGATGAACCAACTCCCACAATCAAAACCACTCTTATGCAATAAATGTCTCTTGGGAGGATTAGAGATAGGATACTTGACATAGTGCGCAAATTTTTTAAAACTTTATGTAAGTAGAGCGCAGAAATTACAAACCTATTTATATGTAGCGCGTAAAAGTTAGTTAAATTCAAAACATTTACATTTAATTAAGAGTTCAATCACCTGTTATAAATATTTATTTAAAAGAGTCGTTAGATGTTATAGAAAGGTTTACGATACATCTTTATAGATTAAAATAAGACATTCTTAGTTCAAGAGAAGTAGTAGTGTTTTGTTAAGTACACTACAAATCCCTACGGAGACCCATCAATTTTTATTAAGTTAGTACACTTGTACACCATAAAATTGACCATGTCATAGTGGTAATTGAACACTCTTAACTTAATAGATTCTTTCAAGTTGCGAGGTAGAAGAGATTTAGGGTGGTTAAAAGTCTATCATATTAGAGCTATATGTTAACTTTTGTTGTAAAAATGCAAATTGTTGGTCATTATTTTCATTCATCCAAGTTAACAAAAACACTTTTTACACATTGTGTTGCTTTCAAGCAAGAAAGTTCCACTGAGATTAAATTGCAATGTAGAGGCCATCTCTGCCTCAAACAACTCAATTGTTGTTGCTTCTTTTACTGCAAAACAGTTGCCATGTTCATCTCTCTTTGGATTGTTATTGATGTGAACCTAAATCGGTCATTAGCAAATAATAAACAAAAACATATCAATATAAAATATTTTATCCAATCATTCAATACTCAACATAAAGTCTAAAGTGACATTTGGAATATTATCTCTAGCAAAACAACCATATGGACTTAACCAAACATCAAGCATAAAATTCCATTTAATGGGAAGCCTAAAAAACAAATAGGGTTTTAATTTTTTTTGTTAAGGGTAAAAATGTAATTTTGAAAAATATTGGGACAAAACTGTAATTTAAAAAAAAATAGAAGCAAACATATCAGTATAAAAGATTTTATCCAATCATTCAATACTCAACATAAAGTCTAAAGTGACATTTGGAATATTATCTCTAGGAAAACAACTATATGGACTTAACTAAACATCAATCATAAAATTTCATTTAATGGGAAGTGTAAAAAACAAATATGGTTTTAATTTTTTTGTTAAGGGTAAAACTGTAATTTTCAAAAATATTGGGACAAAACTATAATTTAAAAAAAATAGAAGCAAATTTGGAATTTTTAAAAAATTAGGATTCAAAATGCAATTTATAAAAGTATAAAGGTCAAAACGGAAATAATAAAAGTATGGGGTGTAAATGTAAATATATAAAGTACAGGGGCAAAAATGTAATTTTAAAGTCTGTTGCTGATGTGGCTGGAGTGACGTGGCGGATGATGTGGATGTTGAGGTGTAAAAGGTGACGTGGCAAGATGGTACACGTGGCGGACAATGAATGGATGACATGGATTAGATGATGTCATGATGACATCATCGATGACATAAGGTGGTAGGGTTTTGGATGGGGCATTAGGGTTGACACCATTCATTTTTTTTATATTGTAAGATAAGAAGACTGGAATTGCGTAAAACAAAATAAATAAAAAAATCAAAATTATACATTTAATAAAATAGAGTGATCAAAATTGCATTTAAACCAAATATTTTTTAGACTAATTATTTTTTTTGGACTAATTTTAGACTAATTATTAAGAATTATAGAAAAATAAATTATAATCATATATGTACATTGATTGATAAATATCTGGTTGGTTACATTTCTTTCGTATGCTTCGACAGAGAACCACCTTGCTAGCCACCAACAACAAATCCTCGCAGCCAACCGTTTTGCTCGCAGCTAGCCTCTCTCCGCCGCTAAAAACAGGTTTGAAATCACACAGTTTTACTCTTTCATGACGACACTTTTTTCAATGCATTTCATTCGCATTTTGTTGCATCTTTCACTCTGTTTTGATATTTTATATCTCAGAGACTTTGAGTTTGATGAATTGTATTTTTATGAGGCTTTTCTATGTTCTGCACTTCAATTGTTTGTTTAATGTCTTATCTTTCAAGTTGTGTTTGATTTTATTTTCATTTGGGAGAGAAATGTTTAATAGAATATCTTTCAAATTTGACTTATGTGATGTTCAACGTAATGATTGTATGTGACTCTGTGTGTATATGTATCTTCTCTTTTTTATGCTATTCATTGAGTTTGTTTGTTAATACTATGCATCGATCCCGTTTGGATTGACTTATTTTTGAGCATATGTGAAACAGCTTATGCAAATAAATAAGCTTTTATGTATTATTATAAACTTTTCTAGGTAGTTTATGATAAACCAACTTATTAAAGTACAATTTTTGGCAGTGAAAACTTATAAATCAACCTAAAACTTTATTTATTTGCATAAGCTATTTTCATAAGCTCAAAAATAAGTCAAATCCAAACGGGCCCTTAATAGTCCAGGGACTACTAATGGCCACTTAATGGTAAAGTTAACCGAGGGACGAAATTGTTGGATGTTAGTATAGTTTAGGGACTGTTTAGTTGTTTATAATAGTTTAGGGACTAGATTGGTGAGAGGCAGAGAGAGTGTTAGTTTACGGACTAAATTTACCGTTTACTCTAACAAATCAGATAGAAGGTTTCAATAGCAGAAGGCGAAGACGAAGGAAGACGTTTGAGCTGCGATTGCAGAAGGCAAGACGAAGACAAGACTTTGCAGTTGCTTCTGCGCATTTGTGAGTTGCTGGTAAGATAAAGATGAAAGATACGTGCTTTGCTTTTGGATGTTAACAGTGATGGTGTTTTTGTTTATTCTAACAATATTAACATGATAAGAATTGCTTCACCGATTTGATCGTTGTTGAGATTTTCAGCTGTTGTTCATGTTTGTGTTGTCAATAATAATGGCCTTGTTGTTTTCAAGAAAAATAAATATGGGAAAGAATTGAACTAAATCTTTGTTGAGAAAATGAAAGAGTTTTCATACATACTTGTAGGATAAATAATGGATTTCAGAGATGGAGCTCACAACTTTTATCATATTATTGTTGCTGTAAGTCTTCAATTTTTATCATCCTTTAACTCTATGTATCTTCACCATTTAGGTTTCTGAGTTGTTTTTGGATATAAATTGGAGATACTATCATGTTCTGTAACTAATTCTCATGCTTCAATACTTATTTCGATACAACTGTGTTCTAATTCATTAATTTTCAAATTTCAATGTATAATATTGTTGCTTTACGATTTGTCAACAACAACTTCTTGTGTTGGGCTAATCAATACAGAGCAACTATAACTGACATGTTCTAATAAGCTTATAGACAATTGAGACGGGAAAAGTGCTTAATTCTTGTGACAACATTCATAGAGAAGTCAAATGATAGAGCTTATGAAAAACTTGAAATTTGAGATGCAGGAGTTCGTTTGAACTTATACAAGAAGCTGTTATGTAAAAGACTAATTTATTGCAAGATTCTTTTTTCTTATATGTGCTTCTTGGAGCTTATTGTTTTTTGTAGATAATTCTTTGATACAATCTCGTATTATTTTATCTTCTTTTAGATTCTCGGAATAATCTCTTGGTTGTGCAAACCAAATAGAATCATGATTTTGAGTTGTACCAAGTCTGAAACTAAGCGGTTGTATTTTTTGTCCCATAATTCCTCATTATATAAAATGATACGTCTTATTTTTCTACTTTTTTTTTTATTTCCAAATAAACTTTTGTACAGATTGGATATCTTGGGCTTCAACTACTATGGTACTTTATGCAAATCATTGTCAGTGCATGGTATTACATATCAATCGCGGCTAATATGTTTGAAAGCTATTTCATCTCTTATGAAATATTGAACAAATACAAGTCTCTTCATATAGGAAAGCTTCAGTACCTTGCCATTGTCATAGAGAGTGAAGAGGCTCATCAGACGTCAAAAGTTATTAAGCTTTTGCAGTGGCTGGACTCAGTTGGTGTAAAAAATGTATGCCTCTACGACATGAATGGTATGAAAGGTTTGGATAATCAGTGATTGTAAGCTTTCTTTTATTAATTGAGCCATAAGATAATGATTTTTTTTAACTCTACATTCTAGGAGTGTTGAAAAAGTCAAAGGAAACCATATTTCAAATTATGAAGAATGCAAAATCCATAGAGGTAAGATATAATTTTTTGTTCTAATCAGATTACTTCTTTTGTATTATAAGTGATAAATTTCTGTTTTGGTTTAAGACATTATTACTAAATACTAACGTTCTTTTGATAGGTAGTGCATCTCATATGTTTTCCATATTAATCACATAATCTGGGTTAATCGAACCTTCGCCTCATTGCATTTTACTGATTCTTATTTCCTGCACATGTATTTAAACAACCGGTTATTTAGATAACATGAAATGATGTGTCCCATATCAAGTTAATTGGTTTCACACCTGAAATTTGTTGAGTACATTCTGTACCATTTTTAGTTGCCCTTTTTGTCCTGAAAAGTTAGTAACTGATGGAACATGCCCAGAGTAGGGGTGGGCATAAGTACATCATCCGACCGAAAGCTGGGTTACACACCTACATGCTTAGACTATGAAGACTCGAAGCAAACCATCCGTGAAGAATCGATACCCAAAAAAACAGAACCCGAGCAAACTGGAAGCTTGAACGGTCAGGAATGGTCCAAGATTCAAAGGCTGCAGTTTTTGATCGAATCGGCATTTTTGGCCCGAATCCGACCGTTTGCACATCCGTATCCCATAGTATTTGTGGATATGTCGTCTAAAAATTTATTGATGGGGAGATGAAATACATGTTTCTGTTGATATATTGTATAAGTTAATGTCTCAATTTTTTATTAGGCTTATTGCATGGGTAAGCTATTGTTTACATACTCAAGATGCAGCAACCCCCTTTATTTCTTTCTTTTTATTCACCTAATCATAAAAAATTGTTCTACACATAAGTGGAGGGAAAAATATCATTATTGCCTTTTGCACTATTTCCATTTTCCTATGCACCCATCTGATTCATTTATATGAAATATGTATTAAATGGCTAATTCAGTTGTAACTTCAATTGTCTTTTCATTCGTTTGATCTGATCTAGCTTTAACTCAGTGCAGGAAGTTAACGATGACGTAACACACCATGCACCAAATCACATGACCCTAGAATTTGTTTCTTATGTGGATGGGAAGGAAGCAGTGGCCAAAGCAGCTAACTTGATTTTTGTTGAGAATTTTAAGCGACATAACATAGGTGGAGAACTTGATCATCAAATATTATTAGAGCCTCACCTGAATCAAGCACTTCAAATTGTTGGTTTGTTTGCATCCTAATTCTACTATTAATTTAAACGGTAAAATGTTTATTTCCTTGTGCAGAGTATAATATTATCTGGCTAATGATGATCTTGTTTTACTCTCAGGTTGCAAAGGCCCTGAACCTGACCTTTTACTGGTTTACGGACCCGTGAGGAGCCATCTAGGTTTTCCTGCATGGAGAATTCGGTATACAGAGATCGTGTAAGTTGTTTCTAAGAAGTTCCGTTTTGTTTGTATGCAGCTTCATTTTTCGGTTTTTTAGTTGAATAGATTCTAACTAATGCTTCTTGCAGACATATGGGATCTTTGAACTTCATGAGATACGGTTCCTTGATAAAAGCTATTTACAACTTCACAAAAGTGCACCATAATTATGGTAAGTTTTCTCAATATCTGTCATGGTTTGACCCCCAATAATTGCTACATTTTTTAGAGTAATTCTGCTTCTTGCATCTCCGTGTTCACTTGTTGTTATATCTTATACCAGATTTTCCAAAAGCTAGCTCACAGCCTTCAACTAGAAATAAATAACACAAACCTATAATAGTATACTATGTTGACAGACCATTCTTTAGTCCCTACCATTATGTATGACATTGCCTTTGAGTTACGGCTTTTTGGCGTCACCCTATCTTTATCTTGTCTTGCTGGAGTGGAGGCAGGTTTTCTAAAAAAGCGGTTGATTAGGTTCTTGTGTCCCTATGCCCAAAAAAAGGGATGGGCGAGTTCGGTTCGAGTGTTCATCGATCGGGTGGATCTATATGCTGAGGGGGTGAGACGAGGTGTAGCGCAGTCTGGTCAGCGCATCTGTTTTGGGTACAGAGGGCCATAGGTTTGAATCCTGTCACCTTGATGTGATTGATGGGCAGAAAGTGCACAGCCCGAGCCTCTTTAGGCTGGCAAAATTCTGGCACAACTAATTACAAAAAGCAAATGCACTATATTCTTCGATCCATGCTTATCGTTTGTAACTGCAGCGGGGCGGGTTTAGCGCATCAATGGGTTGGGTTCTTGATTCTGATCACCCATTTTCCAGAATCTTACTGAATTAGGTCTACAAAGTCAGCTATAAGAGGAATTTGTATAAAGTATGTTATAGTATTCTATTTTTTTTTTACGGTATTATAGTATTCTATTTGATTGCATAAAAATTAAATTATTTTTTGGGGATCTCTAACAGGTACATAGGGAAGGAAATCAATCAGAAGTACATTGATTGTGCAAGCACAAAGCATAGGAGTGAAGAATAGAAAAATACCTAGACATCATTGTGGAGGAAGCGTTTCACGCTAGTAATGTCTAAATTGTGTCCTAATAGAAATAGAATTACAAGTAATGATTTAGTTATACACGCGCTAATTTTTTTGAAAAAATATTAAGTTATCTTTACCTTCACTAGTCACCAAATATTAATTTTTTCTCTTGCAAATTATGCTGGAAAGAAAACAAGTAACACTACAATGGCATTGTAGACTGTCTGACAGTATGAGTATGAGGTGCCCAGCTTCTTGTGGGAAGGATCTGGTTTCTGATATGAAGTTTTTACTTTGGTCCTTATTAGATATAAAGTTTGGTTCCCTATAAATTTCAAAGTACATACCCAATATTTCCACTATTTAGAATAAAAATACCCTATAAATTTCTAAGTACATGTACATGCACAATATTTCCACTATTTAGAATAAAAATACGGTCAATGTCAATGATATAAAACTTTATATATGTTGATTTGTGGAAATGAGTACATGTACATCTTTGTTGTTTTTGGCTTCGGTTAACAATATTAGGTTTAAGTCTTCCTTTAAATAGCTGAGTTGAAATAGGCTTGATGAACACGTTGGCCAGAAATACGATCCATGGAGCGCCACCAGAAAAACAACAATTTTAGATCACAATATTTTGTTTCCTAAAATGTTGTGACATCCTTCTGAAAATACATCAAGCAAATAAACGACAACCTGGAGCTTTTAGAACACGCGTTTCTTGGCGCTCACGTTACACAAATATATATTCAGATCAAATCTTCAAATATCTTGTGCGAAAATAACTCCCAAAAACGCAAAGTACAAACACACTGTGATGTCGTACTCACATGCCGTGACATCGGGTTTGAGATCTTGCTGCAACATTGTTTTAACAAACTGCAGCCAACACACAAAAAAACACGACAGTTTATTTTCATATGTATACCAATACAAAAAATGCACAATTTTATTTTTTTATTTAAAAAAATGAGCAATGTTATATGTTGCGGATAAAAAAGTACAAGAAAGAGAAGAAATGCACTATTTTATTTTTAAAAAAATCAAAATTGCTATAAAATGGGAAGTTAGAGAAAATCATGGGGAGGTTGGTTATGGAATTGTAGGGCCATGATTCATTCTTCTCTTTATTGCTTGCTAGATTCTTACAAACAAGCATTTCCCTAAAAAAATAGTACTAATTTAAATTAAAAACAATAATTCTCTTTTTATTGTATGTGTAATATAATAAACATATATTTTTTTGTAAATATTTGTTCAAAATCAACTATTGATAATTTCAAGTCACTTTGGCACGCAAAGAATTATTTTAAAGTATGCACATTAATCTTTTTATGATCAAATTTGTGTTTATTATGATTTACATTTTTTATTTAATATAATTTTCATATTTAATTTATAGATTATAGCTATTTTAGTAGCTTACCCAAAAAAAAAATCTCTTATTCGACCACTGTTTGTTTTTCCCTTTTTTTTTTTTTTCTGTCAAGGTTTGTTTTTCCCCCTTTATTTACTACTTAGTTAAAGATATCACTTATTACATAATCCATTATTGTTAAAGATAAATTTTCAATTCATACCATTTGGTAGAGATAGTTTGCTTATTTAAATATGTTTAATGACACTAGCTATGGTTGAAATTTGGTTAGGACCCAGAAACCCATAGTTTTAGAGTTTGAAAACTTGTAGCACATACTTTATAGGAAAATGCTAAACAGTACTCCCGGGGCACTAGTTAAGCTTATTAATAAAGAAACTTTTTCTTGTAATTTATGCATTTAATGCTTCGAAATTGTAAAAAGTCAACTTTTAAACATTAACTTTTATTTTATTTTCCTTTTTGGGTATGCTTAACAAATGCCCCGAGAACACTGTTTAGCATGAGCCTACTTTATAATATGATAGTACAAGTACCCATAGGAAAGAACAAAATCACAGTCAAATGCTTACAGCATAAGCTACTTCAACCCACCACTTCTATTATATTAGTTCATAGTTTTCCGATGTCAAATCTAATTCTGGACTTGATTTAAAAAAAAATTAATTGTGGACTCAAATTAAATGCAGTTAATCTATGTGAGAGTAATGATAGCGAATTTCACATGGACCTTTAATTATGACCAAATATTTTGGGATATATTTGGAAAATTAAAGTTTGTTATCCGGTTGAAGCCATAGTTAAAGTTTAATTACTTTTTTTTTTTATTTTATTTACAATGGTATTGAGGATCGAACCAAAAACCTCCATCATACTATTGAAATTCCTCACCACTAAATCAAAACTAATTTTTCATGACCCTAATGAGTCTTTGAGTCATGACATTTTCATTTGCTTGCGTAAAAAACCTTAAAATAAAAGTTTAGAAAAATTAGAACTCAAATACTCATTAGAGTCTTGAAAAATTCAAACTCACATTCGCATTAATCACCAAAATTCAAACTCACAAATACACATTTATTTTAAAGATTATCTTTTGTTTCTTTCTTTTATTTATAGGGAAAGACAAACTTGGCCATGGAATCTTATCTTGACTTTTATATGATATAAATGTCACACCTAACTATTATATTTTGGTGTGCATAACAAAAATGAGTTTAAGGTATTGTACTATAAGGTCTAGACCAAGAAAATTTGGCATCTCATTCACTGTACCAGATCGTGTTAGTTCAGAAATTAATGACAAAAAGAGAATTATAGGGAAGAATCCTTTGAGGATTACTAGAATTCCTTCAGGAGGGCCAATGGAATTTCACAATCTCATTCAAGAAGCTGAAAAAGGATCATCATCAATTTTGGCTTTGAAGAAGAAGAAAAATGGGGTTGGAAAGAAGCTGTTTAGTCACAAAAGGGCTTATCTTAGAAGTTGTTTCAATGATTGGCATGTTGAAGTGTTTTATTTTGAACCTACAAACTCATTAGGGTAAATTTCTATTGTTGGCCTTATATTATCATTATGCAACTAGTGCTACTAAATTATGCTTGTAAAAGTTTTACATTTTAACAAGTTTGGTGCAACATTGTTAGTAAATGTTGAAAATATAGAATATAAATGAGAAAAGCATTATGAAAATTTTTAGGCTTGAACAAGAGTCGGGACTGTGTAGCTACCGTTATCTGATTCTTTTTTTTTAATTAGAAAATTGATTTAAAATTTTAATGTTCTAAACTCGAGAATCCATGATCCAAAATGGCTATATTAGTTGAATTTCACTTAACCTTGCTTATAAACCTATGAATATTTTTATATTTCGACATCAACATCAGGGGTGGAGCTGCATGTGGGCTCGACAGGGCCGCGGCACGCCCTAGTTTTTTCTTAGAATTTTTTTATAAGGGAATATTACTACTTTTTTTAAAAAAAATTTGTTAAGTGTTTGTTTATAGATACAATCAGACTCAGTGAAGTGTTTGATTTGGGTAATCACTTTTTTTTTATTGATTTATTAAAGTTGAAAAAAAATAACTTTTAAATTCAAACTTTTTAATGTTTCAAGAATTGAAGGACAATCAAATTTTTGTATTCTTTTGAATATGATTTTGGGGTCATATATATCAAATGCATCTAGAGAAGTATCTCTTGTTTGATAAAGAGAGTCACTCAAATATATGTTTATTACAACTTAAATTTTTTATATTCAACATAATTTACATATTTGATTTATAGATTAAGAAAAATTACAACCCACCTCAATATTTTTATCCGGCTCCACCACTGATCAACATATATATGTTTAGTATCGTCGCAATTTTGTCAAAATTATGGTGAACTAATCGTGATATAAACATCAATATTTAGGTATTATGATGGCAAGAGATAATGACAATAAAGGTAGCCTTATAAATCCATAGATTTCGAAAACCAAGGAAAATAAACTAAAATAATTAGAAAACCCAATTTTAATTAGAAAGTTTGTACAACTTTAAAATTTTAGATGATTAAATTGAGGTTGCATTCATGGTGGACCACCATAGTAGGTGGACAACAACCTATTATGAATCCAACAGCTAAAAAACATGATTCATGGTCATTAGATTTCATTGTTTTGAAACATTTAAACCATGAATTCATAAGTGGTTTTTATTGTTGTGAAGAAATTCATAAGTTACCTTACATATGTTTTACTTGTAATTTACCATACATTAGATCTTGCAATATAATGTAGCTCAATATGATTATATAAAAAGAGACTTTGAAAAAAAAAAGTGCCGGTTTTCGAAATATCACATAATTTTTTTATATCTATATGCCAACAATGTAACTGTAATTAAAGTTGCATCGACTACATTTGACTGTAATTTTCCGTAATATCAAAGAATCATGATGTGACCAAAACTTTAATTTATATTTAAAATCTTCATATATAAATTAACAGGGGAGAGGGAGTGATAGGTAAATAGATGACATGAAATAAACACTAGATACATATATGTAACTTATTTAAATTGTAACTATGATAAGTAAAATTAAAATTTTATACATTATTGATGAACAAATAGCTCACATTTCTGAGATATAGCTAAACCAAATAGATACAAACTTTGGACTCATGTAGAATAATATTCTCTCCCATATTCTCCTCCAATTCACTTTCATAGTTACTCCATTCTCTTTGATGTGTCCATTTTGCATTCAAACATGAATCATCTTCAATAGTACTGTCAAAGGATTTAGAAGAAACAATAGAATCTTGGTTTTTAATTTTTGTTGTACGTACTAGAAAAGATAGAAGAAGAACAAGAGAAGCCATGAGGCATGGAAAATGAAATAATGAAAGTTAATACCTTCAATTTAATTTGAAAGATTAATGTGTATAAGCTTTTGGTTATATATATGAAGAGGAATGGTTTTTAATGTGCCAGCTAAAATAAAGAAACATTTGGACATGGTACTACACAAAGTAGTTGGGGTTGTTGAGAACCTTAATACCTTATCCTTTTATGAGAAGAAAATATTATGTTAAATAAATTTTAGGCTTAATTGCTGTTTTGCTCTCCTTATTTTTAACTTTTTGCAGTTTGGGTTTCCCTATTTTAAAATTCGACAGATTTTTTGTCCCCTTAACACATATTTTGTCTAAAATATGATGATACAACATGTTTTAAATGAATTTTATGAAATATTTTTCTTACAATTTCATCGGTGTTGGTTTTTTTTCATCATTTTTTTGAACAAATGATATTTTTCATCATTGAATCATATACAACATCGTTTAAATCATATTGTATTGTCAATTTTTAGTTAAAAATAATGATATGGGGATCAAAACTGTCAAGTTTTAAAATGGGATGATCAAAACTGCAAAAAATTGAAAATAAGGAGAACAAAATTGCAATTAAACATAAATTTTACATGGTTCTAAATTTTAAATGTACTAGTATTTAATGGTAAGTATTTTATATCTTTGCGGGTTTGAATTCGAATTTAATGATAGTTTTATCATTCTTTACGATTTGAAAGATTATTCTCCGCAATTATGCGTAGAGATTATCCAATTCATAAAAAATAATTTATCTTTATTTTATCTTTGATATATTATAAGTGGAAGTGTGACTTTCCATTTATAAACCTTAATTGATATATTGGTCATATGATAGTGATATCACTGATATCATCCGTATTGCCGGTTATTTATTATTATTAAATATATTTCCACTTGTCACATAAAATGCAGGATGTGGTAGAATTATAAAAAAAAAATAAATAAATAAATCAAAAAACTACTTCGGTATGCTTTCTTGGTGAAAAGTTAGTTGATGTTGAAAAATTAGCTGATAATTTATAATTGAAAAACTATTAATTAGAGTTAAAGTGTTGGATAAATTTAGTTATTATAGATACAAAATGATAAAAGTACATTATTATTTAAAGAAAAAAAAAACTTATTTAGTTGAATGAGTAAATAGTTATAATCTGAGTGTGTGAGTAGTTATAATAAATTTTGTGAATATAAAATAATGCCCCTTTTTTCTTTAAGGTTGGTTGGAATTAAATAGCCAACACTTTTTCGTGCGGTTCAAATAGTATACTAGGGAATTTTAGGTGGGAAAGTAAGGTAGGTCTTCCATTATGGATAAGGCATGTGAATTGTTAGACAAAAGATGTTATGATGCACCAACTGAGATTTATTGAATAAAATTTTGTATTTGGTTATTAGACCGTCTAATATGATTCAGAAGTCAGTTCTGACTTTAAATGATTCAAGTCTCTTTTCGATCGCAGTTGTGAAGATCAAACTGTGACTCTTCATACCAAGTTATGCGTCAATCATTAACGGACCAACAAAGATGATTCAAAATTCAAATTTTTGTTAACCTTATTAAGAGACTAGTAACTTCCACTAAACTCAATCTTTGATGGTTTTAATTCAATTAAATAATCTTATGTTCTTTGTTTTTTTTTTGGGTACATAATCTTATGTTCTTTGTGATAGTACTTATTTAGAATTATTTGAATACTAAAAAATATTGATGTTTTGAGATTAGAGAAAATCAGATGGATTGTTCAACAAAACCTAACCAACTAAACAACATCAACAACCATTGACCATCACAATAAATTAAACAGTACTGTACATGAATAAATGAAGTATTTATATATGATATGTTACAAAACCAAAATGTGCTAAGAAATGTGAAATGTGTTTTAATCTTTTGATGGCCAAATTAAATTATACTTTAGTTTTTTAAACTATTTTTAAGTTTATTTTTTTTTAAATAAAAAATAATGAGAGCCTAAGTCCAAATAAATAAAGAAAAAAGAAGATTACACCGAACGAAAATAATTAAGGGTAGTATGCACTTCTTCAATAAAAAAAATAAAAAAATAGGGGTAGCATGCTCCAACCTATCAACAAAAAATAAATATTTAATCTGACTCGGACAAATATCATAAAAAAAAAAATATTTGTCAGTTTGATTTTAATTCTTGATTTTTTTTTTTCCTTTTACTATAGTCTTTTAAATTACAAATATTAGACATTTTGATCCCAAAAAATTTTGTTTAATTTTGTTCTTTTTAAGTTAGAAAATTAAATATTTTGGTGGCTAAAAATGTTACACACTTTGACCTTTTATAACAGGGTCAATTTGTAACTTAATAGACCATGTTGTAAATTAAAGGACTAATATATGTAACAATTGTAAATTAAAGGACAAAAATAACACATAAATGGGAAATGATGTTTAGTACGACATAGAACAAAAACGAAAAACACAAAGGGTTATATGAATCACAATTGCAATACCAATATGCCCATGATTTCCGTAAAACAAGGGAGTTCACACTTTCACCGAAAACTAATAACATTTCATGCTTTGTATCGATTAGCATCGCTCCACAAAAATATTTCTCTCTCGTGTTTTCATTCTTATTTCTATCTCATTTAATCTTACCATACACACAATCCAACGTAACTCTCATCTTTGTTATGCTTATTACGTTTATTTTATGTTTCTTACCACTCGATACTAGTCTCATACATCATTCGTCTTACAACTTACGGCTAATTTAGTTGTACCCTTCCTTTATTGATTTGAGATCTTAACAAACAGCTATCGAAATCTAAAAATTAACCTCGGAACTTGGTTTTAACCTAAATTCAAGAAAAGTTCAAAACCATTCAATACTTATATAAAGTAGTTATTGTAGTAGCTTCAAAAACGGAGAATGATGTGAAGGTTGAAAAACACACAAGAAGGGGGGTTGAATTGTGTTAAGACTTTTTCTAAGTTAAAACAAATTGCAGCGGATAAGTTGTAACACACACAATATATATGAGGATAGGGATAGAGAGATGCTCAGAATTTTTATACTGGTTCCTCCCACTAACAGGAGTAGTCTAGTCCTCTTGTCCTTCACAAGAGATTTCACTATAATCACTCAGATTACAAATGCTCAAGAACTAAGCAAGAGACTTCAAACTGCTCAAGCACAAAGCAAGAGACTTCCAACTGCTCAAGCACAAAGCAAGAGACTTCCAACTGCTCAAGCACAAAGCAAGAGACTTCCAATGCTCAAGCACAAATGCAAGAGACTTCAAACAAGTTTTAATGTTAATAAAGATAAGAGATTAACACTTGATATACAATCAGAGGTGTTTACAAAATACAACTCAGTTACAAGACTAACTTAGAAAATTATCACAAAGTTTCTAAGTGTTTGATAGCTTTAGAATTTGACAGAGGTTCAGCACATTCAGAAGCTTAAGTCTTGATAATAATTCTTCACAAATCTTCTTCCTTTTATAGGTGAAAAAGTGAACGTTGAAGATTATAGCCGTTTGAAGAATTGAGACGCTCCTTTGTATTGATCAGTGAACTTATTAGCTGTTCTGATTTGCAGATGCTTAGGAGCTTAACGTTTACTACAAAATGAGAGATTCCTTTTGGCTTTTGATATTTGAACCTTGGTGTAAGCTAAATAAGGAAATATTCGTTTCTGAAGCCTGACTTGAAAAGGACCTTTCCATGGTCAAACCTTTTCATTCTTGGTTTCTACGTTTGGGCTTAGTCAGGCACAGTCTTCAATAAAATTGTACTCTCAAGTGTAGCTTAACATTTATCTCTGATGAGCCTTCAGATAATAACTTCAGAGTTTCACAGGCTCAGAATTACTTGCTTCAGATCTGGTGAGCTCAAAAGTAATTCCTTCAGAAATTCTAAGGTTCTTTAGTACGCAAATTTTAACTTTTAATCCTGCACACTGAATTAAATTATTAGTACTCCAATTTAACCTTAAATACATTGTTATCATCAAAATCAATTAAGGAGATACAAAATCATAATTTTGTTCCAAAAAATCTCCCCCTTTTTGATGATGACAACTATATGTATTTAAAATAAATTGTTGTTGTTTTTATTTAACATTTTGACTTCAGGTTCTGAGGTTTGCAAGCTCCCCCTGAGTTTGATAAGCTTCAGAAGTTTATGAATGATAAATATAAAACAGTCTAAGAGTAATTTTTAATGTCAAATATAATTTCATACATTCTACCTTCAGAATTAGAGGTTTGCAAGCTCTATTTCTTCAGATTGACAGATATAAGATATGGTTTGCAAGCATATCTTATATTATATGAATTTATGTTGGACAAACTTTATTACTCCTCCTCATTAAAAGTTTAAAAGACTTTAATATAACTTAACAGGAGTAGAGTTTAGAAAATGTGATCTATTAGAGCTTCAGAATTAATTTCACTGCCATATGAAATACTATAATATTTTCTCCCCCTTTGTCATTATCAAAAAACGGGTACGAGGCATAATATAAAACACATAACCAAGATAAAATTGTTCAGAAAAAATAAAGCAAGTGCCTAAGAAGAATCCTAAGGTTTAGGGGTCAGAAGGGTAATAAGGGTCTTCAGATCATTTGCCATTTCATTCTGTTTAGCCTCAATCCGCTCAAATTTTTCATTCTGCTGAGCGGCAAGCTGATCAATCTTAGCATCCAGTGCAGCTTGCTTCTGCTTCTGAGCCTCAAGCTCTTTCTGAAGTACAGAGAGTTCTGAAGAGGAGCCAACTACATCCATCACTGACTTGCTCACAAATAAATCACCAGGGTCCAAAGAAAACTTCAGAGCAGTGGAAATGGAACTTTACATAGAGAGTGAGAAGTGAGTGTTGAGGTAATCTTCCTGCCAATGACGCGCCGCCTTCTCAGATATCTTCAAATACCCTTCCTTGAGCTTATCCAACCAAGCCTTCAGAGCAATCTGATAATCCAACATCTCATCCAGATCCCCATCCACCAGATGATAGAAATCATTCAGAACTTCCTCTCTTAGGTCAACCCAAGCCATGATATAAGCTCTTGGATTCATCAGTGAACGCCTAACATCATGAAGTGCCTTTGCTTTCCTGTAAATTTTGTTAGTAACGCGCACAAACATGTCATTGGAAATAGGAGGGGGTGGTGGTCTAGGCAAATGTTCACACGAGGATTCTGAAGTAAAAGATTCTTCAGAATCTGAGTCAGAGTCAGGAATGGTAATGACTTTTCTAGGTGGTCTGAAGGATTGAGGAGGTTCAGTGTTAAGCACCATGGTGAAACAAGGAAATGTTTCAGAATGAAGACGAATTTCTTCAAGATCTGAATCAGTTCCAGGAGATGGTGGAGAGGTTGGAATTTCTGAAGTGTTGGGTTCAGAAGTGAGTGACTTAGAAGATGAAGGCTGAGGAGGTTCAGTTTGTGATTCAGTAGGGACTTCAGAATTTTGAACATTGGAGGGTTCAGATTGGTCTACGTCCATTGCTATTGGGGCAGACTCAGAATCTTTAATAGGAGATTTCTGAGGGGATTTAGGGGTGTCAGGAATGGTTTCAACAATAATGGCAGGTGCAGAGGTGGAAGCAGTGTGAATGGGTGATTGCTGAGGTGATGAAACAGTGTATACAAGATCACCATGAAGATGTTGTTCAAGGTGTTGGAGAGTGTCTGTGGAGTGTGGAGATGGTGATTATGGTTGGTGTTGTTGTTGTTGAGTTTCTTGTTGTTGAAGATCATGGAGTTGTTGCATTTTGGAGTGAAGTTCATGAAGAGTTTCATTTCTCTTAGATGCAACAGAGATGATGGACGCTTGTGTATGATCCACAGCTCTTTCAAGTTCAGAGACTGTGGGGGATTCAGCAACATCAGGAAATGCTGGAAAAATTTGGCTACTACCAGGCAACATCATGTTGATGGGTTGAGATTCATCAACAGATGGGTGATTAATGGTAGGATTTGTGGAAAGATGAGGTGGGGAGTGAGTGGGATTGGTTTGGGGTGGAGGTTGTTCAGATATGGTTTCAGTGAATTGGGAAGGAGGTTTAGTTTGTTCAGAAATGGGATTGACAGTTTGTGCAGCATTAATAACATTATCTACAGAAGTTGTAGGAATACCTGGATTGGATTTCTGAGGTGGCTTTCTGATTCTGATAGTGCGGCTCAGAGGCACATCATCTTCAGTATCTGAGTCACTATCAACATGAGCAACAAAAAGCTCTTCCGTGCTCTGAGATACCCGTTCAGATCTGGCAACAGCTTCAGAAACCTTCTAGTCTTTACCTTCTTTTCTTTCTTTGCCTTCTTCTTTTCTGGGGCTTCAGCTCCCTCAGACTCCTTCTTCTTTGTAGTCCTCTTCCTTTTCTTGACCACATAATCATCCTCAGGCTCAGATTGTAAATCATCAAGGGTCAGATAAACACCTTCTGCTCTTCTAGCAGCAATGTAGTGAGCAATGACATCCATTGGCTTATTCTTATAGACAGGGTGAACATCATCTCTGAGGGATGTTACCCTTTTCTTGGTGGGGGATTGAGGATACTTCAGTTTATCCTTAAAGATCTTGTGCACATTGCACATATTTTCAGCACAAAGGAAGGGAGTCCTTAACTCAATAGTGGTATCCTTAGCTCCAACTTCCCTCAACTTATCCACCAAACGCCATTGGTAAAAGAGTTCAGAAAGCAATCTAGGATAAGCAACCCAGTGCTTAGATTTCTCTGTAGTGTTTCTGATGTAGGTACAGAGATAGTGAAAGAGATAAGCTGGTAAATTCAACTTAGTACCTTTTACTAAGAAGAGAAGCAAATGCCTTTGATCCCACGAAATCTGATCAATTCCACCAACCCTTGGAATGATGGTAGAGAGAAGAATCTTGTGCAGAAGCTTTACAATTTTGAACAGTCCAGAAGTTCTTCCCATATGGGTGGGATCCTCATAAAGAGTATCTTTAATCTCACTTCTGTGTTTGGTGAGTGGTGGAGGTTTGTCAGTATCAACTTGAAAAAATCCTTCATTGGGAATCTGAAGTAGTTCAGCAAAGTGTTTCCTGGTGATTGACACAGGAACACCAAGAATGGTTGAACGAATTTCTGGACCAATGTATGGTTTCAGACCTAGTTCTTCACAAGACTTGTTCTTGTTGATTTCTGGGTTCTTAGCAATGGCCCTTTCCAATTCCGCTTTGGCCTTTTCCTTGGTAAACACTTCCGCGCCAACCCAAAATTCCTTTACCAAATTAGGATAAACAACACCGTTCAGCATATCAAAGTAGTTCATCCACCCTTGATTCTCAAAGTAACTTCTTAGTTCCAAATCGTTTACCCTAAACGATTCAAAGTCGATTGGACTTTCTGCAACTAACTCTAATTGCTCAAAGCGAACAGATGAAGGTTCAGGATTTCTGGAGACATCTTCTTGAGATTCAATAAGGTTAGGAATGATAGTAGCTTTAGATTGTTGGAACAAAATTATGATTTTGTATCTCCTTAATTGATTTTGATGATAACAATGTATTTAAGGTTAAATTGGAATACTAATAATTTAATTCAGTGTGCAGGATTAAAAGTTAAAATTTGCGTACTAAAGAACCTTAGAATTTCTGAAGGAATTACTTCTGAGCTCACCAGATCTGAAGCAAGTGAAACTCTGAAGTTTTTATCTGAACCTTAGAATTTCTGAAGGAATTACTTCTGAGCTCACCAGATCTGAAGCAAGTAATTCTGAGCCTGTGAAACTCTGAAGTTATTATCTGAACCTTAGAATTTCTGAAGGAATTACTTCTGAGCTCACCAGATCTGAAACAAGTAAATCTGAGCCTATCAAAATCTGAAGAACATCTGAGCTCACCAGATCTGAAACAAGTAAATCTGAGCCTATCAAAATCTGAAGAACATCTGAGCTCACCAGATCTGAAACAAGTAATTCTGAGCCTATCAAAATCTGAAGAACATCTGAGCTCACCAGATCTGAAACAAGTAATTCTGAGCCTATCAAAATCTGAAGGCTCGTCAGATATAAGTGTTAAGCTACATTTGAGAGTACAATTTTATTGAAGACTGTGCCTGACTAAGTCCAAACGCAGAAACCAAGAATGAAAAGGTTTGACCATGGAAAGGTCCTTTTCAAGTCAGGCTTCAGAAACGATTATTTCCTTATTTGGCTTTCACCAAGGTTCAAATATCAAAAGCCAAAAGGAATCTCTCATTTTGTAGTAAACGTTAAGCTCCTAAGCTACTGCAAATCAGAACAGCTAATAAGCTCACTGAACTATACAAAGGAGCGTCTCAATTCTTCAAACGGCTATAATCTTCAACGTTCATTTTATCATCTATAAAAGGAAGAAGATTTGTGAAGAAATGTAATCAAGACTTAAGCTTCTGAACGTGCTGAAACTCTGTCAAATTCTGAAGCTATCAAACACTTAGAAACTTTGTGATAATTTTCTAAGTTAGTCTTGTAACTGAGTTGTATTTTGTAAACACCTCTGATTGTATATCAAGTGTTAATCTCTTATCTTTATTAACATTAAAACCAGTTAGAAGTCTCTTGCTTTGTGCTTGAGCATTGGAAGTCTCTTGCTTTGTGCTTGAGCATTGGAAGTCTCTTGCTTTGTGCTTGAGCATTGGAAGTCTCTTGCTTTGTGCTTGAGCATTGGAAGTCTCTTGCTTTGTGCTTGAGCATTGGAAGTCTCTTGCTTTGTGCTTGAGCATTGGAAGTCTCTTGCTTTGTGCTTGAGCATTAGAAGTCTCTTGCTTTGTGCTTGAGCAGTTTGAAGTCTCTTGCTTAGTGCTTGAGCATTTGTAATCTGAGTGATTATAGTGAAATCTCTTGTGAAGGACAAGAGGACTGGACTACTCCTGTTAGTGGGAGGAACCAGTATAAAAATTCTGAGCATCTCTCTCTAACCCTATCCTCATATATTGTGTGTGTTATACCTTATCCGCTGCAATTTGTTTTAACTTAGAAAAAGTCTCACACAATTCAACCCCCCCCCCCTTCTTGTGTGTTTTTCAACCTTCAATTGGCATCAGAGCTCCGGTCTGTTGCTCTTCACTTAACAGTGAAACAGTAAAAGATCTAGGGGTACTTAGTTGAAAAACATGTCTGGTGTTACCTCTCCTTCTGCTTCCTCTGGACCTGATCACTCTGCTGTTCCACCTCCTCACAACTATGATAGGGAAAGGAACAGTGATAATCACAGAGACAAACCACCTTACTTCAACAGTGATCCTACTACTTTTCCTTTCTGGAAAACCAAGATGTATAGTTACATCATTGGGACCGATGATGAGTTATGGGATATCATTGAAGATGGTATACATTTTGAACACATGGATGATGAAGGTGTTGTAAGAAATACCTACAGAAAGTTCTTTGATGCTGAAAAGAAGAAACAGTATAAGAAGCATCATACTGTTAAGAATATGCTTATTGGTGCAATATCTCATGCTGAGTATTTAAAAATATCCAACAAGTCATGTGCCAAAACTATCTGGGACTCTCTATGTTCCACCTATGAAGGAAATAAGCAAGTCAAAGAAGCTAAGGCAAACTTATTAGTTCATCAATATGAGCTGTTCAGAATGAAGGAAGATGAAGATATTGAAACCATGTATTCAAGGTTTCAAACCCTTGTCTCTGGTCTTCAAGTTCTGAAGAAAAGCTACACTGCATCTGATCACGTGAAGAAAATTCTGAGGAGCTTACCTTCCAAATGGAGACCAAAAGTTACAGCTTTTCAGGAATCCAAGGATTTGGACAATGTGACTCTTGAAGATTTAATAAGCTCACTCAGAAGTCATGAGCTAGAACTTATGTCAGATGAACCTGTCAAGAAGATGAAGTCCTTGGCTCTAAGCTCTGTTCAGACTTCCTCAAAAGCTGCAAAGATCAAAGTGTCTGAACAAGAGGAAGAAACCTCTGATGATATGATGGATGAAAATTCTGAGAATGAAGAAATGGCACTAATGGTTAGAAGGTTTCAGAAATGGAACAAGAAATACAAAAGGTTTCCAAACAAAGGAAACAACTCAAGAAGTTCCTTTTCAAAGGACAAAAAGGAAGAACTGAACAACTGCTATAACTGCAAGAAATCTGGACACTTCATTGCGGACTGTCCAGAAATGTCATCCAAGGACAAAGGAAAGAATAAGAGCTTTGGGAAAGAAAAGTACAAAGAAAAGGTAAGGAAGAGTTTGTTAGCCACTTGGGAGACCATTGAGAATGACTCTGAAGGAGAAGATGATGAAGAAGGCAATCTGGCTTTAATGGCAAGAACTTCTGAAGGTAACAACTCTGATAGAGATTCTGAAGATGACTCAGATGATGAAAATGAGGTATACTCTAACATGACTAAATCTGAATTAATTGATTCTCTTAAGATTGCCGTGAAACATTACTCTCGTATAGTAAGTCAACACAAAATTCTGAAGAATGTTCATGAATCATTGAAAAAGGATGCCAAGATTCTTTATGATGAAAATGAATCGTTAAACATTCGTATTTGTCATGTTGAATCTAACTATGTCTTGGCAGACAAGCTCAATGATGATCATGAAGATGCTCTTCACGAATTTATTCGTTGTACCTTCAATAGGAGTAAAATGGCTTCCATGATTTATCATATGACTCGTAACTATGGTGAAGGCATTGGTTATTCTCGGTTTAAGAACTGGGATAAACCTCTGAAATCATATAGTGAGGATGATACTCCACCTGAATTATTCTCTACCTTTGTTAAAAGTGGTACACTTGATCTGAAGGCATCCAACTCTGAAGGAGGTTCTGAACCTGAACCCAAAGACTCAGAAGTTCCAAGTTCTTCTGAACCTAAAATTTCTGAGTCCAAAAGTTCTCAAGTTAAGGCTCAGAAGTCATCTGAACCTCTGAGAAATCAAGGTAAAGTTACTTCAGATCCTTGCTTGACCTTTGGAACTGTGATATACTCCAGATCAAAATCCAAGAATCAAATTAAGCCTAAACATTCTTGTCAAAGCTTAATTAATTCTAGATCTTGTGTTGATCATAGAAAACAAAGAAGGAATACTATTCAGAAGACTAACTCTAAAGGACCCATCAGAATATGGGTACCAAAATCTGAAATAATGTTTGCTTCAGATGCTCATGCAAGGAAAGGTAAAACAGCAGCCCTGGTACCTGGACAGTGGTTGCTCACGACATATGACGGGAGAAAAGCATATGTTCCAAACCCTAACTCTGAAAGAGGGAGGCTCTGTGGGATTTGGAGGAAAACAAAAAGGGAATATCATTGGTACAGGTACAGTTGGTAATTCTTCTCTTTCCATTAAAGATGTTTGGTTAGTTGATGGACTTAAACACAATCTATTGAGCATTAGTCAATTTTGTGACAATGGGTGTGTTGTTACATTTAATAAGGAATCATGTACTGTATCAAAAGACTCTGACAAATCTGTAGTATTCAAGGGAATGAGAGTTGGCAATGTTTATAAAGTAAACTTTTCTGATTTGGTTGACCAAAAGATTATATGTCTTTTGTCTCTGGGTGATGAGAAATGGCTATGGCACAAGCGTCTTGGTCATGCTAACTGGAGGTTGATCTCTAAGCTTAGCAAACAAAAGCTTGTTAGTGGTTTGCCTGACATTGATTATCACTCAGATGCACTTTGTGGCTCATGTCAAAAAGGAAAATTTGCTAAGACTTCATTCAGGTCTAAAAACATTGTCTCTACTTCCAGACCCTTAGAATTGCTTCACATTGATCTGTTTGGTCCTGTTTCGACAGCCTCTATCAATGGTAAAAAATATGGATTGGTCATGGTTGATGATTTCAGTAGATGGACTTGGGTGAAATTCCTACGTTCTAAGAGTGAAGCACTTGTGGTGTTCAGTGACTTCTGCACACAAATACAAAGTGAAAAGGATCTTCGGATTCTGAAGGTTAGAAGCGACCATGGGGGAGAGTTCGAAAATGACTCTTTCGAATCTTTCTGCTCAGAGCATGGAGTAATCCATGAATTCTCTTCTCCTAGAACACCACAGCAGAATGGTGTTGTAGAAAGAAAGAATAGATCTTTGCAAGAAATGGCTCGTACCATGATGCTTGAGTCTAACCTAGCTAAGTTCTTGTGGGCAGAAGCCGTGAGTACTGCTTGCTATGTTCAGAATAGAATCTACATCAGACCTATTCTGAACAAAACTGCTTATGAACTGTTCAAAGGAAGAAAACCAAATATTTCTTATTTTCATCAGTTTGGATGTACTTGTTATATTCTAGACAACAAGGTCTATCGAAAGAAATTTGATGCTAGAGCTTATAAGGGTATCTTTATAGGCTACTCTGAACGCTCAAAAGCATACAGATTGTATAATTCTGAAACTCACACAGTTGAAGAATCTATACATGTTAGATTTGATGATAAAGAGCCTGACGATAAAATGTCAGAGCAAGCTGAGACTTTTGCAGAATTTCAAGTTTCCTCAAATTCTGAGTGTGAAGATCTCTCCATTGCTGTATATCCATCTGAGACTCAAAATGAAGATATCTCTGAAGACCCTTCAGAAACTGAACCCTCTCAGACACCTGCTCCACCTAAGAGTAAATTCAAGTATAGATCATCTCATCCTGAAGAGCTAATTGTTGGTAACAAGGATAGCCCAAGAAAGACCAGATCTGCTTTCAAAGAGGATGAATCCCTAGTTGGGTTAATTTCATTAATTGAACCCACAAACATAGAAGAAGCACTCTCAGATGATGGGTGGATTGTTGCAATGCAAGAAGAACTCAATCAATTTGAAAGAAATGATGTTTGGGATCTGGTACCAAAACCCAAACACAAGAACATTATTGGAACAAAATGGGTATTCAGAAACAAGTCAAATGAAAAGGGAGAAGTTGTCAGAAATAAAGCTAGACTGGTTGCACAAGGTTATAGTCAGCAAGAAGGCATAGATTTCACTGAAACCTTTGCACCAGTAGCAAGACTTGAGGCAATTAGACTTCTCTTGTCCTATGCAGTTAATCATGACGTCACTCTATTTCAAATGGATGTTAAGAGTGCATTTCTGAATGGAGTAATTTATGAAGAAGTCTATGTTAAACAACCTCCTGGCTTTGAAGATATAAAGTGTCCTGATCATGTTTACAAATTGAAGAAATCTCTGTATGGTTTGAAACAAGCTCCAAGAGCTTGGTATGAAAGGTTAAGTATATTTCTTCTAGAAAATGGTTTTGAAAAAGGACATGTTGATAACACTCTCTTTAGAAAAACCTTAAAAACTGATATTTTGATTGTTCAGATTTATGTTGATGATATTATCTTTGGTTCAACTAATGCTTCTCTTTGCAAGAATTTCTCTAAGCTTATGCAGGATGAATTTGAAATGAGTATGATGGGAGAACTAACATTCTTCTTGGGAATTCAAATCAATCAAAGAAAAGAAGGAGTATATGTGCATCAAACCAAATACACAAAGGATTTACTGAAGAAATTTGGTCTTGAAGATTGTAAACCAATGTCAACTCCTATGCATCCCTCTAGCTGTCTTCTGAAGGAAGAATCTGAAGGCAAAGTAGATCAGAAATTATACAGAGGTATGATTGGTTCCCTCCTTTATCTCACTGCATCTAGACCAGATATCTTGTTCAGTGTATGCTTGTGTGCTAGATTTCAATCAGATCCTAGAGAGTCTCATCTAACTGCTGTTAAGAGAATCTTTAGATATCTGAAAGGAACCACTAATCTTGGATTACTTTATAAGAAATCCTTAGATTATCAGCTTATTGGATTCTGTGATGCTGACTATGCTGGTGATAAAATTGAAAGGAAGTCCACTAGTGGAAACTGTCAATTTCTAGGTGAAAACCTTATATCATGGGCTAGTAAGAGACAAGCAACTATTGCTCTATCTACAGCAGAAGCAGAGTACATCTCAGCTGCTAAGTGTTGCACGCAATTGCTCTGGATGAAACATCAGTTGGAGGACTATCAGATAAGGATAAGTAGTATACCACTTCTCTGTGATAATACTGCTGCTATTTGTTTGTCTAAGAATCCTATTTTGCATTCAAGAGCTAAACACATTGAGATCAAACATCACTTCATTAGAGACTATGTTCAGAAGGGAGTAATTAAGATTCAATTCATTGATACTGAGCATCAATGGGCTGATATCTTTACCAAACCTCTTGCTATTGATCGTTTCGATTTTATCAAGAAAAATCTGAACATGGTTTTTATTTCTGAATGATATCTCTGAATGCTGTTAACTCTGAATGAATAAACTGGTTCTGAAGGGCCTCAGAAGTTTGGACGGCTCAGAAACTATTATATAGGTTCTGAAGCACTCTCTCATCTGAAGCAATCAGAATTATTTATTATTAAATATGATTTCTTGTGACTCAGATACCTACTCTAAGTGTTAGTTGACCACTCAGTTTCTCTAACTGACAGCTGGCTTCTGAAAACACTACTTATCTGTGTAACTTCCCATCATGTCTAGTAAACGCTGGGTAATGAAGGAGAGCTAATGATGATTTTATTAAAAGTAACTGCCAAGCCCCCATTACGTCACTATCTTGTTTCCCCAATATTTTGAAACTTCCACTATAATCACTTAACTACACACTAGTCACTATCACTTCTCACGTTTTCAATATTTTGAAACTTCCACTATAACCATTTCTGACACTCCTAAATCCCCTCAGAAATCTCCTATTAAAGATTCTGAGTCTACCCCAATAGCAATGGACGTAGACCAATCTGAACCCTCAAATGTTCAAAATTCTGAAGTCCCTGCTGAATCCCAAACTGAACCCCTTCAGACTTCATCTCCTAAGCCAACCACTTCTGAACCAAACCCCTCATCCATTCAAACCACTCCACCTTTTCCTGGAACTGATTCAGATCTTGAAGAAACTCGTCTTCATTCTGAAACAATTCCCTGTTTCACCATGGTACTTAACAATTCCCTTTTACCGTTGAATGCATTTACTGCTGGTGGTTGTTTGCTGTGTGCATTTACTACCCTGTAACTTGTGCTTTGACTGACCCGTTTTTGATAATGACAAAGGGGGAGAAAATATTATTTCATTTCCTATGGCAGTGAAATTATTTCTGAAGCTCTAAAGATCACATTTTCTGAACTCTACTCTTGTTAAGTTATATTAAAGTCTTTTAAACTTTTAATGAGGGGGAGTAATAAATTTTGTCCAACATAAATTCATATAATATAAGATACGCTTGCAAACCATATCTTATATTTGTCAGTCTGAAGAAATAGAGCTTGCAAACCTCTAATTCTGAAGGTAGAATATATGAAATTATATTTGACATTAAATATTACTCTTAGACTGTTTTATATTTATCATTGATAAACTTTTGAAGCTTATCAGACTCAGGGGGAGCTTGCAAACCTCAGAACCTGAAGTCAAGATGTTAAATAAAAACAACAACAATTGATTTTAAATACATATAGTTGTCATCATCAAAAAGGGGGAGATTGTTGGAACAAAATTATGATTTTGTATCTCCTTAATTGATTTTGATGATAACAATGTATTTAAGGTTAAATTGGAATACTAATAATTTAATTCAGTGTGCAGGATTAAAAGTTAAAATTTGCGTACTAAAGAACCTTAGAATTTCTGAAGGAATTACTTCTGAGCTCACCAGATCTGAAGCAAGTGAAACTCTGAAGTTTTTATCTGAACCTTAGAATTTCTGAAGGAATTACTTCTGAGCTCACCAGATCTGAAGCAAGTAATTCTGAGCCTGTGAAACTCTGAAGTTATTATCTGAACCTTAGAATTTCTGAAGGAATTACTTCTGAGCTCACCAGATCTGAAACAAGTAAATCTGAGCCTATCAAAATCTGAAGAACATCTGAGCTCACCAGATCTGAAACAAGTAAATCTGAGCCTATCAAAATCTGAAGAACATCTGAGCTCACCAGATCTGAAACAAGTAATTCTGAGCCTATCAAAATCTGAAGAACATCTGAGCTCACCAGATCTGAAACAAGTAATTCTGAGCCTATCAAAATCTGAAGGCTCGTCAGATATAAGTGTTAAGCTACATTTGAGAGTACAATTTTATTGAAGACTGTGCCTGACTAAGTCCAAACGCAGAAACCAAGAATGAAAAGGTTTGACCATGGAAAGGTCCTTTTCAAGTCAGGCTTCAGAAACGATTATTTCCTTATTTGGCTTTCACCAAGGTTCAAATATCAAAAGCCAAAAGGAATCTCTCATTTTGTAGTAAACGTTAAGCTCCTAAGCTACTGCAAATCAGAACAGCTAATAAGCTCACTGAACTATACAAAGGAGCGTCTCAATTCTTCAAACGGCTATAATCTTCAACGTTCATTTTATCATCTATAAAAGGAAGAAGATTTGTGAAGAAATGTAATCAAGACTTAAGCTTCTGAACGTGCTGAAACTCTGTCAAATTCTGAAGCTATCAAACACTTAGAAACTTTGTGATAATTTTCTAAGTTAGTCTTGTAACTGAGTTGTATTTTGTAAACACCTCTGATTGTATATCAAGTGTTAATCTCTTATCTTTATTAACATTAAAACCAGTTAGAAGTCTCTTGCTTTGTGCTTGAGCATTGGAAGTCTCTTGCTTTGTGCTTGAGCATTGGAAGTCTCTTGCTTTGTGTTTGAGCATTGGAAGTCTCTTGCTTTGTGCTTGAGCATTGGAAGTCTCTTGCTTTGTGCTTGAGCATTGGAAGTCTCTTGCTTTGTGCTTGAGCATTGGAAGTCTCTTGCTTTGTGCTTGAGCATTAGAAGTCTCTTGCTTTGTGCTTGAGCAGTTTGAAGTCTCTTGCTTAGTGCTTGAGCATTTGTAATCTGAGTGATTATAGTGAAATCTCTTGTGAAGGACAAGAGGACTGGACTACTCCTGTTAGTGGGAGGAACCAGTATAAAAATTCTGAGCATCTCTCTCTAACCCTATCCTCATATATTGTGTGTGTTATACCTTATCCGCTGCAATTTGTTTTAACTTAGAAAAAGTCTCACACAATTCAACCCCCCCCCCCCCCCCCCTTCTTGTGTGTTTTTCAACCTTCATAGATGAAGAAGCCATTGAAGTTGACGATTGAGGAAGATAGAAAGGAATTTTGAGAGAAAGAGAGATGAAAATTTTGAAGGAGGAAGTTGAAAACGTGAGAAATGATAGTGACTAGTGTGTGATAAGTGATTATAGTGTAAGTTTCAAAATATTGGGGGAAACAAGATAGTGACGTAATGGGGGCGTGGCAGTTACTTTTAATAAAATCATCATTAGCTCTCCTCCATCACCCAGCGGTTACTAGACATGATGGGAAGTTACACAGATAAGTAGTGTTTTCAGAAGCCAGCTGTCAGTTAGAGAAACTGGGCAGTCAACTAACACTTAGAGTAGGTATCTGAGTCACAAGAGATCATATTTAATAATAAATAATTCTGATTGCTTCAGATGAGAGAGTGCTTCAGAACCTATATAATAGTTTATGAGCCGTCCAAACTTCTGAGGCCCTTCAGAACTAATTTATTCATTCAGAGTTAACAGCATTCAGAAACATCATTCAGAAATAAAAACCATGTTCATATTTTTCTTGATAAAATCGAAACGATCAATAGCAAGAGGTTTGGTAAAGATATCAGCCCATTGATGCTTAGTATCAATGAATTGAATCTCAATTACTCCCTTCTGAACATAATCTCTAATGAAGTGATGCTTGATCTCAATGTGTTTAGCTCTTGAATGCAAAATAGGATTCTTAGACAAACAGATAGCAGCAGTATTATCACAGAGAAGTGGTATACTACTTATCCTTATCTGATAATCCTCCAGCTGATGTTTCATCCAGAGCAATTGAGTGCAACACTTAGCAGCTGAGATGTACTCTGCTTCTGTTGTAGATAGAGCAATAGTTGCTTGTCTCTTACTAGCCCATGATATAAGGTTTTCACCTAGAAATTGACAGTTTTCACTAGTGGACTTCCTTTCAATTTTATCACCAGCATAGTCAGCATCACAGAATCCAATAAGCTGATAATCTAAGGATTTCTTATAAAGTAATCCAAGATTAGTGGTTCCTTTCAGATGTCTAAAGATTCTCTTAACAGCAGTTAAATGAGACTCTCTAGGATCTGATTGAAATCTAGCACACAAGCATACACTGAACAAGATATCTGGTCTAGAAGCAGTGAGATAAAGGAGGGAACCAATCATACCTCTATATAATTTCTGATCTACTTTGCCTTCAGATTCTTCCTTCAGAAGACTGCTAGAGGGATGCATAGGAGTTGACATTGGTTTACAATCTTCAAGACCAAATTTCTTCAGTAAATCCTTTGTGTATTTGGTTTGATGCACATATACTCCTTTTTTTCTTTGATTAATTTGAATTCCCAAAAAGAATGTTAGTTCTCCCATCATACTCATTTCAAATTCATCCTGCATAAGCTTAGAGAAACTCTTGCAAAGAGAAGCATTAGTTGAACCAAAGATAATATCATCAACATAAATTTGAACAATTAAGATATCAGTTTTTAAGGTTTTTCTAAAAAGAGTGTTATCAACATGTCCTTTTTCAAAACCGTTTTCTAGAAGAAATATACTTAACCTCTCATACCAAGCTCTTGGAGCTTGTTTCAAACCATACAGAGATTTCTTCAATTTGTAAACATGATCAGGACACTTTATATCTTCAAAGCCAGGAGGTTGTTTGACATAGACCTCTTCAGAAATTACTCCATTCAGAAATGCACTTTTTACATCCATTTGAAATAGAGTGATGTCATGATTAACTGCATAGGACAAGATAAGTCTTATTGCTTCAAGTCTTGCTACTGGTGCAAAGGTTTTAGTGAAATCTATGCTTTCTTGCTGACTATAACCTTGTGCAACCAGTCTAGCTTTGTTTCTAACAACTTCTCCCTTTTCATTTGACTTGTTTCTGAATACCCATTTTGTTCCAATAATGTTCTTGTGTTTGGGTTTTGGTACCAGATCCCAAACGTCATTTCTTTCAAATTGATTGAGTTCTTCTTGCATTGCAACAATCCACCCATCATCTGAGAGTGCTTCTTCTATGTTTGTGGGTTCAATTAATGAAATTAATCCAACTAAAGATTCATCTTCTTTGAAAGCAGATCTGGTCTTTCTTGGGCTATCCTTGTTACCAACAATTAGCTCTTCAGGATGAGATGATCTATACTTGAATTTTCTCTTAGGTGGAGCAGGTATCTAAGAGGGTTCAGGTTCTGAAGGGTCTTCAGATTCAAGACCTTCAGAATTATCTTCATTTTGAGTCTCAGATGGATAAACAACAATGGAGAGATCTTCACATTCAGAATTTGAGGATACTTGAAATTCTGCAAAATTCTCAGCTTGCTCTGACATATTATTGTCAGGCTCTTTATCATCAAATCTAACATGTATAGATTCTTCAACTGTGTGAGTTTCAGAATTATACAATCTGTATGCTTTTGAGCGTTCAGAGTAGCCTATAAAGGTACCCTTATAAGCTCTAGCATCAAATTTCTTTCGATAGACCTTGTTGTCTAGAATATAACAAGTACATCCAAACTGATGAAAATAAGAAATATTGGGTTTTCTTCCTTTGAACAGTTCATAAGCAGTTTTGTTCAGAATAGGTCTGATGTAGATTCTATTCTAAACATAGCAAGCAGTACTCACGGCTTCTGCCCACAAGAACTTAGCTAGGTTAGACTCAAACATCATGGTACGAGCCATTTCTTGCAAAGATCTATATCTTTCTACAACACCATTCTGCTGTGGTGTTCTAGGAGAAGAGAATTCATGGATTACTCCATGCTCTGAGCAGAAAGATTCGAAAGAGTCATTTTCGAACTCTCCCCCATGGTCGCTTCTAACCTTCAGAATCCGAAGATTCTTTTCACTTTGTATTTTCGTGCAGAAGTCACTGAACACCACAAATGCTTCACTCTTAGAACGAAGGAATTTCACCCAAGTCCATCTACTGAAATCATCAACGATGACTAATCCATATTTCTTTCCATTGATAGAGGCTGTCGAGACAGGACCAAACAGATCAATGTGAAGCAATTCTAAGGGTCTGGAAGTGGAGACAATGTTTTTAGACTTGAAGGAAGTCTTGGCAAATTTTCCTTTTTGACATGAGCCACAGAGTGCATCTGAGTGATAATCAATGTCAGGCAAACCACTAACAAGCTTTTGTTTACTAAGCTTAGAGATCAACCTCCAGTTAGCATGACCAAGACGTTTGTGCCATAGCCATTTCTCATCACTCAGAGACAAAAGACATATAATCTTTTGGTCAACCAAATCAGAGAAATTTACTTTATAAACATTGCCAACTCTCATTCCCTTGAATACTACAGATTTGTCAGAGTCTTTTGATACAATACATGATTCCTTATTAAATGTAACAGCACACCCATTGTCACAAAACTGACTAATGCTCAATAGATTATGTTTAAGTCCATCAACTAGCCAAACATCTTTAATGGAAAGAGAAGAATTACCAACTGTACCTGTACCAATGATCTTCCCTTTTTGTTTTCCTCCAAATCCCACAGAGCCTCCCTCTTTCAGAGTTAGGTTTGGAACATATGCTTTTCTCCCGTCATATGTCGTGAGCAACCACTGTCCAGGTACCAGGGCTGCTGTTTTACCTTTCCTTGCATGAGCATCTGAAGCAAACACTATTTCAGATTTTGGTACCCATATTCTGATGGGTCCTTTAGAGTTAGTCTTCTAAATAGTATTCCTTCTTTGTTTTCTATGATCAACACAAGATCTAGAATTAATTAAGCTTTGACAAGAATGTTTAGGCTTAATTTGATTCTTGGATTTTGATCTGGAGTATATCACAGTTCCAAAGGTCAAGCAAGGATCTGAAGTAACTTTACCTTGATTTCTCAGAGGTTCAGATGACTTCTGAGCCTTAACTTGAGAACTTTTGGACTCAGAAATTTTAGGTTCAGAAGAACTTGGAACTTCTGAGTCTTTGGGTTCAGGTTCAGAACCTCCTTCAGAGTTGGATGCCTTCAGATCGAGTGTACCACTTTTAACAAAGGTAGAGAATAATTCAGGTGGAGTATCATCCTCACTATATGATTTCAGAGGTTTATCCCAGTTCTTAAACCGAGAATAACCAATGCCTTCACCATAGTTACGAGTCATATGATAAATCATGGAAGTCATTTTACTCCTATTGAAGATACAACGAATAAATTCGTGAAGAGCATCTTCATGATCATCATTGAGCTTGTCTGCCAAGACATAGTTAGATTCAACATGACAAATACGAATGTTTAACGATTCATTTTCATCATAAAGAATCTTGGCATCCTTTTTCAATGATTCATGAACATTCTTCAGAATTTTGTGTTGACCTACCATACGAGTGTAATGTTTCACAGCAATCTTAAGAGAATCAATTAACTCAGATTTAGTCATGTTAGAATATACCTCGTTCTCATCATCTGAGTCATCCTCAGAATCTTTATCAGAGTTGTTACCTTCAGAAGTTCTTGCCATTAAAGCCAGATTACCTTCTTCATCATCTTCTCCTTCAGAGTCATTTTCAATAGTTTCCCAAGTGGCCAACAGACTCTTCCTTACCTTTTCCTTGTACTTTTCTTTCCCAAAGCTCTTACTCTTTCCTTTGTCCTTGGATGACATTTCTGGACAATCAGCAATGAAGTGTCCAGATTTCTTGCAGTTATAGCACTTGTTCATCTCTTCCTTTTTGTCCTTTGAGAAAGAACTTCTTGAGTTGTTTCCTTTGTTTGGAAACCTTTTGTATTTCTTGTTCCATTTCTGAAACCTTCTAACCATTAGTGCCATTTCTTCATTCTCAGAATTTTCATCCATCATATCATCAGAAGTTTCTTCCTCTTGTTCAGACACTTTGATCTTTGCAGCTTTTGAGGAAGTCTGAACAGAGCTTAGAGCCAAGGACTTCATCTTCTTGACAGGTTCATCTGACATAAGTTCTAGCTCATGACTTCTGAGTGAGCTTATTAAATCTTCAAGGGACACATTGTCCAGATCCTTGGATTCCTGAAAGGCTGTAACCTTTGGTCTCCACTTGGAAGGTAGACTCCTCAGAATTTTCTTGACATGATCTGAGGAGGTGTAGCTTTTCTTCAGAACTTGAAGACCAGAGACAAGGATTTGAAACCTTGAGTACATGGTTTCAATGTCTTCATCTTCCTTCATTCTGAACAGCTCATATTGATGAACTAGTAAGTTTGCCTTTGCTTCTTTGACTTGCTTATTTCCTTCATAGGTGGAACATAGAGAATCCCAGATAGTTTTGGCACATGACTTATTGGATATTTTTAAATACTCAGCATGAGATATAGCACCAATAAGCATATTCTTAACAGTATGATGCTTCTTATATTGTTTCTTTGTTTCAGCATCAAAGAACTTTCTGTAGATATTTCTTACAATACCTTCATCATCCATGTGTTCAAAATGTATACCATCTTCAATGATATCCTATAACTCATCATCAGTTCCAATGATGTAACTATACATCTTGGTTTTCCAAAAAGGAAAAGTAGTAGGATCACTGTTAAAGTAAGGTGGTTTGTCTCTGTGGTTGACACTACCACTTTCTCTGTCATAGTTGTGAGGAGGTGGAACGGCATGATGTTCTGGTCCACCAGAGGCAGAAGGAGAGGTAACATCAGACATGTTTTTCAACTAAGTACCCCTAGATCTTTTACTGTTTCACTGTTAAGTGAAGAGCAACAGACCGGTGCTCTGATGCCAATTGAAGGTTGAAAAACACACAAGAAGGGGGGGTTGAATTGTGTTAAGACTTTTTCTAAGTTAAAACAAATTGCAGCGGATAAGTTGTAACACACACAATATATATGAGGATAGGGATAGAGAGATGCTCAGAATTTTTATACTGGTTCCTCTCACTAACAGGAGTAGTCCAGTCCTCTTGTCCTTCACAAGAGATTTCACTATAATCACTCAGATTACAAATGCTCAAGCACTAAGCAAGAGACTTCAAACTGCTCAAGCACAAAGCAAGAGACTTCCAACTGCTCAAGCACAAAACAAGAGACTTCCAATGTTCAAGCACAAATGCAAAAGACTTCAAACAAGTTTTAATGTTAATAAAGATAAGAGATTAACACTTGATATACAATCAGAGGTGTTTACAAAATACAACTCAGTTACAAGACTAACTTAGAAAATTATCACAAAGTTTCTAAGTGTTTGATAGCTTTAGAATTTGACAGAGGTTCAGCACATTCAGAAGCTTAAGTCTTGATAATAATTCTTCACAAATCTTCTTCCTTTTATAGGTGAAAACGTGAACGTTGAAGATTATAGCCGTTTGAAGAATTGAGACGCTCCTTTGTATTGATCAGTGAACTTATTAGCTGTTATGATTTGCAGATGCTTAGGAGCTTAACGTTTACTACAAAATGAGAGATTCCTTTTGGCTTTTGATATTTGAACCTTGGTGTAAGCTAAATAAGGAAATATTCGTTTCTGAAGCCTGACTTGAAAAGGACCTTTCCATGGTCAAACATTTTCATTCTTGGTTTCTACGTTTGGACTTAGTCAGGCACAGTCTTCAATAAAATTGTACTCTCAAGTGTAGCATAACATTTATCTCTGATGAGCCTTCAGATAATAACTTCAGAGTTTCACAGGCTCAGAATTACTTGCTTCAGATCTGGTGAGCTCAGAAGTAATTCCTTCAGAAATTCTAAGGTTTTTTAGTACGCAAATTTTAACTTTTAATCCTGCACACTGAATTAAATTATTAGTACTCCAATTTAACCTTAAATACATTGTTATCATCAAAATCAATTAAGGAGATACAAAATCATAATTTTGTTCCAACATAGAACAAAAACAAAAAACACGAAGGTTATATCAATCACAATTGCAATACCAATCTGCTATGATTTCCGTAAAACAAGGGAGTTCCCACTTTCACCGACCACTAATAACATTACATATCGGCATTCTTGTGCTTTGTTAATTTTCGTTAACTGCATGCTTTGTTACGCTTATTATGCTTATTTTATTTACGTGGTGGTTTTTTACCGCCCAACACTAGTCTCATACATCGTTTGTCTTACAACTTAAAGCTAATTTAGTTGTATCCTTCCGTTATCGATGTGAAATCTTAATAAACAGCAATCAAAATCTAAAAATTAACTTTGAAACTTGGTTTTAACCTAAATTCAAGAAAAGTTTAAAACCATTCAATACTTATATATAAACTAGTCATCGTAATAGCTTCAAATACCATGTATCAAATTATTAGTCACTAAAACCATTATTTAAAGACAGTACAACCAGAGTATTACTGCCATATGATTATTTTAAAGCCCACGATCCTCCGCAAATGATTGCTACGTTTTAGCCGGGTGGCCAGTTCATCTGTCGACCACCAATAACATGCACATGAATGTGGTAAACTGATTGGCCTGTTAAAAAAACAAGCAAACTCAATATAGAATAATCACTCAAGAATCAACAACTCAAAAAAATTTATGATATTCATCGAAGTTTAAGTGTTGGCATGGAGAATAATACTTACATCCTTTTGGCCCATCGTTAATTACAACTCTGTAGCCGTCGTCAAGACCTTCTTGTTTCGCAACCAGCTTGGCAGTGTAAAGAAGTCGTCCAAGAATGTCAATGTGCCTTTCCTCAGCCTGGAGAAACATCGGTCAGAAAGTGAGTTTCGGAATATAAGCAAAGCTTATTTCACTATGTTAAAGCAACTATATGTCATTGGCTTATTTCAAAAACATCAAGAGAAATACCAAAAGACAAAACACAATCAAACAAGTCCTAAGTTTCAAATAGTGTTTTGAGGATAGTTACAAGGTCGTAGAAAATGAAGGGCCACCAGTAACCTGTTTTAGAGCAAAATAATTTGTTGTTTTAAGACGCTAGATAAAGATGCAGTATCAACTATAGTCAAGGATTTAAAGTTCAAATCGTAAAGACAATCGCATACATGCGGTACAGACATAATTTTTTGTATAGAAAGTTCAGATCCAAAAAAATGTAGCGATTTCATTACGACAGCTCTAAAAGACAATAGCCAACATCAGTTCGAAGTTCAAAAAGCATCATTGTTATTGCAGGATGAGACAAGCTGATCAATCTTTTTATCTAAAACAACTTTCACGGTATCAATGAACTGATACTAAACAAAATCTATCATTTTTCTTCATATTCAAATGAAAATTTGGCACAGCATAATATGTCTATGTACAATGAAAGAGTGGCTAAAAGTTACCTTGGATATACCAGTCAATCCGTCTCTGACTTTAGGAATGACTAGAATGTGTGTAGGACCTTGAGGTTCGATGTCCCTAAAGGCTAGCACCTTACAAAAAGCGGAAAATCAATATAGAGTACGTGACTAAAGCCATAAAATAAGTTAAGGATTCTTCAAAGTGAATTTGTCTTCAAAATGAGCAAGAACTTGATTTGATATAAAGTGAAGCACGATTTCAACTCGCTAAAATTTAAATGTGGATGCACACTTGAAAATCTTTTGAACAGTATGCATGTTTACTCGTAAAAAAGTCTAGACTCTAGAAAGTAAAGAAGCAGACACGCCGCACACGCGCGTGCATGTGTGGATGAAGAACTTCCATTGATCTGAAAAAACAGAACATTTATAACCATACATAACAATACAATCAATGGAATTTCAACATAAATCTATAATAATAATGTTTTCACCAGTGTTGTCAAATAGCGGCACTATAACGTAACTAAATTAGACCAAATCATTTTGTTGTACGCTATTTAGTACAAAATGTTGTCAAATAGCAACTATTGCGGCATGATAGCTCTATAGCATAGCGGAATTTTAAAAAGCTGCTATTTTTTACCATCAGCGATCGACAACACTGATTTTCACACATCAGACAGAACCTTATCACACTATTAGTAATTGGAGTACACATCAGACAGTCAGTACCTTATCATCCTCATAAACCACAGTCGAAGGAATCTCCTTTTTGATAATCTTGTCAAATCTGTTCATCACAGAATACAACATTAACAATAATGGTAGACATTTCCAAAAGTCTCAAAAAGCAATTGAAGCTCCATTTGACAAGGTTCATAACCCAATTCGCAACCGCTATTTAAAACCCTGGAAAAACCTTTGGCTTTTGAAATAAATTTAGGTTTATGCACCAAAACTACTATCACCATTCACCAAATCAAAATCACTAATCAAAATCCCATCAAATGTAGAATCAAATTCAAAAGTGGGTTCCATCAATCAAACACATATTTTCATAGTATAAATAAAAATTATTCACTTTGATCATTAATATAAGAGAAAATTTACTTTTTAATTATATAATAAATCTAAAAAGTAAATTTTCACAACCAGAGCGAGTAAAGTATTACCAAAAAGCACAAATGTTCAAACAATTCATTATCCCAAAATTAAGATTGACTTAATTGTATAATTAAATGCTAAAAATTTCTATACCCAATAACCCTAATTGAATAAAAATGCAACCTTTTTAGGGTTTTTGATTGAACAAACAAAAACCCAGATAATCAAAACATGAAACAAAAATGAAAACATTGGAATACCCAATGAAAAATAGAACTGAAAATGAAGGTGAGAGAGAAGATTGAAGCATGCATACATGGTGGGAGAATCAGTATCAGGGGGAGTGGCAGAAAGGGCAGCTTCTTTCTCAGAAGCCATTGGAGTTGAACGAGTTAAGTGTGACGTCAATACAGCAATTCTTTCGCCTGTGTTATTGTTCTTCATATATAGAAAAAGTGATTATTCATATAAGCTGTAATGACCTAAATGTCCATTCATAATACAATGCATAATGCAATAATATTCCTTTTTTCTGTTTTTGGCTAAAGCTAAATGTATATTCCAATAAATAGATTATGATTAAGATAAAATTAAATAATAAATACAATAATTAAGACTTTTTTTTGGTACTTAGGCTGTATTTTATATCTTCGGTTTTTTAATGGAAAATAGGATAAATTTAATTAAATAATTAGGTCAGATAAAGAAACAATCTTTTTTTTTGGTTACATGATAAAGAAACAATCTATTGATGGAGAAAGAAATTGAACAAGAAGAAAAATTAAAAGTTTCTATTAATCTACTGAATTTAGAGAAAATTAAATCAACCTCCCTGAGATATTAGCTCTCAAATCATAGTTAGTGGGTTGATTCTTGAATCAATTTCTTACTTAAATTTTATTTATCTCGCGGTCGAATAATTTTTTAAGCCTCCTATTTTTTAAAATTAGAGGGTTTAGAAAAAAAATTAAACAGACTTGGATTGTGTGCAGGTTGACTACATCCTATCAGGAATTTGGATTGTCCGATTAAAATCGGACAATTCAATTTTTTTTACTAAAATAAAAGATATTCATTCAATCGGATTCAAGTACAAATTCAATACCGCTAAAAACGAAAAGGATGAATCGGCGAACAAGCTCACAACATCCAAGTTAATAGCATAAAACGGAATACTCATGCCTACGAATAATGTGATAAAATCAAAATAACCGGAATACTTATGCCTCCGGATCTGCATCGTTGACGAATTTAATCAATGTATGAATCAGTAGTTGACCGAAGTTAATCTGCCGATTCAATCAAACGAACACCGCAACAAGACAAGACAATAAACAAACACTATACCAAGACGGTATATCAAACAACGTCGCACTGAGACGACGAAATGACACAAAAAGCTTACAAGGACCGTCCAAATTTTAATGTTTTAAAATATGAAGTTCACGCCGAAAATATAACCAATTTGATTTTAATCAAACAATTTAGATATGATTGACTGTAGTACATTCATCTCTTTTCGATTGCATGCAATCTGAGTTTAAATTAAACATTTTTCTTATACTTTCTTTTTTTCCATTTTCTTATAAAGAAAGGGTTAAATAAGTTCATATTCCCTATAAATTTCTCAAATTTAATTTTTAGACTCTATAAAAAAATCAATAAGTTTTGATACCCAAATTATTTGGCGTTAACAACTTTTAGTATTTGCTTTTGAATAACTCATATGTACTCTTCATATATTTTAATAATTTTTTGTATTTATGTTCATAATATTAAAAAATCTATCCACAAAAATTTAGAAATTTTTAATGAAATATGAATTTTTAAACACAAAATATACAAAAGTTCATAATTAATTTATCGTTCTTTAAAAAACAACATTTTTTGCAAAAGAGATTTTTATGATATACTAAACATGACTGTAAATTTTTTAAAATTTTTTTGAATGATACACATAAGTTGATTTAAAAGTAAAGACAAAAGTTGTCACGTAAAATATTTGAGAGATCAAAATATATTTAAAAAATTTATATAAATTTAAAACAAATTTTAAAATATATATCGAAATAAAAAATTTATTTAATCCGAAAGAATATAGCTGTGTTTACATTGATGCTTTAAGACAAAATCACAAGCACAAGAAGAGTTGGCATCCAATGTATTGTCTTACCCTATGGTTCAAAGGAAACAAGGCTAAAGGGAGAGGAGAGAAAATGAAAAGAGAAACGTGAGAGGGTAAAAGAACTAACAATGGTAGAGAACATAGCCAAGACGAAAAATGGGGACTCCACCATGGTGGTTCAGACAACTGGAGAGTATGTCCTAATCCTACTAGTGATTTGTGAGTTAATCACAATACACTTATGTGTGAACTTAGTACTTAACACAACCATAATCGATCATGCCAACCTGTTTAATTGTGGCACTACAATGAGTATAGAGTGCTAGGATATTTTTGTGTTGGAGTTAATTGATTGTACTTGCTGGTGTTTGTAATTTTTTAAATTTATTCGATTTTTGAGCATATGAAATCTAATGAGTATAGAGTGCTAGGATATTTTGTGTTGGAGTTAATTGATTGTACTTGCTGAGAGGAGATCCTCTCCGGTGGGTAAAAAACTGGAGAGGGAGCAGTGCTCTTATTCACCCTTCATTTAATAATTTTTTAAAGTGAGTTACTATTTAGGCTTTATTTTGATGGTTAGGATTTAAATTTAGGAAAAATTAACTGGAGAGGATCTCCTCTCGTACTTGCTGGTGTTTGTAATTTTTTAAATTTATTCGATTTTCGAGCATATGAAATCTTTCATAAAAAATGGATAGTTGTTATTGTTCTGATGATGGGTCTAAATATCTATATTTGTAAGGATTTGAGTACTTCTTATACTCCCATTAATATATTTTTGCTTATAAAAAGAAATTGTATCTACAATCACATTTTTAATCTATATCCCAACACTAGTTCCATGTAATTGTAACTATAATCACATATATATTATTTAACCACAATACGCCATTGTGAGTTCACGTGACCCCAATTTAAAGGATTCGTATTTACGATTGTAAAATTCGTTACAAATTCAAATTTTATTAATCACATTCATATATCATAATTCATTGATTTATAAAATTAGATGCTTGACATAGGCATTGTTACACCAAATCCAAATTACAATTTACCAACCCAAGAACATTTAAATAAAATGATGTTAGCCTCTTCTATTTTAATTAAAGTCTTAAATTTGATCCTGACTTAGGTGTTGATCCTAAAATAGTCTTGAATTTACCATCCAATTGGGTCTTATAAGATTCGGAAGATTAATCTTTGCAGTTGTACGTAGAGGATCTTAAGATAAACTAAGCAAGAGATCTTGCATCCAAATCTCGACCCTATATAATATGCAATATTTATATCAATTGAGTTATACCAACGAATGTAGGAATGACAAATATATTCATACCTACTGATAAAACCCGCCATAGACACGAAGCAGATAACTTAATGAATTTTTACAGACAAAATAAGTAGATATTTCAATTATCCGTTTTTAATAGATACAAATAATTGGAAAGCTAACCTTTAATGTATAATATGAAAATATCAGAATTGAAGTAATCTAAATGTGATTTTTAAAATTTTTTATTTTTATCTTTCTAGTTCAATTTGCCAAATTCATACAAAGAAAATAAATAATCTGTTTCATGAATTACTCAATCTTTAAATCAAATAACTAAATTGAATAACGAGTTTTTTCAACCAAAAAAAAAAAAAAATTGTCAAAAAAAATAATCAAATAACATCTTCATCAAAATATCAACATTGTATCAAAACTAATAAAAGACACTGCATTCAAGACAAATATAAAACTTTTATGAAAAATGCTAAACAATGCTCCGGGATATTAGTTAGATATATAAATATAAACATTTTGTCTTAAAACATGTGCATTCAATACTTAAAAAGTGTAAAAAATTGTCTTTTTAATATTAACTATCTCTTTAATTTTCTTTTTGATATGCTTAATTAAGAGTCGTACCGAGGTCGCTGTTTAGCATGAAACAACTTTTATTATGGTGCTAAATTTGGAAATTACAAAAATGTTCATAAAAAATGCATTTGACGATTAATTTCAATTTAAATATTTAAAACAGATTAAACAACAAACAAAACATGATCAATATGTGTATGACAGTGAGTTTTAATTGAGAGACTAAAACAAATACTACTAAAAGGAACATTTACTCTAAAGAAAAAAATAACTTAAGCTTCCATTTTAAGCAATGTTTTCTTGTAAAGAATGTTCCACTTTCTCATAAGTGTTTTGTTTGTGCTAAGGTTTTTGCAGCACACATGTTTGGTTTTTTTCATTCTTTAATGCATAGTGTGTTGCTGATGATAGAATTAGACAATGACATGCATCATTAGCTTATGACTTTATGCTTTTTTTACACTCTCTCTCTCTCTCTCTCAAACTATCATCCTGTGTTTGTGGAGCATCTATCTGTAGCATTTGATTCCCTTTTTCTTTCTACCTGATCTAGCACTTTTTTGTCTTTTGGGACCAATTTGCAACCACCCTTTTAAAACCCCTTTTCAAAATTGCATGCCATGTGTTTGTGAAAGTGTCTCTGTTACTAAACTTTCAAAACTTCAAACAAATTTGTTGTGTTTGACATTGATTTCGTTTTCCAGGTATGTTATGTTCTAACCCTTTTGGTTTTTGGTTCAAAGTTTATACCTTTAGATACAAAAATTGATTCTTAGAAACTTTATTTTTGGTTTTTCAGTTCATCTCGTTGCTAGCTGCAAAGAATAGATTGAGTTAGGTTTTGGGGAAGAATCAGCTTTAGAAATGGAAGATAATCAAATATAATTATATAGTTATAGGTTTGTGTTCAGACTTAGAGGAAGAAATGGGGTCTCAAGGTGGAACATATCAAGAGTCAAGGACTGCACCTTTATCTAGGTCAGGATCTTTGTATAATCTAACCCTTGATGAAGTACAAAACCATCTTGGGAATTTAGGGAAGCCACTTGGAAGTATGAATCTTGATGAGTTGCTTAAGAGTGTGTGGAGTGTTGAAGCTGGTGAAGTTTCTGATTTCGGTAACGACGTCGCTGGTACTAACATGCAGCATAATCAACTTGGTGTGATGAATCGACAGGGAAGTTTAACATTATCTGGAGATCTTAGAAAGAAAACTGTTGATGAGGTGTGGAGAGATATGCAAGTAAAGAAGAAGAGGAGTGTTGATAAGGATCGGAAAGCGCGTGACAGACAACCAACACTTGGCGAGATGACTTTGGAGGATTTCTTGGTGAAAGCTGGAGTTGTTGGTGAATCTTTTCATAATAAGGAAGGTGATTTGTTAAGGGTTGATTCGAATGAGGATTCTCGGCAAAATGTATCACAACACGGTCATCATTGGATGCAATTTCAGTTTCCTTCGGTGCAGCAACAGCAACAACAACAGCATCAACAAGAAAAACATATGATGCCGGGATTTGTGGCCGTTCATGCCATTCAACAGCCTTTTCAGATTGCAGGGCAAGTTTTGGATGCGGCAATCTCACCGTCTTCTTTAATGGGTACTGTTAGAAAATAATATAATTTCTTGATATTGTGCTAGAATATCTTGTTTTATCAGTTTATCTCCTAGGACCAGTTTTCAGTATTAGCGTATCTTAGACTATCTGCTAGGACTAGTTTTCATATATCTTATTATTATTTTTTGTTTCTTGATTTCACTACATACATAGGTTTGAGTTTGTGTATCCGCTATAAGGCTATAACTAACTATGATTAATATTTATTAGTCTATGAAGTTAGTATCCAGTTATTATCGATAATAATTGAGGTTCTTAGTATCTTTCTCACCCTTTCACACCTTCGACAGGTACATTATCAGATACGCAAACACTAGGTCGAAAAAGAGTTGCCTCTGGTATAGTCGTAGAGAAAACTGTGGAGAGGAGGCAAAAGAGGATGATTAAAAATAGGGAATCTGCTGCTCGGTCTCGAGCAAGAAGACAGGTTATACTCTTTACTCTGTGTGTGGAGTGGTGTTTTTAAGTCTTTTTGTTTTGTTTTGTTTTGTTTGATACAAGGTAAATCTTTGTCAATGGAATGGACAGGCTTACACACAAGAGCTGGAACTTAAAGTTTCGCGTTTGGAAGAGGAAAATGAAAGGCTTCGGAAACAGAATGTATGTTTCTATTCCTTCATCGATATGGTTCTGTATTTCAATTGAATTCTGATCTACCAAGCCTTCATATAAATCATTATTTTGCATCAAATTGTATAATATTTACAAAAATAAACTCCACTTTGGCCATGTCGATATTTCCTTAATACTTATTACTAGCCTAATTTCTTTAAAATCAAGATTTCCTTTTGATTGGTTTGCTTATTTCATTAACAAAATGACCATCTGGTTTCGTAATGATTTCTTAGTCCAAGAAAGCTATACAATCGACATATACATCTATAACTTTATTCATCAAACTGTAAGACCTTATAACAAGCTGGACTTACCTATCTTATACCGCTTTACCAATAAAATGGTGCCTTTGGACCAACCATATGAACTGATTCTGAGTATTCTACCTACTAACTATTTTTGTTTTTCTTGTTTATTGAATTTTCGGTATAGTTGGAGTTATAATCATACCATTAGTGTCTGTACGTAATAGCTTATATTTTGGCCTTAAGATAGCCCTTAAAAACCGACTTGTAGTGTCAGAATTGTCTAACTGTAGTTAGATTATATCTCTACCCAACGTAGGACTTGGATTTTTTCCAGTAAAAATCCAAAGCTATTGAGTCTGGTGCATGGATAATACCAGTGGCCTATAAACAGATTTTGGATAGATTCTGAAACAATTTTTTGCTTTTGGACCAAACGCAAACTCATGAAACTGAGTTGCAAAGTAAGGATTTTCTGAGCTTTATAGGTTTTATTTAGGCCATATCTCTAGTCAAAGTGGGACTTATTGAAAATGCAGGTTGAATCGCCTGACTTTCAGTTGATTTGGTTTGGCCTTGTTTAGAAGGTTTTCGATTTAGTTTCCCTAAGGTGTTTGACCTGTTAAGCCAATGTCTTAGTCAGCGAAGCGATTACGGATACATCTTAGGCGTCTCTACTCTGTGATTCCCGCAACTTTATGTTTTGTCAGAGTTTTTGTTAGTAAACTTTTTAAATTGTTGTAGAAAACAAATGAATGTAATGAAGTACTTATTTGATAACACCATTAATTAAAGATTATTCCAGCAAACTCATCTATTCTCACGGTAACGTTTTTCTTGTTACAGGAGATAGAGAAAGAGGTTCCATGTGCGCCACCACCCGAGCCTAAGAATCAACTCCGCAGAACTAATTCGGCATCCTTTTGATGTCTTCATTGGAATGAGTTTCTTATTCTTTTTCATGCTATCACAGTTCTCATGTGCATTATGCATTTGACTCTCATGTTTCCATACAATTGGAAGTTTGGAAGGGTATTTATCTTCTTGAGATAGTTGTTTGTGATGCAATCAGTTTTCACAGATTGCTCTATTCCACTAAAGTTTTGTTGTATGTTGTATCTATATTATTATCATGTTTGAATTATGACTTAAGCAGCACTATAAATATATTTCAGTCTAATTCTGGACCTACTTATGGATTTACTATTATTTTCTTTTTTCTTTGTGAGCATTTTTGTAACTTATAGTAGTCATGGCTCCATTGCATTTGCTTAGACAATAATCTGAACTTTACTTTAAACTTATTTCATTTCAAGCAGAATGTAGTTGCTATTAGTGTGAAGAAATTTTGGAATTTTTAGGTACATTACAAGTGTGGAATATATTGCTAAGTGGTTTTTTGGGAGTGTGAAAAATCAAAAAATTCCTCCCTTTTATTCTTATGTTCCAAACTTTGCTATATTTCTAATCATTTGATGTGACTCTAATTTGATCAATGAGAGTATCAAATTCTGCTGACTTGCATGAATGGATTTTAGTGGAGCAGCATAGATATTTCTTTGTTGGCCAATTGAAATTAAAATGATACAACAATTTTTCAAAATTATTTTTATTAATTATTGAGGACTAGTCACATGTGATAAATATACATAGGATATATTTGAAATATAAACTTGTTGGAAGATCCATATCTCAATTTGTGAAAGTGGGAGCACATCAATTAGTGGAGTGAAGCACAAGTGGACACTGGACAATGGAGAATGGATCCTCTCAAGTGAGAAAAAAAATTGAGAAAATAAAGTGAGGTAATTGACCATTGGATCATAAATATAAAATAATATTTAATTCTAAAAGTAATGGAGAAAAGGTGATTGATGGTTAAGATGTAAAAATTGAGAAAAATTGAGGGAAAAAAAATTGAGAGGATCCATTCTCCTGGACAATGTGTTCCCCCACTTGTGTGTGTATGTGTGTCTATATATATAATAAGTTTGTAACATGTGGAACATTTGGAAGGTCCTTAGTGAAGTTGACATCAAGTACGGCAGAAGTGGAAAATAATGTATAGGTCACAGATAAGGTGATATCAACAAAGACAATACATTGTTGAAGTTGAGGACAAAAACAAGATGTGACTTTTAGGGAGGGGGAAGAATCTCTTTTAGGATATGTTTGAAAAAATGCACATACTATAGGGATTTAAATTTGGTGCTGCAGCAAAATCACAAAGTTGCACGATTTAATTAATCTTGACCATTCATTTATGATCGGATGGTACAAATTATATATGTTTAAAATAGTCATCGTCTTTCAATCAGATCGGACGGTTGATGCTGTAATTGCAGAGGGAATCTTTTTCCCATACTATAGTACGTGTGTGGGCAGCAACTTTATTACAGGTACCTTCCATAAAAAAAAACTTTATTACAGGTACCTGTTAATTATCTAGATAAAAACTCTAGCAATTCTTTATCTTTTTTTTTTGTTTAATTCATTATCTTTTAAAACATGCATAAGGTTTTCTTTAATTGAATTTTTCATTATCCACAATGCTGAAAGAAACAACAAAGATAGAAGAAAAAATTCTCCTCATTGTGTCTATATATATGATGGGTGTGGAGCAGGATGGATACTAGAGTAGTTGTAACTTGTACCCATACCTAGTCAATTTTGCGTATAATTATTTGTGTCCGTATCCATACCCGTATCGCAAATTTTTACTATCCAATGATAGATGTTTTTTGTGTACTGATTATGTATGTGTCGAATTGCCAATCCTAGATCCTTGATAATCATTTGAAACTTTTAACAATAATTGGTGCCTTCTTCTAAGGTGGGGAAGAGTCTCATGATAAACACATGTTAAATATGCTATCTAACAAAGACAACATTTGCTGCATTGTTGTAAAATTGCATTATTGTTCTGCTTTAAATAATCTCATACTACATTTTAGCTTATAATTGCAAGACATTTTCGTGTAAATAACAATATATCTTTTGGTGAAGTTATGTATCTACAACATATCATCACAAAAATTTAGTAGAAATAAAATCTGCAATTGCCAAGCTTGATGTTAAACCAGGTGACTCAATTCCAAAAAGATTAACAAGACCAGATACCCCATGAATGTCCTCTCCCTGCATATAATAATAAGGAGTTAGACTAAAGTTTCAAATATATAGTTAAAATGTAAAAATATGTTACTACACCCTTAACTCACATTCGAATTTCATACTAATGAGTAATGAGTTGTTTGGATTCACATAAATAGGAAGAGTAATAATGCATGTGTTGATTCTAAGTGTTGCTAATATAACTTGTCCTTATCTGCTGACATAAGCACTTGTGATGAGACTTTTTGCAAGAGCTTATGACATGTTCATAAGTTGTTTTCAGCTTATTTTCATAAGCTCTTCAGGATAGTTTATGGAAACAACTTATAACTTATATGAAAACAATTTGACGTTATTTTTTAGAATAGAATTAGCTTATCCATAAGCACTTATGATAACCGCTTATGCTACAAACGCTTAATTAAACCATTTATCCAACAGGGCTTTGATCATAGAAGCAACAATAGGATTCAGGAGCTTAATCTGATAGAGGAAGTCCATGAATAGTTTAGCATACCACTACAAATAAATTTCATTTGTAAAATTATATAGAAATTTGTGCAAAAACTAGATGGAAGAAATGTAGCATTTAAATCTAACATCTTGCACAACAATGTCAATAGCAAGTTATAGTGTTATACTGAACAGTAGTGAGAGAGATTGAGAAATAACCTGTATTACAAAATCAACAGGTGACTGATGGGGTCCAGAAAGTTTTGGTCGTATCCCCGAATATCCTGGTTCCAAAGATCCATCCTTTAGATTCGGGTAGTACTTTCGTATCTCTGGATAAAACTTCTCAGCGCGATTTGCATTTACCGAATAGTCAAACCTAAGATCAATGATTACTTAACTCAGCAAACAAAATCAACATATTTTCTTTTTGAGCACATATATAGAAAGCATACCATGAAAGAAAATGTAAAATATGAAAACAAGATTTCCAAGCAATTTTTCTTACAACTAAAATATTCAAAATACACGATAGATGAAATATTTGTAGTAATCGGCTTAAATTTTATCTTTGATAGCCTGATATTGAATCTCGAATAGACTCTTATACTGTCATAGAATTTGAACTAGGAATAACTCAACACGTAAAACTAGTTTAACAAGTTAGAACTGCCTTGTTTTTATAAGGACTCATATCACTAATAACTCTGAGATCTCACAAAATATTACGATTCTAAACTTTAAATAAGAAATGACAGTAAGCAATAAGATTGGAAAAAAGTCCTTCTTGGAGACGAGAAGCATTAGAGTATAATAGAGAAGTATCATTTTTAAACATTGACACAAAAAACTACAGATTCAACCGAGAAAATGTTATTGTGAATCATAAGAAGGAGAAACATGGCATATAAAAGATACTAAAGGAATTCAAAAGCATGCAAGGGAAAGGATATTAGAAATTACTCATTTTGAAAGCTTGAGATATCATCAACACCATCAATCCATTCAACATCCGGACCAAATTTAACCTGACCGTTCAAGTCTAAAGTAACATGCACTCCAAGTCCACCATCCTCCGGTATAGGATATATCAAATGTCTAAAAGGAGAAGCTTTAGTATTCGACAATGTGAAATAGCAACCGCGCGCATAATAGGCTGGAGGAACAACTCTCTTTTGTAGGCCAGTAAATCTTTTTGCAAGGGCAAGTGCACTTAGACCTGCAGAGTTTACTATAAGTTTAGGAACAAGTACTAGTTCTGGTTGCAAAATTGATGTTCCATTCCATTCTTTAAGACTCTTGGTTTCTGATATATGGACATTAATCTCATTTCCGTCTATATGACCACCAATGACAGTTGAATTATATGTGAATATTGTTCTGTTATTTTCAGCTTCCCCCTGAACCAACATTGGGTTTATATTCCAGTCAATATGCAATTTTAACTCGACATAAAGAAAATGGTTGGTTAAAAAATTGATTCCAAAAAAGTTAGATTTTATTCAAATTTGAAATTGCGTCTATGTTCTCAAATTATTATTCGTGTCAATGTGTTCGGTGTTCGTGCTTCATAGGTTACGTTGGTCCATTTTAACAGGACTAGGATCTGCTGCAGTAAACAAAAGACATAGTTGCACATAATTTTCGATCTCGGCCGTTAATTTGATATTAGACGGTTTAGATTATACAGTAACGATATCAGTTTGTTAATTTGAGATTGGATGGTTGAGATCGAAAACTGTGTAACACAGTTACTGCACCAAATCCAAATCCATTTCTACAACATGGTAAAAGAAGCTAGAAATGCATACCACTAAAGAAAGCATTAAAGAATGAGAATCGACAATCCCTGAGAGAGATGATAGTATTGCTTTCACACATTGCAATTCAGGTTCCATTTTCATGGCATCAACACCATCCATCATCTTCAAACCATCAACTCCATTCTGAATACCACAATTCAAAATATCATTTAACTTTGGAATCTCGGAGGATCGAGTAGCCACTATAAGCTTGCCAGTTTGTTCATGTGGAATATCATGCTCTGAGCAATACTTGTATAACATTTCTCTTCCTCTTGCACAAAAAGTCGCCTGCAAAAATAGACTGAATTACATACAAAAAGAAAGGAAACGTTACGTTACAGTCATGTTTCTGTTAGTTGCATGTAAAAAAGTGTACGGAAAATAAAAAAATACACAAGTATGTGATAAGATGTAAAAACATACATTATAGCCATCATCCATAGAGAAAACTATCTATTACTTTCACTTTGCAAGAAGAAAGAATATCATATAATTTTCAATGTTTGTTTGCAATCGTAACTATAACTACAGTTGTAACATCAAAGTTTTTTATGTGTTTGTGACTACATCATAACTGCAATTTATCGGCACATCAACCATAATTTTATGCAATATCAACAATTACAAAAGCATAACTGTAACTGCAACAGAAATTTCGAAACGTTGGAAAAGTCCTAAACCAAGATAAAATACTGCAACAGTTCAATTCTGAAATCTAAAGCAAGAATGGTGCATTCACCTCAACTTCCAATGAATAATGAAATTTCCTAACACATTGCTCTCCTTTTTGGATTAATTAATGAAACAACTTTAAATTTGATACGGACCTAACTCAACTCTACAAAACCAACTTGTAAGATGAGGACTAGCTCCCACTTATATAACACATTTTCAGCCCTCACGCCCAAAAATGAACATATAGAGCATGACTCAAGTGACCTGATAGTGAGTAACCCAACAAATCTTGAATAGACTCTGATATCATGTTGAATGAGGGGAAAAGGATGAAGGTATATACAGTAAAACCGTGTGCCAAAACTACACGGTAGAGTCGATTTTATATAGGCTGAAGACAATATATATAAAATAAATATAAGACATACTATTCCTATTTACATGATCTGATATGTCTATACAACAATAAATTCAAAGATTGTAATATATTTTCAACACAACCATTTGAGAATATAGCTTTTAGGTCACAACTTACCAACCCATTTTATTTTATCACTAACTAACTAACGTGATATCAACATTTAACAACAATCAAATCAAAAACATAAAAACAAGAACTTTCCTTAACGGGGTTACATAAAAATGAAAACTTTAATAACAACAAAAAGACACACCAACCTTAAAAGAATCATGAGGATAATAAATTCCAGCATGAACAACTTCACTGTTTCTTGAACTAGTTCCGGTACCAAAACTAGGTGCGGATTCAATGACAATTACCTCTCTACCCTTGAGTGCTAGTGTTCTTGCAACTGCTATTCCAACCACACCAGCTCCTATCACTATACAATCAACTTTCTCCCTTGGGACAGAGTACGAGGTTGCTGTGTCATTTTCTGTGTTACTGCTAATGTTTCTGACCCTTTTATTAAATAAGTTGTTCCATTTCATATGAACATCACATGTTCTTGATGATGATGCAAATTTTTGTTCCAACGTTTGAACTGTTTTCTTCAGCATTCTAACTCAGAAGTTACTTTTTTAAACTTTAGACCATTACAAACTGAGTTATACTTTGAACTTAGAAAAGAGAGCAAGATAGTACAAAAAATAAATCATGTTTCGACCATTTTCATCACCTTCGAATTTGGAACTCCAAATGACAGTGAAAATACCTGAATTATAAGCCAGGAACATAAATTTCAGTATACTTATTAATCACAAAAACTTCCTCATAAGTCTTCCAAGTCATGTAACTTAAACTTCAAATAATTTTTTATTTTTTTTTTAAAACCCGGTAGCCGGCCTAAGGACCGACTAATCCGTGGGAACCAATCCCACCGTCCACTTGTGGGGACCCCATTTAAAGCCAGAGTTATTTTACTCTGTGTGGACTAGCCCACCAAAATTGACACTGGGGGAATAGAACGTTAAACCTTGAGAGGAGCAAACTCCAAGGTCCAAAGCCAATACCACTGGGCCAACCCAAGTGGGTTACTTCAAATAATCTTTTAAATGCTACAATGAAGATAATTTCCTAGTTAGCTAGCAACAACATAGCACAATAAGCCAATAAAGAGTGATTTTCAACAAAAACACAAAACCGTCATTTGGTAATATAGCATAACAAAATTACACCAAAACAACGATAATTGCAGCTAGTAATTCAACAATTTCACTAACATCACAACAAAGAGCAAAGAAACCTAATCCAATTGTGGAAAAAAGACTTACGAATTTGAAATTTCTTACCTCATAGATAGAATTAGGGTTTGAAATACTTCACATCACAGAAGAAATTGGTTCAATTCTGATTTGGTTACTAATAACCCTTTGATTAAAGGTGTCTTCAATTGAAAAAAATGGGGATTAGAATTTTGATCATCATTTGGGATACGGACCCTGTAACTTTCTGGCGGGAGAGGTCGAGTAACTTTCGGCATTTCTCATCCATTCGATTGATCTGACGGCGCATAGCTGCCTGTCTTTTTCTCTCTTTGAAAAAATTAACTCTTCGTCTAGGAAAAATAACAATGGACACATGGCACCTTGTGAAACATAAAAATTGTTGTATTTGTTCATGTGATTTGGAGATGTATAATATTCTTGTTATGGTCTTTTCAGTAATGGTGGTCCTGCATAATTATGTGTAGGGGTTGTTTTGCTTTTTTTTCTTACTCTTAAAGCCTTGTTGCATTGTGTTGGCTTGGTATTCTATGACTATAGAGCTGCGCCTAATGTTCTTGTATATGGTGGCGGTTATCTATCATGCAGCAGTCAAGTGTCGGTGTATATTTCTCCTTGTACATTTTTTCTTACGGTAATGCTATTTGAACACCAAAAAGAGTTGTTTCGGATGGATAACTTATTTTTTTCTTCTTTGATACGCAAATCAATGCAGACAACAAATAATAAAAAAACAAAATAGTAGCGGGTCCCACGTCCAAAGAGTTGTCCAAGTGTCAAAATAACATTAGTGTTTTTCTTATACCTTAGCATTTCTTATGCTTGGGTGTTTTTTAATATTATTATATTTCTTTTTGCCTTTCAAAAAAAAAAATCTATCTATAAATATCAATTTAAGAAAAACATATATCGAGAATTTTTCATTTTTAACCCATACATTTAAGCTTTCACGTCAGTTTTATTGAGGACATTTTAGACCTAATACACTTATTTATTTCTTTTTAAAAAATTTGACTTCAAGTATAAGAAAGTGGATATTTTGTTGACTTCACTTTTTATTTTTCCTAATGACTACTATGAAACTATGAAGTTATTACCTTTCCAATTCCTTTGGGTATAGCCCGTCAACTGACTGTCATAAAATTCATTAAGAACTACATAAGAATAAATAAAACATCAGGTATTATAAATCAACGACTCAAACAAATAATTATTTTTTGAAACAAAGAAGCTGAGATTAAATTACTCACTTTCAAGAGGAGAGTTGTACTTTTGATAATTATTGGAGGAGTTCCAAAGGTTCATAGTTTCAATTAGGGGTGTTCGCAGTGCGGTTATGTTCGATTTTGTGAGATTTTCCACCAGATTGGGCTAGCCACCTCATGGTGAAATCTCGCAAGGGTCCCCCTTGGATGAGATTGTTGGGGTTCTAAAAAGGTCCCTAGAGTTGCTGATCATGTTCAAAATTTCGTCAAGAGGATGGGCTAGCCAATTCGAGACGGACCTTTTGAACAGACCTACTCTAGGCGGAGTCCTCGTATATCACCGATTAGGATGTACATCCCATGGGCCCATACTACTAACTCCTTACTTACACTTATGTTTTTTATCAAGCTCGGGTGTAGAGCTTCACTCAAGTAACAACCCATATAGGCAAATATATATATACACATATACAAGCAAATAATAAATAAATAAACATAATAGCACAAAAATAAAACAAATACAAGTTAGGCTCAACCCTCTTAGGGGAGTCCCCAGTGAAGTCGTCATTTTTGTCGCGGTGATTTTCGGATATCAAGCTATTGAAGAGCATTGAATCACAATTTTTATTCACCACCGATCTTTTATTTTTCCAAGAAAAAGGGGAAAAGTTCAAAATAACCCTATTTATTTTGAGATTAAAGGTTCGGGGGTTAGTTACGTAAAGGGAAGGTATTAGCACCATAAACGTCTATAGTACACTATAGAAACCTCTTGTTTTAATTTTATTTTATTTTTTCTAAAAAGGATTTGTTATTTGCTTGCAATAAAGAGTGAGGTGAGAAGAGAACTATTTTTTATTATTTATTGATTTGGGAAGTCACAAGGTCTCTTGCACTACGTACCCGTGAGGGATCAAAACCTCGTAGTTCGGGGTAAAAAGAGTGAAAGTGGTTTGTTGATATTTTTTTAGTTTTTGTAAATATTTTAAAATAAAAACCATGTGGCAAAAATGATTTTGAATTTGTTTTTGTGCTTTTTAATTTTTGAGAAAAAAATGTTTAAGTATATTTACATGAATTAAAATATTTATTAAGAAAAAGTTTTGAAAAAGTCTCTCGACGAATATCGAGGTTTTTTATGAAAAGAAATTCTTTTTTTGGAAAATGGTTTTTTAAAGTATTTGAATGTTTTCCTTTTTTGACATAAGACGATAAATAAATAAATATGCATGCAATACAAATTCTCATTTATAATTACATTGGTTCCTAAATACATTCTAAACCACAATAATTAATTTAAAATAAATAAATAAGTAAAAAAAAAGTAAATAAAAAAACAAGAGTAAATAAATAAAACAGAAGCAAAACAGAGGGTGCATTAGCAGAACTCAGGGCCTAAGCCCAAACCCAAAACCTGCAAAAAAGAAGTCAGTTTACACAAAAAACATATGGGGAGCGCGCGGAGCACATGGGGACGCACAGAGAAATTGAGGGTATAGTTATCAAATAAACAGATAATTCTCAATTAGGAAGGAAATCAATGGTATTGATGGACATTCCAATTTTGATTTTTTTCCTGATTCTGTGTTGACTGGAATGGACGAGCGTGTGACTGTATTCTTGACTTGGACTCTTTTTTTTTTTTTTTACATATTTTTTAATTAACTTAATAATAATAATGAGAAAAGGAAAAAAATAATAATAATGAATTTAAAAGAAACAAAATAAAAGTAATGAGGAGAGCACCCCCTCCTAATTAAATAAAAAAAGTAAATAATTAAAAAAAGTTAATAACAAATTAAAATAAAAATGGACCTAAAAGACAAACCTAAATGAGGTATTTTAAAATATCTCTATGCCAAAATTTCGTTAGAAACGACAAAATATTTCGGTTTAAAATAAGAGTAAATAAAAAAAAATTGGTCAAAAAATGGGGTATGACAATATCATTAAGATCATTTATATTAAATTTCATAAAAATCTAAAATCGTATGATATATTATTGAGATTGATCAAAATTAACGGTTTACGCGTTTTTATTGAATGCCGTCAATCTTGATATGTCTCAATAACATATCAAACAGTTTTAGATTTTTATAAAATTTAAAGATAAAAATTGCAAGAATAAATCTCCATATATATATATATATATATATATATATATATATATATATATATATATATATATAAACATAAATTTTGTTGACCGTAATTAATTATATAATAAAAACGAATTTAATACATTGCATTTTAAACATATATATAAAGTAAAAACGTAAATTTTGTTGACTATAAAATGTTTTATTGACCTTAAAAAACTTCTCTTGTGATTATAAATAGTCTATTGTATGTAGTTTTGTTAACCTATCAAGAAACAATGGCAATCCGCGTCAATCTTCTCTTTTTTACCATTGCAATTATGTGTCTTGCTACGGGAATATTTGCTGGTAATAAACTAGTTCCTTCAATATAATTTTTTATGTGTTATCAATAAAATATTTTGCAGTTGTAGAATTTGAGAATGATGTTTTAATTTTCTCTATTTTTGTTTTAATTTTTTAGTTTTATAAACATATTGTTTTTATAAAAAATTATATTATAGGTTTGAAATGACAACATCTTGTATATTAGATGATATTTATGATAACTTTTAATTAGTTGTGAAAGAGGCTGATTTGTTCCTTTCAAAAACAACAGAGACTGATTTGACAACTTGCTTTGAAACGATGAATTGTCCAGCTCATCCAAATAATTGCTCTCAAGAATGTAAAGCAACGGGCTTCAAAAATGGTGGCTATTGTTATCATGGCACGAAAGCTTGTTGTTGCACACCAAATGTTTGAGAGATGTACGTCTGATAGTTGCACTCGTTAAAATGTTTACGCATATGTATACAAACACCTCTTTAAAGATTTTAATAAAGTTAAGTTGGAAAATCAGTATTGTAATTTCAATTAAAAATAATATTACTACAGTTTTTTATTTTTAAGGAAATGTTCTATTTTGTCATTAGTATGAAATTTATGAGATAGTGTACAAAATAAAAATAAAATGAGGAGAAAATTTAATAATATGAAGGTATTAAGTTAGACACAAAAATTGTGGCCCCAACGTTTTTGATACAAGATTTACACATTCTCACAAAAAAGAGAAATGAGAAAAGTTAGAAATAAAATATATTAAAGTGTAATTTTGAAACAATAAAATAATACCTAAGGTGTGACATTCTAATTTTAATTGTGATAAGATCTACGATTATAGGGACAAGATCAATTGACACTAAGGTGTCAAATTTATTATATAAGATCTACGATTATAAAAGTGGCGTTGATACCTTTCGTCAGCTTCTAGTTGCGGTGAAACTCTGTGATGAGCCGCATAATGTCACTTTTCAGATCATGCCAAAACTCTTTGAAGAACCCAAAATTGATACCATCCGGCCCCGGACTCTTATAACTCTCACAATCTCTAACCGCCGCATGAACCTCCTCAACATAAAAAGGTCTGACCAAACTCCCACCCTCCGAAGAATTCAAGGTGCTGAACTAAAGCACCTCAACCCTCGGTCGGACAACTGCAACAGATTTAAAATGTGAGGAGAAATGAGAGAAAAGCGCATGGTGAACGGGATGAACACCCTCCACCCATTAGTCATGCACCAAAATAGAGGACATAGCAGTCATTCTCATCCGACTCTTCAACACCGAGTGAAAGTATTTGGAATTTGCATCCCCATCGACAACCACAACATTCTCGACTGCTGCCACTGGATGCTCGTATACATGCGGGACAAGGAGCGAATATCGTAAATAACAGCTCAACAACCTCCTCCTCCCCTTTTATATCTAATACCGAAAGTCTATCTTTGAGCGAGGCTATTCTGCCCGGCACATTTCTGGAATGAGTTGCATGCCACTCTTTCAAAGCAACGATCATCATTTTCAGCTTTTCTCGAAGAACAAAACCACCCCACCCATCAACCTAAAAAAGATTGCCAAGTAGTAATCACTTGCCAGCACTTTAACATTCGCAGAAGTCGAGATCCCCAATTCTCCTCATCCGCAGACAACGTTAAAGGGCAGTGATCTGTGAGCACACGCAGTTAGGCCTGCTGCACACAATTAAGCCAAGCTAAACACCACTCCCCAGTCAACATGAACCTGTCAATCCGACTCATAGAGGAACCATCAGACTTATACCAAGTAAATTGCAGCCTACCCGTCAGCACATGCCATAACTGTAACTTTGCTTGAGACTCACACGACGCATACACATTGAATAAAAAGAACTCATCTGAGGACTGACGAAAGCGACCATGCATGTATCACTAGCACATGAGAAAGACTGACTCAGGACCACAATTCCACCATTTACGTATCCCAAATAGTCAATAAACCACCTGACGCTCTGATGACAGGAATTTCTATGTTATTTTAGGTAGTTATATTAGTAATAAATTGACCAGGACAAGCCCAAATACGAAGAAAAACCTAAAGATTCGAGAAAAAGCATCAAGACAAGGCAAGAATACAAAAAAGACAAGAAAAAGCCAAAAATATAAAGAAATGTGCTGATCATCGTAGCACGATGACTTCCATCGTACCACGATGGAAGTTGCTTGCTGGCAAAGACAACAGAAGGAATAAATCTGAAGAAAATCTGTTCATCGTGCTACGATGGCCTATATCGTAGTACGATGACCTTACTTGGCGACCAAGCTGGTGAAACACACAAGATTAGTTATAATTTTGAACTAAATCTTCCCATCGTGGCACGATGGCTTGCTGACGCCCATTACGAAAAGTATAAATAGAGCTCCCAAAACCTCATATTATTCATTCAGAAATAGTAGAACATTCTCTACTAGCCTAGAGGTGTTCAGAGGAGCTCTAAGGGCATAACTTTCTCCCCTTACGGAAAAGTTATCTCAGCAAGGTATGTTTTCTTTAAGCTTTTATGTTTAGATTATTTTTCTTGTAATTTAAATACGTAAGTCTTTTGTAATAAATGCCTTAGGTTGTGGTGGAGAAGATGAACTCCCCTATGAATACTTGGGTCATGTAATTGAGTCAAAGTTATAATAAATCGTATTTTAGTATTATATTTGTTATTTACTTTCTTGCACTTTAATAACGCATTCTCGTAATCTGGCCGGATAAGCGGGAGCGCCCATAGAATAAATGTTAGTGTTAGCTTTAGTATTTATGTTAAAGTTGCTTTAATATTTGTCTGGAACTAGTAGTAAATACGCTAGATGAATAGAGACGGTAACGTCCTGAACTAGTTGTGAACTGAGCAATTAGAGGAGGAATCAGACACTAGTTATGAACTGAGCAATTAGAAGCTGAATAGCCCGAAACTAGGATCTAGAGGCATTGGATAGTTGAAGAATATAATGCATGTATGTTGAATAACTCACTTTGTAATTAGGTTATGTGACACATCGAGGTTAGGCGCTCGTAGGTACCTTAGTTATTAATGTAGGGAAACCTCTCATACATAGGGTAGTAGTAAAGTACTACTATAACAAGAATAAAATCAACGCCGAATGTTAAACTGAAATACTATGTTATACACCGATTATGACAAGTATGAATAAGGGAGGGAGTTTAGCCACCATACTTATCATCTATGTTTCTAAATCAAAACTATCTTTATTTTTCCTGCAAGCATCTCACTATTTTATAAAACTAAAACCTTTTTCAAAATCAAAGCGAATACAAAACCACGAGCTTAAATAATGCTAACGATACTTTGACACGATCCATGTGGATACAAACTTATTCTAGACACCTAGAGTGTGAATTATTACTCGACGACAGACTGGTGCACTTGCCAGACCGTAGTCAAGTCTTTGGCGCCGTTGCCGGGAATTGTGTTTACAAAGCATTGTTAGATTTATTTAAGTTTGTCAAAATTTTTTCAAAAACTACATAAGAATAAATAAATCATCAGGTATTATAAATCAACGTACTCAAACAAATAATTATTTTTTGAAACAAAGAAGCTGAGATTAAATTACTCACTTTCAAGAGGAGAGTTGTACTTTTGATAATTATTGGAGGAGTTCCAAAGGTTCATAGTTTCAATTAGGGGTGTTCGCGGTGCGGTTTTGTTCGGTTTTGTGGGATTTTCTAGCAGATTGGGCTAGCCACCTCATGGTGAAATCTCGCAAGGGTCCGCCTTGGATGAGATTGTTGGGGCTCTAAAAAGGTCCCTAGAGTCGCTGATCATGTTCAAAATTTCGTCAAGAGGATGAGCTAGCCAATTTGAGACGGACCTTTTGAACAGACCTACTCTAGGCGGAGTCCTCGTATATCACCGATTGGGATGTACATCCCATGGGCGCATACTACTAACTCCTTACTTACACTTATGTTTTTTATCAAGCTCGGGTGTAGAGCTTCACTCAAGTAACAACCCATATAGGCAAATATATATACACATATACAAGCAAATAATAAATAGATAAAAATAATAGCACAAAAATAAAACAAATACAAGTTAGGCTCAACCCTCTTAGGGAAGTCCCCAGTGAAGTCGTCATTTTTGTCGCGGTGATTTTCGGATATCAAGCTATTGAAGAGCATTGAATCACAATTTTTATTCACCACCGATCTTTTATTTTTCCAAGAAAAAGGGGAAAAGTTCAAAATAACCCTATTTATTTTGAGATTAAAGTTTCGGGGGTTAGTTACGTAAAGGGAAGGTATTAGCACCATAAACGTCTATAGTACACTATAGAAACCTCTTGTTTTAATTTTATTTTATTTTTTCTAAAAAGGATTTGTTATTTGCTTGCAATAAAGAGTGAGGTGAGAAGAGAACTATTTTTTATTATTTATTGATTTGGGAAGTCACAAGGTCTCTTGCACTACGTACCCGTGAGGGATCAAAACCTCGTAGTTCGGGGTAAAAAGAGTGAAAGTGGTTTGTTGATATTTTTTTCAGTTTTTGAAAATATTTTAAAATAAAAACCAAGTGGCAAAAATGATTTTGAATTTGTTTTTGTGCTTTTTAATTTTTGAGAAAAAAATGTTTAAGTATATTTACATGAATTAAAATATTTATTAAGAAAAAGTTTTGAAAAAGTCTCTCGACGAATATCGAGGTTTTTTATGAAAAGAAATTCTTTTTTTGGAAAATGGTTTTTTAAAGTATTTGAATGTTTTCCTTTTTTGACATAAGACGATAAATAAATAAATATGCATGCAATACAAATTCTCATTTATAATTACATTGGTTCCTAAATACATTCTAAACCACAATAATTAATTTAAAATAAATAAATAAGTAAAAAAAAAGTAAATAAAAAAACAAGAGTAAATAAATAAAACAGAAGCAAAACAGAGGGTGCATTAGCAGAACTCAGGGCCTAAGCCCAAACCCAAAACCTGCAAAAAAGAAGTCAGTTTACACAAAAAACATATGGGGAGCGCGCGGAGCACATGGGGATGCACAGAGAAATTGAGGGTATAGTTATCAAATAAACAGATAATTCTCAATTAGGAAGGAAATCAATGGTATTGATGGACATTCCAATTTTGATTTTTTTCCTGATTCTGTGTTGACTGGAATGGACGAGCGTGTGACTGTATTCTTGACTTGGACTCTTTTTTTTTTTTTTTTACATATTTTTTAATTAACTTAATAATAATAATGAGAAAAGGAAAAAAATAATAATAATGAATTTAAAAGAAACAAAATAAAAGTAATGAGGAGAGCACCCCCTCCTAATTAAATAAAAAAAGTAAATAATTAAAAAAAGTTAATAACAAATTAAAATAAAAATGGACCTAAAAGACAAACCTAAATGAGGTATTTTAAAATATCTCTATGCCAAAATTTCGTTAGAAACGACAAAATATTTCGGTTTAAAATAAGAGTAAATAAAAAAAAATTGGTCAAAAAATGGGGTATGACAATATCATTAAGATCATTTATATTAAATTTCATAAAAATCTAAAATCGTATGATATATTATTGAGATTGATCAAAATTAACGGTTTACGCGTTTTTATTGAATGCCGTCAATCTTGATATGTCTCAATAACATATCAAACAGTTTTAGATTTTTATAAAATTTAAAGATAAAAATTGCAAGCATAAATCTCCATATATATATATATATATATATATATATATATATATATATATATATATATATATATATAAACATAAATTTTGTTGACCGTAATTAATTATATAATAAAAACGAATTTAATACATTGCATTTTAAACATATATATAAAGTAAAAACGTAAATTTTGTTGGCTATAAAATGTTTTATTGACCTTAAAAAACTTCTCTTGTGATTATAAATAGTCTATTGTATGTAGTTTTGTTAACCTATCAAGAAACAATGGCAATCCGCGTCAATCTTCTCTTTTTTACCATTGCAATTATGTGTCTTGCTACGGGAATATTTGCTGGTAATAAACTAGTTCCTTCAATATAATTTTTTATGTGTTATCAATAAAATATTTTGTAGTTGTAGAATTTGAGAATGATGTTTTAATTTTCTCTATTTTTGTTTTAATTTTTTAGTTTTATAAACATATTGTTTTTATAAAAAATTATATTATAGGTTTGAAATGACAACATCTTGTATATTAGATGATATTTATGATAACTTTTAATTAGTTGTGAAAGAGGCTGATTTGTTCCTTTCAAAAACAACAGAGACTGATTTGACAACTTGCTTTGAAACGATGAATTGTCCAGCTCATCCAAATAATTGCTCTCAAGAATGTAAAGCAACGGGCTTCAAAAATGGTGGCTATTGTTATCATGGCACGAAAGCTTGTTGTTGCACACCAAATGTTTGAGAGATGTACGTCTGATAGTTGCACTCGTTAAAATGTTTACGCATATGTATACAAACACCTCTTTAAAGATTTTAATAAAGTTAAGTTGGAAAATCAGTATTGTAATTTCAATTAAAAATAATATTACTACAGTTTTTTATTTTTAAGGAAATGTTCTATTTTGTCATTAGTATGAAATTTATGAGATAGTGTACAAAATAAAAATAAAATGAGGAGAAAATTTAATAATATGAAGGTATTAAGTTAGACACAAAAATTGTGGCCCCAACGTTTTTGATACAAGATTTACACATTCTCACAAAAAAGAGAAATGATAAAAGTTAGAAATAAAATATATTAAAGTGTAATTTTGAAACAATAAAATAATACCTAAGGTGTGACATTCTAATTTTAATTGTGATAAGATCTACGATTATAGGGACAAGATCAATTGACACTAAGGTGTCAAATTTATTATATAAGATCTACGATTATAAAAGTGGCGTTGATACCTTTCGTCAGCTTCTAGTTGCGGTGAAACTCTGTGATGAGCCGCATAATGTCACTTTTCAGATCATGCCAAAACTCTTTGAAGAACCCAAAATTGATACCATCCGGCCCCGGACTCTTATAACTCTCACAATCTCTAACCGCCGCATGAACCTCCTCAACATAAAAAGGTCTGACCAAACTCCCACCCTCCGAAGAATTCAAGGTGCTGAACTAAAGCACCTCAACCCTCGGTCGGACAACTGCAACAGATTTAAAATGTGAGGAGAAATGAGAGAAAAGCGCATGGTGAACGGGATGAACACCCTCCACCCACTAGTCATGCACCAAAATAGAGGACATAGCAGTCATTCTCATCCGACTCTTCAACACCGAGTGAAAGTATTTGGAATTTGCATCCCCATCGACAACCACAACATTCTCGACTGCTGCCACTGGATGCTCGTATACATGCGGGACAAGGAGCGAATATCGTAAATAACAGCTCAACAACCTCCTCCTCCCCTTTTATATCTAATACCGAAAGTCTATCTTTGAGCGAGGCTATTCTGCCCGGCACATTTCTGGAATGAGTTGCATGCCACTCTTTCAAAGCAACCATCATCATTTTCAGCTTTTCTCGAAGAACAAAACCACCCCACCCATCAACCTAAAAAGATTGCCAAGTAGTAATCACTTGCCAGCACTTTAACATTCGCAGAAGTCGAGATCCCCAATTCTCCTCATCCGCAGACAACGTTAAAGGGCAGTGATCTGAGAGCACACGCAGTTAGGCCTGCTGCACACAATTAAGCCAAGCTAAACACCACTCCCCAGTCAACATGAACCTTCCAATCCGACTCATAGAGGAACCATCAGACTTATACCAAGTAAATTGCAGCCTACCCGTCAGCACATGCCATAACTGTAACTTTGCTTGAGACTCACACGACGCATACACATTGAATAAAAAGAACTCATCTGAGGACTGACGAAAGCGACCATGCATGTATCACTAGCACATGAGAAAGACTGACTCAGGACCACAATTCCACCATTTACGTATCCCAAATAGTCAATAAACCACCTGACGCTCTGATGACAGGAATTTCTATGTTATTTTAGGTAGTTATATTAGTAATAAATTGACTAGGACAAGCCCAAATACGAAGAAAAACCTAAAGATTCGAGAAAAAACATCAAGACAAGGCAAGAATACAAAAAAGACAAGAAAAAGCCAAAAATATAAAGAAATGTGCTGATCATCGTAGCACGATGACTTCCATCGTACCACGATGAAAGTTGCTTGCTGGCAAAGACAACAGAAGGAATAAATCTGAAGAAAATCTGTTCATCGTGCTACGATGGCCTATATCGTAGTACGATGACCTTACTTGGCGACCAAGCTGGTGAAACACACAAGATTAGTTATAATTTTGAACTAAATCTTCCCATCGTGGCACGATGAGCCCATCGTGGCACGATGGCTTGCTGAGGCCCATTACGAAAAGTATAAATAGAGCTCCCAAAACCTCATATTATTCATTCAGAAATAGTAGAACATTCTCTACTAGCCTAGAGGTGTTCAGAGGAGCTCTAAGGGCATAACTTTCTCCCCTTACGGGAAAGTTATCTCAGCAAGGTATGTTTTCTTTAAGCTTTTATGTTTAGATTATTTTTCTTGTAATTTAAATACGTAAGTCTTTTGTAATAAATGCCTTAGGTTGTGGTGGAGAAGATGAACTCCCCTATGAATACTTGGGTCATGTAATTGAGTCAAAGTTATAATAAATCGTATTTTAGTATTATATTTGTTATTTACTTTCTTGCACTTTAATAACGCATTCTCGTAATCTGGCCGGATAAGCGGGAGCGCCCATAGAATAAATGTTAGTGTTAGCTTTAGTATTTATGTTAAAGTTGCTTTAATATTTGTCTGGAACTAGTAGTAAATACGCTAGATGAATAGAGACGGTAACGTCCTGAACTAGTTGTGAACTGAGCAATTAGAGGAGGAATCAGACACTAGTTGTGAACTGAGCAATTAGAAGCTGAATAGCCCTAAACTAGGATCTAGAGGCATTGGATGGTTGAAGAATATAATGCATGTATGTTGAATAACTCACTTTGTAATTAGGTTATGTGACACATCGAGGTTAGGCGCTCGTAGGTACCTTAGTTATTAATGTAGGGAAACCTCTCATACATAGGGTAGTAGTAAAGTACTACTATAACAAGAATAAAATCAACGCCGAATGTTAAACTGAAATACTATGTTATACACCGATTATGACAAGTATGAATAAGGGAGGGAGTTTAGCCACCATACTTATCATCTATGTTTCTAAATCAAAACTATCTTTATTTTTCCTGCAAGCATCTCACTATTTTATAAAACTAAAACCTTTTTCAAAATCAAAGCGAATACAAAACCACGAGCTTAAATAATGCTAACGATACTTTGACACGATCCATGTGGATACAAACTTATTCTAGACACCTAGAGTGTGAATTATTACTCGACGACAGACTGGTGCACTTGCCAGACCGTAGTCAAGTCTTTGGCGCCGTTGCCGGGAATTGTGTTTACAAAGCATTGTTAGATTTATTTAAGTTTGTCAAAATTTTTTCAAAAACTACATAAGAATAAATAAATCATCAGGTATTATAAATCAACGTACTCAAACAAATAATTATTTTTTGAAACAAAGAAGCTGAGATTAAATTACTCACTTTCAAGAGGAGAGTTGTACTTTTGATAATTATTGGAGGAGTTCCAAAGGTTCATAGTTTCAATTAGGGGTGTTCGCGGTGCGGTTTTGTTCGGTTTTGTGGGATTTTCTAGCAGATTGGGCTAGCCACCTCATGGTGAAATCTCGCAAGGGTCCGCCTTGGATGAGATTGTTGGGGCTCTAAAAAGGTCCCTAGAGTCGCTGATCATGTTCAAAATTTCGTCAAGAGGATGAGCTAGCCAATTTGAGACGGACCTTTTGAACAGACCTACTCTAGGCGGAGTCCTCGTATATCACCGATTGGGATGTACATCCCATGGGCGCATACTACTAACTCCTTACTTACACTTATGTTTTTTATCAAGCTCGGGTGTAGAGCTTCACTCAAGTAACAACCCATATAGGCAAATATATATACACATATACAAGCAAATAATAAATAGATAAAAATAATAGCACAAAAATAAAACAAATACAAGTTAGGCTCAACCCTCTTAGGGAAGTCCCCAGTGAAGTCGTCATTTTTGTCGCGGTGATTTTCGGATATCAAGCTATTGAAGAGCATTGAATCACAATTTTTATTCACCACCGATCTTTTATTTTTCCAAGAAAAAGGGGAAAAGTTCAAAATAACCCTATTTATTTTGAGATTAAAGTTTCGGGGGTTAGTTACGTAAAGGGAAGGTATTAGCACCATAAACGTCTATAGTACACTATAGAAACCTCTTGTTTTAATTTTATTTTATTTTTTCTAAAAAGGATTTGTTATTTGCTTGCAATAAAGAGTGAGGTGAGAAGAGAACTATTTTTTATTATTTATTGATTTGGGAAGTCACAAGGTCTCTTGCACTACGTACCCGTGAGGGATCAAAACCTCGTAGTTCGGGGTAAAAAGAGTGAAAGTGGTTTGTTGATATTTTTTTCAGTTTTTGAAAATATTTTAAAATAAAAACCAAGTGGCAAAAATGATTTTGAATTTGTTTTTGTGCTTTTTAATTTTTGAGAAAAAAATGTTTAAGTATATTTACATGAATTAAAATATTTATTAAGAAAAAGTTTTGAAAAAGTCTCTCGACGAATATCGAGGTTTTTTATGAAAAGAAATTCTTTTTTTGGAAAATGGTTTTTTAAAGTATTTGAATGTTTTCCTTTTTTGACATAAGACGATAAATAAATAAATATGCATGCAATACAAATTCTCATTTATAATTACATTGGTTCCTAAATACATTCTAAACCACAATAATTAATTTAAAATAAATAAATAAGTAAAAAAAAAGTAAATAAAAAAACAAGAGTAAATAAATAAAACAGAAGCAAAACAGAGGGTGCATTAGCAGAACTCAGGGCCTAAGCCCAAACCCAAAACCTGCAAAAAAGAAGTCAGTTTACACAAAAAACATATGGGGAGCGCGCGGAGCACATGGGGATGCACAGAGAAATTGAGGGTATAGTTATCAAATAAACAGATAATTCTCAATTAGGAAGGAAATCAATGGTATTGATGGACATTCCAATTTTGATTTTTTTCCTGATTCTGTGTTGACTGGAATGGACGAGCGTGTGACTGTATTCTTGACTTGGACTCTTTTTTTTTTTTTTTTACATATTTTTTAATTAACTTAATAATAATAATGAGAAAAGGAAAAAAATAATAATAATGAATTTAAAAGAAACAAAATAAAAGTAATGAGGAGAGCACCCCCCTCCTAATTAAATAAAAAAAGTAAATAATTAAAAAAAGTTAATAACAAATTAAAATAAAAATGGACCTAAAAGACAAACCTAAATGAGGTATTTTAAAATATCTCTATGCCAAAATTTCGTTAGAAACGACAAAATATTTCGGTTTAAAATAAGAGTAAATAAAAAAAAATTGGTCAAAAAATGGGGTATGACAATATCATTAAGATCATTTATATTAAATTTCATAAAAATCTAAAATCGTATGATATATTATTGAGATTGATCAAAATTAACGGTTTACGCGTTTTTATTGAATGCCGTCAATCTTGATATGTCTCAATAACATATCAAACAGTTTTAGATTTTTATAAAATTTAAAGATAAAAATTGCAAGCATAAATCTCCATATATATATATATATATATATATATATATATATATATATATATATATATATATATATATATATATATATATATATATATATATATATAAACATAAATTTTGTTGACCGTAATTAATTATATAATAAAAACGAATTTAATACATTGCATTTTAAACATATATATAAAGTAAAAACGTAAATTTTGTTGGCTATAAAATGTTTTATTGACCTTAAAAAACTTCTCTTGTGATTATAAATAGTCTATTGTATGTAGTTTTGTTAACCTATCAAGAAACAATGGCAATCCGCGTCAATCTTCTCTTTTTTACCATTGCAATTATGTGTCTTGCTACGGGAATATTTGCTGGTAATAAACTAGTTCCTTCAATATAATTTTTTATGTGTTATCAATAAAATATTTTGTAGTTGTAGAATTTGAGAATGATGTTTTAATTTTCTCTATTTTTGTTTTAATTTTTTAGTTTTATAAACATATTGTTTTTATAAAAAATTATATTATAGGTTTGAAATGACAACATCTTGTATATTAGATGATATTTATGATAACTTTTAATTAGTTGTGAAAGAGGCTGATTTGTTCCTTTCAAAAACAACAGAGACTGATTTGACAACTTGCTTTGAAACGATGAATTGTCCAGCTCATCCAAATAATTGCTCTCAAGAATGTAAAGCAACGGGCTTCAAAAATGGTGGCTATTGTTATCATGGCACGAAAGCTTGTTGTTGCACACCAAATGTTTGAGAGATGTACGTCTGATAGTTGCACTCGTTAAAATGTTTACGCATATGTATACAAACACCTCTTTAAAGATTTTAATAAAGTTAAGTTGGAAAATCAGTATTGTAATTTCAATTAAAAATAATATTACTACAGTTTTTTATTTTTAAGGAAATGTTCTATTTTGTCATTAGTATGAAATTTATGAGATAGTGTACAAAATAAAAATAAAATGAGGAGAAAATTTAATAATATGAAGGTATTAAGTTAGACACAAAAATTGTGGCCCCAACGTTTTTGATACAAGATTTACACATTCTCACAAAAAAGAGAAATGATAAAAGTTAGAAATAAAATATATTAAAGTGTAATTTTGAAACAATAAAATAATACCTAAGGTGTGACATTCTAATTTTAATTGTGATAAGATCTACGATTATAGGGACAAGATCAATTGACACTAAGGTGTCAAATTTATTATATAAGATCTACGATTATAAAAGTGGCGTTGATACCTTTCGTCAGCTTCTAGTTGCGGTGAAACTCTGTGATGAGCCGCATAATGTCACTTTTCAGATCATGCCAAAACTCTTTGAAGAACCCAAAATTGATACCATCCGGCCCCGGACTCTTATAACTCTCACAATCTCTAACCGCCGCATGAACCTCCTCAACATAAAAAGGTCTGACCAAACTCCCACCCTCCGAAGAATTCAAGGTGCTGAACTAAAGCACCTCAACCCTCGGTCGGACAACTGCAACAGATTTAAAATGTGAGGAGAAATGAGAGAAAAGCGCATGGTGAACGGGATGAACACCCTCCACCCACTAGTCATGCACCAAAATAGAGGACATAGCAGTCATTCTCATCCGACTCTTCAACACCGAGTGAAAGTATTTGGAATTTGCATCCCCATCGACAACCACAACATTCTCGACTGCTGCCACTGGATGCTCGTATACATGCGGGACAAGGAGCGAATATCGTAAATAACAGCTCAACAACCTCCTCCTCCCCTTTTATATCTAATACCGAAAGTCTATCTTTGAGCGAGGCTATTCTGCCCGGCACATTTCTGGAATGAGTTGCATGCCACTCTTTCAAAGCAACCATCATCATTTTCAGCTTTTCTCGAAGAACAAAACCACCCCACCCATCAACCTAAAAAGATTGCCAAGTAGTAATCACTTGCCAGCACTTTAACATTCGCAGAAGTCGAGATCCCCAATTCTCCTCATCCGCAGACAACGTTAAAGGGCAGTGATCTGAGAGCACACGCAGTTAGGCCTGCTGCACACAATTAAGCCAAGCTAAACACCACTCCCCAGTCAACATGAACCTTCCAATCCGACTCATAGAGGAACCATCAGACTTATACCAAGTAAATTGCAGCCTACCCGTCAGCACATGCCATAACTGTAACTTTGCTTGAGACTCACACGACGCATACACATTGAATAAAAAGAACTCATCTGAGGACTGACGAAAGCGACCATGCATGTATCACTAGCACATGAGAAAGACTGACTCAGGACCACAATTCCACCATTTACGTATCCCAAATAGTCAATAAACCACCTGACGCTCTGATGACAGGAATTTCTATGTTATTTTAGGTAGTTATATTAGTAATAAATTGACTAGGACAAGCCCAAATACGAAGAAAAACCTAAAGATTCGAGAAAAAACATCAAGACAAGGCAAGAATACAAAAAAGACAAGAAAAAGCCAAAAATATAAAGAAATGTGCTGATCATCGTAGCACGATGACTTCCATCGTACCACGATGAAAGTTGCTTGCTGGCAAAGACAACAGAAGGAATAAATCTGAAGAAAATCTGTTCATCGTGCTACGATGGCCTATATCGTAGTACGATGACCTTACTTGGCGACCAAGCTGGTGAAACACACAAGATTAGTTATAATTTTGAACTAAATCTTCCCATCGTGGCACGATGAGCCCATCGTGGCACGATGGCTTGCTGAGGCCCATTACGAAAAGTATAAATAGAGCTCCCAAAACCTCATATTATTCATTCAGAAATAGTAGAACATTCTCTACTAGCCTAGAGGTGTTCAGAGGAGCTCTAAGGGCATAACTTTCTCCCCTTACGGGAAAGTTATCTCAGCAAGGTATGTTTTCTTTAAGCTTTTATGTTTAGATTATTTTTCTTGTAATTTAAATACGTAAGTCTTTTGTAATAAATGCCTTAGGTTGTGGTGGAGAAGATGAACTCCCCTATGAATACTTGGGTCATGTAATTGAGTCAAAGTTATAATAAATCGTATTTTAGTATTATATTTGTTATTTACTTTCTTGCACTTTAATAACGCATTCTCGTAATCTGGCCGGATAAGCGGGAGCGCCCATAGAATAAATGTTAGTGTTAGCTTTAGTATTTATGTTAAAGTTGCTTTAATATTTGTCTGGAACTAGTAGTAAATACGCTAGATGAATAGAGACGGTAACGTCCTGAACTAGTTGTGAACTGAGCAATTAGAGGAGGAATCAGACACTAGTTGTGAACTGAGCAATTAGAAGCTGAATAGCCCTAAACTAGGATCTAGAGGCATTGGATGGTTGAAGAATATAATGCATGTATGTTGAATAACTCACTTTGTAATTAGGTTATGTGACACATCGAGGTTAGGCGCTCGTAGGTACCTTAGTTATTAATGTAGGGAAACCTCTCATACATAGGGTAGTAGTAAAGTACTACTATAACAAGAATAAAATCAACGCCGAATGTTAAACTGAAATACTATGTTATACACCGATTATGACAAGTATGAATAAGGGAGGGAGTTTAGCCACCATACTTATCATCTATGTTTCTAAATCAAAACTATCTTTATTTTTCCTGCAAGCATCTCACTATTTTATAAAACTAAAACCTTTTTCAAAATCAAAGCGAATACAAAACCACGAGCTTAAATAATGCTAACGATACTTTGACACGATCCATGTGGATACAAACTTATTCTAGACACCTAGAGTGTGAATTATTACTCGACGACAGACTGGTGCACTTGCCAGACCGTAGTCAAGTCTTTGGCGCCGTTGCCGGGAATTGTGTTTACAAAGCATTGTTAGATTTATTTAAGTTTGTCAAAATTTTTTCAAAAACTACATAAGAATAAATAAATCATCAGGTATTATAAATCAACGTACTCAAACAAATAATTATTTTTTGAAACAAAGAAGCTGAGATTAAATTACTCACTTTCAAGAGGAGAGTTGTACTTTTGATAATTATTGGAGGAGTTCCAAAGGTTCATAGTTTCAATTAGGGGTGTTCGCGGTGCGGTTTTGTTCGGTTTTGTGGGATTTTCTAGCAGATTGGGCTAGCCACCTCATGGTGAAATCTCGCAAGGGTCCGCCTTGGATGAGATTGTTGGGGTTCTAAAAAGGTCCCTAGAGTCGCTGATCATGTTCAAAATTTCGTCAAGAGGATGAGCTAGCCAATTTGAGACGGACCTTTTGAACAGACCTACTCTAGGCGGAGTCCTCGTATATCACCGATTGAGATGTACATCGCATGGGCGCATACTACTAACTCCTTACTTACACTTATGTTGTTTATCAAGCTCGGGTGTAGAGCTTCACTCAAGTAACAACCCATATAGGCAAATATATATACACATATACAAGCAAATAATAAATAAATAAAAATAATAGCACAAAAATAAAACAAATACAAGTTAGGCTCAACCCTCTTAGGGAAGTCCCCAGTGAAGTCGTCATTTTTGTCGCGGTGATTTTCGGATATCAAGCTATTGAAGAGCATTGAATCACAATTTTTATTCACCACCGATCTTTTATTTTTCCAAGAAAAAGGGAAAAAGTTCAAAATAACCCTATTTATTTTGAGATTAAAGGTTCGGGGGTTAGTTACGTAAAGGGAAGGTATTAGCACCATAAACGTCTATAGTACACTATAGAAACCTCTTGTTTTAATTTTATTTTATTTTTTCTAAAAAAGATTTGTTATTTGCTTGCAATAAAGAGTGAGGTGAGAAGAGAACTATTTTTTATTATTTATTGATTTGGGAAGTCACAAGGTCTCTTGCACTACGTACCCGTGAGGGATCAAAACCTCGTAGTTCGGGGTAAAAAGAGTGAAAGTGGTTTGTTGATATTTTTTTAGTTTTTGTAAATATTTTAAAATAAAAACCATGTGGCAAAAATGATTTTGAATTTGTTTTTGTGCTTTTTAATTTTTGAGAAAAAAATGTTTAAGTATATTTACATGAATTAAAATATTTATTAAGAAAAAGTTTTGAAAAAGTCTCTCGACGAATATCGAGGTTTTTTATGAAAAGAAATTCTTTTTTTGGAAAATGGTTTTTTAAAGTATTTGAATGTTTTCCTTTTTTGACATAAGATGATAAATAAATAAATATGCATGCAATACAAATTCTCATTTATAATTACATTGGTTCCTAAATACATTCTAAACCACAATAATTAATTTAAAATAAATAAATAAGTAAAAAAAAAGTAAATAAAAAAACAAGAGTAAATAAATAAATCAGAAGCAAAACAGAGGGTGCATTAGCAGAACTCAGGGCCTAAGCCCAAACCCAAAACCTGCAAAAAAAGAAGTCAGTTTACACAAAAAACATATGGGGAGCGCGCGGAGCACATGGGGGCGCACAGAGAAATTGAGGGTATAGTTATCAAATAAACAGATAATTCTCAATTAGGAAGGAAATCAATGGTATTGATGGACATTCCAATTTTGATGTTTTTCCTCATTCTGTGTTGACTGGAATGGAGGAGCGTGTGACTGTATTCTTGACTTGGACACAAAGACTTGGACTCTTTTTTTTTTTTTTTTTACATATTTTTTAATTAACTTAATAATAATAATGAGAAAAGGAAAAAAATAATAATAATGAATTTAAAAGAAACAAAATAAAAGTAATGAGGAGAGCACCCCCTCCTAATTAAATAAAAAAAGTAAATAATTAAAAAAAGTTAATAACAAATTAAAATAAAAATGGACCTAAAAGACAAACCTAAATGAGGTATTTTAAAATATCTCTATGCCGAAATTTCGTTAGAAACGACAAAATATTTCGGTTTAAAATAAGAGTAAAAAAAAAGAAATTGGTTAAAAAAATGGGGTATGACAATATCATATAGATCATTTATATTAAATTTCATAAAAATCTAAAATCGTATGATATGTTATTGAGATTGATCAAAATTAACGGTTTACGCGTTTTTATTGAATGCCGTCAATCTTGATATGTCTCAATAACATATCAAACAGTTTTAGATTTTTATAAAATTTAAAGATAAAAATTGCAAGAATAAATCTCCATATATATATATATATATATGGGTTATGATCAAATGACACCAAGGTGTTAAACTTAGTAACATGACACCTCCGATAATTCTTTATCGGATAATCGTATTACAAAATCCACCGTTGGATTTAAAGCTATTATTATATAGATCATGTCTATAAAATTAATCATCAATCCGAAATCATTTGATATGTCAACGCGAGATGCATAAAAACCAACGTCTTACAAAACTTCGTCAAAACCGTTAATTTTGATCCTTCTCTTTAACCCATCAAATGAATTCAGATTGATGTTTAATTTTATAGACATGATCTATATAATAATAGTTTTGAATCCAACGGTGGATTTTATAATACGATTATCCGGTAAAGAATTATCGGAGGTGTCATGTTACTAAGTTTAACACATTGATGTCATTTGATCATAACCCTATATATATATATATATATATATATATATATATATATATATATATATATATATATATATATATATATATATAAACATAAATTTTGTTGACCGTAATTAATTATATAATAAAAACGAATTTAATACATTGCATTTTAAACATATATATAAAGTAAAAACGTAAATTTTGTTGACTATAAAATGTTTTATTGACCTTAAAAAACTTCTCTTGTGATTATAAATAGTCTACTGTATGTAGTTTTGTTAACCTATCAAGAAACAATGGCAATCCGCGTCAATCTTCTCTTTTTTACCATTGCAATTATGTGTCTTGCTACGGGAATATTTGCTGGTAATAAACTAGTTCCTTAAATATAATTTTTTATGTGTTATCAATAAAATATTTTGCAGTTGTAGAATTTGAGAATGATGTTTTAATTTTCTCTATTTTTGTTTTAATTTTTTAGTTTTATAAACATATTGTTTTTATAAAAAATTATATTATAGGTTTGAAATGACAACATCTTTATATTAGATGATATTTATGATAACTTTTAATTAGTTGTGAAAGAGGCTGATTTTTTCCTTTCAAAAACAACAGAGACTGATTTGACAACTTGCTTTGAAACGATGAATTGTCCAGCTCATCCAAATAATTGCGCTCAAGAATGTAAAGCAACGGGCTTCAAAAATGGTGGCTATTGTTATCATGGCACGAAAGCTTGTTGTTGCACACCAAATGTTTGAGAGATGTACGTCTGATAGTTGCACTCGTTAAAATGTTTACGCATATATATACAAACACCTCTTTAAAGATTTTAATAAAGTTAAGTTGGAAAATCAGTATTGTAATTTCAATTAAAAATAATATTACTACAGTTTTTTATTTTTAAGGAAATGTTCTATTTTGTCATTAGTATGAAATTTATGAGATAGTGTACAAAATAAAAATAAAATGAGGAGAAAATTTAATAATATGAAGGTATTAAGTTAGACACAAAAATTGTGGCCCCAACGTTTTTGATACAAGATTTACACATTCTCACAAAAAAGAGAAATGAGAAAAGTTAGAAATAAAATATATTAAAGTGTAATTTTGAAACAATAAAATAATACCTAAGGTGTCACATTCTAATTTTAATTGTGATAAGATCTACGATTATAGGGACAAGATCAATTGACACTAAGGTGTCAAATTTATTATATAAGATCTACGATTATAAAAGTGGCGTTGATACCTTTCGTCAGCTTCTAGTTGCGGTGAAACTCTGTGATGAACCGCATAATGTCACTTTTCAGATCATGCCAAAACTCTTTGAAGAACCCAAAATTGATACCATCCGGCCCCAGACTCTTATAACTCTCACAATCTCTAACCGCCGCATGAACCTCCTCAACATAAAAAGGTCTGACCAAACTCCCACCCTCCGAAGAATTCAAGGTGCTGAACTAAAGCACCTCAACCCTCAGTCGGACAACTGCAACAAATTTAAAATGTGAGGAGAAATGAGAGAAAAGCGCATAGCGAACGGGATGAACACCCTCCACCCACTAGTCATGCACCAAAATAGAGGACATAGCAGTCATTCTCATCCGACTCTTCAACACCGAGTGAAAATATTTGGAATTCGCATCCCCATCGATAACCACAACATTCTCGACTGCTGCCACTGGATGCTCGTATGCATGCAGGACAAGGAGCGAATATCGTAAATAACAGCTCAACAACCTCCTCCTCCCCTTTTATTTCTAATACCGAAAGTCTATCTTTGAGCGAGGCTATTCTGCCCGACACATTTCTGGAATGAGTTGCATGCCACTCTTCCAAAGCAACCTTCATCATTTTCAGCTTTTCTCGAAGAACAAAACCTCCCCACCCATCAACCTAAAAAGATTGCCAAGTAGTAATCACTTGCCAACACTTTAACATTCGCAGAAGTCGAGATCCCCAATTCTCGTCATCCGCAGACAACGTTAAAGGGCAGTGATCTGAGAGCACACGCAGTTAGGCCTGCTGCACACAATTAAGCCAAGCTAAACACCACTCCCCAGTCAACATGAACCTGTCAATCCGACTCATAGAGGAACCATCAGACTTATACCAAGTAAATTGCAGCCTACCCATCAGCACATGCCATAACTGTAACTTTGCTTGAGACTCACACGACGCATACACATTGAATAAAAAGAACTCATCTGAGGACTGACGAAAGCGACCATGCATGTATCACTAGCACATGAGAAAGACTGACTCAGGACCACACTTCCACCATTTCCGTATCCCAAATAGTCAATAAACCACCTGACGCTCTGATGACAGGAATTTCTATGTTATTTTAGGTAGTTATATTAGTAATAAATTGACCAGGACAAGCCCAAATACGAAGAAAAACCTAAAGACTCGAGAAAAAGCATCAAGACAAGGCAAGAATACAAAAAAGACAAGAAAAAGCCAAAAATATAAAGAAATGTGCTGATCCTCGTAGCACGATGACTTCCATCGTACCACGATGGAAGTTGCTTGCTGGCAAAGACAACAGAAGGAATAAATCTGAAGAAAATCTGTTCATCGTGCTACGATGGCCTATATCGTAGTACGATGACCTTACTTGGCGACCAAGCTGGTGAAACACACAAGATTAGTTATAATTTTGAACTAAATCTTCCCATCGTGGCACGATGAGCCCATCGTGGCACGATGAGCCCATCGTGGCACGATGAGCCCATCGTGGCACGATGGCTTGCTGAGGCCCATTACGAAAAGTATAAATAGAGCTCCCAAAACCTCATATTATTCATTCAGAAATAGTAGAACATTCTCTACTAGCCTAGAGGTGTTCAGAGGAGCTCTAAGGGCATAACTTTCTCCCCTTACGGAAAAGTTATCTCAGCAAGGTATGTTTTCTTTAAGCTTTTATGTTTAGATTATTTTTCTTGTAATTTAAATACGTAAGTCTTTTGTAATAGATGCCTTAGATTGTGGTGGAGAAGATGAACTCCCTTATGAATACTTGGGTCATGTAATTGAGTCAAAATTATAATTAATCGTATTTTAGTATTATATTTGTTATTTACTTTCTTGCACTTTAATAACGCATTCTCGTAATCTGGATAGATAAGTGGGAGCGCCCATAGAATAAATGTTAGTGTTAGCTTTAGTATTTATGTTAAAGTTGCTTTAATATCTGTCTGGAACTAGTAGTAAATATGCTAGATAAATAGAGACGGCAACGTCCTGAACTAGTTGTGAACTGAGCAATTAGAGGAGGAATCAGACACTAGTTGTGAACTGAGCAATTAGAAGCTGAATAACCCGAAACTAGGATCTAGAGGCATTGGATGGTTGAAGAATATAATGCATGTATGTTGAATAACTCACTTAGTAATTAGGGTATGTGACACATCGAGGTTAGGTGCTCGTAGGTACCTTAGTTATTAACGTACGGAAACCTCTCATACATAGGGTAGTAGTAAAGTACTACCATAACAAGAATAAAATCAACGCCGAATGTTAAACTGAAATACTATGTTATACACCGATTATGACAAGTATGAATAAGGGAGGGAGTTCAACCACCATACTTATCATCTATTTTTCTAAATCAAAACTATCTTTATTTTTCCTGCAAGCATCTCACTATTTTATAAAACTAAAACCTTTTTCAAAATCAAAGCGAATACAAAACCACGAGCTTAAATAATGCTAACGATACTTTGACACGATCCCTGTGGATACGAACTCATTCTAGACACCTAGAGTTTGAATTATTACTCGATGACAGACTGATGCACTTGCCAGACCGTAGTAAAGTCTTTGGCGCCGTTGTCGGGGATTGTGTTTACAAAGCATTGTTAGATTTATTTAAGTTTGTCAAAAAAATTTCAAAAATACAAAAAAATCAAAAATCAAAAAATCTTGTTGATGATTGTGAATTATTGATCTGTGAAAGTTCTGGCTAAGACAAAGTCTTGGTATTTAAGCGATCCACCTCACTTACCTGAGAATTTTCACAGTGGCAAGGACACATGAGACAAACAAAAAAATTTTATAAACTATCTTTTCCAGTGCTACTACAGGTGTTCATTTGTTGTGCTTGATAACATGTACCCTTGATTTCAAGTACGATCAAGAACCAGAAAGAACGCTAATGAAAAGACTGCGAGCCCTAAAGCTAGCAGAATTCAGTAATCTCAAGAAAGAAGAGGAGCCTGCCACCAAAGCCATGAGGGACGAGCAAAAAGAAACAATGAGGGATTACTGCAAGACGGTCAGCATTAAACAAGAACCAGAATGGTCTACACCAAGTAACCCTAACAGTTCTGAAGGGATATTCTGGGATGATCTGGTAGGGGAAGAGTATGAGTCTCAAGGGGACAATTTTTCCATAGTTTTGGAAATATCACCCATCTTTAGGAACACCACAGAGGAACAACCTATGGTAGGCAACTGATGACAGAAATTTCTATGGTATTTTTAGTATTAATATTAGTAATAAATTGACCAAGACAAGCCCAAATACGAAGGAAAACCTACAAAATCGAAGAAAAGCATCAAGACAAAGTCAAAATACAGAAAAGACAAGAAAAAGCCAAAACATGAAGATTTTGTGGTGTCCATCGTAGCACGATGACCTCCATCGTGCCACGATGAGACTGCTTGCGGGCCAAGACATCAACATAAACAAATCTAAAGAAAATTTGTTCATCGTGCTACGATGGCCCTCATCGTGGTAGGATGACATGACTTGGTGACCAAGCTGATGAAACGCACAAGATTAGTTATAATTCTGAACTAAATCTTCCTATCGTGCTACGATGGACCCATCGCAGCACGATGGCTTGCTGATGCCCAATACGAAAAGTATAAATAGAGCTCCAATTCCTCATTATTTTTCATTCAGAAATAGTAGAACACTCTCTACTATTAAGGAGGTGTTTAGAGGAGCTCTAAGGACACAACTTTCTCCCCATACGGGAAAGTTATACTCAGCAAGATATGTTTTCTTTAGGCTTTTTGTTTAGATTATTTCTTTTGTAATTTAAATATTTAGTCTTTTGTAATATATGTCTTAGGTTGTGGTGGAAAAGATGAACTCCCCTATGAATATTTGGGTCATGTAACTGAGTCAAAGTTATAATAAATGTTATTCAGTATTATGTTTGTTATTTACTTTCTTGCGCTTTAATAACACATTCTCGTAATCTGGCCGGATAAGCAGGAGCGTCCATAGAATAAATATTAGGGTTAAGCTTTAATATTAATATTCTAAAAATCTTATTTTTGCACTAAAAATCTCAACTTTGAACAAAAAATCTCAGTTTTGCCAAAAAATTAACCTCTTTGCCCAAAATTAACTCTTAAAAATCTCAATTTTATCCAAAACTAACTCCTAAAATACTAAAAATATTTACCGAAGCCCGACCAGATGCCCAGGCTCGCCGGACTATAGAACCACCCTGTATGTAAAACATATATACTATATACATGTATTTTGTGAAGAAATCGTGTAGAACTACATTAGTTTGGAATATGACCTTTTATATGTTTTTAAGAAGAAAAAAAATGTAGAATCTAAAGCTAAGAGTTAAGAATGTACCAAAAAAAAACATCAAAGTTATTAAGAGGGTACACGTACACTTGTTGATATTTCTTCCACCACAAAAAATTCACCATTTAACGGTGTTAAAACCTTATGGTAAATGCTTCTAATTCATTAGGAAAGCAAATCCCTAATCCTAATCCTATCCTAATACCTTTAAAAGAGTTTTTTTAGGTTAGCTATAAATAATTCAAATTTTATAAAAGATTGATTTTTAATTTCTTTATTTCTATATTCCACACATGTTATTTATATTGTAAGTGGCAGAGTGATTTTATTGTCATTGATTTATTAGGATTCAGCTCTTGTTACTACTATTTTTTTTTTTTTTACATTTCCCTTAACTTTTCTTGATCATGCTACCTTGTGATTTTTTCATTTTTGAAGTATTATTATAAATTTAGTTTATCTTCCTAGTAAATTTAAATTAAATATATATCAACATCTTTTTACCAAATCAACATATTAATTTATTTATTGTAGGAAATTAATCATGTTGGTGCAGGTGGATTATGGGTTGAACTTGTGACCAATAGAGGTCTTTTCAGGGGCGGCCTTTAGGGTGTGTAGGGTGGCTTAAGGTGTCGGGCCTCCATTTTTTTGGGCTTCAAAATACTTTTATATAGTGTAGATTTTTTTTGAAAAAAGGATGATTTAAAAAAAAAAAGTTATAGTATTTTTTTTAAAGTATTTTTACTCTTTCAATTTAAACTAAAGGTCCATTAATTTTTTAGAAAATAAAAAGATTTGTCCTATCTCTAGCACAAATAGAAGGAGGTGAGGGAGAAAACGACTCTTCAAATATTCATCCTTGGACAATAATCGGAGACAAATCGTTGATATAGTTCTATCGATCGATCAAACGTCTTGCTTCAAATGTAATAAGAATGCATTGAAGATGGAAGCGCATTGTGAAAATTCCTATACATGTCTCCCTGATGGTGTTGGCATCTCTAATCCTTGTTTTTGGGGCATGGTGAGATTCAAAAGCTCATATATACCATATTCATATTAATTATTTTTCATTTTTGTCCTTTTATATGAGTACTAATTTCTGATTAGCTACTTAAACGAAAAACAGATTCTTTATAGGGTGTGTTTGTTTAGATTTTTTAAAAAATAATTTTATTTTGAAAAAATTTAGAGATTTTTTTTAAGAGATCTTAAAAAAAATCTAAAACTACTTTCCATTTGTTTACTATAAAAAATCACATTTTTTTTAAATACGAAGTTCAGGCAAGAGTTATTATGCATAAGGAATATCCTTATGCATGGTGCATAAACAAATCTCCACCATCCAATATTTTTTTGATCAATTAGATTTTTTGATCAATCAAATTCACTAAAGCATGCATGGTGGAGATTTATTTATGCACCATACATAAGGATATTCCTTATGCATAATAACTCAACCCATTGAAACCAAAGTCTCATTTTTTTTTTTACACAAACAAAACAAAGTCTCATTATACTCACTCGGTTTTCATGTATTAATTTATTTTATTTTTTCATTTTCTCATTATATTCTTTCATTTTTTATGTATTAATATTTTTTTTTAATTTTCTCATTATACTATTTCATTTTTAATTTTTTTGTGAATTTAAGCAATACTTTTACCATTAATTACCATCTTCATAATTTTGTTTATTTTAGGAGATAAATCATGCTGGTGCAGGTGGCTTATGGGCAGAGCTTGTGATGAATAGAGGTTAATTAATTACAAAATTATTTTTATCTAGAATCTAATTTTTGAAATCTTGCTTGATGTTATGAAGTTGTTGATTAATATATAGACACAATTTAATGTTTCAGGTTTTGAAGCTGGGAAAGAAAATGTTCAATCAAATATTCATCCTTGGACAATAATTGGAGACGAATCATCGATACTTGTATCGATCGATCAAACGTCTTGCTTCGAGCGTAACAAAAATGCATTGAAGATGGAGGTACACTGTGACAACTCCAATTCATGTCCACATGATGGTGTTGGCATCTCCAATCCTGGTTTTTGGGGCATGGTGAGATACGAAATCTTATAACATATTCATGTTCACATTAAAAGTAATTATATGATGGTTAATTATTAGTAATTTTTTTTTATATTAACATGTCTATCTATAAATAATTAAATTCAATATAAAAATAATTTTTATTTTTTGACTTCAATTAATCAAAGAGCCTTTACTTGACCAAAAAAAAAATAAATAAATCAAAGAGCCTTTTGACACTTTTTTTTTTTCTTTCTATATATAGAACATTGAGAAGGGGAAGAAATACAAAGTGGTGTTCTATGTTCGTTCAACCAAAGGAATTGATTTAAAAGTTTCATTTGTTGGATCAGATGATGGTGTAAAGCTGGCTTCAACTAACATCAACTTGTTAAGACTCTCTACACACAACATTTTTTCTTTGTATTTATTTAGTCTCTTATATACATTAATAGTAAAAAAAAAATTGATCTATGATGTAGGGGTATTGATGGAAATGCATCAACATGGAGAAGGGTGGAGCATGTGTTTGAGGCTAATGCAACTAATCATAATTCAAGGCTTCAAATAACAACAACTGTAAAAGGGGTGATATGGTTAGACCAAATATCAGCTATGCCCTTAGATACATACAAGGTATGTTGAAGTGATTTTTATTATTTAAGGGTGAAAATATGTATGTCAAACTAAAATTTATTAATTCACAAAGGTTTATTTGGAAATTTTAATATAGTTTATTAATATACTTAAATGTATAATTCCTTATTTTCAAGTAATTATTTGCATTATTACTTTTAAGATCATAACTTTTTTTTTTCTCAATGCATAGGGGCATGGTTTCCGTACGGATCTTTTTCAAATGGTGGAAGACTTGAAACCAAAAATATTAAGATTTCCTGGTATGCATAAAATTTTAGTAGCATTATTATACCTACCAATCTACCATATCTCAACAAAAATTGAAAAGAAAAGATACCCTATCCCATTCATTATTATTCCTTTGTTACAAGTAATGTTGTTTTGTCACAAGTGGTCATCATTATCATTATATATATATATATATATATATATATATATATATATATATATATATATATACCTTATACCTTATACCTTATAATGTAGCTAATACTACTATTTTTTTTGTTTTATTGTATTGTAATAGGTGGATGTTATGTGGAAGGAAATGTGATGAAAAATGCATTTAGATGGAAAGAAACAATTGGAGATTGGGAGAATAGACCTGGTCACTATGGTGATGTTTGGAATTATTGAACAGATGATGGATTTGGATTTTATGAGGGTCTCTTGGTAGGTATTCTTTTCCTAGTTATAGTTACTATATTATGAGGGTTTAAAAATGGGGTGCTTAAGCATATCCAATCTTGGAAAGAGTAAAATATCAATATTTTTCTCTCTTTTGGCTTGTTGAAAAAAATATATAATTAAGAGTAATTTTAAAAAGAGAATGTATCTTATTGACAACTTTAATGTAAAAATTAATTTTTATAATTTTTTTTATTACAAGGAGGGCATAAGTCCAAGAGGAAAAAAAAAAAACTAAGCTAAAATTAATTGGAAAGTAAAGCTTCCTAAAGCATCAAATACTAACAACTGCATTAGTTAGTTTGGACAATCTTCATAGAAAATCACATTTTCACTCAAAAAGCATCTCATATTAGCCAATGCGTCTACACACTGATGAACTTCTCGATAGAGATGTAAAATCTTTATCTTCCACTCAAGGGAAAAAAAACGATGAATCTAAGGAGTAACTCATAGTACTATTGGTTCCTCCTTTCATAATAATAATTTTCTTAATTCTTGTGTATTTTTGAATGAGATCTTATATATTAGGATATATGGAGGGAATTAGGGATGTCAGGTAAGTCCAAATCCGTAGGGTCCATCTGCAACCGCACACCAGTCAATAGTTGAAAACCCGAATTGACTGGTGTTCGGGTGACATCCAATATTTTTGATGCGGATTTGAATAGTGTGAAATCCGCATCCGACTCTACTCATTGTCATCCTTAAGAAAATAATAATAAAATTAACATTATAATTAATATTATTAATTTTCCAAAAAAATTGAAACTCGTAATTAGTTTGTTTTGTAACACACTTTTTTTTTCTTGGCAGCTAGCAGAGGACCTTAATGCATTGCCAATATGGGTTTTTTATAATGGTATATTATTCTTGTCCTAATAATGCTATTTTTTCATATTATTTTTCAGTACATTTGTAAGTATATACATGTCTTTATTTTCTAATAATATAACATGTCTTATTTTAGGTATCAGCCATAATGAGCATGTTAATATCTCTGACATTTCACCGCTTGTGCAAGTATACCTTTTTATTATCCTCCTTTTATATTTATTTTATTTACATTTTATTTTTTAATTTCAAACTTTCTTGATTAATAACTATCATTTGCAATCTTAATTAATTGTATATGTAGGAAGCCCTTGATGGTATTGAATTTGCAAAAGGAAGTCCCACTTCAAAGTGGGGGTCCATCAGAGCTTCTATGGGACATCCTAAGCCTTTTGACTTAAGATATGTTGCTATTGGAAATGAAGAATGTGACTGGCGCAAACCTATCTATCTAGGCATGACTTTATATTAGTACTTGAGAAATATTAAAATAGAATTTGTTAGACTAATCTTCGAGTCAACAATAAAACATCTCAATTTTTTATTAGGGTTGATCTATCCAAATTAGATTAATCTTTATATATATATATATATATATATATATATATATATATATATATATATATTTGTTTTTATATTAATTCATAATTAATATATTTTCCGTTTTAAAAAAATAAATAAATTTGTTGACTCGAAAATTATTCTAATAGCCACAGACTCAAAAATTATTATTATAATAAATTAATAACAAAATTTGAGAAAATTGAATTATATTACACTTAGTAGGTCATTCATTGATTTTTTTTTTTTTACCAAAATCATTTGTTAATTTCTTTTTATCAAGTAGTTTAGTGGTTAGTATTTACTTTTTAAAATGAATAATAAAAATATAAAAGTTCGAACTCTGATCCTTCATATTATATGCAATTTTCCTAATAACTGAGCTATTGTCACGGGAACAAACCATTCATTGATTTAAACACTTAGTAGGTCATCCATCGATTTAAACATGATAGTTTTCATTAATTTTTTGCACTTTTATTAGTTTAACTTATTTGTGTTTGTATTTTGGATTGATCAGAAAATTACCCTCTATTCTATGATGCAATCAAACATGCCTACCCGGATATTCAAATCATCTCAAATTGTGATGCTTCTAAGCAACCATTAAATCACCCTGCTGATTTGTATGACTATCATGTAATAATATATATCCTAATTAACACAATTTCTTAATTTCATTTGTTTCACTTGCATTTATTCTTATAATAATATATATGATTTTCTTATCAGCAATATCCAAGAACTGCCACTGATATGTTTCAAATGGCTCATGATTTTGATCATTCCTCCCGCACTGGTCCAAAGGTTTGAAACATATTCAACTTATAGCTTACATTTATATGAAACACAATTGCTATTATTTGATTTTAATATACATATTAGGAAAAATGCCCCAAAGTATTTAAAATCTAAATAATATATTTGTGGAAATTGGCTATAAGCAATGGCTTTAATTAGACTCCTTTCAGGGCGTGGGGGGTTCAATTATGTCTTTGAAGTAAGTAGAGTCCGACAATAATTTGTTTTCACAAAAAATTGAATTTAGGCTATTCCGAACAATTTATTTTAAAAAGAATTTATTAATCACTCGAATTCAATATCTTGATTGTTTTTAAAGGTAACAAAATAAATAAAAAGAGGAATAGCTCGCAAATGAATAAAGTATTAGGTGGGATGGCTGTTATTTTTAATTCGAGAGTAAGAGAAGTAATTTTTAATTTGGAAAATTATAATGGGTAATAAATTTCAGTTAAAGATATAAATTTCCGTTAAGGATAAGTCTTTTGGAGGAAATTATGTTTATAAAATCTTGAATGAAACAATTTTCGACCAAATTATATTTGGATTACAATTGAAGATTACCAAAATACATTTTTGTTAAAATTCCTTTTTCTTAAACAACAGGGTTAAGACGATAAAACACTATTATATCTTGCAAAAAAAATGATATCATTTATTTATTTATTTAATATATATATATATATATATATATAGGCAACAAAAATAAATGAAGAGAGGAATATATATCCTAGACATGTCCAATTAGGTCAATAAAAATGTATTTAACTATTTCTTCATTTTAACTATTTGAATAATATTTTGTTCAGGCATTTGTGAGTGAGTATGCCTTGACTGGAGAAGAGGCTGGACATGGAACCCTTTTGGCAGCTATTGCAGAAGCAGCATTTCTTATTGGATTAGAAAAAAATAGGTTTAATCAAAATTCAACTTTTCTTAGCAATTTCTCATTTTACACTACTTTACAACTTAACATTTTTTCTTTTTTAATGTAGTGATGTTGTCAGCATGGTTAGTTATGCACCACTCTTTGTCAATGCCAATAATGATAGGAGGTATTAAATCATTAACTAATATACATTTTTCATTTAATATTTTTATTTTATTTAAAATATTTTGTCCAAATTAAACCAAGTAGTATAATCAAACATTATTTGATTTTTCAATGGTAACTAGTTGGAATCCAGATGCAATTGTATTTAATTCTCACCAAGGAATCAAGTGGGGCAACAATTCTCAATTCAATTCTTCAAACCGATTCTACTACACTAATTACAGCATCAGCAATTTCATGGAAATCTTCTATTGATGGTAAATCATTTTTGAGAATAAAGGTAAAGGGGTTCTCTATGTGTTATATACAACTTATTTTCTTTTTTTTTTTTTAATCTTATTTTTGGTATTTGAATAGTTATAGTTAGTTGAATTTATCCAAATTAGAAAATTACTTTTATAATTAAATGTATTTTTTATTGGTCAGTCGATTTCTTGAATGTGTTTTTTACGGGTTAAATTAATTTTTAAATGCGGCTTTTGTTAATTAGTTTGTTTCATAAATTTACTAATAAAAAATATTTCAAAAATGTTTTATGATTTCAAGAATGCATTCAAAATGAGTATTCAACTACATTAAAAGAAATAATAACTTGTGCAGATTGTAAACTTGGAAAATAAAGCAGTGAGTATTGGAATTTCTATTGAAGGGTTAGGATCAAGTGTGGTCCTTTCCAAGTCAACAAAAACAGTGCTTACATCATCCAATCCAATGGATGAGAATTCCTTTTCACAGCCAAATAAGGTACTTAAGTTCAAATTGGAATTGTGTTTTTGATATCTGATATATATCGGTGTCGGATACTTATAATAAGTTTATATCTAATTTATTTTACAAATTATTTTAGTGTCATTGAGTCAGTGTCGTGTGTGATATTATATTATCTACGAACATTATATGTGTGTAACAATATTTATTATATATGTGTAGGTGGTGCCAAAAGAAAGTCCACTTAAGAATGCTGGCAAGATAATGAATGTCCAAATTGATCCACATTCAGTGACATTGTTTGATATGCCAATGTAATTAATAGTGATCGATCCCTTTGATGAAGAATATCAAAATAAACATTTCTTTCATACAAGTTTCATTAATATATATTCAGAGATGTAATCATGCAAATACACCATGAATGAAATATGAAAAGAAGAAACAATATCTATTATTTTGTTCTTATTTTTTTACAAGATCTCTTTGTTGGCCATTGTTCGTACTGTTGCTTCCATTCGGACATGATAATGCTGTTGCGGACATTTTGCCCGGTACTTTGATCCCTAGATGTTGTCTGATCGATTGTTAAGAAGTCTCATATTTGTTTGAGTAATTGTTTATAAAGTAGAGACAATTCTCAGTATACAAGTCGGTTTTGTATGATTGAGTTAAGACAACTCTCAATTCTAAGATGATATCAGAGTCTTTCCATTCTCAATTTTGTATCGAAACATCTATCATTTATATTTGCGTTCCATATCCAATAGCGCTAGGCACGAGAAGGTGTGTTAAGAAATCTCACATCAATTACGAAATGCAAATTTTTCGGATACATAAATCTTCATCGCGAAAAATATCCACAATAATAACCTTTACCATGTTGTAGCGGTGTTGTCATGACAATTAAGTAAAAAATGCAAATCATCCTCACTATGAAGTTCACATATGTGACAAATTAAAGGACATAATACACACATTTTTTTCGATCAAATCTGGATTGGTAGACACTCTCTACATATTCGTCAAAATAAGTGTTTAGCCTTTGGGAGAGATTCTCTTAGATAGAAAGAGTTTTAACTTGTGATTAGTATAAGGTATAAACTACTAATTAACCCCAATCTATCTTAAATATATATTAAGAAAATAGTTAACGAAGTTTATTTATTTTAAGCAAAATAAATTCATTGTATTTTATTCAATATAATAGAAGAGATACAATTAAGTGGATAATAGTATGTGATTTGACAAAGGAACCCAAGCTAACACAGAAGCATATATCGATACCGAATTTCTCTTCTATCATGAAAATAGCTCCATCAACATTACACTTCAACCAATGTGCGGAAGGTTTCTCCCAAGTAAGCACGTGAACAGGCGTATCCATATTTTTTTTGAACGGCAAGACTGGCGCTCTACCACTGAGCTATAAGGACAACTAGTTAGGCGTATATATATTAAGCATACCACGACACCAATTAAAGTCCCGAATCAGGTTAGAAGCAAGCCTACAAGAAGTAACTGAGTTCGCTTGTTTATATTCCCAAATGCAGTCATTGCGCGTGCACCAAATAGGCGTAGCCGAGTGTGGTCAAGGGGTAGCCTTGGGTGACCCTTTTTTCTATAACTTAATTAACTTTTTTGATAAGTTTGTGTGTTTTTACATTTTATTATTCTAATAATGTAGATTTAACAACCTCAAATAAGTTTATATATCAAAAAAAATAGTAGTGATACAAAAGATAAACGAATTATCATTTGATAAATAAGTTCTTAGTTTAATGCTTTCACTCTTTACGATAACTAAAAAAAAAAAATGTAAATAATAACAATTATTAAAAGAAGTTAATAAAATAAATTTTCTTCCTTTGTATTTGGCCCCCTCATAAGATTTCGGCTTCGCCACTGGGGTCGAATACCCCAAAGTACAGCAGCAAAGAAAGATTGTTTAGTCTCTTTCATACTCGAAATAATGGAGAAAATAATTGAGGAGAAATCACCGCTTTGATGAAATTGGTGCTCAAAACTTTGCCAAAGATTTACCTCCTTCCAACATGAGATAACATGGGTATAATCCGTAAAGAGGTGCAATTCATCTTCAGTTGCGTCATTGCAGAGAGCATAAACAGTTTGGCATTGAACATCGAGTCTATGAAGATTAAATATAGTGGTTTGACAACCTCGAATAAATCTCCAACAAAAATGTTTTAATTTTGGAGGAAGCCTTATATCCATGTTTTGCGCCATTCATCATTAACACAGAGAGAACTATCATGCAACACAAGGTTTAAACAAAGGCGATAAGCAGTTTTGACAGAATAATTACCGTTCGGAAAGGCCTTCCAAATGATTGAGTCTTGTGTTGCTCTGATATGAAGGGAAATTTTGAAAATATCGGCAATATCTTGCATGTTGAAGATTGTGTTAAGCAAATCACAATTTCGTGTATTACATATGTGATCAAAGAGATGAGAGACATGCAAATCATCTTAGTTCCCATGAGGGCAATTGAAGGGTGCAAATTAGCCCGAGAACGGATCCGAGGATTGGTTCAAACATTAAGATTCCGTTTTGGTACGCGCATGATATGATATTGACAAGATAGGATAAAAAATAGGATATCAAATAGGATAATGATAGGATATGATATAAGCAGGATACCTGTTATCCTCAGTTATCCTATCATGTGTTTGGTGCACACAAGGTAATAATGATGATAATTATCATATCATGTTTTTAATATATATCTCGCTCATAATAATATGATAAGATACATATCATATTTTAATTACAAAATTAATATTATAAAAAAATTATTTTAAAAAAATATATTTTATAATACTTTGAATTGATAAATAAAATAAGGAAAATGCTAAATAGTGCATCTGGTGCACTAGTTAAGCAAGTTTTTATGGAAATTTTTTCTTGAAAATTGTGCATTCAATGCTTTGAAAGTATAAAAATTTATTTATCTCTATTACTTTTGTCTTTTATTTCCATTTTTAGCATGCTTAACAAGTGCACCAGGTGCACTGTTTAGCATGACCCATAAAATAATGAGCAAATAAACATGTTAAATTTTCATATAATCTATACCAATATATAAAGATAATACCCCTTTTAGTGTTGACTTTGTTTATTGTCACTTTTACCCTTCACTATTCAAATATTTGTATTTGTTGAAAAATAACTTTCACACAAAAGTTTATTTTCAGTTTTCTTTTCTTTCTTAATAACTAAGCACAATTAAAAAAGAGGTTTAATAGTTATCAATTAATTAAAAAACATATTCTTATTGGACTGGATAACCGCATATATATATACGGTACCCAATTTGAAATAAATCACTATTTACGATAACAGACACAAAATGATAACAAAACAAAAAAGGTAGATTGACGTCATGATGCTAGTTTTAAATAAAAATAATGGGTAAATAAACATGTTAAATTTTCGTATAATTTTAAATAAAAATAATGAGCAAATAAACATGTTAAATTTTTATATGAACATAGTCAAATAAATAACTTAATTATATATGTTAGATAATGTAACACCCCAAATCTTATACTTGTTATATTTTATTGATTGATATTATTTATTTAATTGTGTTTGTTAATTGGTATGTTATTGAATGTATTAAGTAGTTGTTGCCTTTATGTTTGTTAGTAATGTGCTTGCATAAGTGTTGGGCTTAACTAGAATAATAAGAATTTGTAGTGGAAACAAGGGTAATATAGTAATCTAGTGTGAGTTAGTGGATTGTGTAGAGATAAGATGGACATTTTGGTCATTAGCTAGAGAGATGGAGTATCTTGGAGAGGAACTAATGACAATTTTGTAATTAGTATGAAAGTGGGTGGTTAGAGTGAAAATGAAATTGTGAGTGGGAATTGTAGAGAAATTAAGGATAAAATGGAGATTTGGCTATGACCTAAAAATGGATTATATAAAGGAGATGGTTTATGAGAAGTAGGGTTGTTGTTGTTATGATTGTCATAGAATGAGAGAAAGAGAGATTGAGAGAAAGAGAGGTAGAGAGAAGGGAGTTCTTGGAAGAGAAGAGAAAGTGTAGAAGAACCAAGCTTGAAGATGTAGAAGGGAGTCAAAGTGTAGAGCTTAGAGATGTAAAGCTTCAATCTAAGGTAAGAGGCTTAGATAATATAATTTTGAGTGATCAAAGAGAGGGGAGTTTGTCTATGACTCAACACCCAAACTCTCTTCACTCATTTTGGGTTTTGGGAAGAAAAGGGTTTTGGGAATGTGTTTATAATTGAAGCTTTGATAATGATTCATGTATGATATGCTTCTACTTATGATTGTTGTATGAAATCCATGATAAAGTTGATTACTTGAACTTTGATTTTTATTGATTATGTTAAAAATGAGTTTTTGATGAAAATGGGTATGAATCCCTAATCAAGTTGTTCATGAGTTGTTTTAAGTTGTTTATAAGTTAGAATAAGTGTTTTTATCCATGAATATGATTGGAAAATGTTGTATAAATGTTATTGGGTTCATGCTTGTTTTTAAAGATCATGCTTGTATTAAGCTGTTTTGGTATATAATTGCAATACTTTGTTAATTGAATAAAGAACTTAGTATATGTAATTGAGTTTGAATCAATGAATTGATGATTAATAACTTGAAGTATGAGATGAACTTTATGTAATGTATATGATGTATGATGATTTATGAGGTGTGAGACTTAGTTAATGATTCATGTTGATTAACTAATGATATGTGGTGATTAGAGATTAATTAATAATATGTTATGTTTGGATTCTAAATGAATTAATATGATGCTTTATGATAATGAATTGTAATGATGATGTGTTGATGAGTTGATGATGATAATGAATTGCAATAACTTAATGGTTGGTGTATGATATGTGCTTGAATGTATATCCATAATGATGATAATATGAGGTAAATTGAGGTGAATATAGGTTGTGTGGTACTATATTTTGTGAGGTGATTGTTTATAGTGTCATCATATGTGGTATATGTACATTCATGCATTCATGAGTCTATTTGTGGTGAGTCCTTCATGACTTAAAACTGAAGATGAGGTGAACGAGATATATGTTTATCCTAATATGAGGTGAATGGTACCGCATGCATATAGTTATGTCTAGGGTGACATGACATGAGATTTGTGACATTAGTTGCATTAGGAATATGTGACTAAATGTGATACTTGGTAATTGACATTGATTGGTAATCCTTAACTTGAATGATTAAATGTATCATGAGGTGTGTGATGAATGATTGATAAATGATGATGTTATGTATACTTGTCTATTGATTCAGTATGTATGATTATTGTGATGTGTTGTACTCTTATGATAATGAGATATGAATAACATGCGAATAATGTATGTTTTATGGATTGAGTTGTTAGACATGAGCATGTTATGTCCTAAGTGTTAAGTATGTTCTTGCACTTAGTTTCTTTTTATGGTTATATTATCTAACCCTCTGTTTTGTGTATGTGCTGAACCTTTGGGGGTTCAGATTCTCAGGTTATGTTTGTGACCGAGTCGTAGGTGAAGCTCCGCTCCGATCATGACACGGGGATAGGGTTCTCTAAATGTATATAAAATCTTTATCGCTTATTTTTATTTATTTAAAGATGTATCGAGTTAGAAATATTTTGTATATCGGTATTTTACTAATGAAATTGTTAGTAACTAATTTTGATGAAGTATGTAATACTCGAACCATTCATTTTTTAAATCCAATTTTTATTTCCGTTGCGTATTTGAAAAATATTTTTAAAAAGGTAGTATTTGCTTAAATACGGGTTTGGGTGTTACAGATAAGGTATATATATATATATATATATATATATATATATATATATATATATATATATGAGGAGGGATATATTGACTCCAAGAGTAAGTTTTATAACTTACGCCAAATCTTGACCTTTAATTTTAATATTAATTAATGGTTAAGATTTGTTGATAATAATTGCTAGGATGAAACAAATTTGTTTGCCACACTAGAATATTATGATTGTCCAAACATACTTCATATAAACTTAATGAATTAACTATTGTCATCAAATCATCAACGATTCCCTCCCTTCATTAATTTTATTTATGTATAAAATATTTGGTAAAAATTAAAATACAAATGATTGAAAAAAAATACAAATTAGTTACTTCCTTGTTTTTTTTACGCATTAAATAATAAGCAAAAATTAAAATACAAATGACTGAAGAAAAAAAAATTACTTGACTACCAAAAATAAAATAATAATTGGTCTTGACAAAATAAAATCAATGAAGGGATTTTGCTTTAGATGTGTAACTTTCTCGTGAGAATATTTTAGCAGGTTCTCCCGATGGTGGCGAAGAATTAAATAGGGAATCTTGTATTGCGACCAATTTTTTTCTTTTCAGCAAATGAATTATTTTTTTGTCAAGAACAATTATTTGTATTTTTATCCCATGAAATTATTTTTTGGTAGATCAATTATTTGTTTTTTTAGTACAAACCAATTAATTGTTTTTAATTAACAAACCATTTATATTTTAATTTTTCTAAATTTTTCCCGTAAATAAATATGCAAGAAAGGTGTGTGTAAAAAAAAATATATATTCAAGAAAGAGAGAGAAATTTTTGTTTTGACAATTGACCATGATTAATTCATTCTATTATATTTATAGTATATTTTGATAATCATAGTTTTCCAATGTAATAAATAAATTAGTCTCATCATAGTAATTATTTATAATCAATCCTAGCCATTAATTGATTTTATAATTAAAGGTTAAGATTTGGAGTAAGTTATAAACACTACAAGAAAACATAAATTTAGTGGCCGATTCAATATAAATTTACTGGCTGTCTTGGCCGCCAGTGAATTTTTGACCGCTTAGGCCGCCAGAAAATGAGAAAAACAGCCACTAAATTAAAAAATATTATTTTTAAAACGCATCAACCACTTACCGGCCGCCTAAGCCGCCGCAAAATCATCTTTTGATTTATTGGCTGCCTAGGCAGCCGCAAAATATTGAAAACTGTTCCAACACTTTCCCTTTTCCCATTTCTCTCTCACTTACTGTCCAACACTTACCCTTCTCCCATTTCTCTCTCACTTACGGACTCACTCTCTCCCTCTCACCCATTCATCCTTCACTCATCAACAACACAAATTCACATCTCCAAAATTTCTCAATCTCTCTTATTCATAAAACAAGTCATTGAATGTTATCATACCACTTTGATTTCACCATTACTCTACAAAAGGGATTACTTGAGTTTTTAAATCGTATCTCTTACTCCCTCTAATCAAAGACCCATGTTCATCTAATAATCCACACCTTCTTCTAAATTCTGAGTTGCATGTGTTAGATTCCTGCAATTATGGAGTTTTTTGACATCATAGAATCAAGGTAATGAAAGAATTCCACTTTCCCTTCCTTTCCTCTTAGAAAGTTACGTTTTGTTTCTCACTTTAAAAAAATTATGTGGTACATGCAGTTAAGTTGATTAGAAATGATTTGGGTCTACAACACATGAATTAATTGTGATAAGCTGCAAGTGTTGAGGAATATATAATGCCAACAAATTTCATTTCTCTATTATTTTTCTTGTTGACCGAGCTGCATAGTATTGGAGTGGGATTTTAATTTCTTTTACTCCTATGAAATGGAAAGGTTTCATACAATTCCACTTGGTGTCATTGGGGTATGCAACCATGGAATTAAGTTTCTAAAGAATTGAACAACAAGGCTGAAGTTTGGTGTCATTCGTAGAGACCAACTTTCAGTATTTTTTTTTTAAAAAAACTGCAGATTTTGCGACGGCCAAGGCCGCCGCTAAATCCTGTCCAGATTTTTATGCCTCTTACATTTTGCGGCGGCTTTGGCCGCCGGTAATTCATGTGTCAGAAGCTTTTATATTTTGCGGCCGCTTTGACCGCCGCTAAGTGTTTGCGGCCACTATTTTTCCGGCCGTTCCTGGCCGCCACAAAATTTGCGATTTTTTTAATTTTGTGGCCGTTTTTGCCACTTTGTGGCTGTCATTTGGCGGCCAATAAAAACTTGTTTTCTTGTAGTGAAAACTTACTCTTGAAGTCAATATATCTCTCCTCTATATATATATATATCTAATAGTGTATATGTAAATAATAAAATTATCATTGCAAGAGAATTATATTTAATTTGTTACAAAACTTAAATTAATATTCCTATTTTGCAATTTTTAATAATTATTTTACTTTAAAATATTGTAATTTTAGTAGAATTTTGATTTTTAAAATTATATAAATTACAAAATTATCGTTGTGAGAAATTTGTGTATATATTTAAAATTTAATTATTTTACTTTTAATTTACTATCAAATTATTTTATTATTAATATTAATTTTTTATTTTAAAATATATTTTATCATATACGTGGGTAAATTCTTATCTTATCCTGTCAGTAACCCAGCTCAAATTCAGAATAAGAATTTTAATTAGAGAGACATGATAATATAAGTTCAAGGCAATAACTTATCATATTCGGTTGGTTCACCAAACATTGGATTAAGACATGTTATAATACAGTTATCATGTCATGTCTCTTATCATGCGCGCTAAACGGTCCCTAATATTACTTTTGTCACCAATCTTCCATCTATATCCAAGTGAAAGTAAAGAGATAGTACTATATATTGGCCTCCAAAAACCCGCTTCTAAAAAAATAGTTAGCTTTGAGAACTCTAGTGAAAAGAGAGGAAGAGTTTGTAATGAGCTTTCGTCATTGCTTACCTAACATGGCTAAATTGAAGTCTTCAAGGTCCCAAAAATTAAGTCATCCGTTATCTTTGCTAATCATCATTTTATCCTACCTCAACTAATTAATACCACTACCTCCATTTTTCTTTGTGCTCTAATAAAAAAATTTCATCATGCGTTCTATCTCCTCACCAAAGGTAGTGGGAAGAAGAAAAACACTCGCACAATAAGAGAAAATCACTTGTGCAACCGCTTTGATAAGTACCTCTTTAACGAAAATAATTTTGTCTAATCAAAATTTTGACAAATTTATTACTCTATGGTGCGTTTGATCTGCTAAAAAATAAGGGATTGGACATGACAACTCAAGTTGTACTGTGTTTGATTGTAAAACTGTTTGAGGGACAGGACAAACTGGGAGGTAAGGGACAGGACAAAAACAGAATTTTTTGTCCTCCACTAAACCACATCATAACTTTTTGTCTTAAGTACAAGTTGTCTAAAATACCAAAATACCATTTTATTCACCAAACATCATGTAAGACAAAAAATTGTTCAATATCGTAAAAGTTTGTTCTTTGCTGTTCTGCCATGTGTTGTGTTGTTCTGTCTTGTGCTGTTTTGTCTAGTACTTACTCATTAACAGATCAAACACACCCTCTAACAACATGTCTAACAAAATTTTGCTTAAAAAAATGTCTAAGAAATTTATCACTTATTTTAATCAGTAAATTTTACTTTAAGCTCTTAAATTTTACTAGGGTATTATAAAAAGGGATAGAGGGAGTATCAAAATACATGAACATACTTTAAAATAAAAATTTAAAAACAGAGACCCAAAATATAATAACTCACTAAAATATGATGTATTATTATCTATTGAATTACATTTTTTAATTTTATTTTATTTTACAAAATACTACATCTATCATTTGTATCATCAATTTGGTTAAAATGCAAAATTTTGCTTAACATTTTGGCTTCCTTAGTACCACAATGAATACAACAAGTACAACTGCGCTTATTTTCCTGAAGTTGTTGACAATCACAATTCCTAGCCATGGTCCATGATCCAAAATTTAACATGATATCTTCTTCACAAGTGCGGTGTAGTTCATCTGAACAGTTTCCTGGTCTAATAGCTTGTTGGAGACAAAATTTTGTTGTACTCTTTGGCCAATCTACAACATTATCATTCACACAATTAATTACAAAATCTGATTATATCAATTCAAAATTAATTAAAATAGATCAAAAATGATTGTGTACACCCATTTATGGGAGACATTCATTTGAAATCTGGATTTTTTTTAATATCACTATAAGAAATATGATTTTTGACAACAATTTTTTTCATTAAAAGTTGTTACAAGTCGCTGGCAAAACAATGAAAGATAATTTTGCCAGCGACTTGTAACAAAAAAAATCGTTGTCAAAAATCATATTTCTTGTAATGTATATAAAGTTTCCGCCAACAATAAAAATAATTAAACTCCGTTAAAGAACAATTTGCTTATTAATTTTTAGAATCATAAACTCGGTCAAAAATAATTATCTCCTTTCAACAGAACTATTTTCATACGAAAAAAGAACAATAAAAAAACGATCTCCTAACAATTTGCTTATTAATTTTTAGAATCATAAATAATTTTTATGTGTATTTATTTAAACAAAAAAATTGTGTGAAAAATGGGTGCCACATAGATGAGTTAACCACAGAAAGTTAAATATGATACCAGATCCATAGGTGAGGGTGAAGAGAGCAATCAAAGCTCCAACAATTAGAAGAATGCTTCCTGACTTCATTATCACACTTGCTCCCAACTTGCAAGTTTATTATCAAATGGAACTCTTAAAATGTTGGGATGATAGTATCAATATATGAGCATACACATATATATACATATACTCACAACTCATATTTCTTTAATTTAATTGTATATTCTTCTTTTGGTTAATTTATTATGGTAATTGTATTGACTATTTGACCAAAAAATAATTTAAGAGAAAGGAAACAACATATATTAATGGGTCTTTAATGAGCTGATTCTCGATTTGATCTTTGGCTCAATAAAAATAATAGAAAATACTAAATAGTGTTCTGAACATTAGGTAAACTTATTAATAATAATTTTATTTTATAATTGGTGCACTTAACACGATAAAATTGTAGAAAGTTATGTTTTCAATATTTTTATTTTTCGTTTTTATATGTTTAACAAATGCTCCGAATACTATTTAGCATGACCCAAAAAATAATTTTTTTAAAAAACAAATCATGTATATTCCAAAAATAATAATGGACTGTATTGTTTTTTTTCTTTTTACGATCATTTCTTTTTATAAAGTGATAATTTTTTTTTTATAAAGTACGTCTAGATGTCCTAGCTCAATTGACAAATGCGGAAATTGCTAGATCGGACGTCGTGACTCGGGTTCAAACTTAAAACCACACAGTTGTATGTAAATTTAATTTCAATGGATTACCACTTCATTTAATGATTTTTTTTTTATAAAGTGCGATTATATTAGTTATAGTCATAATTTGGTCAAAACAAAGTTATGTTGATAGAAAAAAAAAAATCTATAATCTTTTAAAAAGTTGTAATTATAATACTTGACTAATAAATAAAATCGGTGAAATTTCAGCTACTAAGAGCATCTTCAATGGTGATATCACTCTGAATATCATACATCACTAAAATTTGGTTCATACAATGCCATATAATATTTATGCAACTCATACATATTTTGATTCAATGGCGATACCGCACTAGGTACCATATATACATTATTAGCAAGTTATCAATTTTATTTAATTTAATATACAAAAAAAAAAAAAGATAATATTGAATTGATGATAGAATACCTTAAATAAGTTACCGTATCATCAATTTTGATACCCTCTATGTCAGGTCACGGAACTCCGATAATAAAATATATAAAAAAAATACGAATCATTAGTCTATGTACTCTCTTTAATAACTTTATTGGAGATACTCTAAGTATATATTAACAGTATTCAAACAATGCATTTATTATAAGGTTAATAGATTATTATCCCCTGCTAAGTGAGCGTGTTTTGTTTTACCCCGCTAAAAATTTCTTTAAGATTCCCCCCTTGCAAAGTAAATTTTTTTGGTCCACCCCTTTGATGCACTTTTTAAATCGGTTACTTTATTAAATCGATTTAAAAAGTGTTGTTTTTTAAATTGGTTATCCTGTTCAATCGATTTAAAAAGTGCAAATTTCTTGCACCCAAGGAAGGACAAGGGGGAAACAGAAAAAATTTACTTTGCAAAGGAGAATCTTCAAGAAATTTTTAGTAGGGGATAATGCAAAACACGTTCACTTAGTAGGGGGATAACAACCTATTAACTCTTTATTATATATTTCGTAAAAAAAAATGCAGTAATTTATTTATTGTATTCATAATAGTATAATAGTATTTATTCATAAAAGGTAAGGCATTAAATATTTTAAAAGTGTTCAAAAAATGTTAGTCAAAATAAAAGTATCCATAATTCACAAAAATAATATCCTTAATTATAATAAAAAATTTGAAAATAAATAAATGCTTGTAAAGATATGGGCACTACGAAAAAGTAAGAGAAAGCACCATTAAAGTTATAGTTATAATTTGGTGTAATACACCCCCCCCCCCCCCCCCCTAAAGTTATATTGATATCAAAAAAGAAAAGTTTGACCAAAATTAAAAATTAAAGTTATATTGTCTATATATAAGCAAATTTTATCTTTTTAGATATATTGAAAAAATAATGTATTCGGACTATATTATTGTATATATACATTACTTTTTCAATGTATCTAAAAAGTTAAAATTTGTTTATATATAGAATCAGAGTATAAAATAATAAAAAAAAAAAAAAAGTAAGTTCAAAGTCATTAATGTAAATATTTTTTCTTTCCGTCTTTAACATCAATCAATCATCAATTATGTATATAAATATAAGAGTTCAAAGCCATTATACTAGCATTTTCTATTTGAATCGTTTGTTGTGCAAGTTGCGAACAAGTATGACAATGAAGTTAGGAAGCATTCTGATAATGGTGGTGTTTATGTTTGTTTCATTCACCCTCACCTATGGATCTGGTTAGCTATCACATCACACCTCTAATACAAGTTTTTTTTACTATATTAATATATTAGTACTAATGCTATAGGATTAGTAGTAATTTTGATTTGATTTTATGATGCAAAAAAAATTGCAAATAAAAAAAAAACTTTATCAAAAATAAAATAAAATCTGGGCATATATTTCCACAAATAAACCTAATTTTTAAAAATCTAAATAATTTTATTTGTATATTTATGTGAGTATGTTCTAGTTTTTGTGTTATAGTTTTTGGTACAAAGGACTAGTAGTAATTTTGATTTGATTTTATGATGCGAGAAAAAAAATTTGGGCATATATTTCCACAAATAAACCTAATTTTTAAAAAGTTAAATAATATGACTACATTCTTCTTGTTTTAAATTTTTAAATTTATGTAATTATGTTCTAATATATTTTATTTGGGATTATGACTACGTACGTAAGAGTTTTTTTTGTTAAATTTCTAATTAATTTTGTGAATTATAATGTTGTAGATTTGCAGCCAGATACTAAAGTTAAGTATTGTCTGAAAGAAATTACAAGTAATGGAAGCTGTTTGGATGGAAAAGCACCATTTAAACGTGATTGTAGAGATGAATTCATGGCAATAGGATCATGGACCATGGCTCAAAATTGTCAATGTCAACCACTTCCTGATAACAAGCGTCGTTGTTCATGTTGTATTAATTGTCTTGATAAGGAAGCTAAATTATTAAGCAAAGCCTTGAATCTAAAAGAAATTGAGGATGCAGATAATAGATGTAGTAATTTATAATTTAGTAGAATTTTTTTATGAAAAAAGTAATGGAATTCAATAATATCTCACATTAATTAATAATGTATTATTTTCATCTACTTTTATTTTTTATTTTTTTTTATTATAGAATAATGACGAATTTGAATAGAGTGATTTGAAAGTGTATAAAACACATATCTCTAATATGTAAGGGTGACAAAATGAATCGATTATACATGAGTTTAGATGATAATGAACGAAACAAATTAAAATTAGTCGATGAATCCAAATGCTGAAATTAAAATTAGTCAATTCATCCGTTCGGTGGCGGATCCAAAACTCAAGGTTTTGTTTTTATTATAAGGGGTTGCAAACTTTGTAACATATTTAAAAATTGTTATAATATATAATTATATACTATTTTATTTTATTATTAGGGATCACAATTTGACTTATATTTAGACACTGTTTGGTAAGTTTAACAAGCTAGCTTATAATTTATTGGACTAACTTATAAGTTTGTTTGAAAAAAATTGAGGTGTTCGGTAATTAGCTTTTTCAATTAACTTATAGCGTTTTTTGATATCTTATTTCAAGTAGCGGTTAAGCTTATAAATTATAGTTTTTTTATAGTTTTTGTTTTCATTTTTAACATTTAATTTAATTTTATTATTTTTTATAAAATAAAAAACTACCCACTAAAGAAAATAACTAGATGCACGGGTACTTCATTTGAGGGAGAGTACCGGGTACGTACCCGTATCAGTACCAGGTACATATTCGTACCTAAATTTATAACCATACACCTTCATTAATTTTTAAAAAATTGTCGTACCACGTATCAGTACCTGTATCGGGTACGATACCCGTACCCGCACCTAGGCAACACAGATAACTACCCAGTAACATACATATCATTTTATGTCATTTTATATTTGTCAACCATGTAATTTTACCAAACACTTTAATTTCAATCAGATACCTTTTCAGCTATAAACTAGCTTATAGCTTAATTTTGTCAAACAGAGCATGTTTGGCAAGCAACAAAATTGACTTATAACTTATGTCTTATAGCTTATAAGATAAAAACTCTGTTTGGTAATAGTTTTTCAAAAAGTGCTTATAGCTTATTTTTCATAAGCTATTTCAAATAGCTTATGAGCTTATAACTTATAATTTTTTCTCCCACTGTTACTCTTATTATTTTAACTAAAATCCATTTTTACCCTTTATAAATTTATTATCATTATAATTTTAAATAAAATAAGTAAATGCATAATTTAATGTGATGTTTTAAAAAAAATATAGGTAGCTTAGTATAATTATCCTTATTATTTTGTTTTTATCAATTTATAGGTAGTTAATTATAATTTTTTTTTACAAGAATTATAATTTATCATGATTATGCTATGTTGTGAATATATTTTAATATTATTTTTATTACAAAATATATAACAATATTTTTTTAAAAAAATCCAGCTTATAAAAATTAATTTAATAATAATATATAAAAGATATATTTGTTTAAATTAATAAATTTAAAATATTAATATTAAATTATTAAATTCTAAGCATCTTAAATATATTAATTTGATATAAATTATATTGAATTAAAGATGTCCTTTGATGTTATTTTACATTTATCAGTCAATTCAACTGCTAATTTTACGAAACACTTTAATTAGCTTATCAACTATAGATATCAGTCATAAACTATAAACTATAAAATTTCAGCTAATAGTTTATCAGCTAATTGTTATTTTTTGCCAAACATCAGAACCTAAGGAAAAAATCTTAATACTCCTATACCTGTGAGAACTGAACAATTAATATTATCATGCCATTCATATTACCTCGTTTTGGCATTAGATTAGGAGAATATAAATAACAGCATCTCAAGAGAAAAATAATTATTACTCCCTCCGTCCCATTTTATTTGAGTCAGTTGACTGTTTGACGTTTGCCAATGTAAAACTTTAACGATTAATATCTTTAATTGTATAATAGTAAAAATTATAAAAATTTGATATTTTGAAAATATAAATCGAGACGAATCCAACAATATCTTATATGCTAATATTTATTTTTATTTATGAATAGAAAAATAGAGTTAAAACGAGATATATAAATAGTGTCTACAGTCAAAATGGCTCAAATAAAATGGGACGAAGGGAGTAAAAAAATGGAACAAAGGACTGTGAATCTATGTTTCACCGTACAAAAGTATGGAAGAAGGACTACTATCACAGCAGAAAAGTAGGAAAAGTAAAAAAGTTGATGTTATGTGTTAGATAGAAAAATAAATAATATTTCTCTTCCGGTTTCCATGTTTGTTTTTTATCCATAAAAATTCAATTTTGCTCTTGATAAAATATTTGGTTTATAGAAATTGAAATTTTTTTAGTACAAATTTCAGAAGAAAATTTTGATTTCTAAAAATCAAAATTGTATTTCAAGATAAAAAAATTAAGTTTATAAAAACTAAATTTTTTATTGAAGGACAAAACAGAAAATTCAATAGATGAAAAAGAAACGGGGGTGAAAGAGAAATAAGTGAGAAGACTTTGACTCTTTGCGGTCTAATTGCAAAATATTTTGACCAAAGGTGCAAAATGAAAAATTCAGGGTGGTCAAAATTACAAAAACATGGAATTACATTTTTTTAAAATTCAGGGTATGCAGCATGTGCACACCGCTGCACACCCTCATGCTATGTTGATCCGCCCATGCATCTGTTATCATACTTTTTCATAGATTGATATTCATCTAATCCATTCATATAACAAAAATTAGAAGAAATTTTCGGTTTTTAGAAATCAAAATTGTATTTCAAGATAAAAAAATTCAGTTTATAGAAACTGAATTTTTTATTGAAGGACAAAACAGGAAATTCAATGGATGAAAAAGAAACGGGGTGAAAGAGAAATAAGTGAGAAGGAAAGTGAGTGTTTGGATTCACGTTTGGATTTGTCAAAAGCAATTTTAGAAGGGTCAAACGTGATTTGACCATAAATTGAGGTGTTTGGATTTTACTAAAGCAAATCAATTCTATGATGCAAACTCACGTTTATAAGAAGCAATGTTTCCTAGCTTTTGCGTTTTAGTAAAATCAATTCTCATCTTTGTGTAGTTATTCAATTTTATATTTACAATGTTAACCTTGAGTGGGCAACTGTTAACATTCAGTGGGCAATTTTATACTTACAATATTATTATTACTATGTTTTACTTGATAGACTTATTTGACAATATTTTATTTAATCACTTAGCATTAGAGATAAAAAAAGGAAAAAAGTCTGGACAAAAAAATCCCAAATATACGACCTATTATTTATATATATAATTATGTTAAAAATTTTATATAGTCGAATTTTAAATACATATATTAAAATAATTATATAAATTATCCAAATAACATAAACCGGTAATTTTTTTTTGTCTTTTAATACAATACAAATTTAAATAATTATATAAAATATAAATTGAAATATGATTTTAAATACACATTTGTATGCCCATTTTGGTAATTGTACATTCAAAATTAATTTTGATTCAAATTATCCAAACAACTTAAAATATTAAGAATCACTTTTATATTAATGTATCCAAACATAAATCAATTATGTCCAACTCACTTTTAACCAAAATCAATTCTGCCAAACTCAATTCTACCAAAATCAATTCTAGTCGCCGCCAAAATATTTTGACTCTTTGCGGTCTAATTGCAAAATATTTTGACCAAAGGTGCAAAAAGAAAAATTCAGGGTGGTCAAAATTACAAAAAACATGGAATTACATGTACTTTTTTTAAAAATTCAGGGTGTGCAGCATGTGCACACCGCTGCACACCCTCATGCAATGCTGATCCGCCCATGCATCTGTTATCATACTTTTTTATAGATTGATATTCATCTAATCCATTCATATAACAAAAATTAGTTAATGAATTCATCCGTTGAAATTAAAATTAATCAATCCACCTGTAATTATATTTTTTTATAGATATTCGTTTAATTAATCCATTCATAGAACAAAAATTAGTCAATGAATTCATCCGGTGAAATTGAAATTAGTCAATCCATCCGTTATCATATTTTGTATTGGCCGATATTCGTCTAACCCATTCATAGAAGTATATCAAAACCAAATAGGAAAATCAAGCATCATTTGATTTTTCCATTTTTATTAGGTAGAATCCAAATGCAGCAATTATTTTTTGATTTACACCAAGTTTATGGAACTCAAGCTTTGAGTTCTCAAGCTTTGAGTTCTTAAGTTGTTCAAGGAATCATAAGAAAAGTTCTGTGAAAGAAATGTACGATCTTCCCTATTTTAAAACAACCAAATTTAATTGCTTTCAGCCTTTCACATAAAATAGACTCTTTTTTTTTTTTTTTTTTTACAATAAAATAGACTTGTAAATAAATCCATTGTTCATACATTTTTATTGCTGCAATATTTATACTAATTTTTAATTTCTCAAAAGAGAAGAACACCACTATTTATTTCTCTCTATTTTTATGAGAAAAATAAACATCATTCAAATGATAAAATAATTTAAATGACCATTCATGTGGACATTTTTCATCCACATTTTAAGGTCATTACTAATTGTTAAGAAAACCTACTGATACACATAAGGTATATCAAACAATGTCACTGAATGTGGATCAATTTGGACATTCATCATCTTGCCAGCATTCTCAAGTGAACTTTCTTTTGGCACCACCTGCACACAATAAATAAATAAATAACAAAGATATCTCCCAAAAAAATAATAATATTATCCCGTAAATATAACTCAATTAATAGTTGTCGGAAATATTATTTACGGAGATATTAATTTAACCTCTAATTCTTCACATTTAAAAATGTTGATTTAACCGATAAACTACTCGACAAAAAAAATCTACCCATACAAGTTCACAAGCTAGTTACAAACAATAATCTCTTGTAACTTTCAAGAGATTCATATATTTGGACATTGCTACTAATTTATTTCATGATAAATTGCCCCTTTGTCAAATATATTTAATAAAAAACAAGTTACAAATAATAGAAGATTGTAGAAGCACATTAAAAAAATTTAGTTACCTTATTTGGCTGCGAAAAGGAATTTTCATCCATTAGATTGGAAGATGTAAGCACTGTTTTTGTTAACTTGGAAAGGACCACACTTGATTCTAATCCATCAATAAAAATATGAACATTCACAGTTTTGCTTTCCAAGTTTACAACCTGCACAAGTCATTAGTAATTAGTTAACTTTTCATATGAGAAATGTTAGTCAAAGCACTTACAATTATACATTAATTATACCACATGAAGAGAAAATATTCATTTTGGTCACTATTCATAATATGTCAAACAATATCAATATATTTCTTAATGTATTAAAAATGTTAAAAATGTAAAACATCTCTTAGTGTATCTTATGTAAAAAAATTATGTTTCAAATGAGTAAAAGAAAGACACATTCAATGATCAAATTAACTAATAAAAACACATTTAAAAATTAAATTAATTAATAAAAAATTCAATAATAATTTTCTAACTTTGACAAAGTAATTAAGGGTACGGCAGATTACTAAAGTTTTCGCTTTAATTATCTAAAAAGACTTCATATATATACAAAAAAACCTTCATATAGCTAAATTTATTTTTAACTTCATTTACTTTAAAAAATATTATTGGGCCGACCCTGAATGTAACACTTATATAAAAAATAATCATTAGGAATTTCAAAATTTTCATAATATATAACACAAATTTAGATAATCTCTTTAATTACCTTGATTCTCAAAACTGATTTACCATCTATAGAAGATTTCCATGAAATTGCAGATGCAGTAATTAGTGAAGAAGAATTAGTTTGAAGAATTGAATTAAGCAATATGGCTCCACTTGATTCCTTGAACAATTTAAGTACCCAATAGCTTGGAGTTCCATAAACTTTGTGAGAATCAAATACAATTGTATCTGGATTCCACCTAGTTACCATTGAAAAATCAAATAATGTTTGATTATACTACTTGGTTTAATTTGGACAAAATATTTTAAATAAAATAAAAATATAAAATGAAAAATGTATATTAGTTAATGATTTAATACCTTCTATCATTGGCATTGACAAAGAGTGGTGCATAACTAACCATGCTGACAACATCACTACATTAAAAAAGAAAAAATGTTAAGTTGTAAAGTAGTGTAAAATGAGAAATTGCTAAGAAAAGTTGAATTTTGATTAAACCTATTTTTTTCTAATCCAATAAGAAATGCTGCTTCTGCAATAGCTGCCAAAAGGGTTCCATGTCCAGCCTCTTCTCCAGTCAAGGCATACTCACTCACAAATGCCTGAACAATATTATTCAAATAGCTTTTAATGAATTAATATTCAAGTAATTAAAAGGACTATTGAGAAGAGTAGAATATTTACCACACAATAACATATGATTGGTCAAAATTAAGTATTTAATTATAGTTATAAGAAATAGTTAAATATATTATTTTGTCAAAATTAAGTAATATTGTTAAAGCCAAGGTTGAACTTAAAGACATAGAAGATGAGTCCTTCATTTTGACCAACTCAACTAAAGAAATACTTGTAACAAAATTGGTATATTATAAATTTACAATAAAATTGAATTTTTTTGAGATATTGTTTTAGCCAAAATTAAAATTTTGAGACTTAAACATTTGCTTTGTTCACATCACCCTTCGGCCGACCCTAACACATGCTCGCAAAGTCGCAATATATATATATATATATATATATATATATATATATATATATATATATATATATATATATATACGTGGAACGACTCTAATAAAAATACTTTTATTATGAAAAACATGAACAATTAGTTGGAACCATCAAATTCTTATTTTGATTAAAACTTTAAATGTTGTAATAATAATAATAATAATAATAATAATTAATTTTAATTAATTTTAAATAAAAAAAAAAAACTTTGATATTATTGAGAATATGATCAAATTACCTTTGGACCAGTGCGGGAGGAATGATCAAAATCTTGAGCCATGTAAAACATATCATTGGCAGATTTTGGATATCGCTGAGAAGAAAATAATATATAGTATTAGAAAGAAGGGTAAATGCAAGTGAAGAAATAAAAGAAATTGTGCAAGTTAGGATAATTACATGATAATCATATAAATCAGCAGGGTGATTTATTGGTAGCTTAGAAGCATCACAATTTGAGATAATTTGAATATCCGGGTAGGCTTGTTTGATTGCATCATAGAACTTAGGGTAATTTTCTGGTCAATCCAAAATACAAAATGAAACAAGTCAAATTAATTAAATATTAAAATTAATGAAATCAATAATGTTTATATCAAATATTTGAAGGGATAAAATTCTAGTCAATCAGCTAAATTAACTACGTGTTGTTTGGTTTTGTGGTGACAAAAATTGATTTTAACTGTCTCTCAAATCAACAACTTTAGTAATCAAATTCAAATTCTTTTTGTAAGGGAGAGTCATATTACTATCTCTCCGACTCGGTGTTTGTAAATTTTCATTGATCGATTAACATATTCATTAAGAAATTATATTTTTTTTTTTTATATATGCTTTAAAAAAATAAAATATAAAGACATGCCTAGATATATAGATTTGAGATTTCTTTCACATTCTTCATTTCCAACAGCAACATATCTTAAGTCAAAAGGCTTAGGATGTCCCATAGAAGCTCTAATGGAACCCCACTTTGAAGTGGAACTTCCTCTTGCAAATTCAATACCATCAAGGACTTCCTACAAATATAATCAAGATTAGAAATGAGGCTCAATAATTATGTAAATTTGGAAAAAATATGAAAAGAGGAAACTAATAAATAAATTATTAAGTTAGAAAAATAAAGCCTTACTTGCACAAATGGTAAAATGTCAGAGGTATTAACTTGTTCTTCAAGGCTGATACCTAAAATAAGATGTTATTTAAAAAAGGGGGAAAAACCACAATAAATTTTTGGCTAAAAAAATGAAAAAGAACATAATTAGGACAAGAAAAAATACCATTATTAAAAACCCATATTGGCAATGCATTAAGATCCTCTGCTAGCTGCTCAAGAAAAAAGAAGGAAAGTATTACAAAACAAACAAAATATTACAAGTTTCAATTTATTTTAAACAGTTACTAATTAACAATAATAGGTGCAATTCAAAAACAAAAAAAACAAAAAAACAAAAAAAAAAAACTAATTAACAATAGTTATTTGTGATGCAACTTTGTTAAGTTAGACACACCTTAAATTAATTTTTGGGTTAAATATGTTTTTAGTCCATATATTTATGTGTGCTTCGACTTTTAGTTCCTATATTTTTTAATTATATTTTTAGTCTTTTTTGTCAATTTTTTATGACTAGACAGAATTGGCCATATAAAATAACTTAAATTGACTAAAAACGTTTGCATTGAATGATGTGACATCTATGTGTCATCCTATGTAGCTGATTCTGTTATCTAAGTCACAAAATATTGACGGTAGAGACTAAAAATGCAAACGGTAAAAACGTTGGGACTAAAAATATAATTAAAAAAATGTAGGGATTAAAACTCATAAAAATAGGAGTTAAAAACATATTTAACCCTTAATTTTTTTAATATAATTCGGTTGACTTATTTAAAAAAAGTTAATTTTTTTTAAAATGGCAAATCAAAATTATATATTAGTTAATTAATGTGGCACTACTAATGTCTATTTTGAAGGTCAATTGAAGTACTTACTTGGAGACCCTCAAAATAACCAAATCCATCATCTGTCCAATAATTCCAAACATATTGACTGATGTGCGGTTGCGAACGGACTCCACGGATTTGGACTTACCTACCATTCCTAATTCCCTCCATACATTCTAATATATAAGATCTCATTCCAAAATACACAAGAATTAAAAAAATTATTATTATGAAAGGAGGAACCAATAGTACTATGAGTTACTCCTTGGTTATAGAGATTCGTCGTTGTCTTTCCCTTGAGTGGAAGGTAAAGATTTTAGATTTCTATCGAAAAGTTAATCGGTGTGTAGACGCATTGGCTAATATGAAATGCTCTTTGAATGAAAATGTGGTTTTCTATAAAGAGTGCCCAAACTAACTAATGCAGCTGATACTTTAGGAAGCTCTACTTTCCAATTAATTTTAGCTTAGTTTTTTTTCCCTCTTGGACTTATGCTCTCCTTATAATAAAAAAATTATAAAAATTAATTTTTACATTAAAATTATCAGTAACATACATTCTCTTTTCCAAATTACCCTTAATTATATATTAAAAGAGAGAAATATTGATATTTTACTCTTTCCAATATCGGATATGCTTAAGCACCCCATTTTCATCAACAATAAAATTCAAACCCTCATAATATAGTAACTAGGAAAAGAATACCTACCAAGAGACCCTCATAAAATCCAAATCCATCATCTGTCCAATAATTCCAAACATCACCATAGTGACCAGGTCTATTCTCCCAATCTCCAATTGTTTCTTTCCATCTAAATGCATTTTTCATCACATTTCCTTCCACATAACATCCACCTATTACAATGCAACCAATTAAAAATGAAAATTGCATTAGGTACATGAATTTCTTTTGTATACATTATCTATAAATAAGTTTTTTTTTACACTATTAATTGATCATAATCGACATACCATTAATTTATCACACTTAAATTGTTTAGTACATTATATTATGTCAATAACCAATAAAATGATGGACCACTTATAATGAGACAATAGTTGTAACAACTTGCAAAAATGAAAGGGATGGAGCATCTTTCCTTAGCCCTTTTTGTTAAGATATGTTATGTAATAGTAGTGATACGTTTTTATGTTATGTAATACTAGCAATACTTTTTTTAATAAATACGAGCGGCAAAAAGTTTATTTAGATATAAGAAATAACAAGTTATTAGAAATTTATACATAGTATAGAGAAATGGAATTTGAATCCTGATCATAATATTCAATCAAATAATTTCATTATTTTTACTAATTGAGCTATAGAAGTAGTAAAACGTTGTAACCTAACTCCTCTCCCCCTCAAAAAAATAAAACAAAAGCTATTATAAAAATTAACAAATGCATTCCACGGTACCAATATTTCTATTATTTGTTTGAACTATATGAGTAGTAATGTTGATATATATTATAAACATAGATGATTAATTTGAAATATGAAAAAAATTCTTTAAGGATGCATGTTCCAACATGTTACAAATATTAAATTTAAAGGATCGTATGATGCATTTATATTCATACTAATAATTTTTACACTTTTAAAAAATTAAATGTATATAGTTTAAAATAATATTTTTATATAAGTTTCTTAACATATGCCTAGCTAGTATTTAAATAAAAACAGATATATACTAAAACTTTGTGCATACCTGGAAATCTAAATATTCTTGGTTTCAATTCTTCCACCATTTGAAAAAGATCATTACGGAAACCATGTCCCTATCCAAGAAAAGAAAGTTGTGAGCTTCAAATTATGGGAGAAAAAATGGAAAAAAATTTAATGTAAATCACTTGAAAAATACATTGGAGTCGTGCTTTTACAAACGGATCCGCGACTACAATTACGGCTATGATGTTAAGGGTTTTTACCACGGCACAGCAACCATAGTTGCAAGTGCATCAGCCGATAATTAACAAGATTTTTATCAAAACAAAAAAAAGTTTGCGGTTGTGATGTCAAGGTTTATATGTTTTTACAATTGTACATCGACTATGGTTGCAACCGCTTTAACTAATGTCAAAGGGTTTAATTAATAACATTAAAACAAAAAATCTGCGACTACTATGGTAAGTACAATGTCGAAGTTTTTTTATATTCGTTGACTAAATCACGATTTAAAACTTTAATTGAACTATACTAAAATAATAACCTAAAGAACTTTCACTTGAAAATCAAAATGAAAAAAATTAATCACTTCAACATACCTTTTTTATTTTATTTTTGAAAAAACTTCAACATATATATACCTTAAATGTGTCCAAGGGCATAGCTGATATTTGGTCTAACCACACCACCCCTTTTCCGGTTGTTGTTATTTGTAGGCTTGAATTATGATTAGTTGCATTGGCTTCAAACACATGCTCCACCCTTCTCCATGTTGATGTTTTTCCATTAATACCCCTACAACATAAAGATAAAACAACATTATTATTTTGTATTCAATCACCCAATAAATAACTTGTATATATATAAAATAAATAAATAAATAAAATACACAAAGGGAAATTTAATTCATTGTGTGTGTAGAGAGTCACTACAAGTTGATGTTAGTTGAAGCCAGCTTTACACCATCATCTGATCCAACAAATGAAACTTTTAGATCAATATCTTCTGCTGAACGAACAAAAAAATTCACTTTGTATTTCTTCCCCTTCTCAATGTTCTATATACAAAAAAAAAAAAACAAAAAAGTCATAAAAGCCTGTTGATTTAAATTTGAAGGCACAAAATTAGAAAGAAAGTTTACATTAGATATAATTTATATACATTAATGGTACATGTAAAGATTTTAAGTCTTTTCAATCATTCATAAGCATCGAATCATTAAAAACTTTGACATGAATTGTAGCTACTTTTGAAGTTACATCTATTAGTAGTTATAATTTAATGAAATGTAAATCTATTTATTTTCGAAGATTCAGTATCTAACTCAGAAGATCAACTAATTTGAGTGGCATTAATATTATTATTTATTAGCGATGGTCATTTAAAATTTAGAGTTTTGGTTTTTTTTTTATAGCAAAGAGTTTTCGTTTTATATATTGACACAATATATAGAAAGTGACATTGAAAAAATTGGAATAAAAAAAGAAAGAAAATAAAGGACATGAAATCTTACCATGCCCCAAAAGCCAGGATTAGAGATGCCAACACCGTCGGGTGGACATGAATATGAGTTGGCACAATGTACCTCCATCTTCAATGCATTCTTGTTACGCTCGAAGCAAGATGTTTGATCGATCGATACAAGTATTAATGATTTGTCTCCAATTATTGTCCATGGATGAATATATGAAGGATCATTTTCTCCCCCAGCTTCAAAGCCTGAAACATTAAATTGAACTTTAACAAAAACAACACCTTCATAACATTGAAGCAATGGTGTAAAAATCAAGACTTTAGGTAGAGATTACCTCGATTGCTCACAAGTTCAGCCCATAATCCACCAGCACCGGCATGATTAATCTCCTACAATAAAGAAATTAAGATGTTAATTTGGTCAAAGATGTTGATATATATTTAAATCCACTAGGAAGATAAACTTTATAATAATACTTCAAAAATGAAAAAAATCAAAAAGGTAGCATGATCAACGAATAAAATTAAGGAAAGCTTTTAAAAAAAAAAATAGTAGTAACAAAAATTTAATCATAATGAATCGTACCGGTAAGGTTATTCTGCCACTTACAATATAAATAACATGCGTGGAATGTAAAAATAAAGAAATTAAAATTCGATCTTTTCATGAAATTTGAATCGTTCATAGCTAACCTCAAAGAAAACTCCCATAAAGGTATGAGGGATTTGCTTCCCTAATGAATTAGAAGCATTAACAATTAATTTTGCAGTTTGCAATTGATGAGCCTCAATTGCATAGAAACAAAGTATAATGAGAAGCAAAGTTGCATAGCATGAAGCCATAGGTTACAACACTTAAAGATTTTGAGCTGGAAAACTATGGCTTTGATTTATGCTTAGTTAATAACATTAAGCAATATAGAAGAGAAGTGATTATATAATAGGCAATGTGTCAAATTTGATGATGTGAGGTATAAGCACATGACATGTATGCATGTCTATTATTAAGTATAAAGCCAATTTGAATTAACTTTTATCCAGGTTCTTGTGAGTAAAGAAAAATGAAAATGATCATGATATTATTATGAGTATATTTAAGATCCCGATTATAAGGAGAGAAAAACATCAAAATTTATGAAATTATTTTTTGTTTTAAATTTTTAAATACACATATAAATATTATTTTGTAAAATTGTGAGACATTAAATACATGATTCACCGACGTTAAAAAGTCAAAGTTTCCTAAACGCAACTCGACTAAAAAACCGCGGAATTAATTGATGTGCTGATGTGCGAATTCAAATTGCAATATTATAATTTTGCAAATTTTGTACGTGTGAGAGTTTCGCCGTCAATTTTCATAAAACCAAAAAATATTCTTCCAATTAATTATAATAGAAAATCTCAAAATCGTCTATCTCATATAAAAGGACCAATGTTCTATTTGAGCAAAGATAAAAGAATATCTCTATCAAAATATTATTTGATTGAATCCATAACACTCACGTTTGGATCTGTTTCCATAAGCTGGAAAAGGGAATATCAACAGGTGTAGCCTCTTAACTTTTATGCTTTGGATTCTATATTTTTTTCCTTAAAACATGTAAAAGGTCGTATTCCAAACTAATGCACTAGTCCTACACGATTTCTTCACAAAATATATAAGGTGACATTGATTTGAGATTAAATGAATTTTTATTTTTGTTGGACATCTCTTGAAATCTTAAGATTGGAAGTTAGAATATCGCAGATTGTGTGGAAAAATATGTTTTTGAAGAATATCTGATTTGGATTGTGTTTGTTTTTAAATTGAATATATTTAAAAACGATAGGAAATTTGATTTTATTTTAAAAGATTGTTTTTAAAATAATAGGCATATAATTTTCTATAAATAGAGAGTGTTTTATTCAATTGTTGTGAATTCGACAATAAACTCACACCAATAACAAACTGATGTGTGGGGCAAGCGTAGCAAGCAACAAATAATAAGGATGATAGGGATGATGATGCAATAATTCAAAGCAATAATGGCGGAAGATAAAGAAGACGATCAATTTGTTTATCCACTTCGGTGTTAACCAACCTACTCTGGGGGAGAGAGCAGTTCTCCGTTATACTATAGAATCAAATAAGTCACTTTACAAGAAATTTCCAATTGTGTACAACGAATTAGCAAACCCTAATTCTACCCAAAGACTAGAATCTCTTCCCGTGGCCAAGAGATTCAATTTGACCTAGTCTACCCAAGGTGATGTCACAAGATGATCCCAAGAATAGTTTGTCCTACAATTATACCAGGAGACTGTTATCTCTAGAACTCTAGTCTTGTGTGGTGGCAAACCCCAATTTCCTACATCTTGTCACTCTTGTCGCTATCCCTCAGTTTTTCTATAATCAACAACCTCTATTTATAGAAAAATAATATATGCCTGTTATTTTAAAAACAATCTTTTAAAATAATAGGCATATATTTTTCTATAAATAGAGGTTGTTTGTTCATAGAAAAATTGTGAGAGCAAAGAGAGCAAACATGTAAAGGGTTTGTGACAATAAGGATTTGCCGCGACACAAAGGCTAGGGTTTAGAAACAAAACGGGTTGTCTCTTGGTATAATCCTAGGGTTGGACAAAGGGTTATTGTATTCACCTTGGGTAGGATAGGTCAAATTGACTCTTGGCCACAGGAAGTGATTCGGGGTTTGGGTAGAATTAGGGTTTGCTAATTCCTTGTACCCAATTTGGAAAGTGACTTATTTGATTCTAATAGAACGGAGAGTTGCTCTCTCCCCCATAGTAGGTTCGTTAACACCGAACAGGATAAACAAATTTATCGTGTTCTTTATCTTCAGCCGTTATTGCTTTGGATTATTGCGTCATCATCTCTATCGTCCTTATTGCATTGGTTGCTAGCTATGCGGGCCCCACACATCAGTTTATTATTGGTGTGAGTTTATCGTCGAATTCACAACAATTGGCGCCCACGGAAGGCAAGCAATACTTCGAGAGTACCCAGGGGGCTGATGAGGGTGCGGAGGAGCTTGTAGGGTTGTCATAAAATTTCAAGGACAATTGGAGGCAAGCGTTTCTTCGAGAGTACGGAGCAGTACACTCCGGGGGTCGAAGAGGGATGGTGAAGCTTGTTAAGCTATCTAAAATTCCAATGCTAGTGGGGAACAAGCGTTTTTTCGGGGGGTACGGACTTGACCAGTCCGGAGTCTGAAGAGGGTGCGATGAATCTTTTGGGGCTACCTAAAATCTTATGGTAGTGGGAGGCAAGATCTTCATGAGAGCGGAAGGCATTCCGAGGATGAAGGAATGAGATAATGCTTGCGGGAAGCAAATGGAGGCTAACGCCTAGGTCAAGGACTTGGCCGGTGATCTTGAATAGAAGATTCAAGATGGAGAGAGCAACGCGGTGGTTGATTGGATCACCATCGATTTAAAGGCAAGGTGGAGAATTGTTTGATATGCCTTGAAATTTCAAGATTAGAAATCAAAATATTGCAGATTTTGTGTAAAAGTATGTTTTTGTAGAATATCTGACTTGGATTGTGTTTTTTTTTTAAAATTAGATATATTTAAAAACAATAGGAGATTTGGTTTTATTTTAAAAGATTGCTTTTAAAATAATATGTATATATTTTTCTTATAAATCACTACAAGAAATATGATTTTTTGCAACAACTTTTTTCGTTAAAAGTTGTTACAAGTCGCTGGCAAAACAATCAAATGTAATTTTGCCAGCGACTTGTAACAAAAAAATATTGTTGCTAAAAATCATATTTCTTGTAGTTAATAGAGATTGTTTATTCATAGAAAAATTGAGGGAGAGCAACAAGAGTGACAAGATGTAGGGAATTGGGATTTGCCACCACACAAGGATATGGTTTTAGAGAGAATAGTCTCTTGGTATAATCCTAGGGCAAATTATTTTTGGGATCATCTTGTGGGATCATCTTGGGTAGACTAGGTCAAATTGAGTCTTTTTGCCACGGGAAGATATTCGGGTCTTTAGGTAGAATTGGGGTTTGCTAATTCCTTGTACCCAATTGAAAATTTCTTGTAAAGTGGCTTATTTGATTCTTGTATAACGGAGAACTGCTCTCTCCCCCATAGTAGGTTAGTTAAACCGAACTGGGTAAACAAATTGATTGTGGTCTTTATCTTCCGCTGTTATTACTTTGAATTATTGCATCATCATATCTATCATCCTTATTATTTGTTGTTTGTCACACTTGCCCCACACATCAGTTTATTATTGATGTGAATTTATTGTCGAATTCAGAACATTTTTATTTGTTTGCTTCTATTTTGGTTTATATATGTCACTGATTTCTTTTTCTCATGTTTGCTTTATAGGTTACTACTAATTTTAGTAAATATATAATGGAGTTATTGGAATATGGAAAGAATTAGAAAATGAGGCTTCTGCGTAAAAATAAAAAAATTTAAAAAAAAAATAGAGGTAAATGCATCTCATTCATTCAAAATCATTATACCCTTAGTTGCCTATTTAAAAAAAAACTTGTTTTTTTTTCAAATAGTTTAATAACTATAATTTCATTCTTAATATGAATAAATAAAGTGTTTGAGATTTGAATCTCAACTCTTATATATAAAATGCGATATTTGTATTAACCGAGTTAAATTATTGGGAACGAAAAACATCTAATTTTTTCGACATGGAATCTAATTTGGAAGTGTGTTTGTTTGGTGATAACTTGTATTCATATATATTTTTTTTTTTATTTGTTTTACATAATAGAAGTTCTGGTATAAAAAATGTAATTTGTGCAAATCAAGGAAAATATGCAACAAAAAGGGACATTGTCATTAATCACATTGGGAGTTTTCCAATTATTATTATAATTATTGTATATAGTTTAATGGGCTTGGCAGTCCTTTTTTTTCAACAAAAAAATATAATAATATATGGTTTTGCACTTATGACCCGAAGTATCGAAGTGTGATTTTGGTTCTTCACTTTTTATGAGTAATTGAATTTGGAAATTTGCTATTGAGGCTCCCCTACTTGCTCCCAAGCCCCTCTAAAATCCCAAATTACCCCTGAGGACATGATTAAAATTTTCGTTGTCTAGGCAACGAAATATAAATATATTGTTGCCTGCAGGACGAAGGCGCGTTCCTGACCTAATTTACTCGAAATTCGTTGTCTAGACAACGAAATAAGAGTAAGTGTCACTTATGTAACGAAACACCTAGTTTCGTTGACTATCTCACGAACACGCTTGGTTTCGTTGGCTAGACAACGAAAATGCTTCATATCTGAAACGTGACAACGAATCCCAAATCAGTACAGTAAAACTAAGAAACGATTTGGGAGAAACCTTGCAACGATTTTAGGGCGATTTTGAGGGCGATTAAAGCATCCAACCATTCAGTTGCAATCGATTTCGATCACAGGAAGCAACTACAACCATTCTTTGAGCAAGCAAGCATCCATTCATCAGTTTGTCACTTAGGCAACGAATTTGATTTGTAAGAATCCCTAAATTTAATTTTTGTAATCAATTAAAGTTGTTTTACTTGTTATAATTTAACAGTCAATTGCATGCTACAAAATTAATTTAGAATTTAGGGATTTTGATTTGGGATTTAGGGTTTATGTCTTAGATTGGGGATTTAGGGTTTGTGATAAATTTAAATTCATTGTTGATTATATTAAGTTAATGTTTTGTTGATAAATTTAAATTCATTGTTGATTAAGTTAGATGTTGCTTAGAATTTGGATTGATCATAATTGATGATGTTGAGTTTTGCTTGATGTTGATATGATTAGAATTAGGGTATAACAATGATAATGTTGTTAATTGATCATAATTGATGATGATAAAAATTAGATTAAATTTAGTAGTTTTAGTTGATGATTAAATCTGATGTTTTGAATTTAGCTGATGATGATGATATAATAATGTTGCAGGAAAAATGGATGAAGTTACTCGTAAAAGAGCGGGTAGGGATAGTGTTGCCCATAGCTCGGCCCGTAGGGAGAGAGAGCTTGCCCTAGCACAGACAATGGGCTCAAAACGGACGGGTGGTAGAATGAAGGAAGTTTCTTCTACTGCGGAAAATCATCCCGATCCGGTGCCCGATCATAAGACTACGTTAGAGACGGAGCACGAGGTGGATGTTGAGGAGGATGATTATGATGAGGCGGAGGTTGAGGAGAATGATATGGAGGAGGGAGAGGAGGAGCAGGAAGATGAGGATGAGATTGGTGATGGTGGAGATCATGAGGAGCAGGAAGATGAGGATGAGGAACGGACGCCGTCTCCTCCGAAGAAGCCTACCAGGAGGACAGAGCGTAGACCTAGGCCTGTAATGACTAAGGGATATAAAGTGCCACCAATTGACGCACCGGAGGGGGATACCCGGGTGGCCCAAGTAATCTGACAGTTTTGCCTGATTTTGGCAAGCATATTGCCAACTTTTTGTGGTTGGGACAGGTAATTTTTCAACAACTTACTATATGCGTTATTTTTTTTAAAATATGTGTTATGTCTGTTGATTATGATACATGTGTTAATATATGCGTTATTGTTTAACTTAATTTTTAATTCGTTAAATTAAATTTTTATGTATGCCTTAATTCGTTAAAATTAATATGCGTTATTTTTTATATATGCAGTATCTGTTGCGATATTTGAGGTGCATGAACAACGGGAAAAAAATTAATGACTTCGACCTGCCCGGAGAACACTTGCGTTGGTTTTGGGATCCTGTAAATGCAAGTGGATTGACACCCCTGCTGAAGACAAACTACGACAACGTCGATTGGGGTGTCCTGACTGCATTCTAAGAGAGGTGGCAACCAGATACCGGCACCTTCCATATACCGGTTGGGGAGGTGACCATCACTTTGGATGATGTTGTATCGTTGCTGCACATTCCGATTCGTGGTAAGATGTTTAACCACGAATCCACTGCATGCACGAAGGCTGAAGGAGCGGATATGTGTGAGGAGTACCTCAACTTCGGGAAGGCGGATTGCATGGATGAGTTTTTTAAGATGAAGGGAGCGCATATTGGATTTCCCAAGCTTTTGCAGTTATACTTCGACAACCTGAACTATGCTCAGAAGGCTGAGAGTTCTTCAAAGTCTCGCATCCAAAGATTAATGCACCATGCCAGGGCAGTCCTCCACGGCCGGCAAATCTTGAAGTGTTGATTGAGGAGGACAACAAGGATGCAAAGATGGATGTGTTTGAAATTTGTCGGAAAGTGCGGACGGAGGTGATGGAAAAGGTTGAGGATGAAATGTCTTTGGAGGAGGCCAAAGCATTATTGAAAAAAGTGTGATGATTTGGAGCCAATCACGAGTTACTCAGTGCGGCACAAGAGGAAGAAAGACGATGAAGGAAGGAGGCGAAAGAAGAAGAAAAACAATGATGCCGGACCAAGCACTCAAGCCTAGAGTCTCGTCGTTGTTTATTTTGTTTTAGTTAATTTGGTGTTGTTTGTTCGTACTTATAGTTTTAGAACTTGATTTTGTAATAATGGTACTTTTAATTTTAATCGACAATTTGGTGTTGTTCGTTCGTACTTATTGTTCGTATTAATCGACAATATAAATGCGTTTCGTAATTTTAATTTGTACTTTTAATTTTTTGTAACTAAGTTGAGAAACGTATATTCAAATTATATGAACAGGTCTGTTAAAAATGAACATGGACAGGTTTGCGTGGTTTCGAAAACCATGTGGATACACAATAATAAGCCACTGCAACTGGTTCTGTGAACAATGGTTTCGTTGTCTAGGCAACGAAATTTGGGACGTATTTCCCAGACTTTCGTTGTCTAGACAACGAAAACTAGATGCACTTTTCCAGATTTTCGTTGTCTTGACAATGAAAACTGGAAGCGCTTTTCCAGATTTTCGTTGTCATTACAACGAAATATGGTCACAGAGTTTCCAACTTTTCCAGATTTTCGTTGTCACAGAGTTTTCCATATTTTGATACTGTTAATTTTTTTATTTTAGTGGATAGTTGATTTTATTATTTACAATAAGTTAATGTTAATTTATTTTAATTGAACAACTTCAAAATGAAAATTAAAAATAACATTAACAATGCAAAATACAATTAACAAAAACAATTTCATTTATTTTTTGTTACAACCATTACAAATAAATACATCAGGCAGAAATAATACATTTATCCCTCGTAATCCCGGGGGAAAAAAGAAATATGCGCCTAGCAACAGGAAAATATGGGCAAAAAAATACAACTGCGCGAAAGCGCAAGAAAACCAACCTGGTAAAAACCAGGAAAAACATGAATGCCGGGGCAAGAGAAACTCGCTCCGGGGAAAGAGTAAAGCCGGCCTAGCGGAATATCCCTTCGGGTAATGTCAGGCAAAAATAATACATTATTTCGCCCACTAAATTTTGCGCAATATCCCTTCGGTTCATCTGTCGAGGACTAGTCCCACACTATAGGACAGTCTCATTTGTGCAGTAGTAACCACAAGCCAAGCAAGACTCATTTGGACTAACCATAATGTTCCTGGTGAGGACACAAAATCCCTCGTGGACTAACATAATGTTCCCAACCATTGTGCCTTAACAACACTGGTGGGAGCATTATGGTTAGTCCACGACGGACCATGCGCCCGATAGAAACCAACTAAAACTAGTAAAACTACGAAACTATAAAAGGCAAAAAATTAAAACTTATGAGCAAAAGAGGAAAAGAAGTGAATGGTAAAAAAATATGGCACATTAGGTGTCTATTTATTGAATTTTTGCTCAATTATGATTGGCTGGTGCACTATTACAGCCACACACGTGGCCAATCACAGTTGGCCACGTGTCAACCAATTTTGACTGCATGGGGAGCTGTTTTTGACTGCCGACACAATTTCGTTGTCTAGGCAACGAAATTTAGTAGATTTGCTATTTCGTTGTCTAGACAACGAAAGTCAGCGTGTTCGTGAGGTAGACAACGAAAGGCAGCGCGTTCGTGAGGTAGACAACGAAACCAACTTAATCTGGGCCAAATCCTGAAGGCGCGCAGGTATTGTTCACTTTCGTCAGTTTGTCACCAATAGTCATTTTTTTTCGTTGTCTATGCAACGAAAATTCTATCTAGAGGCAATTTGAGTTGTTTGGGGGGCCTGAGAGCAAACGTGGGGGTCTCAATAGCAATTTTCTTGAATTTGACTCTCATGTTTACCTCTTTTGTGATTTAGTAGACTGCCTCCAAAATATTCACCATATTTACGCAAATGTTATATCATCTATTGCAATCAATGTGGCTTTTATTTCAAATCAAATATAAAAAACGCTAAAAAAATCAAAAAAGTTTAAAACCTTAATTAGAGATTCCATTCACTCTGACTGATCACCGTAGACTAGACGCCAACCTATGTTATCGCACAGATTTTGAAGACTATCATTTGTAATATTAAATGTACGATAATAATAATTTCAAAATAAAAATTGAAAAAAAAATGAATTAGAAACATTTACAATTAATTTTCCTGTTTGCAATGGTTGAGCCCCAATTGCATGGAAAAAAAATATATAATGAGAAGCAAAATTGCATAGAATGAAGCCATAGGAGTGCTTATATTAGGCAATGTATTTGGTTGATTTATAACATATTAAGCAATACAATATATTAGGAAATGTGTCAAATTTGATGATGTGAGGTATAAGCACATGACATGTATGCATGTCTATTGTTAAGTATATAGCCAATTTGAATTAAATTTTCAACATGTTCTTGTGAAAAAAAATTAAAATGATGATGATATTATTATGAGTATGTAATATTTATACTTCTACAATCTTATAAGGAGAAAAAAATATTAAAATTTATGAAATTATTTATTGTTTTGACTTTTTAATACTTTTTCAAATATCATCGTCGAAATAGTTGAATGCGTTTACTAATGTTAAAAAGTTTTTTTTGACAAAATAATATTAAAAAGTTAAAGTTTCATAACCATAACTGAATTAAAAGATTGTAGAACTAGTTGATATGTTGAGGTACGGGTCCAAACTTACAATATTTTAACTTTCATTTATGTGAGAATTTATCATCAAATGTTTTGAAATCAAAAAAATTCTCTCAATTAAAACAATAGTAAATCTCAAAATTTTCTATCCACCTCATATAAAATGATTAAAATTATATTTAAGCCAAAGATAAAATGATATTAATTTCTATCAAAATTTGATTTAATCTAACTCCCAGTTGGATCGGCATTCATAAGCTAGAAAAGGTAAACATCAACAGTACTACCCTTAACTTTTAATTATGCTTTGGATTCTTCATTTTTTTCCTTAAAAATATCAAAAGTCATATTCCAAACTAGTGCATTAGTCCTACCCAATTTCTTCACAAAATATATATCTTTCTCTCATGTTGGCAATATTATAGGCAGCTATTAATTGTGGAATATAAAATGGAGTTATTGGAATAAGGAAAGAAAAACTCTTTCAAAAGTTTGGACGGTTCAAAACTTTAGATCATAATGCATTTCATTATTCCCTTCAATGCTTAATTAGTTTAGAAAATCATCTGATTTTTCCACATCAAATTAGTTGGAAAGTGTGTTTGTTTGGTCATAATTTTTATTCATTTTTCCTTATTTGTTTTACATAATAGTACTAGTATAAAATATTTAATTTGTGCAAATCAAGGAAAATATGCAACAACTAAAAAAGGGATATTTTCATAGTAATCACGTTTGGATATTCTCCAATTTACATTATTATTAGGTTCGTGTTAGAAATAAGTGCTTTCAGAATACATGTTAAACATATTTAAAAATAAAGGAAAATGCTAATTAGTGCCCTTGGAACACTGGTTAAGGATACCAATTATAGAATAAAAATCTAAGAATTTGTGTAATTAATATATTTAAAATATTAATAATGTTATTTTCAAGGTAAAAATTACTACTTTTGACTTTTTAACTAGTGCCCCGGAGGCACTGGTTAGCATTTAAAGACAAAATTGATGTTCGAGAGATAAATTTTTACATATTTATAAGGTAGTATTAAATAATGCACAAAAATCAAACTAAAATTTATTTATTAATATGTTTTTTTTTTACACACATAAACTCATCTCATTTCATTTAAGCATAAAGAGGTAATACAAATCGGTAATGTCTCAAAAGTACAGCGACGAGACCAAGAAATGGCCGCCCTAGCTAAAGTATGAGCAACCATGTTCGCTTGCCGCTTAACAAACTTTACCGTAAAGTTGGAATTAAGCAATAATAAGTTACAAATAAGATCAACAATTAAGCTAACTTCGGAATGTCCGCCACGATGATGTTGGATCAAATCCACAATACTCTTGGAATCAGTTTCAAAAACCACCTGCTGCAGACGTTGTTGTTGCATAGCTTTCATCGCTTCGAGCAAGGCAAGAGCTTCTCCTTCAATAATGGAGTAATTTCCTTCAGTCCAATTAGTTTCCGCCATAACAAAACGTCCTAGATGATCACGTAAACACCAACTAGAACTGGTTTTATTGATGCTTTGATGAAATCCCGCGTCGACATTGCACTTAAAGCAACCTTGAGGGGGTTTTTGCCACATAAGGACCTGCTGTTGCTGCATAGGTTGAGACGTCGCCTGCTGTACCTGCTGAACAGCAGCCCATTCTTCCCAACAAAAACGCGCTTTAATGCCTAAGCTTCGACCCGGTTCATCCGTATTGTTCCACACCTTGTTGTTCCTATTATTCCACAAGATCCAAACCACCATTGCAAAGATACCTGCTGCTGTCCTATCCTCAAGAGTACATATTTTAAAAATAGCTTCTTTGACACTGCCTGCATGTTGAAAACGTGAGATAATTGCCTGGTTAATGCCTGCAGCTTGCAGCGCCTCTGCACTAACAAAACAATCAAATAAAAAATGCCAATCATCCTCAATCCCATGGTCACATATTGGACAAGACGTCGGACATGGTACACGCTTTTCTTGAAGTCTCATTCGAGTAGGAAGGCAACCCTTACATATTCTCCACAAAAGATGCTTTGTCTTAGGGGGAGCATGTATTTTCCAAAGACTAGACCAAGCATCATCAGAATTTATACCAACCTCATTTCCTGAAATATTGAGCAACAATTTATACCCGCTTTTAACACTATAATTACCTTGAGGATTATCAACCCATGTAAGCTTATCTTCCATTACAAAATCAAACAAAGGAGTCTCCAATATACATTTAGCAACATTTAAAGGAAAGAGAGTCTCAATTTTCAATTTATCCCACACTTTCATATTAGGCAACAAGAGATCATTAATATTAAGACTATGCACACCTTGTATTTGGGGTGAAGGAAGCCATGCTCCTTCTTTATCTCTCAACCAAGGTTCACCCATCACTTTAATGCTAGTTCCACTCCCAATACTCCACCTACAACCATGCATGAGAACTTGTCTTGCTTTCCAAATACCTCTCCAAGCATAACTTGGATTATGGCCAATTTTTGAATCAAAAAGGGAAGAATTGGGAAAGTACCTTGCTTTGTAAAGTTTGGCTACTAGTGTGTGAGGCTTTGTCATGATATTCCACCCTTGTTTAGCTATCATTGCCAAATTAAAACTATGAAGGTCACGGAAGCCCAAACCCCCTAGGTCCTTAGAATTTGTCATCCGATCCCATGCTAGCTATCGTATCCCTTTATTATTAGTTCCACCTCCCCACCAAAATGAATTCATCATCCTCTCAATATCTTTAATTGAGGACTCCGGTAGAAGGTAGACACTCATGACATAAGTCGGGATTGCTTGGAGAACTGACTTGATCATCACCTCTTTGCCTGCTCTAGACAATGCCCTTCCTCTCCAAGAATTTATGCGCTTCCAAATTCTGTCCTTAACAAAAGCAAAAACATCTTTCTTCCTCCTACCAATCATAGATGGTAATCCAAGGTAGTTACCAGTCCCAAGTACGTGTCTGACACCCATAATTTGTGAGAGATCTCTTTGGGCAGCTATACTCAAATTCCTGCTAAAGAACACCTCAGACTTGGTCAAGTTAACTTCTTGGCCAGACGCATCTTCATAAGTTTTGAGGATACTCATCAATTGATTTGTCTCTGCTACAGTGGACCTGCAAAACAAGAAGCAATCATCAGCAAAAAGGAGGTGGGACACCACCGGTGCCCCTCTGCATATTTTGACTCCGTGTAAATCTCCTCTAGACACTGATTTTTTAATTAACAAAGACAATCCTTCAGTGACCAGGATAAAAAGATAAGGCGAGAGTGGGTCTCCCTGCCTTAGTCCTCTTCCTGGGTATATAGGTCCAACTCTTTCAAAATTCACCAAAGCTGAGTAGGTCACAGAACTAACGCATAGCATCATCCAATGAATCCACTGACTGGCAAAACCCAATCTTTCAAGCATACCACGCATGAACCCCAAATCAACTTTGTCATATGCCTTGCTAATATCAATTTTAAGAGCCAGATCACCTTTCCTACCACGTGTTCTTCTTTTTAACGCATGAATGATCTCTATTGCAATAAGAGCATTATCCAAAATAGACCTTCCTTCAATGAACGCCGATTGCTCTTCCGACACACATTTATCAAGGTAGGCGCGCAATCTATTAGCCAATAATTTAGATATCATCTTATATAGCACATTACACAATGAAATAGGCCTCAAATCCTTCATACTACTAGGGTTCTCACATTTTGGAATAAGACAAATGTTTGTTTCATTCAAAGAGGATGGAAAATACCCTCTATTTAACCACTCCTTTGCCGCTTCAAAAATATCATTACCACATAAATCCCAAAAGTGTTGATAAAAAGCTGGATTGAAACCATCTGGGCCTGGAGCCTTATCAGGATGCATGTTGAACAAAGCTTCTTTCAATTCTTCTTTCGTTATAGGCATGACTAATCTCTCATTATCCTCTTGAGTGATCTTGGGTGCAACTAAAGACAGGATCGGCTCATGTGATGCGGGGTTAGCTTTAAACAAATCATTAAAGTAATTCAAAGCCACCTCACACATATCAGGTTGATTTGTAACTGCAATATTCTCCTCATTCACAAGTTTTTCAATCCTTTTTGCTCTATGCCTCGTAGATGCGGTCATATGAAAGAATTTTGTGTTCATGTCCCCCTCCTTCAACCAATGCATCTTTGCTCGTTGTCTCCAATAATCCTCTTCCTGAACTAGCAATCTGGCATGTTGATCTTGTACTTCCTTATACCGGCCTGAATTAAAAGAATCATGGCAGCCACGTAATCTTTCCATCTCTTCACTACACTCCTTCACCTCTTGCTTGAACCTCATCCTCTTTCTTCTCCCCCACCATTTGAGTTTATCTGCACATCTAGATGTCTTTTGCATAATATTTACGCTTCTCTCCCTTCCCCAACCTTCCACAACTACCTCATCTATGTCATCCTCCTTCAACCAATGATTTTCAAAGCGAAAGGTGTAATTCCTCCCGTTCCCAACCTGACTTAAGTTCTGGAGCAAAATGGGACTGTGATCAAAATGAGATGTTAACAAGTTCATTAGTTTGACACTAGGATAAAGCATGAGCCACTTGGAATTCGCCATTGCTCTATCTAGTCTCTCTTCAGTAGCATCGGGAGAACCTCGCCTTTTAACCCAAGTATACGGATACCCCTCAAGACGAATGTCAGATAAATCACAATCGCTCAATGCTGATCGGAAGCCGTTACAAAGCCAATTCGGATGGGGCTGAATTCCTTTTTTGTCCTCCTGAGATAACAAATCATTGAAGTCTCCTATAATACACCAAGGTAAGTCAGACATGTCGCGAAGTTCTCTTAAGAGCTCCCACGCTTGCCTTCTTCTTCCTCTCTCCGGGTAACCATAGTAACAAGTCAGCCGCCATTCTTCTTCATCCTTCTCCTTCACTATCAAGTTAATAAAGTTCCGGGAATAATTCAAAACTCTACAGCTAATAGTATCCCTCCACATGACAGATAATCCTCCACTGCGACCTTCTACATCCACTGATAAACACGAATTAAACTTCAAGCTGACTCGAATGCGCTCCATGGTTTGATTTTTTGAAAGCGTTTCAGATAAAAATAAAACATCAGGTTGCTGGCCTTGAGCAATATTACGGAGGTTTGGAATTGCACTCGGAGTGCTCAATCCCCGGCAATTCCAACTTAGGATCTTCATTGGTCCCGGCAGGCCTGGCTGCCAGGACCTGCCGTTAAAAAATGCTTCTCAGTAACCAATTGATCATTACTGGTGGATGTTTCTCCTTCACGACGTCGCTTCTTCTCTCCCTGCATATCCATATCGTCCTTTTTTGCTGGACTGGACGTGGCAACAGCGTTGTTCTGGGTCGGGTCGGAAATTGGGTTAGTGGATTTTGGCTTTTTGTCAATTCTGGGTCGGGTAAGGGTTAGACCGGGTTTGGGTTTTGGGTTGATGTGAAAGGGTTGTGTTGGCTGTGGGTCCGCAGCTTTTGGTTGGGAGTTGAAAGTCAGCACATGATGAGGCAATAATTGTGAGTTATTTTTGTCCGTTCCTAGGTAATTAAAGGCAGACGGATTGAAGTTATTTGTGGACAGGAGAGGCAAAACGGTTGGGGCAGCATTTATGAAGGTGTCGGTTGTGAATGAAAGGGTTGTAGACGCGTTTGTTTTCTGGTGTACAGGTATTGCGGCTGGGTTCTTAATGGGCTGGGCGGTTGGGATTTGATTGGCTAGTGGGGACTGTAGGTCATTAATGGCCAATGATTGTTGTTGTCTGGTAATAATTTCTTGTTGATTGCCATTGGGACGGGTTTGGGCAGTAGTAACCGCAGGAATTGCCAGGTCAGCAGGTATGGGGCCCATAGTGGAACTTCCTACCGGAGTTGAGGGATGTCCGGTCGCCGTGCCACCTCCATGTTCCATCCTTCCTCCTTTCTCCTCCCTTAACCATCTCGATGTGATTCTTCCACCTTGCCGTCTCATCTCTGCTCGAATTTCAGAAGACCAATCACGCACTCCATCATCTTGTTCTTTGGTGTAAAGAATTTCGCACTTGTTCTCAACATGTCCCATAACACCACAAACAAAGCAAAAGACTCCTAATTTTTCGTACTTGAATCTCACAGTGCACCATGTTCCTTCTTTATCCTTCACTTTAGTGTCTTTCTTCAACGGATTTCTGACGTCAATTTTAACCCGAATTCTCATGTGTTGTCTCCAAAAGCTCGAATTATTGTTCTTGTCATACTCAATGAAAGCTCCTATGTAGTTGGCTAGTGTGATACCAACTCTCTCCTTCATCAGTCCCATAGGGAGATCATGAACTTGAACCCACATGTTGATATGGTATAGGGGTATGTGTTCAAGTTGCATTCCAATCTGAGCACGTTCCAAGATTAACATATTATTATCGAACGTCCATGGACCACCATTTTGAACCGCCTCCATGTCCAGTGGATGATTGAAATGGAATAGAAATTTTCCCCCTGGATTGCTTTAATCGTCACTCCTTTAACAGGTTTCCACAGGTCCGCCATCCTCACTTTCATAGAGTTAAAGTGTATGGATCTGTCACAGAGAAAGCGGCCAATAAGACACCACCGGAGGTCCACTTGATCATCCCCCTCCTCATCAAAGTCAAAGCTAAATCCCTCCTCCTCCTCCTCTTCATGCAATGATAAACCTTCAAGACCAGATTGTGCCATAGTAGCACACTGGATGGTAGCTATGCAAAAGTGTGTTTGGAATTAGATAAAGATTGTTTGGTGAATTTTAGAAATATCAAGCTTCTCAATCAAGAGAAGAAAAAAACAAACCCTAGCAGAGCACTAGGCCAAAAAACTTATTAGAATTTAAGTTTCAATATTTATTTATTAATATGTTTAATTAGTGTCCTAATGTACTATTTCCATTATTATTATTATTATTATTATTATTATTATTATTATGCATTTTTAATATTGTTATGTTTTGGCATTTAAATATTTAATTTTAAAGAAAAGTCACACAAATTATGAGTGTTTGATGTCACGGCAATAAATAATATCTTCTTCACGTAATTTTGGAGGAATACTAGAGGACTCTATCAAACCACAAATGGAGAAAGCATAAGGATAAAAATATTGCTGTTGTTATTTGTTGAAATAGAGATCAATAAGTTTAGTTTGGTAATTTTAAAATGTGTATCTAGGAAACAAAGGTGGCTTTTATTTAATATTTTATTTGTTCAAATTGAGAAAAAATTTACACACATATAGTACCAGTGTTCCGATAAAAAAAAATAAAAAATTAAACAGTTCTTACAATTGTAGAAATCGGAACACTTTTAAAAAGTGTTATGGTAATTTATTTTTTTATCTACTTTTGTTTTGGAAAAGTAGATAAAAGTGATGAAATGATAAAATAAACTAAAATAAGATAAGGGTAAACTCGGAATATTTTAAAATATGTTGGAGCAAAGGAATAAATGTTGGGGTAGGAAAAAAAAAATTTGTTGTTGGTTAGTTAGTTTATTTGTGTTAGGTCCAATATATATATTTTTAATAAGCGATTTACTTTTGTCATCATACTCATTTTCTCGTACGCCCTACGGATTTATAGAAATACTTATGTTCGCTAGTTACATAGCTAAAACATTCTAATACACACCTACCAGAATTTTATTTTATAACATCTGTTACTTAAGCAGTGAAAAAGTAAAAATAAAAACGCATAGAGCGCATGACAAAAATGTACGACGGCAAAAATACCTCTTCTAATAATTAGGCTTCTTTTCTTCTTTATAGATTAGGTTTTATTTATGTGCTTTTACTCTTCATGCTTGAGCTTATATCATGAGATCCTAGATCAAAATATGATTTAAAAAACATTCAAGTTGAAAAACAATGCATGTTAAACTAGTTTTTCATTAATATTGATGAAATGCATAGACATCATAAATTATGTTTTTCTACCTCTTCTATTAAGAACAATCATAAAAAAGTAAATGAAAAAAGAAAAAACTAATTAATTTAAACATGAAAATTATTTTTTTTACAACCATTTTTGAAATGGAAAATAAAAAACTTACACAAATATAACTAAACATTAAAAAAAAAAATAATAATAATAAAATATTAAACAAAAGGCCCTATAGCTTGTTGAGAATTAACAACTTATCGCCTAACAACTCATAAAAAACTACTCATTAACAAATCGCTAACTACCCTTTATAGGTTCTTTGACCGAGTCCCACAATGTCGTATACTCATTAAGCAACTCTATCATTTTTTTCTTCAATGGTAAAACTCTAAAGAACTCATTTTAGACCCCACAACTTAAACTAACATATTAATATTATATTTATATTTAAGTTGATTACAATATAAAATATTAATTTAAGTATTTCTAATTAATATTAATATGAAGGAAGACTTAAAATATTAATCGAACTTAATTTTTTTTAGAAACAAAGAGATGAAATGCTGAGATAAAAATTGTGTTTAGTATTTTCAAATGACCATGACTTATAGTAAAAAAATTATTAAAATATTAATTACTTATATTTAGCTAGATGAAACGGTCAATTTTCAAAAAGTAATATTTTTTAGCTTTGTTTCCTGAAGCAATTATGATTGTTTACTTCATATTTGTACTTGTGTTAGGCGGTCGAACGTTGCTTCATGAAGCAATCCAAAACCACACATGGCGTTTTCCAATAGTTGAACACTTGAACCAACAAAATGTATGGAGTTGCTTCAATGAACCAAGCAAGGACCACCCAATTTAAAACAATTTAATATTATATTTATATTTAAGTTGTTGGCTTCTTCATCCATTTAAATTAATTAGTCACTAAAATAATCTTAAAACAAAAACATAATCAATTTAAAAACTACCAAAAAAAGTGTTTGGATTGGATATCTCCGGGCAATTTTCAAATGTTGGCTAATGTGTGTATATCCCTAATGACTAATAAGATCTTGAATTATCTTTGACGGTGACCCTATGATCATATGTATGTATAAACTTTCTGTCATCATTCTTTCTTTCTTAGAAAAAAATAAATGAATCAATGTTTTGAAAATCCTTAACAATAGTAAAGTGACACTTTAATCTAAGGGCTGGTCCCCCTATGCTTCACACCTTAATTCCGTGTCCAAACCGCGTAACCCGTCCCATGTTTTTCTACTTGGTGACTTTGTTGGATATCGTCGTGAGACTGACTGAGACAAAATAAAATAAAAGTACTAGTAATATTTTAAATTTGAAAACGTACTAATAAACACTTAAAAAAGGTATTTTTGTAAAGAAAGAAAGAGTAAAAAGAAATTCTTCTTATGTTTGGTCTGAACTATGAAGACACTAATCTTTTGAGATAAGAAGATGCTATTTATTTTTCTTTTTCAAACCTTTGATATTTAGAAAATAGTTTTTTTAAAAGATAAATTAGCCCACCCAATTGACTCAGAGATAATCGAATATAAGATCTTAAAGATGAGCACATTTTCATATCTCAAGACAATACCACTAAATCAATTTAAGTGGATTATTTAAAAAATAAAGTTAAAATAATTCAGAGGTTTTTTTTTTTATACAAATAAATAATTCAGAGTTTTATTGTGAAGTAGACTTTGTTATATTTCTAGATATTATATTATTTTATGATATAAATAATCTCAAGTATTGTTAACTTGGTCGCATATTTATCTTTTTCATTTTTAACAAAGTTGAATATAAAATTATTGTAATTATCAATTTAAATAAATAAATATAGTTGTTTTTTTTAAAATAAAAAAGGTAAAGCTGTGTGGAGACCGTGTTGGGCAGTTACAAAATTACAAAAAAAGACAACAAAAACACACCGAAGCCACAGATTTTTTTTTTGACAATACACCGAAGCTTGAATTTTTTTATATATAAAACGCCACCGTTTCTTTCAATCAATCGTTGAAGATTCAAACACGCGCTCTTTCACCATCTTCATCATAGAAAAAAAGAAAAACTCAAAACAAAAACCGATTTATTTTCTCTCTCTGAAAAACAAACCATGGCAGATCAACTCACTGACGATCAGATCTCTGAGTTCAAGGAAGCTTTCAGCTTATTCGATAAGGATGGCGATGGTCAGAATCTCTTTCTCTCTTTTCGTTTTTCTTTGATTCTAACGTGATTTTTCATAGATCGGTTTTTTTTTTTCGTCTTTGTGATTTCGTTTTGATTAGCTTGTGATGCGATTTGGATTAGGATTTCGCTAGTTTTTTGTTTTAATTTGATTATTAATCATTTTTAAAAAAAATTCTTGTAGTTATTGTTATGTTAAATTATCGTTGATTTGAGTTGGTTTGTTGATTTAGATGAACACATGTTTTCAAAGAATTGAAAAATTAAACAAAAATTGAAAACGTGTTTTTTTTTTTTTATATATTTTACAATTTTTTGAGGAAGAACAAAGAAAAATGCGATTTATTAGAATAATTTGTAGCATATTTGTGCAATGATAATTCTTCGGTTATATTTTGATTTTAGTATGATAGTTACTAATCAATAATATAAGAATATAGAAGTGATTGATGTAACCATATGTTGGTGTTGTGTTAGTATCCGATAATCTACAAGTGTCGGTCACGGTCACCAGACACACCTTTGATCCGAATTGTTAAGCTTTGTTTTGCTGCATTTTTCTAATCGATAACTAGTAAGGATAAAGATTATGTTGATTCACATCTGCGATCTTTTTCAAAGTCATATTGACATTTTTGTGAATATTATTGGATCCTTCTTTCCATGCATTCAGGATCAAGATCGGATTGTTTAGATTCAAGCTCGGTATTTTAATTCAAAACTCATGCCTTGAATGCATGATCTTGACTGCAATGAATCCAATTTCATATTATTCATAGATATTTTTCCTATGGCTTGTGAGTTTGTTTATGCGTCTTTGTTTTGAGAAACATGGCATGATGGTAGGTGTTGAAGATATGGGTTTTCACGATGTATATTATTCAGTGTTGTAAACCGAGGATTAGGAATTAGTGGTTTGTTCAAATTCCACTATGCTATAGTGCTTGTATTGGACAACACTTTGTATTAAATAGTGAATCGCAAAACAATCGTGATTTCTTCGAGTTCCACTATGCTACAGTGCTATAGTGCTTGTATTTGACAACACTTTGTACTAAATATTGAATCGCAAAACAATTATGATTTCTTAAAATTTCACTATGCTATAGAGCCATTATGCACTGTTTTTGACAACATCATGACACTGAGTTTATTTCAGAGTTTTTTCTTTGTTTCGACTCAGAACTTTCTATTATCATGGTATTATTTTAAAACTTGATTGAATGAATGTTGAATACACATTGGCTATATTTATGTGCCTTATATACTAGTAGGGTCAGACAAATGCTAGAGAGGATTTTAATATAATTAACCATAATTGTACTGAATGAGAAAAGTGTGGTTACAAATTGGCTATGTGTGGTGTCTAATTTACTAGCAGGGTGTGTGATTAATCATAATCATCATAGAAATAGACTGAATGAGAGAAGTTGTTTATTCATTGGCTTAGTAGCAGGATGTATAACTAACCATAATCTTCTAACTTGTTTTCAGCTAACTTAGATAACAAGTCACAAGCTTAGTAGTGGCATGTATAAACTACTAATCATATTGGGGAATTAATTGATGAAGCTATAAATTTGTTGCTGTTGTTGATTATAGTAAATGGTTTGAATGTGCAGGTTGCATCACAACCAAGGAGCTTGGAACTGTTATGCGTTCATTGGGGCAGAACCCAACTGAGGCAGAGCTTCAGGACATGATCAATGAAGTAGATGCTGACGGGAATGGTACTATTGACTTCCCTGAGTTTCTAAACCTCATGGCAAGGAAGATGAAGGACACTGACTCTGAGGAGGAGCTGAAAGAGGCGTTTCGGGTTTTTGACAAGGATCAGAATGGGTTCATTTCTGCCGCTGAGCTTCGCCATGTGATGACCAACCTTGGTGAAAAGCTCACTGATGAAGAAGTCGATGAGATGATTCGAGAGGCTGATGTTGATGGTGATGGCCAAATAAACTACGAGGAATTTGTTAAGGTGATGATGGCCAAATAATCTCTTTCACATAATATCCACAAAAACCTTAATTAAGAAAATGTTGATTAAATGAATGATGACAAAAGGGAAGGGGACAATGTTTACTTGTATAACAGTGCTTTGTAGTAAACATTGTCCTTTCTTCTTACATTTTAATTACATGGTTAAATGTTAATTAGTGGTAACTTGGTAAGTCTTGCATCTTATGGTTGTGCTTGAATGAATGGTGTCTTTCTTAGTTTGTCTTGTAATTTTATCCTTAAAAAAACGTTGTAATGTTAATGTTACTTCAGTTTCTAGTACCACTCCTCATTTTTGGTGAATGGTGATGAATATTATTGTTATTGTAATGATATTTGACATTCAGCATTGCATTATTTGTAATATTTTCTTAATCTTGAATGGTGACTGATGTTTAAGTAGCTTAGGACTTCTGGACCTAAGCACCTGATCAAGAAAACAAGAAACAATAAAATTTATGTTTAATTAATATTTTGGTCCATTAAAAATATTTTTGGTTTCACATTGGTCCTTAAAGAAAAAAAATCAGTTTTGGTCCCTTAATTTATGACTGTTAGTTACAATAGTCTTCTTCGTTAATTTGTTTTAATCTGAACCCATGTTTTTGTTACAATGTAATGGTAGAATTTGCATGTCAATTGAATATAATGGTGAATCGTAAATATTTCTCTTCTTCATTTTTTCTCTTTCTTGTTATTCCTCTTTGTGACCAACTCCATCAATCTTCATCAGACAAGCCAAAAAATTTAAAAAAAAAAAAAAAAAAAACCACACCCCCAAATTGAAAACTGAAATTCCTAAATCACAACCAAGAGAATAGTAACCCTAAAATTAAAACTCAAAATTCAAATTATTCTTTAATATTGAATTTCGTTGAGTTGTTTTGGATCATATTGTATATCATTGTGCTTTAACAATATTTTTAGGATTTAGGTTTTTTGGATTTAGATTCACATGAATAAGATTGATTTTGGATTTTAATTTCTGGGTTTTTTAAAGTGTTTTTTTGGATTTGGGTTTTTTGGATTTAAATTTTCTGGGTTGATATTTGAAATTAAATTTTGGTTTTTCGGGTTAAATTTATGAAGATGGTGATGAAGATGAAGAATAATAGGAAGAAGATGAAGAAAAGCAACAAAAGACGTTATCAGATCTGGTTTTTATTTGAAGATGTGTTTGAAGATGTTATGAAGATGATGACCAATGTAAAAAAGAAGTTTGAAAAAAAGATGAAGAAATAGAGGAAAAAAAATTAGTTGATAATAGTGTACTATTAGATATAGTGGAAATTGAATTGTTATTTTTTTCCAATAAAACCAAACGGCTTAAATTAAATGATTTATTGAGATATATGGTGGACTACATGCAATGTTATTTCACATAATACATTTGGTGTTAAAAATTAATAAAGAAGTCATTGTGACTAACAATCATATTGTTAAAGGACCAAAATAAAACTTTATTTTTCTAATGAACTAATATAACACAAAAAAGATTTTTAAGGAATCAAACTACGCCTAAAATTTATGAGCCTATTTACTGATTTGATTGGAAATAACTGAAAAACCAACTTTACCAACTTTTGCTGTGTATTCGGTTAAGGCCAATTCTAGCATGGGTGAGTGTTATAAGTCTCTCATCATGGGAGAGTTATTTTCACCCTTGGATTGTGAAGATCCACAATAAACCATAATAAAGTTTCTACATTGTACTCTAATCTATATTATATATTTTTTATAATAATCTATATTATCTCTATCTTTATTTATATACATTACGAGATTCTCGCAGAGCTTTCACGTATACTCTAAATATAAATTGCTTAGGTGAAACTCAATTAGAAATTCTCAAATATTATATTTTTTTATTAATGTTTTTGCAGAAACTCTTCCGAGTTTTATGTTTTTTGAAAACTCTTTTATTTTATTTTTTTGAAAATTCTCTCAAATATTATATATTTTTTTAAGAAACTTTTTTTATTATTATTTTAGACACTCCTCACAAATATTATATTTTTTAGAAACTCTCAAATATTATATATATATATATATATATAACCAAAGACATCTTCCGCGCGCAACTGCAGACAATAATCCCCTCGAGGTAATTGAGATCCATTTAAGGGGCTGACATCTCCCAAGAAATATTTCTTACGCATCAGTTAAGGATCGAACTCAAGACCAAATAGTTAAGGGGTTGAAGTATCTACCACTTATGCGACACTATCTTAGTACATTTTTTATATTTTAATTTTGTAAAATGCATAAACACTTATATTGAAATTACTATGAAACAAATTGAAATCAGAAAATACACTATTCTTTTCACGGATAAGATCACTTGAAGTCTTGAATTTAAAAAATAGCTTATGACATATCTGTACACTTATATTTTATTTTATTTTGAAGAAAAAATTATGTTTATTAGGGATAAAAACAAAATAGAAGATTTTGAGAGAGAGAAATCTCTCAGTGCTGGAGCATGAGAAACAGTGAGTACTTCCCACCCTACGATTAAAAATACACATTGACGAATTAAAATTTTAACTAATCAATGTATGTTTTTAATAGTGAAGTGGGAAGTGTTATTCGTTTCCCATTATATATACCACTGAGATACTTTTTTAATACTTGTTAGCCTAGTGAAGTGGGAAGTGTGAAGTGTTTTTAACTAATCAATGTATGTTTTTAATACTTTTTTAATAGTGAAGTGGGAAGTGTGAAGTAGGAGTACTATTTTTTATTTGTTGAACAAAAAACAATATTTAAGACTTGTCTAGAAGTCATAGTTTAACTGGTAAATGCCGAAATTGTTAGGCTAGATGTCGTGATCCGGATTTGAACCCAGGACTTCACAGTTGTGTGTGAGTTTAATTTCAGTAGCTTACCACTTCATCTATGATAAAAAAAAATAATAATAATATTTAAGACTTGAAAAAAATTGTAAGAAAGAGAACATGGTATAACTTTTTTTAAGTCAATTTAAGTTATTCTATATGGTCAATTCTGTTATCCTAGTCCTAAAAAATTACCAAAAATATAATAAAAAAAATGTAGGGACTAAAAATATAATAAAAAAATGTAGGGACTAAAAGTCGAAACTCACATAAAAGTAGGGACTAAAAACATATTCAACTCTATATTTTATCCTGTTCAAAATGAAAATATAAAAATGAACTCCGACCCCCTGCATATATAATGCAATGTCCTACCAATTGAGTTAAGCTCACGGGACAAATAAATAATCTTTTTAATTATAGAAAAAGTAAATAATGTTTTGTAAATAAGAAAAAGAAAAGCATAATTAAATAGAACACACGCATCCCTTCCTCAAATTAAAGAGGGTAAAATAGGAGTTGGGATCCTCTTCGTTTCGAATTATTTCAAACTTTTTTATTATCAAAGGTTTTAAATATTTTTGGGTGTATAAAAATGATTTAACCTCATTTAATATCATATTTTTGTAGTTATATTTTTAAAATTATATAGTAATGGAAGAAATGAAAATAATTAAAAATGGAGCCATTATCTATTTTTTCTTTCTCTTTAGGCTTAAATATCATTTTCGTCCCTGTATGTTTGCGATTTTTTTGTTTTAATCTCTGTATCTTTTTTTGTTGCAAATAAGTCCGTGAATGTACAAAATTTGTTAGTTTTAGTCCCTATCATATGCTACCGTTACAAAAAATGTTGATTTGTCAAATGTTTGCACACGTGACCACTATGATGTGTGAAATTAAGTTGATCATGTCATAAATGAAAGACTAAAATCAAACATTGGTGAAAATTAAAACAAAATTATGGTGTAAGCAGGGGCGGACTTACATGGTGGCCTACTGTGGCCTTGGCCACAGTGGAATTTTCATTTTTAATAGATATATAGATATATGATACATATATTTTCTTAATTATTATGATATATATACATATTACCACTACTTTTTAACACAATATGTCATTTGGTTCAGTGGTAGCTTGGGGCGCTTGAGTTTGAAATACTCTGGGTTCAATATAGTTCATGGCTGCGGCTTGATAATAATATAGTAGAGCATTAGTGCTCTTGTGTTTGAAGTAGCCGTGTTCATATTACACAGGGTGCTATTTTCAATTTTACTTGAAGTTTTTTTTAAAAAATTCTATGTTGCTACCACAAACAATAATAATATATATTATTTTTATAGAAATGGTCAATAGATACATACCAAAAAATTAATTAATTCGGTTGAGACCTATCAAAACATTTAACTTTAATTTCAGCTATGAAGTTTGTGGATAGTCAACTATATAACAAAATGAGTGATCAATGGTTAAATGACTATCTTGCAACTTTTATAAGAAATGTAATGTGGATAGCAATGATATTATTTTAGCTAATTTTCAAAAAATGAACTATAAACAATTTTCATTATAAATGTATTACATTAAATAATATTATTTCTGTTATGAAATTGTTGTAAACATGAATAAGAATAGAGGAATAGAAATAAACAAGAGAAGAGAGAAAGAAGGGAGATTGTATTATTCTCATTCAAGGTGTGTCATTACATGAGAATATGGGTGTTATTTATAGGACACACTAGGGGACAATAAGACCAATACCATAATGGACATTCATTACATATTATTCACAACACTCTCCCTTGAATGTCCATTGAGAATATGCCTCGTTAAAACCTTACTAGAGAAAAACCTATTGGGAAAAAATTCTAGTGAAGGAAAAAGAGTACATTATCTTTTGTGTGTGAACTGCCTCATTAAAAACCTTACCAGAAAAACCCAGTGGGATAAAACCATGGTGAAGGAAAAAAAGAGTGCAATATATATTTATGTCTCCCCCTCATTAAGACAATTATATATGAAATGAAAATCCAAATAATCTTGTGTGCTTGAAGTTGACTTTGTATGCGTTGAATTATAGGCCTTGATAAAAATGCATTCTCAACTTGTTTGGTGTAGTGCTGAAATCTTCACATGATTGGATGCTATTGTTGTTTCTTTAAGGTATAAATAATACGCTTCACTTTGCTCCAATATTTATGTTGGCTGAATAGACAAAAATAAAATACCACGACATGTATAACTATAGAAAAATATATTAGTGTCCTCAATTGAATTAAGATATGGTCTTCAGGACCAAATCAAATTGTTCATCATTTTCTTGAGGCGTGACACATCAAATGACATTGCAACCATTTTTAGTACACAACAAATTAGATTTGTCAATGTCAAATTGTTTTAACACTTTTGCTAATATTTCTTTAATCAACGAATTTCATAAGCTCTTCAGGAGTTATGATAATATTTATAAAAAAATTATATTTCTCAATAAATATATTAGCATTTAGTATATGGTACTTCCGGACCAAGTAGTAATCTTCATATTCTTGAGCTCTAAAAGAAATTTGTTCACTATTGAAGAACTTACAATAATCAAGGTACACAATATATGTCACTCTCATATTTCTCATTTGGAAATATTTGGAAATATTCACTAAAATTATTATACAGCATGCATTTTGATTGTAAGCGTACACAATGAGACTTATTTATTTTAGGGTTAAATAGTGGTTACCCCCCTGCAAAGTAGGTCGGTTTTGGAATACCCCCTGTAAGTTTTTTTTTTTTAAGATTCCCCCCTTGCATACTAAAGATTTTTTGGAATACCCCCTTGGAGTAACACATGGGCAGAGACTCTCCTACGTGGCACCTTCACGTGGATTTTTATTAATTTTTAATTATTTTTTTGCCACGTGGCATTAAAAAAAATTTAAAAAAAATAAATAAATTTTTCTTCTGATTTCTTTGTTTTTCTTTATTTTTTTTAAAAAATTAATAATAATTCTAAAAATCAAAGAACTTAAAAAAAATTAAAAGAAAAAAATTAAAATAGTTAATTAAAGTATTTCTTAATTTAAACAGTTAATTAAAGTATTTCTAAATTAAAAAAAATTAAAACAGTTAATTTAAATATTTCTAAAAAATGTAAACAAATTTATAAAAATAAAAGAAAAAAAATCAAAACATTATTAAAAATGTTAATTAAAGTATTTATAAAAATCAAAGAACTTAAAAAATAAAAATCAATTTAGTTCTCTTAACATCCTATCTTCCCCTGATTTCTACGCCGTTCTCGACGTCGAACCCACCGCCACAATCACCACCATTCATAAACACTACAAAAAACTCTCTTCACTTCTTCACCCAAACAATTCTCTTCACTGAATGTCTGATGAAGAAGGTAATACTTTGAGTGATTTTATGGTGAAGAGGAAGAATATGAAAAAGAAGAATGGGAAAATGGGCTGTGAAAAAGATGAGATTTTTAAGGGTAATGATGAAGTGGGTGATGAAAAAGATGAGATTTTTAAGGGTAATGATGAAGTGGGTCATGAAAAAGGTGAGAGCTTTAAGGGTAATGGTGATGTGGGTGATGTGAGCGAGCTCTAAGAATTCTCCCAGACTGAATTTTTGCTTCTTACGCCAACTTTTCCCATTCAAAACAAGTTTGGTTAAATATCATCTCATTTCTAGTTTTCCAAATCATCGAAATCGACGAGAACCAAATAACTTCAATCTTATTGTGAATCTTGGAATTGCAAGGAACCAGATTTTTCAAGAGGTGTAAGTAACTTTGGTGTTCTTCTAACTTCGGTGGTTTTTAAATCTTACACAATTTTAGATCTGGTGTTGCTAGTGATAGGCAAAACAAGATTTATTTTTCCGGGGTGAGAGATTTAATTGTTGAATAAAGCATATGAAGAGTTAGAAGGAAGAGATGAAAACAAAATCAACAGAAAACATCAAAACGTTTGAGTTTATCCGGCAAAAAAGAAAACAGATCGAGAGAAGAAGAGAACCATCAACAGAAAACAAAACTGAAAACAAAAACAAACCGAAAAAAGAAAGAGAAACGAGAGAAGAAGAGAAACAGATCGAATCAAAACGTTTTCCGTCACCACTGTTAAAGCTCTGATCCGGTTGATTGGTAGACTTTTTGTTGATTTTGAGTTTAAATTTGAGTTTAGGATTTAATTTTGTATTACTTTGATGTTGGATGTTTTTTGAAAAGAGGTGTTTGAGTTTATCCGGCACGGTGGCGCCGCCGTCTGGCCCGATGACCACCGCGCCGGAATCTGGAAGTGTTTGAATGTGTATGAGCACGTGAGAGTTTTGTATGAGAGAAGGAGAGAACTCTGAATTTTGTATGAGAGCTTTGATTCATCATCATTTTTATTTAATTTAATAATAATATTGTATAAATCATTTTGTTTTTAAATTTTTCCATTTTTTTTAAATATTGTATTATCTGAAAATGTATTTAAAAAAAATAAAATGTGTTTTCATTTTTTTTTAAATCCATGTGACAAAAAAAATAATTAAAAAATAATAAAAATCCACGTGGATGTGCCACATAGATGAAACGTGGAGATTCTCTACCAGCTGTTACTTCAAGGGGGTATCCCAAAGAATTTTTAGTATGCAAGGGAGAGATCTTAAAAAAAAAACTTACAGGGGAGTATTTCAAAACTGACCTACTTTGCAGGGGGTAACCACTATTTAACCGTTTATTTTATTAAATCATCTCTTCAATAGTTTGAATTGTATGGCTTGTAAAATTAAATCGTACAACTCGTGAAATTAAGCATTACTAACAAGAGAGTCATACATTGTAACACTTTAGATAAATTAAGAATTTCATGTGTTGCTAAACTTAAGGAAAAAAAATTTCACTTCAGGTGAATATTTATTTTTCACAATCGATAGTAAGCTTTTATCGATATTCTTGAATAACAAGTCAAACTTTTAATATTTGTATTTCATCATTTTCTATTCATACAAAAATTTATTTGCATCTCATCATTTTACATCTTCAGGTGTATGGACTATTAGTGTAACACCCCGATTTTTCAAAGCCCAAAAAGGGGCATTATTTTTTTTTTTTTTTTTTAAAAACAAACAGAGCGCGCATAAATTTTGTGACGAGCCGGCATTAATCATACCACAGGACTAATTATATATATATATTAGTACAACCAAAGCATCGGCATAATACTAATCATACGTAAAAGTACTTTCGAGAAGTAAAGTGTATACCTGAATATTTACAATCCAAAAGACAACCGTCTAAACCAAAAGTATAAATACTCAGATACAGTTTATCCAAAAGAGTCAGAATAAAACTCCCTAACCAAAAAGCACGGTGTACAACACACCGGCATAAACCTAACTAGATATACCACGCCACTCAATCACTGGGGGCTCAAGAAGCTACCGTCGTCCTCACGACCCACGGTATCAGGCGGGAATCCATCGTCTAGGGTGGGAGGAGCCCGTTCATGTATTATGGCAAGGGTCACCACACATATACATATATATAATACACACCGAATATACACATACCAAATACGGAAAGTAAATAGACATTTAGCATTTCCTTCTCAACAGGCATTATAATTCAAATGCACACAAAGCCTATCAATGCAAACTCTACAATGAGCGTGACACCAATCACTGGCTGCCACATGCATCAATTCCGGAATTTAACCTCTCCGCAGAGAGTCGTAGGCTTCATGTGGACACCAATCACTGGCTGTCGCACACCTACTAAACCCCGCAGGGCAGGTGAAGCCACACAGACTATAACACCAAGGTGAAGCCACACAGACTCTAACACCAACTCAATAAAAATCCCGCAGGATTAGGTGAAGCCACACAGACTCTAACACCCGGTGCTTAGGTGAAGCCACACAGACTCTAACACCCGTACACGCAACTATGAAATGCATGAGCATATTTTATATTTCAGCATATATAGGGCAGTCACACAGATAAATCCCCGGTGAAGTCACACAGACAAACACCCATGTAGTCTCCACTGACATACACGTTCCATACATGCTCATGCAACAATCAATATACATACACATATGTAATCATCCCCACATACCAATACATATATTCGCAAATCATATGTAAGACATACGCATGTATTTTAAACAACTTCTCGTCTCGAGAATACATAATTCATACATGTCAAGCATTCAAAACACACCACAACAACAAACATACACACATGCCATTAACGAAAAGTAAGACAGAAATAAAGGTGCCCTTACCTCGGCAAGCGTTCCAACACGTACAACTTACTCTACGCGAGCAAAACCGTCTCTCTCAACCAAGTCCTCAATCCAGATAATCCTCTTAACCTTTTTAAAACATATAACTTATCTAAGTTAATACACAATTCTAATTGATCATCCAAATAGTCCTAGCTCGGCTACTAATGGATTCAAGACCTAGGATTGTTCTCTCATAACTAACTAGGCTCAAGTCATATTGAAAACAAGTCTAGAAAACATTAACACATTGAAAAGATAGTTTCTCATCACGAAACGTCTTTTAAATAAACCTCGGCTATTTTAAAACACTTAAAATGCCAAATCATTTTTCAAAACAACTCTTGAAAATACAACACTTTAATAAATAGCTTTTATCGTAAAAGCGCTATAACAAATAGTTTTATCCAAAAACGTCGCCAAATAAATTCAAACTATTTTAAAGTTTTTCCAAAAGCAAATCTCTTTTCAAACAACTTATGCCTCAGACCATAAGTACCAAAATCTTTTAAAACTAAACAAGTCCGAACTAAAACTTTTCTCGTTCTACGTATAACAAAATACTTTTCGCGTGCACGTAACTAAAACATTTTTCTGAATAGTTCACAAACATCAACCTTTTAAAATATAAATCCTCGACAAAACAGTTTCAAACTAAAGTGGCCATAACTCATTCAATCTTTGTCCGATTGAGACGAGCCATACGCCAAATTCATCGTCTCGAAAAGGCGGATCAAATTGTTAACTTTCTAGGACACAAAAACAATTTTAAAATGACCTAAAGGCCCTTATAGATTTCGGCCAGAACCTAAAAATAGCTCCAAGCAACTCTTTTAAAAAATCTAACTTGTTAAAACAAGTATAAAAATACCAATTTCACATAAATCAACTCAATATAAACATGTTCATCAAATAAAAACAACTTTCTGACATTTCACAAAATCTCTAAAATTTTCAACTGCTCAAAACAAATAATTTCTTTTGGATATATAATCATATAAACTCACACAACAATATTTTTAAAGAAAATGAGCAAGAAAATCAAAACTTAACAAAATATTATTGAGCATAAAATCAAACACTTTGAATCACATATTTTTCTTTTAGATCCAACACTCACTAGTATGGATCTACTATATTAATAAAGGAAATAAGCTAAAAAAAATAACAACCATAACTCCCTACCCTTAATGATCATTTTCGGCCACACAGAAATGAAAGGGGAAAAGAATTCTACCTCTTGGAGCTTAGTTCACAAGGTGGTGGTGTTTGGTCTTAAAGTCACATGATCCAAGCTTTTTAATTTGATCTCTCAAAATCCTCACAATTTGTTTTCCATGATTCTACACTTAGCAAAAAATGAGAGGGAGAGCTACGGTTGACAGAGGGAGAAATGAGAGAAAGAATGTAACTTGTCCCAATGCCTATCCTTTAAATAAGTGTCTTAGTTGGTTTCTAGCCCTTAGATCAAATAAGATAAAGTTCTATGATCAAATCCTAGCCATTCATCTCAATCTTGGTCACCAAGTAACCTCACATAATATCTAGATATTATGTGAACTTGCCAACTCATCTCACTCAGTCTCCACGTTCGCTCTTAAACGAGTCGTATTTCGCGTACCGATAAAATCGCAAAAATAGAAAATCTACGAAATAAAAGTTCGCCGTAAACCATTTCTAAAAATTATCGCTAAACTTGATTCTCCGACTGAAATATTTATTCGAAGCTCCCACAACTATTCTGAATCTAGATTCTAACTTGCGCCGATATATAAAGTCTCTATTTAAAATTCGACGGAAAACAGAAGCCGCAAATTTTCCAACAGCGGGTACAGTTTTCTACTCGTTTTTCAAAAAAACGGAGAAAGTCAAATTTTGAAATTCTGAAGACACAGAAACGTTCTCATATATAAATAAAGACTAAGAAACAAAAGTCTGTGCATTTCCAGCGCACGAGCACAAAACAGGCTCCAACTCAGCAAAATTCTATTATCGCGACAATACTCACAAAATCACTTAACCAAAAACCCTAATATTCTTAGCCATTACTTACTTTCCTCACACAAAAGGTACCGTGGAATTACGGGTCTTACAATTAGTCCAAAAAAAATTTTCACTTTGCAAAGTTACTTTAATTACGTAGTAATGACGTCATTTTGTTTAGGCAATAATTGTGTTGTCTATAATTCTTAATAGACTTTGATGCATGATCCTCATTATTTATTATCATATATAGAGCTATTTTATATAAATAAACATCATCAATGTCGACTTTCTTTCGGTTCCATCATATTCAATTCATGACATAATTCGTCGAGATCTCTTTATTATCATAAATTTCAGGTACCTGATAAGTTCTTCTGGAACTGAAAAATCAATTATGTCAAATGTTCTTTAGAAATTTTCATATATTCACTTGGGTCATCTTTCATTTTAGCTCCTTTTCTTATTTGAGGATTTTTTTTTTATCATTGGAACCGACTGGCCTACCACGCTTCAGGGTGGTTAATACTCATTTGCAATATAAGATTGTCCAACAGGGACATCCATTTTGATTGAAGCATTAGCAACTGATAGTATATTACTTAAACTTTGCAAATGAATTATCTTTTAAACACTTTGTTCAAACTATTTTATAAGAAGATCAAGATGAGATAATAATAATTTATTTCAAGTGATTAATTTGAACTTCTGGTTCATAATTTTCAGCTGCTTATTCTCTCCCCCTAATATTGAAAAAACTAGTTCATCACTTGATAATCAGCCTTTTGAGCCATAGACAAATCTCGAATTTTTAACTCAAGATACTTTATAATATATGGAGATTCATATCAAATAGTTTTCTCAATATTCTTTAATAATTAGTGCTTTATATTGGAGCAATTGGAACGTACCAACACATCCAAAAATGCTTATTATGTTATAAACATAAACTTAATTGCAAATTAAGAGGAGAACTTTCATATAATAATTTATTGGCTTGATGCGAAGCAAAAACTCAATATAAATAATCTCATGTTCCCAAAGTAGAATTTTGAAGTTATGATTTCATAAGTATCAATCACACATTTTTACTTTAGACGTCTAAAGAATGGATCTTCAGGTCCATATTTTTTATTTATTTAGCATATGTTGCAAGATATTCAATATCATTATTGATTTACATATGATACTTATCAAGCCAATTAGTAAATTGATTTGCAAATAACACATCATATACATTCTCAAATTGTGAGAGACTCAATTTTTCAATTGTTCAACTTCCTTTGGGATAGTCACATAAAAATTATTAGATTGAAGAAACTTCAGGTCCTTCAATACATATCTATAGAATTTTATTTTATTTTCGCATCATAATAGATCCGGAATGACCCAACAGATCTTGCCAATGACAAACTTAATATGTTTTAATTTGTAAACTTCTGGTTTACTTGAACATGTGCTTCAATTGCACTAATATATAAGTGTAGTAGTACATACAAGAGGATAACCTTTTTTACTACACATATTTTATTCAAAATATGTTTCATAATTTGCTCAAAAAAGAAAGATCATTTACATAAAAAGATCATTTACTTTTCAATTATTTATGAATTAAAAAGATATAAAAGATGATCTTTTTTTTTCATTAGTTCTTCGGGAAGTGTATTTTCTTCGTGTAAATTAGTATAAAGAGAAAAAAATAGAAAAAATAAATAAAAGTAACCGATTAATTTTACATAAATATACAACTTCAAGAGATTAAAACACATGCATGTAATTGTCTTCCAATGCAAAATAAAAACGTATTGACGACTTATATATTTCTTTAGTATGCTATTGAAACGTATGAATGACTATTTATTTCTTGAAAAAATAAGAAATAGTTTGAGAATAAACATGTTGAAAATATAAATAAATAAATAAGAATGTGATAAAATAGGAGAACTTTAAAATTAGGTAATTTTATTTTGACAAATGGAATTAAAGCTTATCATGAGTTCTTCAAGAACAACGTAATGAATTACCATCATTTTAAACTCATGATAGACATTATTTTGGGATTTTATAGATCTCTGCCGGAGAATCACCATACAATTTCGTATACACCACAATGTCCTTCTGGGACAATTTAATCATGCTTTGATAAATAAAAAATCACAATGTAGATGAAATATTTTCTTCAGGAAATATCTCAATAGTACATAAAATTCATCAACTAATTTACAATCAATAATGATTGTAGAATTCTGAGGCTGAATAGTATATCTCATTTTACAATGATAACATCATTTCATTGAAAAGATAAATAAATAAATCATGTTCTATCTTCATTTGTGCTATGAATCTTCTGGATTCTTAGTTAAAGTACATCACAATATGACTCTTTTGGGCTCATAGTTTAAAACTCAATAAATTTCTATTGGCACTTGAGGAATATAATGCATTCTTAATATATACTTGAGTTCCTTCGGATAATAATATTTTAGCTCTTTTGAAGGCTTCAATCATATATTGTAATATAGTACTAACATCAATTTCATCCAAAAGATAAACATATTTCTTTTAGAATTCCCGTGTTATTCTTGCTTCTACTTCTAGTTGCTCAAATTTGCTACTTCAAGAGCATATTCAAGGCGAAAAAATTCTTCTAATTTTCTTTAGTCCAAAGTCTCATCAAATAAATCTTATGGACTTCAATCATGGTCCAAATATTTTGTTCTTCAAGAACTTAACCATATATCTCTATCAACAATGGCTATGAAATTTTTCGATCCTTCTGGGATACTTGATATAAAATTATTAGTTCTTCAAGAATTATACCACCAATATTCATAAACATTGATTATGAAAAATTATTCTTGAGTGATACTACAAAATGCTTTAATATTGAATTTTAAGTTCTTTAGGAACTATACAAATAATTTTTCATTAACAATGGTTAAGGAAATTCATATTCTTTGAGCAATCCATTAGGGATGCGTTAATATTAAAGCTTTAGTTCTTCAAGAACTACATCAGAAGTGATCTTCATAATAACCGCAATGATCTTCATAATTTCTTCAAGAAATTTTCATTCTTTGAGCAATCTTTCAAAGATGCTTCAATAAAATGTAATGTTTATAAAATAAAGCCAATAGATTAAAAATATTAGAAAGTGTAACAAAAAAAATATTAGAAACATAAAATTGATAATTATTGATGGCGGTTACACATTCCAAATTATTAAAAACATGTAGTAATTATTGTCTTAAAATTGACAAAAACGTTTTTCTTATAATTTATGATTACCAAAAGGTTACAAAATAAATGTGTTTCAAGTAAAAAAAAAAAAATCAACATTCTTACTTTAATACTAATAAATTATTATTACTCTTATTATTTTTATCAAAATCACCAAAAATAATAGATAAGAATATTAATGTAACATTAAAATAAAATATAAGAATAAAAAAAATAAGAACACAAAAGGATATAGCTCTTTCAATATTTTAATCTATGCATGGTATAAATAACACAAAAGAAAATTCATTGGTTAATTGCTAATATGATTATGTTTATACGTTTTAATATGTACCAAATTCAACTTATATTGGTTCATTGAAGCAATGGTAAATAAATAATTTAATAAATAAGTCGCAAGAAAAATTATAAATCGTTAAAACTCTAAATATTGATAAGGCTATCCTTCAGGGATATATATATATATATATATATATATTGAATTCTTCCGGAATTCATGAAAATAATTTGAATTTTTAAGTTCTTCAGGAACTATATGATATTGTTATGATGTAAGAACAATCGTTTATGCTATCCTTCAGAGATGCATATAAATTTAATTAAAAATTAAATAAAATTGAGTTTTTAATTCTTCAAGAATTATAGAACAATAATATGTGCAATCCTTCAGGGATGCATATGTATATATGATTAGAAAATAAAATTATGTTTTTTTTCTTTGTTTGTGCAATCCTTCAGGGATGCGTAGATGAATTCTTCTAGAATTCATAAGAAAAAAAACAAATCTAATAATGTTATATAAAGTGTGCAATCCTTCAGGGATGCATATATATTGAATTCTTCTGAAATTCAAAAGAAATAAACAAAATAATGCTATATAAAAGTTTAGCATAAAAATTTTAAAAAATAACATAAGTTTATTATACTTACAGAGCTTCGTGCTGATAACGTGTTATGAAATTGTTGTAAACATGAATAAGAATAGAGGAATAGAAATAAACAAGAGAAGAGAGAAAGAAGGGAGATTGTATTATTCTCATTCAAGGTGTGTCATTACATGAGAATATGAGTGTTATTTATAGGACACACTAGGGGACAATAAGACCAATACCATAATGGACATTCATTACATATTATTCACAATAATTTCTTATTTTCAATATAATTTAGTTTTTTTTTTAATATTTGCTCACACTATTATTAAACGTCTGGATCCGTCCCTCGATGTAAGCATGCCTTTTATTTCTACTAAGTGTGATATTGGGAAAACCAAAAAAAAAGTGTGATATTGGTCCTTCATTTATAACTAAATCAACTTAACTTGACACATCATAGTAATCATGTGTGTAAATGTTTGACAAATATGTATTTTTATAATGGTTGCACACAGTAGGAACTAAACCAATAATTTTTGTACGGACTTATTTACAACAACAAAAGAAAAAATTACGAAAATTAAAACCAAAAATTCACGAACCAAAATATATTTAAGCCATCACTTTATTACTGCTTTGTAACACCAACAAAAAGAAAAGAAAAAGGTCGATTTTAAAATCTCTTCTGTTGTGTGATTCATACAAACTCAGCCATGTCTCCGGCGACGGCTCCGTCGTGGTCGTTGGTCTCCGACGATCTCTTCACCGAATTCCTGTCATTACTTCCTGTGAAATCTCTTCTTCGATTCAAATGTGTAAGTAATTCCTGGAACACTCTCATTTCCGATCCCAATTTTGTGAAATTCCATCGCAAGAAATCAAAATCACATAATCCACATTTCACACTAATCACTCAGCACATCAAAACTATCATTAAAGAATCTCCATACGGCAGTTACGATTATGACGAGATTGAGTACAGTATCATTCCATACTCTATAAGTTCATTTCTCGATAACCATTCTTTTACCATTCTCGCTGATCATCATTATCTTGTGAACGAAAAAGATTGCTTTCGTATTGGTGGTTTCTGCAATGGATTGATCTGTTTAATTGGCGGCCGTTCAATCACTCAAACGTTTGAATATGAAGAGTATGAGCACTGGTTCCGTTTATGGAACCCAGCCACTAGGAAAATTTCTGAAAAACTTGGGTGTTTTATTGATAATCGCGGTTTCGGTTTCAATTTTGGTTATGATAATTCCACCTGCAATTTTAAAGTGGTTGCGGCACGTCACGTTCCTAAGGATCAATTAACAAGCGATGTGAGAGTTTTTAGTTGTAATGAAAATGTTTGGAGAAATATTCAAGGTTTCCCAGTTATTCCTTTTGATTTGATTCGTTATGAAGAAGTTGAGTATGATGCTGTGTTTTTTAACGGCACTCTTAACTGGTTGGCTATTCGCAAGGACGACGTCCCATACATTCAGTATATTGAACCTAAGGGTCTTATTGTCGAGCAGTTTGTTATTATTTCGCTTGATTTGAGTACTGAGACGTACAATATGTACATGTTGCCTCAGGGTTTTGATGAGGTGCCGCCTGCAAAGCCAACTGTTAGTGTGTTGGAGGACTGCTTTTGTTTTTCTTATTCTTATAAGGAAACTGATTTTATTATATGGCAGATGAAGAAATTTGGGATTGAAGAGTCTTGGACTCAATTTCTTAAAATTAGTTATCACGATCTTCAATTAAAAGATGACTTTAGTTGGAGTATACTGAAGTATTTTATTTATTTCGTGCCGTTGTTTCTTACTAAGGATGGTGATACTCTGGTATTGTATGGTAGTCAAGAAAGGCAGCTAATTATCTATAATTGGAGAGATCGTAGAGTGAAGCGAACAGAAGTTTACGTGCACAAAACTATTATTGATGATGGAAGAAGCATTGATGCTGGAATTGCAAGAATTGAAAATTACAATGATCCATTTTGGCATCTTACCAACGGTTTTGTTGAAAGCTTAACTCCAATTTGTTGAAAGTAAGTTCATCTTTCATGGTATACTTGTTTCAATTGATGTATTTAGTAGATTGTGTGACTCTTCATTTTTATGATTGTTTTTAGGTTTATGGTTATCTATTAGCTATCGTTAACAAGTCGACAATTCTCATGGAATTGATGATTTTTTATAACCAAAAGCTTGGCGATTTTCAGACAGCGACAATCAGCCGATCGACCTCTTGCTGGCCTTAATTATATGCAACGGAAGATGATTCTTCTTAAAGGACATTCAATCTACCTTGGACATTATTTATTTTGTTTGTCTCCTCAATGTGGGAGGATAGTACATTATTTGAATTATATATTAATATATTATTATTTAGGAGAAGAGGAGTGTATATGATACTAATGAAGGATGATGAATGCATAAACTATATTCCAGCCAATGTTGCTGTATGTGGTGGGGGAGCGATGCGGATCCTCAGCAGCGTGTTTTCCTGCAGCCTCCTCTGCTGCACTATTCACATCCGTTGAATATGAGTGTATGAGTTGGATGAGTTGTAGACACGGACAAACAACCGTTGACAGCATGCGTTTCAACAATTCTAGAAGGAACTATTTTGTCGCCGTAATGTTCAAATTCTATTTTGAGAGGTTTTATTTTGTACATTAGATTTTATTTTAATAAATTATACTTTTAGATTTTTGGTTCATTAGATTGATCTAAATGTTATAATTTGCGGATTGAGAGAGATTGACAATAAATGAGATTGAGAGTATTCAAATCCGACTGAAATAGCCCCTTTCCTATAAACGTAGCGTATACAGTTTGCATGTTAAGTAGCGAAAGGGCAACTTTTTTAATCCAATCTCAACATATGCACCCATCACGTCTCCCAAATGAAATAACACTATGGTTTGAAAAACTACAATTCGCTATTTACATAATGAACCTCCTCTCAATTCACACATTTTAAACAACGAAAAACACCCTATATATTTGAGAGAGTAGTTTACCAAATTTTTTTCTTCACCCAAAATGATGTAAAGAGTATTGGTAAAGTTGAGATAAATTGTGTGTTGATTATATTATTATCTGCCCGTTTTTGGTTGTGTCTAGAAGTGGTTTTGCAATGTTTAGAAATGAGATTGGAATCGATGTCAATAATTGTACAAAGCTTCATAGAGTTTAACCAAACATAGAATTTGTTGTGTCTAGTGATTTTGCAATGTTTGGTAAAGAGTATTGCACACTTTTTGAGCACCGTTAAATGTTGATTTTCTTGCTTCTTTTTTCATAGTAAAAAGTTAGAAGGAAAATAGTGAAATGATGATCAATGCTATATCATATAAATTGAAATTATATAAAAAATATAAATTGAAATTATATAAAAATATATTCTAGGCTTAAATATCATTTCAGTTCCTGTATGTTCACGATTTTTTGGTTTTAGTCCCTGTATCTTTTTTTGTTGCAAATAAGTTCCTGTATGTTCGTGATTTTTTGGTTTTAGTCCTTCAAGACAAAATCCGCAGGAAAATCTGCAGTTTTCGTGCAGATTTTCCTGCGGATTTTGACTTTAGGGACTAAAACAAAAAATTCGCGTACATACAGAGACTTATTTGCAACAAAAAAAGATACAGGGACTAAAATCAAAAATTCGCAAACATATAGGGACCAAAAAATCATTTAAGCCTATATTCTATAGTACATTCACTCAAGTTCGTTGGAGTACCTTTTTTAATGGAAAATAGTGATTTAAGGAGGTTAGTGATTTTGTTAAGATAGAGGGTGTAATTGATAGTTGAATAGATGTAGTTTACTCTATGAATTATTAGTTAAATGGCCAAGTTTACTAAATACTTCAACTAATTTATCAGCTATTAACTATAAGTTAAAAATTAGTAACCATCAGCTAAGTTATAAACTACAAGTTATCATCTAACTTACCACTAATTTTATCAAACATAGTCTTTTTCGCATTGATGATAAATTTATCCTATTTTCTATGATTTATATCAGTAAAATTAAAGAGGGTAAATTAGAAATTGTGCCATTATCTTAATTTAAATAAAAAACTTTGCAAATTTTCTTAAATTGATAGTATGATATACGGTTAATAAGCTTTTACATTCTGTAAAGTAAGCGAGTTTTGTTTTACCCCTTTTAATATATTTTTTGGATTACCCCTGTAAAATTTATCTTTTTGATTTATCCCTATTGCTGAGGTGGCAGACAAAAGGTCAACTGCCACGTCAGCAAAAAACTCGACTTTTTATCTGTCACGTCATAAATAGGGGGTAAATAAATAAAAATTGCAGCGGATATTCCAAAAAAAATATTGGCAAAATTACATGTTTGGTCTTTTATCTTATTTTTTTATAACATTTTGGTGTTTTATCTTTTATTTGTAACATTTTGATCATTTATGTTATCTTTTTGTAACACTCTGGTCATTTATCTTTTTTTTATGGATCTGGTCATTTATGTTTTATTTGTAACACATTGGTTTTTTAAAGAACATGGAAATATGAAAGAATTAATAAAGACGATGAACATTTTCATCAAAATTATGAGTTTTATTTAATTTTAATAAAAATGTATTTTAACAAATAAAATTCAGTATTTTTTTATAAAAAAAAAATGAGAAAACAGATTTTTATGTGAATGTTATAAAAAATAAAGGATCAAAGTGTTAAAAATGTATAAGATAAAAGATTAAAATGTTACAAATAAAAAATAAAATACTTAAATGTTAAAAAAAAAATAATAATAAAGGATATTATTTTTTGTTCGGATAGGAACTTCTCCTGTGAAATCTCTGCATGTCTCCGTCGACGATCTCTTCACCGAGTTCCTGTCATTACTTCCTGTGAAATCTCTTCTTCGAGTCATTCCTGGAATAATCTCATTTCTGATTCCAATTTTGTGAAATTCCATCTCAAGAAATCAAAATCACATAATCCACACTTCACACTAATCACTCGTCACCAAAAACATATCTTGGGAGAATCTCCATACGGCAGTGACGATGAATACGAGATTGATCACAGTATCATTCCATATCCTACAAGTTCCTTTCTTGATAACCCTTCGTTTACCCTTTTCGCTGATCATCGCTATCTTTTCGACGAAAAAGATTGCACTAGTATAGCTGGTTCCTATAATGGATTGATCTGTTTGTCTAATGTTCGTTTCGTGGCTGCCACGGCTACGTGTTATTTTCAGGAGTATGAGTACTGGCTCCGTTTATGGAACCCAGCCACTAGGGCAATTTCTGAAAAATTTGGATGTTTTATCGGTTCTCGTGGTTTCAACTTCAATTTTGGTTGTGATAATTCCACCGGTACTTTTAAAGTGGTCGCGTCATTGTCCACAAGCGTGACAGTTTTAAGTTTTGGTGATAGTGTTTGGAGAAATATCGAAAGTTTCCCGATTGTTCCTCTTAAAGTGGATTATGCATTAGATTTTGGGCATAGTGCTGTGTTTTTTAATGACACTCTTAACTGGTTGGCTGTTCACAATTACACCTCAGACAATTGGTTTTCTTGGCAGAAATATCTTACCGTTGAGCAGCTTATTATTGTTTCTCTTAATATGGGGACTGAGACATACAATATGTATACGTTGCCTCGGGGTTTTACTGAGGTGCCGCCTGCAGAGCCAACTGTTGGTGTGTTGGGGGACTGCCTTTGTTTTTCTTGTTGTTATTATTCTTACAATGAAGCTGATTTTATCATATGGCAGATGAAGAAATTTGGGGATGAAGAGTCTTGGACTCAATTTCTTAAGATAAATTTGCACGATCTTCAGTTAGGCTGTGACTTTAGTGATGAGACGCCGAAATATCATATTTATATTGTGCCATTGTTTCTTTCTAAGGATGGTGATACATTGGTATTGCATATTCGTGGACAACCCCAAGCAATTCTCTATAATTGGAGAGATCGTGGAGGGAAGCAATCAGGAGTTAGCGTGCATAAAATTGTTAATGATGATGAAACTTATTATACGATATATTGGCATGATGCCAACGATTTTGTTGAAAGCTTAGTTTCGATTTGTTGAAAGTAAGTTCATCTTGCATGGTTTACTTGTTTGAATTTTTGTATATTCATATATGTTGTTTTCATATTAATAGTTCTGTGAATATTCGTTTTAATATTGGTTTTATGTGTATAAATTTGTTTATATGTGATGTCTATATGATACTGATGAAGAGATGATGAATATTTCATGCCAAACTATCAGCCAATGTTGCTGTGTGTTGGGAACTGGTATGTTGTGGGGGAGTGAAAACTTGTATGTTTAAAACTTATAATTAAGTGCATTTGTCTCTTTTGATGTTTTTGGATTTGGGTGATGAAGCTTTGTAATAAGTTTCAAGTGACTGAGTGGGTTTATTTATATGTTTAAAACTTAATTATCTGTGTATCATGAAGCCTAAAAACACACTAACAAAAACCATATACATGAGATATTGGATATTGTTCTTGGTTCGATTTTGTTTACACCTTAGAACTTTATTACAAATAATAAGTGCATTTATTTGCTTTAGTTGAGTGTGCATTTGTTAATTGTGTCTCTTTTGATACTTTAGAATTTGGGTGACGAAGCTTTGCAATGAGTTTCAAGTAACTGGTTTCCAAACACACTCAATATGTTGATTAAACTGAGTGTATTTGAAGCCTAAAACACTTTTACAAAAACTATACACCCTTTCAAGTACATTATTTATATGCTGATTTTGTTTTGAAGCATTATCACTTTTTAATCTGTCTCTATACTTTTTAATTCCTAACATGTTTTTTTGGCTATTTTATTTACTTCCTAGTTTGTAGGTGGAAGAAATTGTCCGAAATTACTTCAGATGCTTCTTTCACAGACGAGGAAAATAATAAGATGTTGAAGATATTACATTAGATAGAAGGTGCAAGGAAAATCTAAAAGCAAGATCAATTGTTCTGTGTTTGATTACATGTTTTACACAAGATATAGTTATTTTTTTTACAATGAAATAATTTGAATTCATTGAAAGAATCACATTTTTTACATTCAAATCTTCTTTCTCATAGTTTTTTTTTTTTTACAATGCACATAAACCACGTTTCTATTCAATTATTTATGGTTTCATAATCCATGAAACTATTTCTGTGATGGCACGGCTTGATCATCAAAATGACAAAATTTTGACCACAATGAAAATGCTGATAAATACTTATTATGAACATAATTGATGAATCAAAATGTCACATTTGTATGGATACATGATTTCTCAATTGTCAAGGAATAACAATATGAGGAGATTTGAAAAGAGACTTGAAACCTGAAATAACTTAATGAAAAGTTAATTCCAACTAGAGATTTTGACAACCTCTAGAATAAGCGCAATTTCAATGGATGTCATGGCACAAACATGTTTATCATGAAAAGCAAAATAACACTCATGGCGCGTTTGATCTTCTAAAAAATAAGGGATTGGATATGACAACTTCAATCGTACTATTTTTTATTGTAAAACTGTTTCAAGTATTGGGCAAATTGGGAGGCAAGGCACAGAACAAAAACAAAAATTTTTGTCCTCCACTAAATCACAACACAACTTTTTGTCCCAAATACAAGTTGTCTAAAATACCAAAATATCATTGTTCTGCCATGTGTTGCGTTGTTCTGTCTAGTACTTACTCATTAACGGAACAAATGCACGTCTCAAAAGATACCACTACAAGTTGTTGGAACCGGTAGAGTTTGATGGGATGTCGTGTTGGGAGGATTGGAGGCAATATCAATCGAATACTTGATTTATAATATTGGTGATGATATTTATATTTTTTAAGTTGAGTTTAAATTCAAAAAGAAGAAGAAAAAAAAAGCGTAAATAATCATGTTTGATGTCAAACATTTTTTGAACATGTTACCTCAACGTTATGAACTCTTTTTAACTAATCAGAATAAAAAGAATAATAATGATGAACACATAACTTCATGATATTTTTGAATATTTTTTCCTGTATATTCCAAAAGCAAGATCAATTGTGATGTGTTTGATTACATGGGTTCAGTCTTCTGCGTATCTGTTCTTCCGGTTCCGCCGCACAAGGCCTTCGAGCAGATCTTCGTCGTTCTGTTCTCCAAGGTTAGATGGGGTTAGAACTACTGTGTTCATCTGCGTTTTTGTTATTTGCTTGAATTGCACTGGATTCCTTGTTTCATTACTCTTTGTCGCTGGTTGTCATTGGACTACAATGATTGTTCTACGATTTTGCCATAGCAGCGATCTCGTTTCAGTTCGTCGTTCCGGTCATGTCGTCTGGTTCCTGTTGTGCCGTTCTCTTCGTCGAAGCCTTCTATGGCTCCTCCTCCTATGGTATCAAATCGCAGCTTTGCGCGGGATCTTCTTAATAAAGTGGATGTCTCTTTGATTCAACTTCCAAAACCTTGTTTGAATGGTAATTCCCTTTCAATCAAAATTTCAGAAGATGTTTATAAAACTGGTGTTCCTAACTGCAACAATTACCTCCATGGCAGATTAGTTTTGTCTTGAGGGGATCAGCCTTTATCCTCTAAAGACTTGTGTGAAAAACTCTTGAGGTTATGGAAACCAAACAATGGTTGGAAGATGGTTCCCTTGGGTCAGGGTTTCTTTAAATTTTGTTTCTCTTGTACTGATGATCTTAGGACTGTTTGGTCGAGTGACCCTTGGAACTTGAATCCAGGATTATTACGTTTATCTCGTTTGACACCAGATTTTAATCCTTTTAACAAGAAGCAAACTTGTAATCATGTATGGGTGCGTTTTCATTATCTTCCTCTAGAATATTGGCAACCTAGAATCTTATTTGAGATTGTTAAGGCTATTGTTACGCCCATTTTAATTGATGAGAACACTAGAAACCATTCATTCGGCCATTATGCATGAGTACTAGCGAATATCAATACGACTGGTATCCTTCCCGATTCTCTGTGGGTTGAAAGAGAACAATTTGCTTTTGCCATGGTGATTGAATATGAAAATCCTCCTTACTTTTGTTTCACTTGCAACTCTATTGGTCATTCATCGGACCATTGTAGAAAAGATTCTGCCAATATAATTTCTTGAGAAATGGTCGCCACTAAGAATGATCCTCCAAAGAAAATTAAACATGTTTTTTGTTCCTAAAAGGCATGTGGATATAGTGCTAAATTATACTAAAGTTGTAGCAGATGAAGACTCTCTTATTATCGATATAATAAGGTCTAAATAGGTAACAACTAGTGTGCTCATGTGAGATATTTTAAACTTTGAGGAAGAGCTATCTCCTGACATTTCTGTTGGAGCAGATCATGTACATGCAGTACAGATTGAAGAAGTTCATACCACTTGTTCTGGTAAAAATAATAGGGGGTGGTCCAAGTATATTAATGCATAATAATGATACTAGGATCTTTTATTTACCAAAATGTTGAACCTTTTATAATGAGCATTTCCCCTCTATTTATAGAGGAAGATTATAATCGGGAAATATCTAAAACCACCCCCCTCCCCTTTAATGGAGGTCGTGGGTGGTTTCTGCCATGTCCACCGTGTTACAGGGGTGGTTATGGGTGGTTTTTCTACTCCTCCGCTTTCAAGTGATGGTAGTGGGTGGTTAACTCCTCTTGGGCGACATGAACATAACCTGAGGGCGTCACCCTCAACCTCTTGATCTCGCCCTTGCCTTGTCTTTCCCGCCAAGTTATTTATTTGAATTGTTTGGACCAATTGTTGGATCATTGAGTCTATTGGGCCTCTTGGATTTTGTCCGGTACACAGCCCCCCAAGCACGAGGCTCAAAGAGGCGAAGTGCTGATAATGGCCGGACGTGGTGTGGTAACTGCCCACTACCTCTGATCACGCTGTCTATCCTTCAATTATAAATAGGGGCTTTGCGATATACCAATTACTTCATTCCTCATTCTTTATCTGCTTTTGCATCACTTGCTTTTGCGGCTATGTTTTCTCCTGCCGTTACCCCGAAGTCACCTGCTATGCCAGTTTTGCTCCAACTGAGGAACATGCTGTGTTATCACACTGATGATTTGCTGGACGAAAAGGAGGATTTTTCCTCCATGGTGAAAGAGTTGCAGGATTATTCTTGGAGGCTGACAGACGAGCAAAAGAAATTTCTGGCCGTGGTGCAGGAATTGAACAAGAGGTTCCTAGACGACGGTGCTTTCATCGAGACCACTGAGAATGTGGAACATTGTCAGAGAGAACTTGCAGAGGCTTTGGAGAGGAGGATTGAGATGGTGAAAGAACATATTACATCTCAGGAAAGAGTGATGGCGCTTTCCCTCTCGGCCGAGGAAGCCGTAGACAACCGAATCGATGAGTTGGAGAGCCAACTTAAACCCCTTGTGAAGAGAAAGAGATCTTTGCAGATGGACATCCAATACGATGTCGCTAAACTAATTCGAACTCGCTCACACTTATGCCGTCTTCAGGAGAAGGATGACGCCCTTAATGACGACATGAGGAAAATTGCCTAAGATTCTGACGCGGCGAAGAAATTGAAAAGCTTGATGGAGGACTGCCACGCTCGCGCCGTCGAGGCTGCTTATAAGGCGTTTAAGTAGTTTTGCTTTATTCTCTTTTGTAGTATGTTGTCTTTCCTCATTCCTCCAAATGGCGTTGAGCGTGCTCCGCCTCCTTATGTAATTGTTGAATTTAATGAATGAAATGATGCTTCTTGTTTAATTCGCGAGTTTCTTTTCCGCCATGTATTTATGAGTAATTCTGAATATATACTTGTTCTCGCCCATTGGCGATATCGTCGAATTTCAAACGTTTGGCCTTCTCGCCAATGTGTCCGAGGTGACGTAAATACTTGGGCGTGATGTTGTTAGGCTATGGTGTCGTCTATGGACCGTTTCCCGAGGATTTTTCGCAGATACCAATGTAGTCAGCGTAACTGTTTGAGTCTTTTGCCGTTTTCCATGCAGTCAAATGTGGGAAGTTGCAACTGTTTAACCACATTTATTGTGTGCCGCCCAAAATCTCCCTTATAAATAGCCTCTTTCATCTTCACTTTTCTTCACTTCCATTCTCACTTATCTCGTTTTTCTTTCGTTCTCTATGATTCTTTCCGTTTTTCTTCATTCTTGCTTTCACTGATCCCTCCATGGATCACAAAAATAAACCCAAAAAGAAGAGTGTGGCCTCCAAATCAAAATCTTAGAAAAAGAAACGTAAGATAGAGATCTCTGTTTCTAACCTTAGGCGAGATAACCCCTCTTCTAATATCAAAATGGAAACTCTTGCCATTTCGTCAGATTCTTCCGGCTCTGCTGATGAAGATTTCATTGAATACCTGAGGACTTATGCTTCTCGGGAGTGTTCCCCTGATATTGGATCACTATTGAGACTGCCTCCAGTTTTTTCTTCTCTTCCTTGAAGGAGCTGGATCCTTTGTTTGATTTAGGATTTCTTTTCATTGAATTTGCATCTTGATTTCATTGTAATTTTCTTTACCTTTGTCTTTGAATTTGTATCTTGATTTCATTGTAATCTCTCTTATCAATGAAAAAATGGATGTTTGTTGATATAAGCCTTTTTCCAATATCTCTTCTTTTTCTGCACTGTTGCGTTACATAATACTGTAAAGAATAATTAAATAATGTCATGCATTATACCTTTGACGGTTTTTTGGACTTCACCTTCGATATTACTGTTTCGGACGTCGCCGGCGTCTTGCGCCTTTTATTTTACCGTCGTATCCAACTCGTAAGATTTAGGGATAACGACGTTTCTATTTTTGACATGTCCAACTCGTAAGATTTACAAACCATGCCATGGTGTTTCAACGCCTTTCCGTCGTATCCAGCTCGTAAGACTTAGGGATATCGCCGTTTCTTTTTTAGACGTGTCCAACTCGTAAGATTTAGGGCTCACGCCTTGGTGTTTCAACGCATTTCCGTCGTACCCAGCTCTTAGGGCTTAGGGGTATCGCCGTTTCTTTTATAGACGTGTCCAACTCGTAAGATTTAGGGCTCACGCCTTGGTGTTTCAACGCATTTCCGTCGTACCCAGCTCTTAAGGCTTAGGAGTTTTTTGAATTCTGAATGAAAGGTTTTTTGAATTCTGAATGATGAGTCTCGTTAAAAACTCCTGCTTTCGCCGGAGAAAAGAGTTTCACATCACTTTAACATCATTTGGATCATTGATACATCCACATGCATTTTCTTTTAAAAATAAAAACAAGAAATGAAAGTAAAAACAAGAAATATCTTTGGGGGTGGCGAGGCGAGGTTTGATGATGCTCCTTGGGATGCGTCTCGCCTATTAGGTGTTGTTGGCCTAGCTGTAGTAAAACCTGATATTTGAGGTGTTCCACGTCCTGTGTAGAACCTCGCCTTCCATGGTTTCCAACCTGTATGCTCCACCTTCGAAGACTTCATTAATTCTGAACGGACCTTCCCAATTTGCTGCCAATTTTCCGCCTTTATCTTTTCCTATTGGTCTCTTCAGGACTAGGTCGCCTTCTTTGAATTTTCTTGGGATTACTCTTGTATTATATTTTCTTCCTACTCTTTGCTTCGTGGCGAATTCTCTGAAATGTGCTTTGTCCCTTACTTCTTGTATTATATCAAGGTTCTCCTGCAACGCCTCATTGTTCTCTTGAGTTGTTGAGGTTTCACGTCGCCAACTTGGGGGATTTATTTCTGCAGGGATCATGACGTCTGCGCCATAGACCATGGTGAAGGGTGCATCTCCTGTTGACGACTGTGGAGTTGTATGATATGACCATAATATGGCGGTGAGGTGAGCCACCCAAGCTTCTCCTTTGCTTGATAGTCTCCTTTTCAGGGCTTTTAATATGACCTTGTTAGCTGATTCGGCCTGCCCATTGGCTTGAGGGTGCTCAACTGATATGAAGGTGTTTTGAATTCCTTTTTCCTTGCAAAATGAAACTACCTTCTCACTTGCAAATTGTGTGCCGTTATCTGATACAATGTATTTGGGAAGACCAAATCTGCATATGATCCTTCTCCAATAGAACTTCTTCACTTGCTCTGCTGAGATGCTTGATAAAGGTTGCGCCTCTACCCATTTGGTGAAGTAATCTACCGCCACTATGATTCATCTAGCCTGTTTCCATGAGGTAGGGAAAGGACCCAATATGTCTACGCCCCACATGAAGAAAGGCCAAGGTGAGAGGACTGATTTGAGGGGTTCGCCTGGGGCGTAGTGTAGGTTGGAGAATCTTTGACATTTATCACATGCTCTCACGTATCTCCCAGCGTCGCTATGTAGTTCTGGCCAGAAGAATCCTGCTTTGAGGATCTTACCCGCCAATGATCTTGCTCCTATGTGGCTCCCACATGATCCTTCATGAACTTCCTCTAAAATTCCTTTGGCTTCTTCTTTGCTTACGCACAGCAATAAGGGGCTCGAGAATCCCCTTTTGTATAGCTTATCTCCCATCATGGTGTACCATGACGTCATTCTTCTAACTTTGTACGCCTCTTCTCTTGGTCTGGGGAGTTCATCCCTCTGTAAATACTTGATAATGGGAGTTTGCCAGTCTTCCTCTTCTATGATCATGTGAATCTCTTCTTCATTGATGCTTGGGTTTGCAATGGTTTCTTGGATGAAGGTTCTGTTGCTCCCAGGTTTTTTGGTGCTGGCAAGTTTGGATAACAAGTCCGCCCTAGCGTTCTGTTCCCTAGGTACGTAAATCAACTGAAACGAATTGAAACATTTCGCTAACTTGTTTACCTTTTCCAGATATTTGGTTAATTGGGGATCTCTTGTTTGGAACTCTCCTGATACTTGGTTGGTTACCAGTTGTGAATCACTTTTAACTCTGAGGTCCGTGACCTCCATCTCCTTCGCCAACTTCATTCCTGCTAGAAGGGCTTCGTATTCAGCCTGGTTGTTGCTTGCTTTGAAGGCGAACCTCAAAGATTGTTCTATGAGTACTCCATCAGGTCCCTCCAGGACTACTCCTGCTCCACTTCCCTTTAGGTTAGACGCACCATCTACTGAAAGTGTCCAAGGTTCCTCGCTGTTTTCTTTAGGCGGGGTTGATAATTCCAGTATAAAATCCGCCAGAATTTGCGATTTTATTGCGCCTCTAGGGGAGAAGGTTATATCAAACTCTGACAATTCCACTGTCCACGCCCCCATTCTCCCTGCTAGATCCGGCTTCCTTAGGACTTTCTTTATGGGATAGTCCGTCTTAACCACTACCTTGTGACTCTGAAAGTATTGCCTTAACTTCCTCGCAGTGATGACGACGGCCAAGGATAGTTTTTCTATCTTTTGATACTTTGCTTCAGCACCTTTGAATGTTCTGCTCACAAAATATATTGGCTTCTCTTCGCCCTTGACTTCTTGCACCAACGCTGAACTAAGGGCGTTGTCTGATACGGCCAGGTATAAGTACAAGGTGTTACCCTTCTGAAGACGGGTTATTATCGGTGGTGACGCCGAGAACTTCTTAAGCTTTAGAAAAGCTTCTTTACATTGAGGAGTCCATATCAACCTTTCGCTCTTTCTCAGAGTGGAGAAAAAATGAAATGCTTTTTCTCCAGAGCAGGATAAAAATCTTGATAAGGCGGCAATCCTCCCTGCTAATTGTTGGACTTCCTTCACTGTCGTTGGACTTCTCATGTCGATTATGGCCTGGCATTTGTCTGGGTTAGCTTCTATCCCTCTGTTTGTGAGCATGAAACCTAAGAATTTCCCTGACTGAACTCCAAAAGAACATTTCGCTGGGTTCAATCTCATGTTGTACTTTCTTACCGAGGCGAGGATGTCGCCTAGGTCTTTGTCATGTTCTCCATCTTACGTTGTCTTGACTACCATATCGTCTATGTATACCTCCACATTTTTGCCTATTTGCTCCGAGAATACCCTGTCCATTAGTCTTTGATAGGTGGCGCCTGCGTTCTTCAGACCAAACGGCATAACATTGTAGAAATAATTGCATGTGTTGGTCATGAAGGTTGTATGAGGCGCGTCCGCAGGATTCATCTTTATTTGGTTGTATCCTGAGTATGCATCCATGAAGCTTAACATTTTGTATCCTGAAGCTCCGTCAATAAGCCTGTCGATGTTGGGCAGAGGATATGGATCTTTTGGGCAGGCTTTATTCAGGTCTGTGAAATCTACGCACATCCTCCATTTGCCATTTGCCTTCTTTACCATCACTACGTTCGCCAGCCACGACGGATACTTTATTTCTTCGATGAAACCTGCTGCTTCCAGTTTTTCAACTTCTTCATTGACCGCTGTCCTCCTCTCTTCTCCTATCTTCCTCTTTCTCTGTGAAACGGGTTTGATGTTGGGCGCGATGGATAACTTGTGAGTTATCACACTTTCATCAATTCCTGGCATATCGGATGGCTTCCATGCAAACAGGTCTATGTTCTTTCTCAACATAGCTATGATCTTTTCTTTTTCCTCTGGTTTCAAAGTGGTTCCGATGTTGGTTATTTGGTGTGGCATGTCGCAAATTTGGACTTGTTCTAATTCTTCGATGGGACTCATTCTTCTCTCTGTGAAATCTTCCCTTGGATCAAGGTCTAGGGGTGAGATCATGTTGACTCCGCCTCCTTTTTTGGGTGACGCCATTGATTCTGCCTTGGGGTTTTGCCTATGTAGCATCTCCTCGCCAGCTTTTGGTCTCCTCTAATGGTTCCTACCCTTCCGTTGTCCAAAGGATATTTGATGGACAGATAGAGGGTTGACAGTGCCGCCTCTAGTGTGTTGAAGGCTGGCCTTCCAATTATAATATTGTATGAAGTGAATGGGGTTTTAACTACCAAATATCTCACCTTAATAGTCTTGGCGTTCTCCTCTTCTCCAAACGTAGTCAAAAGGGTAGTATAGCCCATAACTTCTACTTGCTCGCCGGCGAAGCCTACCAACGTGTCGTTGTAGGGTAACAGGTGTTCATCTGACAATTGCATCGCCTTGAAGGCTTCCCAATACATTATGTCCGCCGAACTTCCTGAATCTATCAGCACTCTTTTGACGTCACAGTTTAGAATTTGCACTTGTATCACAAGAGGGTCGTCATCATGTGGCATGACTTCTCTTTTGTCTTCTTTGGTGAACGATAGATCGGGGATGGACGTCACCTCTGTATGACCCATGAATTTCTCATTCTGATCCATTCTCCTAACGTAACGCTTTCTCGCATTTGAGGATTCTCCACCTCCTGCAAATCCGCCTGCAATGGTGTTGACGGAGATCCTCTTTCCTTTGCCTGGATCTTCTCCTTCAGAATGATCTTTTGGGTGATTGTGCTGTACCTTTGGGACAACTACCTTCCCTGCTGCGGCGTCCTCTATGAACTTCCTCAGGTGACCGCTCTTTATCAATTCTTCGATTAAATCCCTTAGCCTGAAGCATTTCTCGGTGTCGTGACCTCTGCATCTATGGTAAGCGCACCAGGCGTTGGGGTTTAATCCCATAGTGTGTTCCTTGTTCCTTGGTGGGGGTAGCCGCCCTAATCCTGTTTGCAGGATTTCGTTCATGACATAGACTCGGGCGCGGTTTAGTGGCGTGTATTCCTTTATGTCTTCTTGAAAGTGTCTTTGTGGTTGGTACGGCTTTCTATGACGCTCAATTCTGTGATGATTTGGTATTGGGCGTCTGTGATGATGGTAAAACTCGCCTTGGCCGTTACCTTTATTAACCGGGCCTCTTTTTCTAGCGTCTCTCATTCTTTTTTCAGCGTTACTTTCTTCTCCCTTTATGTAGTCTTCCGCTCTTCTTGTTACTTCCTGCATGGATGTGGCTGGCTTTTGCGCCAAAGATTCATTGAAATGCCCCGCCTTAAGGCCGTGATGGAAGGCAGAGACGAACATTTGTTGGTTTGGATTGCTCACTTTACTTGTGGATTCGCAGAATCTTGCCAAGTACTCCCTCAATGACTCGTTGTAGTTTTGTCGCAGGGAGAATAAACTGGTCGCCGTCACCTTTATGTGCTTGGAGCCGGCAAATTGTTGCGTGAACTTTTGCTGGAAGTCTGCCCAACTCTGAATGGAGTTCTTGGGCAGATTCATATATCATCTCAGGGCTGCCTCTTTCAATGTGCCTGAGAGAAGTTTACACTTCAAATGATCCGCTGCGCCGATGATGGCGGTTTTAGTTCCCACCGCCATCAGGTGTTCTGTTGGATCTATTTTTTCGTCAAAGTCTGGGAGATGGGGTGTTCTGAAATTGTCTGGCACCCTCACATCCCAGAGATTTTGTGCAAGTGGTTGGGAGTTGGTGATGTTGGTTTCCTCTGCTTCGTCCACTTTGTTTGCTTTTTCCTGATCAATTTCGTGAACCTTGGCTTGCAGGCGACGTAGTTCTGCCACTGCATCCGTCAAGGTTAGAAGGTTGTTTTGGTTGTCATTTGCTAGTTGTCCTCCTGCCATTTTCTTGAGGAGGATTTCGGACTTCGTCTGGTTGTAGTGGTAGGCTGGGAATCGTTTTACCGCAACCCCACGGTGGGCGCCAAAATGTTCTGGTAAAAATAATAGGGGGGTGGTCCAAGTATATTAATGCAGAATAATGATACTAGGATCTTGTATTTACCAAAAAGTCTGAACCTTTTACAATGAGCTTTTCCCCTCTATTTATAGAGGAAGATTATAATCGGGAAATATCTAAAACCGCCCCACTCCCCTTTAATGGAGGTCGTGGGTGGTTTTTGCCATGTCCACCGTGTTACAGGGGTGGTTATGGGTGGTTTTTCTACTCCTCCGCTTTCAAGTGATGGTAGTGGGTGGTTAACTCCTCTTGGGCGACATGAACATAACCTGAGGGCGTCGCCCTCAGCCTCTTGATCTCGCCCTTGCCTTGTCTTTCCCGCCAAGTTATTTGTTTGAATTGTTTGGGCCAATTGTTGGATCATTGAGTCTATTGGGCCTCTTGGATTTTGTCCGGTACACCACTGATCTGATTGAGATCCCACCCCCATCTGGGTGTCGTATGAGTTCTTCTCAAGTCATTGTTACTGGTGAGATTTTAAATCCCAATGTTGCTCATGATTTGGCAATTTTACAGCAGTATTGGAAATGATGGTAGTGACATTGGGCATAAGGTTTATATTCATGAGGAAGAGAGAGTGACATCGATAATTTTTTTAAGAGTCGTGAAGCTGCTAGGGAAGAGCCTTTCACGGAAGTGGTGTCTAAGGCCAAGAAAAACAATTTGTGGAAGGATTTCAGGTTCGTAATACCCGCTCTAGGGTAGGATGCGAGACTCAGTTTTCTTTGTTTTTTGTCTTTTTCTTTTCATTTCTTAGGTTTTTTATGCTTTTTATTTGCTAGTTATTTTCACTTTATTTCTCTTTTCATGCTTGAAAAGGTTTTGGTTTATGTCTCCCTTCTCTTTTTTTCTTACTTCATTTAATATTTATTTAGGATGTTGCACTTGGCTCACCATCTATCCCCATTTGCTTAAAAAAAATAAAATCATATGAATGCATAAAGAACAAATCCTCTTGCAATCATAGGTTGATTATATGTATATGGTTTTTTTAAGTTACAATGGAATAATTTGAATTCATTAAAAGAATCCTCTTGCAATAATCACACTACGTCCCAAGAGAAGCACTTGATACATCCTCTAAAAACATAGTAAAACTACAATAGAGATTCTGTTCATGCACTAAAAGCTATATAAGTACGTAAAACATGTACATATTTTATAATAAGATCTTCTTTCTTGTGTACAAGCAATATATATATAGACACAAATAAATTCGAAACATATTTTGTAAATCCAAAATGTTCTTGCTTCAGTCTTGTAATATTGTAGGATTTGTAGCCATCTCCATCCTCTTCTTCATATACATCCACTATTGGAGACGCAATAGAGATGAAATTGTTCCGAATTGGCCAATAATTGGCATGCTACCGACACTTGTGTGTAATGCGTCCGATTTCCATGATTTTGCGACCTTAGTTTTAAAACGTCATGGAGGAACTTTTCGCTTTGAAGGTCCGTGGTTCACAAACACAAGTTTTATTGGTATGTCTGATCCAACGAACATTGATCACATCACAAATAAGAATTTTGGCAACTATGGGAAAGGGTCTAACTTCAAAGAAATTCTTGATGTTCTTGGAGGTAGTATTTTAAATTCTGATTTCCATGAATGGAAACAGGAGAGGACAGTGAATCAAAAGGAGAAGCTTCAAGAACTTCTTCCAACAATTAGTTCAGAAGAAGGTGGAGAACTGTCTGCTACCATTTCTTAATGATGTATGTAAAGCAGAAACTCAGGTGGACTTGCAAGATGTCTTCAGTAGGCTGACCTTTGACATGACCTGCACCATTGCATTTGGATTTGATCCTAATTGTCTTCCAAACAACTTCAATGAGCTTAGAGAAATTGCTTCTTTAAAAGCTCTTCCTGTGATGGAGGAAGTGATATTTTATAGGCACCTAATTCCAATATATTTACGGAAGCTGCAGAAATGGCTCAATGTTGGTCAAGAGAAGTTCAAACTAGCCCGTGAAAATATCGACCGGTTCTTGTACGAATGTATGAGTACATACTCAAGTAGACGGAGTGAAGAAATCGACGAATGTTAAGGCTTTATCCTCCTATACCTTTTGAGGAAATTTGTTCCGTCAAGTCGGATATACTACCTAGTGGTGACCATGTTAGTCAAAATACAATGTTAATGTACTCTTTGTATGCTATGGGAAGGATGGAACAAATATGGGGAGAAGATTGCATGAAATTTAAGCCTGAGAGATGGCTCTCAGATAGAAGGGATATCATACATGTTCCATCTTATAAGTTCATAGCTATGTGTGTATTGGTTAAATGTCGTTATAGTTTGGTTATATTAATAATCTATGTGTGGTATTTTCAATTTCTACAAAGTATGTCTCTTTAATTTGTGTGTCTTAGTTTGAACTATTGTTATATTTTGAGTTAAATTTCTTGATCCACCATGTAACACATGCCTGCATTAACTATCCTAGAAGTCACGATGATTCAAAAGGATCAATTTTCTCCAACTCCATATATTAGTTTACCTCCAAACAATTTATGCCGTCCGACGAGTACTTCCGAGTATATTTGTTGAAAGTAACTTGCAAAATACAAGAACCTTAAGATATGTTTGGTTTCATAAAACATTTACTCAAACCAAATATGGCGGCAAAGAAGGATTAAAATTCAGCACTAAATCAATTGATAAGAAAAGTATCTAAATCACTTTGAAACAGTTCTCCACAGCAACAGAAACCAACAAGGGCATTGAATCATCAAGAAGCATACAAAAATCCAACTTTTGAAGCCTATGAACTTTCTATAAATGTTCCCAATGCTCTTATAGAAGTTAATGTAATACATCGTTGGGATAAACAACATTTTTAATCTGTTAATTAATCTGCATCCATTTCTTCAAGAGCTAATTTTGCTGCTGCCTTAGCTTCTTCTAGGAGCTCTTCTGGGACCTGCGCATGATGATCCAGAAACATTTCAGTTATATTTCATAAAGGTACCATGAGTTGAAATGCAATGCGTAAAAGGATGCATCCGCAAATATGCTTGCTTATCAACACCGCCAATAGCAGATCAATAAAATTGCAGTTTGTTCAAATTCTGCTACGATGTGACGACACGTTTACTCAATAACTATCGCAGAACAGCAGCGGTGTGTTCAAATTCCAATGTTATAGCCTCATTATTTGACAACACCGATGATTATTCAGCTATGTACTATTTTGACTTCAAATCATTCACACTAAATTAAAGACCCTTTACCCAAAAATGTTTATAGAAAACCCTGACCTAACATACAATCCACCAGTGGCATAAGTGACAATTCAGAGTCACAAAGGATGTATTGTCATTACTCTAAATTGATATTCGATCCGTAAAATTAAATGTCTTAAATGAGCTCCAGATACAATTTAAAAGGCAGCACTATACAAACTCAACTGCTTTCAATAGTATATCAACTATGGCTCCATTTAATTTCTGAAAACATTCAGTTTTCATTTGCTAAAACTTGTGTTTATTTTAAATTACTAACATGGAAATGAAAGACTCGTGTAGTGAATATCTGTGACAGAGAAGGTGAAAAGCAAACTAGGAAGAATAAATTTTCAAAAATAATGAAACCAATGTTTTGGCATTTTCAAAAAATTTAAAAGATGGTGAGGAAAATATTCTCTTATGTTTAATAATTGAAGTGAAAATGAGGATGTTATGCTATGTAAATTCCATATATAATCTGCATTTTAAAGTAATTGTAAGAAAAATATGTCATTGTATATAAGTAACTCAAAGTACACCCTGCTGCCTTACCTTTTCATGTTGACGGTTTGATTCATCACACACCCAGCTCATTTCAAGTTCGAAATCTTTATCCTTTGCTTCGTCATGAACTCCATATATACTGTTTGGCACATATAATTGCAAAACGTACTGTAAGTTTCACGTTAAGAATATAAAAAGTAATGATGAATACTGGCGATAATCGTACTACTTACATCTTAGCTACTTCAATAACTCCTTGTCGGCAGGTCATATCTGCAAGCTTCAACTTTTCAATCTCTCTGCCAAGACATTAAGATAGCATTGTTAAACAAAATGTTGATAAGGAAATTTATGCAAATGCAGCATAATACAGAAATATGACGTTAACAGAAAAGGGAAAGTACACCGTCAAACTATAAAAATTGTATTTGAGCTTCTGTTGCTGAGAGATGCATGCAATATATCCTTTTTCATACAACGACAACAAAATATTTTCTCATTGGGTTTGGAATAGCTAAATGCACTAAACAGACACCGTAATTTCTTATATTGGACTATGTCCAAAGATAGTCCTGTTCACCTCCAAATCTCTCTTAATGACTTAACCTACAGTTTTTCTCGATCTCCCTCTACTTCTACTTATTGACTATACTATACTCCCTCTGGTCAACCCTCATTACCAGTATTTTTATATTTATCAAAATATAATAATCAATTTCACACCATATTATTGCACGGATATATGGGTTGGAGATGGTGTGGAGTTGCACAAATAAACCTTAGTCAAATTCGTGAACATACTTAAACCCAATTATTGCATTTAAAGTTTATACTCTCCCTAGAAAACAACAGCAACAGCCTCATACAAGAGAAAACTAGCACTTCCAATGAAAACCCTCGTAGATTTCAAAACGCAAATGTAGGTCGAGGGATGAACAGAGGGGCTTGACGGCTGAGATGACATTATCAACCATACTAAATTATCCTACATATAAGCTACACATTTTAACAGAAATTTTGTGCAAGAGTTACTCCTATCTTGCTTGACCTTAAGCAGCTGATTGTCAAAATTTACCAACAGAAATTCCATGTAACAGAAACTCCAAGTAGTTATTACATTAGATAGCATGCAACATTTTATAATAGAAAATTAACATTAAAAGCAAAGGATACTAGCAAAAGGATAAGAATATATTGTCCCTAGCAAAGACAGTAATGAAAAGAAAACCACAATTGTTGTTCAATTTAGTATTTAATTACACAACTATATTATATATCCACTTACGTTTTTGCAGCCTGTCTTCCCTTCCCAATTGCAGCGCCAAAATACCTCTAAAACAAATACCAACATAAACAAATCAGTAAGAAAAAATCACACAAAGCTTCCAAAAAGTAATATTTGTAGCTCAGGCAACAATGAAAAGATTAGACATTGCTATTAAGTAAACTAGACTCACATAGGAGACACCAGAAGGTTCGACCATGTACAACTGTGGTCCATCTCTGTCATAACCACCTAGAATGACACCACATCCAAAAGGTCTGCAGCACCATTATAGATCGGTTATTAATGTGATGTCTAAGAAAATATAACTTTAAAATGACTACATGAGTGTTAGTCTCACTGAACCTGAGCCACCAATATAAAGTGCAAAGGTGCACATAGCTAGCCACGCGATCAGCAAGTTCCTTGACAGGAATTGGGTCACCGTACACGCTGAAAACAAATATACGACAGAATAAGCATTTTTTTCATTTCAAAAGTTGCATAAAAACCATCAAGAAAACCTATGAAATGACTTTGTACTACATTGCCTCTTGCTTTGGTCATCAATCATCAAGCAGTATTTTATGAATACTCTAAAATATAAAGGGATTTGAACTGGTTACAACTTATACATACTAACTAAAATTAAGAGAAAATTTTAGCATGTTGAATTGAATGATCCACCTATTTCAAGTTTCAACAAATTTTCACCTCTATATCAAGTTTTCTAATTATTTCATTCAGTAAAAGACTGATGCCTGAGAACGGAATATCGGATTCACATATATCAATCCAGGGCCAAATATCAGCTAGCATTCAGATGTTTTAGAATAGTGATTAGTGAGCTATTTGGATGTGTTAGAATAGTTATAACATATCAACTTAGTTTGGACAAAGTGTTTTAATCAGATATTTGTGAATACGAGCACAAGTAACATTAAGTAAATTATTAACACTTTTGCAGTGGATGGTAATCAATTTGAACCTAGTTAGAACACATGTAATTGATTTTCCTTGAACCTCATGCACCTATGATAACCTTAACAAGGTAAATAGGGGCTTATAATAAACTACAATGACTTGGCGTTTTCTTTATAATAAGGTTGGGTTGACTTCGAGGCCAAAAATAAGGTTGAATCAGTACATAGGATTTCAATTAGTCTTCCTAAAATATATCCTCAATGAAAAGAACTTATAATCAGGTTAACTTCAAAAATCGAAACAACGTCAAGTTATTTTCCATTGTAGGGTTTTCTATTAGTCTATCTCTCCTTTCTAGCACCAGCCAATTCAATCAACTAGATTTAAATACGATGAAAGGATGTACATAGTTTAAATAAAGTAAATGTTGCAAGCAAATGGAACAAACCTGTCATAGTTAGTTGCTTCAGACTTAGCCCTGGCAACAATTTGCCTGCCATCAGCTGCTAATCCTGCTACAGCCTAAAATAGGAAGAAGATTTATACATCAATATAGGTTTAAAGTATCATAACAACTAGAACTTGGCACGTGACATTATATGCTAACTGTATGACCAATGCATTGACCAGGCACACACAAGAACTTCATCTAAACTGTATTATATGGTATAGAAACGAGATTATTTCATTGACTTCTTTTATATTGATTTCCAATTAATAGAACACAGAGAACGGCCTGAATTGCTTTTCCAAATTTGGTCGTTCTATGTGATAAGTAGGTGTTATGTTATATCGTTAATCTAAGATTTCTTATGCTTATTCCATAAGAACTACCAAGGTGCGAAACAAATAAACAATCCAGAACACACAATAAAAACCTTAGAACCCTATTTCTAGCTAGTGCTAATTATTCATTAGATCAACCAGTGATAGAGTAACAAAAGACTTATAATTATTCCGTAAATAACAAAGTACCATTCCAGAGTGTCGATGGACAGCATGTATTCTTCTATTGGAACCCGGAAGCATCATTTTCGAAGGGATAAGCTTCTCAACACCCTAAAATCAACAAAATTTGCACAAAAAATTAACAAAAACATCAAAAACTGAAAAGGAAACCCCAAATTAACATAATAATCACAATCTAGATTAACTTACCAACACAATCCCATCTTTGCATTTGATACCAATAACAGTCCTGCAACAAAGTTTCAAATCTAAGATCACTAACTCAAAAAAAAAAAAACACAAAAAACCTAAAAAAAAAACTACATTTCATTGAAACCCTTAATTTCAAATCATAAAAAAACTAAAACACAAATTTTATATTTGAAAAAAGATGAATCAAAAATCGAAAATCCCTAACTCAACAAAAAAAAAAACCTAAAATTACAAACTAAATTTCTTCAAAACCCTTAATTCCAAATCATAAAACAACTAAAACCCATTATTAATATTACAATAAATTTCCAAAAGATGAATTAAAAATCGAAGCTTGAAAGAAAATTGGTAACCTACCCGCTATTATCGACAGCTTTGGCAGCGTATTCGATCTGGAAAACGCGACCATCAGGAGAGAAAGTAGTGACGGATAGATCGTAACCTGTTCCGATGCTACTCATTATGATGAATGATTTTGAAGAATTTGAAGATTTTGATTTTGAAGCTTATGAGTGAGAAACTTTGGAGAAGAAGAAAATATTATAAAGAGGGTTTTGCTTGTTCAAGAGTTAACTGCGTGAGGAAGTATGGAAGTTAAATGAAATTGCATATGTGACTCGTTATTTATACAATATTGCAAATTTGTCCTGAAAATAAATAGGCTTATTAGTTTGTCCTTTTTATTTTAATTTATTTTTTTTAAGAGTTCAATGGTTCTCATATATTTTGGATTGGTATTTTAAGAGACTATTGTGGCAAAAAAAATTATATGATTATATTGATTTTTTTTTTTACAAACGATTGTATTGATTTTTAAGACTTTTAAATTGTTATTGTATTTTTCTTTTAAAAAAATAAAATAGAATGAAATAATCAATTTTAAAATTTTTAATATAAGCTTAATTGTATTCAGAGGAAGGAGGACATAATAAGATCGAGATGAACTTGCAGAAGTAAAGATACATATAAATGGTTGTCAGACTCGAGAATTTAATCAGACTTGTAAAGAGTTCATAAACTCGATTCGTAAATTTGTATGAGTCTATAGAAAATTTAAAATGACCTTCGAAAACCTATAAGTGACACATATATGACACAGTAAAGTTGTAAAAGACGCATAAATACACACACATACACTCCAGACCAAACTTGTTAACAAAAAAATCGATAATAAAACAAATAAAATAGTAAAGTACATAGATAAGATATTAGTTCCTTCTTAGTTGTCTACTACATAAAACAAACAATCATAAACCATATATGCTAATGACTTCAAACATTCAAAACTTCAATGAAATAACCACCACCAACATCATCGCCACCAAAAAATGTTAATGAAGGATGAGAAACGACCATGAACACGTCAAGAGAAAACGGGACCATGCCGCCGATGAAGGGTAGAAAAAATGCCAATAACAGAGAGGACACTTCAAATGTCATCCTCGCTGAAGGTGGAGACTAGCTAGAAGAGTGAGAGTGTTTTAACATTTATAAATTTAAAAGTGTACCGTCATAGGCAATAAAAAAGATTTAAACCCTTTTTAAAAAAAAAAATAAGTTTAGGAAATTTGTGCCCTTTTTAGATTTTTTTAAAAATACTTATAGACTCGTAAACTCGCCATAAACTCGCGAGTCTATACGAGTTTGTGCGAGTCTATCTGAATCTATTAAAAATCGATTCTATATACGAGTCCACTCGTTTATACTTACTAGGCTCATAAACTCATATGAGTTTAAGAATCTATCCGCGAGTTTGACAACCAAAAATTGCATACACAACACATTTTTATAGATAAATCTTGTTCAATTTGAAAGTAAACAACCAAATAAGCTCAATTATATCTAGAGAAATGAGAGCATAATTAGACCCACATAAATTTGTAGAAGCAAAACGGTACACTAAACAATACATACAGAGCATACTTTTAGACAAATCTTGTTCAAACTCCAATTTTAGTGTATATGTCTTTGTTTCTTGCCACGGATCACAGAGACAGTATTCTGTTTCTTTCTTCATTAACTAAATACGTATACTCAACCTCTTGTCTCAGAAAAGCTTGAGATGATGTTGAAGATGACGAATGTGAGAAGAGGAAGATGAACGAAGTTGGGAATTTAAAGATTGAACTTGCTGCAAAATCATTTTTTGACATTAGTCCTTCATTTATGTGAATAAGCTTCAGGAAGCCAACACATATACACCACATGTGTCTCCGTTTGCCACATAAGTTTTTTTAAAATGAAAGTGGACAGGAGGAACTAAAACAAAAAATTTTAACACATTGAGGGACTAATTAAAAAAAAAAAACTTACGGGGACTGCAAGTCTTATACTATTATACATGAATTTACTAAACTAATCTAATCTCATTATTTGTGTAATGCTTTGAAAGTAATCTACACTCAATTAGTGTGTACAAATGAAAGTAAAATAATACTTTTACATTGAAAAGTGTAAATATCATTCATTTCAAAACAGATTCTTGCTAAAATGGTACTCATTTTAAAACTGAGTATTATTTACCAATCCACCATGGAACACCACAAATATGCAGTCATTAGGGAAAACATCAATTTTTCTCTAGTGAAGTTGTAATAATCCTATCATGCCTTTAGTTTTATTAACTGAATATGGAACTTATAATAGAGACATGCATATCTTCTCTCAATAACTCTAAAGATGATGTACAAAAAGTTTGTATATCTCAAGTAATTCTTGGCAACAAATTCTTCTTTATATTCAATACTTGATTTGCATAAGCTAGGGAAAAAGTATCACTCTACTTCCAGTGTTCTGTTTTTAAGGATTTGTATTACAATTTTCTATAAAGATCTTTAAAAATAAAGAACAAAAATGTTTTTATTAGATGTGAATCAGAAATTTCTTCAAACCAAATATGTCAGTTAACTACTCAATCCAATTTTATGGGTGAACCTATATACCACCATTCATAACTACTCAACCCAATTATAATAATAAATTTCATATGATGGATAATTAAATGGTTACACCATGAAAAAACATTACAGCAGTCAAAAACCAAATAATAAGCGGTGGCGCAAATCAAATGTGATTCTCATTAACCAACAATGTATCAAATGAAATGGCTTCACTTATCGTGGAGGTGTAGGAGGTGGTGGTGGAAGGTTTGATTTTGCGAAACCCACCCATGCAACAATGCCAACAGCAAGGATTAACCATCCAGCTATGTCATACTTCAGAGTACTATCCTTCTTTTTCTTTTGAGTCTGAAAAATAATCAAATAATCAGGTGAAAAATGAACACAACTTAAAATATGAACATAGTCTCAATCTCCATATTAACATATGTCTCCCGGTACAATGTAATTTTGGTGGGGCCAATGGAAACTTGCTTATCAGTATTTATCTGATTCATAAGATTAGTTATTCGTTTTATTTTTGCTAGGGAAAAAATTGCATTTATCATCCCCACCAATCTAAAACCAAAAGGGACTAGCTAGGGAAGGAAGATCTTAAAAAGACGGATACAATAATTTCGTAATCAAGAGCTATCAATTAGGTGTACTGATTGTAGAACCTACAAACTCATCCCTTGAAATGTGGAATCAAGATCTAACAATTTTGTGCACTAACCCTAAAACCTACAAGCCCGTCGATAAAATGTGTCTAAAACACCAAAGTCACTTAAATCCTTTATCTTTACATAAGAAAATGAATTTAAGGCGGATAAAATGAACATCTAAAAAACATAAATTTTGAACAAAAACCATGAAATCTAGTCAACTTGTTTTATGTCATTGAGAGAACACTTATTGAATGCGTCTGAAATCAGAGAACAATGAACATATAAAAAGCATATTTGAACTTAAGTAACCAGGTCTTAGTGCAAATTCTGAACCAATAGTTTAATAACTAAAAACATATACCATGGATGGAAAAAGAAATTAAGAGAAAACTATATAAATTGCATTGGATTTACTGAAGAGAAAGAAACCAAATAGAAATTGATAGTAGCAAGGTAAGGATGAACAGCAGTAACTTTTATGTCTTATTATTACCTTTGTACCAGAAGAAGAAGAAGAAGGCCCAGCTGTGCCTGCTGATTGCTGACCCAATCCATGCTTATGGATTTCAACATGTAGATCAGGGGCCTTAAAAAAAGGTAATATTAGTAAATTAAATGGTCCAGTAACAAGTGTAAGAACAATTAGTGATTTGTTTAATAAAAAAGTAAGATTATATAGTAGCAAGAAAAGATACATGAGAAGGGAGTTAAGTACCCTCCCAAAAGGGAAAAAAATAATAGGTAGGCACACCAAAAGGTGGAAATCAAATGCATTCCCTCAACTTATGAAAGGCAAAAAAAAAAAAGCACTTTTTAAAAAGAAATAAGGGTTTCAAGGTTGGACATATGCAACATTGTAAAGGCTTGGAACTGAAAACACTCAACACCATTAACATTTTGAAAATTCAAAAATTAATCTAATCTAATATTTACCTCGTTGAAAAGGAAACATTAGTGATTCCACATCTCTGACCATAAATTTATTATATGATAAAAATTTGTTTATGTACAGATGATAGAAACCTGGCCATCTTAAAGGGAACACCAGTGAACTCCTTCAATAAGGGAACACCATATAAATCGACCCAAAAACATGATTTTTCCAACCATAACAGAAATAAGATGATTAAAAAGTCAATGTCGACAAAATCAAACAAATTACAAAAGCCATTTCTATATTACACCGAGTTATTACAAGTTACAGCTTCCAAACACAAAACAACATGACATTAAGACACTAAACCATTACATAACAGAACATACCTTAGCAGCCACTTCCAATGATTTGCGGTAAAGTTCATTTGAAGGTTCCTATGTTAAACAAAAACCACTGAGTTACACATTACTTTTACAAGTCAACTGGTAAAACACTTCCCACATTATACTGAACTAAAATTGTACCTCATCAACAGCTTGTTGAAAGTAAACAGCTGCTTTGTCAAAATAAACTTTAGCCTCATCCTGGTCTGGGATTAAAAATGCCTGTGAAGTCAGAGCATTTCCCAAACACCAAAGAGCATCATGCTTGTTGGGATTCACAGAAAGAGCCTCCTCCAGCTTTGAAATAGCATCTGGAAATAAAGTTTCAAGTGAGAAATCCACAAAACGCAAGCAAATGAATGTTCGAAATCAGAAGTTTGAGCATAACCACCAGATTTATTGCAGTCAAAATATGATGAATCAATGTAAGTTAATCAAAACCATTAGATACAATCAAACGACCAACATCATCCAACGGTATAAAAATATATATATTTTTTGGAACAAAAGAGGGCCGAAGCCCAAAACGAGAAAAACTACAGATAAACAATACGAGAAGTAGCAACTCCTTTTACATCATTAATGTATCTCTGTATAATTTGATCAGGACATATATCATAAAGCACTAACTCTCTAGTTCCACAACACCCTAACATGGCAAGACCATTTGCACACATTTACTTCTCGATAGGTGTGACTATGATCACCACCCACTCTAGCTCAGGAAGTTGTAGAATCCTTTCCACTAATCGCCAGCCACTAGAACTTACTGTCTCTTTATTCCTGATGTTCTTAATAACCGCCTCTGAATCAATGCACACCTCCACCAAATTGAAACCTTTATCAATACCTTTAGAAAAACCTACCACTAGCACTTACACATGCACTACCATTTCCAATACCTTTAGAAAAACCACCAAGCCATTCCCCATCAACTCCATGAATTAAACCACCACAACCCGCCTGACAACTATCTTTACTAGCACCAACCCAGCCTTCTTGAGGTGCTTTCCAACTTACCATGACTCGTTGGCACTGCCTGTAATTTATAATATTAGAAGTTTGCTTAGCCAAATTATACTCCTTCAATTTGTTGTAGACCACAGCCCAAGAATTTTTTGGTCTCACAAAATTCTCCTGGTGTACTTTTTTATCACGCGGCCACCATATATGATAACAAGCCAATGCCCAATACTCCTTCCACCTAAATCATGCTACTAGACCCCATTATAATTAATATTCAAAACAATCCACTCTTTCAAATTTCTGTCCAAAAATTCAACTCTCAAAGCTACAGGCACTATATTCATCCATAAAGCAAGAACATGAACACAACACAATCTCTCAAAGCATCAATTTATCAACAAAAGTACCTATGTTTCTGGATTAAAATAGATCCTCCCAGGTCAAAATTGTGAAATTTAGTTATCTATGTTTCTCTTATTAGCCATTAAATAGATAGATGCAGCTGCGGGCTTATTAAATCAAAGTTCATAAATATTTATACCGAATGAGAGCTGGTCAGCAAACACAAATTTCACACAATATATCTGAAAATTTTCATACAAGATACATTACTGCATATCATTTATATGGCCCGTAAGCATATTCTTCACAAATTTGCACCTTCTCTGAGGTTAAAAACTTGTAAAGTAAAATAAAAAACCATCTAAACACAGCCTATAAACCATGTAATAAAAACACATCTAGAAAAATTCAGCAAAAAGTTGTAAAAAATTAAGCACCTTGGGTCATCTTTTTTGACTCGGGAAGATTCTGCTGAAACTGAGACAACTCTAGCAAAGCTCCACCCCATCTTGTCAAATTCTACAGAGATACATACAAAAACCAAAATTTATACACAAAATTTCCAAAACTACAACATAGTTATACACAATTTCTAATTTCTAACACATACACTCAATCATATGTACCAAAATCAATTCCAGAAATTATACAAAAATTTCCATCACAACAATTCATCATCATGTACCAAAATTAAATACAAAATTTCCAATACAACAATTCATCATGTTATATATCTCCAAAAATTATACACAAAATATTCAATACAATAAATAACCAATAGGTGCACAAAATAAAAAAAATAAAAATCATGAATCAATGCATCAAAATAAAGTCCAAAAATTTTATGCTTTCATAAAAAAAATTGGGGAAGTAGAGAGAGACGAACGTCGGCATCGAGAGGGTTTTTGATGTATTCAGTTTCAGCGATTTTACGTGCATGCTCGAAGAACAAAATGCGATCGAAATCGTCTTGTTGTTGCAAATCCATGGAATCACCTTCGTCGATCGAATTTTTGATTTTAGGGTTTTGGGTTTTGAGTGATGTTTTGAGCTTTGGGACTAATGAGCAGTGATAAATAAAGTGAGAAATATAAATCTCAAAAAACAAATTTTAAAAATAATCTCAAAATCTATATATATATATATATATATATATATATATATCTTTTTATGACAGTTCAAAATCTATTTATATTTATAAATATAAAAATTCTAATATTTTTTTTTTTGACCAAATGGACAACTTGTTACTTAAGTAGTTCATGATGGACTAACCTTATGATAAATACGAATTGTATAAAATTCATCGTTGAAATATACACCAAAAGATTATATGTCTCGATTATATTATTATTATTTTAAATATAAGTTACGGTCACAAATTCAACGTAAAATTAAAGACTTACGAGGTATAAAAGTTAAAAAAATATGCATTTGATCCTTGTAAATGATTTTAAGGAAAGAATAATGTAAAACTTACAAAGAGGTCGACCACATGCTCTGATTTCTCAAGTTGTACTGTTAGAGCTTCGTGATGATAACATGTTAGAAATAAACTAGAAGTGTTAGACCATGTACAATAGTTTCAACACTCAACACCTATTTTTACGCTCCACATCATCTCTCTCTTCCACATAATAATTTAACACTCATTCAACTTTTATCCTCTCAAATGGTTTTTCATTCAACACTCTACCCCACCAAGATTACGATTAAGATAATGAAAAATGTGAGTTTTTTTCTATGTCCAAATCAAATGAACCAAGTTTCTATTTATAGAGAAAAAAATTATGAATTTTGGTAAAAAATTTAAAAAATAATTTGCAATGAAATAATTGAGTTCAAAGTAATAATTGGATAAAAATTCGAGAAGCCAATAATAGCAAGACAAGTGTCACTCCGATTGTGTTTCAACTGTGTTGAAAATTTTCAACTTCTCTCTCCTCAAGGTCACTTTCAACACCCTCATTGGAGAACATTGTCATGTTGAAATTCAATTCAACATCATATTCAACTCCTCATTGTACATGGTCTTAAAGAATAGAGATAGAGAATATAAAAACTTTTTATTATTCTCTTTACATGTGTATAATACTTTATCCGTTCCAATTTGAGTGAGCCAATTTGACCATGTACATTTTTCACATATTTTGCTTTGACCATATTTTTCTACTAATTTATAAAAACAAATATTAGCATATGAGATGTTGGATTCATCTCGATGAATATTTTTAGAATATCAAGTTTTTATAATTTTTACTATTATTCAATTAAAAATATTAACCCTCAAAGTTATGCATTGCATGCGTACTTTAGTAAACTGACTCACTCAAATTGGGACGGAGGGAGTACATCATAACAAAGAGTCTATTTATATGACACAAACTCACAAAGAAAGTAGTGGAAAGACATTTAATAAAACTCCACTACTTATTGGGAGTTATAGGGAAGGGAGAGATATGGACATCCACTAATTTTTTTAAGCATGGTTCAATTGATAGAAACGTTGCATAAAATATGCCGGGATCGGGATTCAAATAGTGGTACTTCCGCTTATTCACTTTAAAAAGTGGATGTTTAGCATCAGACTACTTAACAAAAATAAAATTATTTTAGAATTTGCTGATTATCAAACTCAAATTTGTTTACATGAGTAGACCAAACTTTGTCACAAAGCTTCAAAATGGAGAAACAAGAAACTTATATTGTTTTTTTTTTTTTTTTTTTTTTATATTAATGCAAACTATGGATTATCCGCAGCTCATATGAAGCCTGTTTTTTAAACGGGTTTTCTCGAACTAAATTAAAAGCCTAAAATAAATTTAGACTCCAATTTTTTAAGCCCAAACTTTATGTTTTAGCAGGCTTAATGAGTCGGTTCATAGCCTAATTTTGCTAGATCTAGGACTAGTACCAATGCTTCAAATACATGACTATTTATAAAGCATAATATATGCATGTCTCACTCCAAAGATTGTGTACCTAGTGATAGTAGAAAACATATCTTGTTTGTTCTATAAATAAAAGTAAATTACATTTACCCTCATTTGAAAAATGCTTAAATTACATTATCTTTCTCTTTTATGTTAAAATATATACTCGTCTCTCCTCTTATACAAATTATAATCTCACTTCCCCTTTTAAAAGATGTTTAAATTACGCTATCATTTCCTCTTATGTTAAAATATACACTCTCATCCTCTCCTATGCAAATTATAATCACACTCCTCTCCCTTAAAAGAAACTTGAATTTTATTTCTCCCCTCTTACATTAAAACCTACATTTCTCTCATTTAATAAAACTTTATTTTAATGTAACTGAACTTCTAATGCATATATTTTAATTATTATTATTTGCTCACATCATTAACATATAATGTTAAATGTTGTTATAAATTATGAAACTGTACAAAATAAAATACAAATCTCAGATAAATTATTAAAGTCGATTAAAAAACAATTTTATATGAAAATATACAATTTAGTCCATTTTAACATAAATAAATAATTTGGTGATAATAATTCATTTCAAGCTCAAAAGCTTTAATTCATCATTTTAAGAAATTAATTTTCATTTCTTTGAAAATTATATTATTTTAGAATATAAAATTTAATATAAAATTGTTTTTTAATCGACTTTACTAATTTATCTGAGATTTATATTTTATTTTGTACAATTTCATAATTTATAACATGTAACATTATATGTTAATGATGTGAGCAAGAAAAATAATTTAAATATATGCATTAGAAGTTTGATTACATTAAAATGAAGTTTTATCAAATGAGAGAAATGTAAGTTTTAATATAAGAAGGAAAAGTTTGTCAAAAAAAAAAATATATATATATAAGAAGGGAAAGGAATAAATGTCAAGCTTCTTTCAAGGGAGGGGAGTGTGATTATAATTTTTGTAAGAGGGGAGTGAAGTGTATATTTTAAAACAAGAGGAGAGGGGAGTGTAATTTAAGTATCTTTCAAAGATGGGAAATAAGATTATAATTTGCATAAGAAGGAAGAAGAGTGTATATTTTAACATAAGAGGAAAGAATAATGTAATTTAATTTTAAGCATCTCTCAAGAAAGTGAAATGTAATTTACTAAAAAAAAAAACAGACTAATTAAAGGATCTCTTCATGTTAATCACTTTTAGCAATATTTTTTTTATTTTGCTTCAATATACTAATTTTAGCAATATGTATTGATATCAAGGTTGTCAAAACCGAACCGGTCGGTTAGACCGGTCAGACCGTGAACCGGTGATGTATCCGGTCCGGTTAGGCCTGAAAATCGGCCTGCAGGTGAACCGGTAAAAAACCGGTCGAACCGGTCCTGAACCGGGAAAAAACCGGTGAACCGGCCGGTCCAAGCGGTTTGATGGTTCCAAACATGTTATTTGATTTTATTTGTAAAATAAAGATTAAAAAAATAAACAAGTTACAAACGATGTTATGGTACTATTTTGTGTTATTGGACTTAGTTATTATGTAATTTTTAATTTAGTTTGAATTAAAAAATTTATGTTTAATGTACTAAAATTTTAATGTAACTTAGTTATTATGTAACTTTATGATATTTCATCTTTTTCATGTGTAAAAATAAGAAATATTCAGTCATTATTTATTTATTTTTATTTATATATTAATTAAAATATATATTTAATTAAAAACGGTCAGACCGGTCCGACCCCGATCCGACCGGTTGAACCTTGAACCGATAAACTCACCGGTTCGATGACCGGTCCGGTTCTGAAAACCTTGATTGATATTGATTTTTTCCTCACACATCTTTCATGCAAGTTTTATGTTATTACAGAAGTTTGTTCTACACAATGCATAAAAATTCGCTAATTTAAGGAAAAAGTCAAGGCAACAATATTTAGATGTAAAATGATTATGTCTTCACTCACACTCTTTTTTTTTTTGTACCCAAAAAAAAAATAAAAATTTCAACAGGTTTCAATCACAAAAACTTATTTTTTGTACGTTTCATATTAAATACCATTAATATTTCTTTTCAAATATATCATCTTTATGCAAGTTTTCTGTTATACCTTACAATATTGTTCATCACACTATATAGAAAGAACAAAACTTAAGTACAGTTAGTTCCAAATAAAATTGTCACATGTGTATTATTTAGCCCACATCACACATGTATTCACCAAATCTCCCCTTAGTTCCAAAAAATCGACGGGAGAAGAAATAAAATTTGACCAAACTTGACACATTAAGTTGTTTCTAGAAATATGTGTACATGTAGTTTCTCTCATTAACTGCACTATGTTAAAACAATTTAATGTGTCAAGTGCAACATATTAGATACGATGTCTCACTCCAAGTAGAATATCCTGCCTAGCATCAACAACATGTTAGAGCAGATGTTTTGAAATAATTTGTTGAACAAGATGTCCCAGCATGAGTAAGACATCATGTACTGGCATAAGACGTAATCATATCTTATGAAGCGCGCGTGAATCTTTCTTAATTGGTTAAATAATGCGATTGCTTTGTTGATTAAAAGATTGTTATAAAAGATTTGTAATAAACCTATGTGTTAGATATGATCAGAAATCATAACTAACTAAAGAAATGATTTACTTGAATCTTTTATCTTTTAGGATTAGTTTTAAAATAAGGATTGTTTTAAAACTAATCTCCTATGGTGCAACTTAAATTCAAATCAAATCCAAGATCTGCAACGTTTATAAATAGAAGACTCGTTAATCAAATTCAAGTACCTACATCGATTGAATATCTAGAAAAAAATTAGAATTGCCAGTCAAAGATCTTGTGCCCACTGTGCAAGGTCAATATACTTTCTCTAGGACTTAGGTGCTAAGCAATAGAATTATGAATTTTAGTGGATTGATTATTCAACATCTCTCCATTAGGAAGTGTTTTTATGATTACCCAGGCAGGGTGATCGTGGGAAAGTGGGTAGACTCTCATATTCAGGGGAGTGAACCTCTGCGTAAAAGGTGCACTAGGATTAAGAAAAGGCATACACTACAATATGCTTTGTTGTACGTTATAAGACTAAGTACTAATTCGACGCAGTGGTCTTCATTTCTTAGATTGGTGTCCCTTAGATTAGGTGTTTAAACACTAAATTGAACAATTTATTGTGTCCTTTACCACTTTCCTTTAATATTTTGCAAATAACGAATATACTATAATGCATCACAATTGTCGTACACGTTGTCTTAGACATCTTGCAAAAAGGACAATTGTCTTAGACAACGTGTAAACATATGTCCCTGACGAACATAATTTTCAGTAATCTTAATCTTAATAAAAGTAAGGTTTGCCCCTTCTTAAAACCCTAATTAGTAATCACTTAACCCTAACTTTTTCCCTCCTAATTCCTCTCTTAATTACCACCCCAACTACCTCCTCATTTATTGTGTATCCAAATTTGAATTTCAAATACAACATTGAAAAAATGAGAAAGAAAATGCATTGGGATTATGTTTGCATTGAGATTAAAATATAGGCTTAACACTCAATTTCCTAATTAATAGCATATATAATTTTTATTTATCTTTCACTATCTTTTTTTCTTTCTCTCCATTTTGATATTTCTTTCCATCTCTTTCTCTGCGTTATTTTTTCTTCTTTCTTCTCTCCATTTTTTTTTCTTTTTCAATTCAACCTCATTTTTCTTTCTCATCTTTCTTTATTTATTCATTCTTTCCTATATGTGTATGTAGTTTATTCATTATTTTCTATATGTGTATGTAATTTCTAAATAAAATATTTAAATAATATATTAATATTTAGTAAATTTGTAAAAATCAATTAAACGAATTTCTAACCCGTGCCAAAATCTTATCTTAATCTTAATCTTAATCTTAATCTTATCTTATCTTAATCTTAATCTTATCTTAATCTTAATCTTAATCTTAATCTTAATTATAATAAAAGTAAGGTTAGCAACCACTTAACCCTGATTTTTTTCCCTCCTAATCTCACTCTTAATGACCTCTCAACTAACTCATTAAACCTGATGCAAATTTGAATTTCAAATCAATTTTTTATTCCCTATATGTATTAAAAAATGTCAATTTATTGTAGTTGGAATTAGCACATAGAGCCACTAAAAAGCCTTTATTTTATTGGTTTTTTTCTTTCTCTATATGTGTCATATGTTTATGCTTTAATTTATGCATGTTTTACAATGCACTAAACCCTAATTTATGGTCCACTCCAAATATATATATAGGCCACTAATTCATGTTCACTCCTCACACTTTTTCTTTCTTTCTTTCTTTCTTTCTTTTTTATTCGGGTTTTGTTTCTTCTTCCTTTGCATATTCTCCTCCTTCAAACCAAAAATAAAAACCATCTCTTTCTACATGAAATCTACAAACATGTATGAGAGCAATGATGACTATGTTGACATGGAAGACTTTTTATTTTTCCTCTAACTCTTTCACTGTATATTTCTTTGTATATCATTTTTATTTCATGATTTTTATTTTGTTGCACCCTCCAAAATTAGATGTTTCATCAACTATGTTGTTGCAATATCAAATTGGAAAGTACTCTATATGTTGTAGTTATGGTGTCTTAAGTTAATTTAGGAGAACGGTGGAGATTTGAAAGAGTTTATTTTGTTTGTAGTTTATTGTCTATTTTTTGCTCTGTTTGGCTATGTGCTCCTTTTATATTTTGGTGTTTAAAAACAATGTATTTTGTGTTGGCTATGTACTACTTTTATCTATTCCAATCTTAAAAAGTATATGTTTCTCAAATCTTAAGTCTTTTGTTTTAATGTACAGCCGTCTGCCACAAAAACGTTTCATTGCATTCGATTGGCTTAGAAATAGACATTATTTGAGTTACTACATGATACTTTCAATTGGCTTGGAAGCAAGATTCAATTTTTTTGAATGCAAAATAAAATACTGCACATGATAATATCTACAAGAAAATTGAAAATGTGCTAACTTCTTTTTTATATTTAAAAAAACTTAAAACTTTGTACCAAACAAAAATACTTAAAACTTTCTTTTTTAATTTTTAAAAGGATAATTAAAATTCAACTCATAAATATAGTGCATGATCCTTACCAAAAAAATATAGTACATGGTCATTGAAGGACTTATTGGTTCTCTCAAGAGCATCTTTAAGTTATGAGTATAAGTAAGTTGTTTTATTTAATTAGGAAACGTATTTTAGATATTCATGAAATTAATCTAATAATAATCTTCACCAAATGTTCATGATCAAATTACATTCCCTATTTTCTCTTATAAATAAGAAACAAGTCACTTAATTCTCTCATTGCTATCGGTTTTTTTTTAAAAAAAAAAAGAAAAAGAAAAAAAATATGGCCTATGCTCCTCTAGAAATAGGGAACAAATCAATTTATTCTCTCTCTATTAGCATCAAATGACAAGGCTTAAACATACCAAAATAACGTTTGATGATATTGCTATTTTTAAGGCTACAACAAATGTGTTTTTTATTTTTAACAAAAAAAATGTTATTTTTAAGTTTATTATATTCAACTTGCTATTTTTTTAATCAATATTCCCATCTTTGATCATTTAAATTGAAATAAGTTAGTATTCTATTCTCAACAATGATTAAAAAAATATATCTTTACTAAACTAAAGATCATAAATTCTTTTTATTTTTAAAGTTAATCATTTGCATTGTAAAAGGTAAAAAAATTTATGAAAACTATTTTGCATTTAAAAGTGCGAGGTGTGGTTGCATGTGAAATATAATTGATATTCTTTATTCAATGATATTTTAAGAAAATGTTGTTCATGGTTTTACTTGGAAAATTTGAAAAAGGTATCCACAATCTATTAATACAAAACGGCTAAGCATAGAACAAAGATAATGTACTAATTTTAAAATTGATGTGGTTGCTTATACAATAATGCAAATTGATTATTACATCCTTGATATATGTTTCACACAGTGGGTTAACATTTCTATTTTATTTTGGTTTAGCTTATTTGATTGATATTTTGTACTTGATAATATTGTTTAGACAAACAAAAAAGAACGAAATAATGAAAGGCACACCGAGTCACCATCTCTTGCTATCTTTTTATTCTAAGACTCTTTTTTTTTTTAATATCATAGATAAATTTCCATATAATATAGAATTCTTGCTATAAGTTATAACTTTTATAGGTGGTTTGGAGTTTTTCTTCATTTTGTTATTTTTGAATTGTTAGGATATATAGGCTAATAACAGTACATCTGCTACCGTGAATTTTTCAACTAATTGCTAAAAACCAGTTCGGGTTTGCAGTTTCTAAAGCATTCAAATTGGAGCAGATTGAGGTTGATTCAATCTTAGCTGAGGTACTAAGAGTGCAATGGGGACTGCAATAAGCTCTTCAACAATTTAACAATTGATGTTGTGAATGAAGCGAACTCATTTTAATTAAACATTCTATTGTTTGGATTGATTCTTTGATACAAATTGCATTTTGTCATATCCTTCCTCTTATACCAAAAGGTACAAGACAAGAAGTTGTGAATTCTACTATTAATTCTTCTCATCTCTGAAGATCATGTGAATTCTATTATGTGATAATATTAATATTGCTTGGTTATATTTGTACGGGTTTTTATAAGTTTCAACATATTTATTTTTTTATTTGCAATTATAATCATAGCAATTTAAATTATATATCTATCACTCCACAAAATTTATGCAACGCACGGGCCAAAGTCTAGTTATAATAAAAATTATGTTTAGCACCTACTAAAACCCTAATTAAGCTCTTAACTTAACCCTAATTTTTCCCTCCTAAACCGCTATTAATTAATACTCTCATCTAATTTCTCTTACCTAAATTTGAATTTTGAATTAGTCATTTGCTATGTATTGAAAATAACACACTTTTCTCACCTAAATTTAAATTTTGAATTAGTCATTTGCTATGTATTGAAAATAACATAGGTATACAATCAAAATAGAAAAAGATTGATTGATATATAAAAACTTAAATCGTATATCTATCGTTTAACTAAATCCGTGCAACGCACGGTCAAAGTCTAGTATTAATTAAAGTTTACAATAAAAATATAGAATTATTTCTTTAGCTTATTCGAAGGACTATATTGGTTTGTTTTTGGACTTCCTCTTATTGGGCTTGTCCCTCCCTTTTTGTCACAGTTTTTTGGAAGCTTTCTCTTCCCACCCCCCCTATATCTTTTTCACCCCTCAATATTCCAATTTTGCCCTTGGTTAAAAAGTTCGGAACGTGTTTTCCGAACTTTTCCTAGTGTAAATTCAACAAAAATTTCGGAAAACACAATCCGAAGTTCGTATTCAAGGCAAAAAAAAGTTATACACGGTTTCTTTCTTCTCTAATCTCTATAGTAAATATATAAGTACATTAAATATTAGTAAAAAAAAGTAGTATATTAAAAATGGCTAATGCTACGGTGGACCACCTTCACAAGTGGTCCACCGTGGACAAGTGATCTACCGAATACGAATTTTACAAAATTTATTGGTAGATTGAAAGTTTATATCATATAGAGCATCCATAAAATTTTTTAGAAAAATTGAAAATCATTTGATATTTTATTGGGATTTATCAAGATTTACAGTATTTAATAAACCGTTAATGGGTCTCAATAACATATCAAATGAATTTCAATTTTTCTAAAATTTTCTATAGATAATCTATATGATATAAACTTTAAATCCAACTATGGATTTTGTAAAATTCGTATTCGTTATATGTTTTTTTATGAATGGTCCACCATGGACCACTTGAAGTTAGAATTTTCCTATTAAAAATAAGTGTAACAACCAACATACAGTGTGACACAAGTAGTAGATACTTGAGTCCCTTAACCATTTGATCTTGGGCTCAATCTTCGGTCGGTGCGTATGGAGAAGCATTTGTTGGGAGAGGTCAACCCCTTAAATGAATCTCAGTTACCTCGAGATGATTAGTCTCTGCAATTGCACGCGAATGATACATTTGGTTTACAAAAAAAAGTAAGAAAAAGTAAATAAATGATAAATGACAGTGATTCATTTTGACCAAAATTAACTATACATTTATCGTCAATGTTTAAGGATCTCATTAATCTTTAAGAAAAAATAAAATATGTGCTAAAAAATTCACCTATATTTAAACCGTGGTAGATAATATTGGCCGTTAAAAAAAATTGAAAGACCAAAATGACATGTAATATTAATCAACCAATTATTTATTAAGCTTTTAAAACTTTGTATTTCTCGGATTTCTTTTCATTGTCTAAATAGACTCATATATTACAACATCATCCAAGAAACACTAAAAACTATGAAACTACTAATGTAACAGAAAATTTGTTATAATAAGAATAATTTGAGAAACTTGTTGGACAATATCAGCGTATTTTGGAAGCGAAGAGGTATCATGAAAAGGAGGGTCAGATGGTGAATCTCCAGAAAGACATCCATTTACATCAGTTAAGATACCACTTACATGTACGTTCACACCATCATAATCGCCTTTCTTCAAGAGTTGTTGAGCTTCCACAATCTCGCGAAGAGCTCCTTCACTCATTCCAAAATGATCCAAACAATTCTTGTAGTGACTTAGTGCCTTGGGATCGCCGCCACTTTTTGCAATTAGTGTTTTGATTAGATCGGTTGTCTTGGACACATTGGTATGAGCCACACCAATTGTGTATGATGCAAGGCTAACGAGGTCTCCGCCAACACCACCTGGCTTTGATTTGAGAAGCGATAAACAAAAAGAGTAGTTTTTGGCTTTTTTACAAATGGTTTCCACATCCACAACTTTGATTGGAGAAGAAGATGCAACACATAAAAGAAACACAACTACAAAGGATATGAAACGAACCATATTCTATTTACTTTTTGTCAATTCTCCTATTGTAATATATTGATTTCCTTTGCTTCACTCCTCAATGACCCTATATAGTTCTCATCAAAAGGATAATGTCAAAAATCATTAAAGAAAGAGAAAGTATATTGACTTTGGTATTTCAGAGTTTGATCAAGACTTTAAGTAAAGTCTAATAAAAATTTGACCAAGACTTAAGTAAAGTCTAATAAAATTTTGTGCCACGATCATTAATTATATTTCTATTAATGTTAGTCTAGTGATTTCATTGTAAGAATATTTTGCTCTCTCCGGTCATTATTATAGGCAAACAGTCCCTTTTTAAGTTCATTGGAAAACTGATGTATCTGATTTATATATAAACCGTACATTAGTTTTTCAATAAATCTAGAAATTGTTTTTTTTTTGTTTGCTTATAATAGTGATCGGAAAGAATATGTTGATATATAAATTTGATCACTCTCCATCATATATAATATACTCCTTTTGATCTTTTTTATAAGATACATTTGACTTTTTCGATTCATTCAATAATTAATGTATTTAATTAGTCTACAATAAACTAAATACATTAGTTATTCAATTAATCTAAAAAGTAAATCGTTTCTTATAAAGGAACCGAAAGGAATATTTATTTGAGCATCTTTTAGACACACCTGGTCAATAGCTAAAAAAATTGTCTAAGAATATTCTTTTTCTTTCCTCTTATTGCCATATAAAAGACATTAAAACACATTAAATACATTAAAGTCAAATTGACCATCAATAAATATCGATAACAAAGTAATTGATTTTTTTTGTTACAACAAAGTAATTGATTTGATAAAACAAGAAAATGTCATGTTAATGTTAACCAGGAATAAAAGTAAAAATTTAACTTTTGTAAAGTGTGTATTCAATTTATCAAAAGTGTAAATATTAACTTTTTATAATAAATATTTGATATTTTAGTGATCCTTAATATTAACATGACCCATACTAACAAGCTTAAATATGACATTTGTCAATCCTCCAATGATATTTTGACTAAAAATGTCGACGTGACATTTAAAAATAAATAAAAATATTTTTAAAATTAATTAAAAAATTAAAATAAAATAGTTTTAAATATTAAAAATGTTTCTAATATTAAAAGGAATTTTTGTTCAATAAAAATATTTTTTTAAAAAAAATATAACGTCATCAATTTTTTGTCAAAATGTCAACAAAAGAACTAGCAAATGTAAATTTGAGGTAAATTTAAAGAATAAAAATTGAGCAATCAAAATATAGAATGTTAAAATTGAGCAATTATGAAACTTACAGTGTTAAATTTACCCAATTGAATTTGTTGAGATCAAAATCAAGCAATTATAAAATTTATAAGAGGTCAAAATTGCATTTAAACTAAAATAAATAACAATGGTTAGGTGGGCTCTCAAGGCACGTTGGGCGATGCACTACTGTAGTGGCCGAGCTTTGGGGTGCTTTAGAAGGATTAAAGCTTGTGAGGGATAGAGGATTCCAATGTATTGAGTTGTGTGTGGATTCAGCTTCCGTTATTTCCATTATTTAAAACGGAGGTGGTGGTAATGTAATGGCTCTCAAAATAGTTCAAAGCATTCAACAAATGTTGTCTTTGAATTGGGAAGTAAAGCTTAAACATATTTATCGTGAAGAAAACTATTGCGCTGACGGACTAGCCAACATGGCTTTTAATCTACCTAAAGGGATAGTTTTATTTGATGAATGCCCCGATGGCATTAGGGAACACTTTGATGCGATGTAATAGAAGTCGCCACTCCTCGCTTAGTTTTTAGCTAGTTCGTTTTGTTGTGTATCAAATAAAAATTCCAATGGCTTTTGTTACTATAACCTTCCCAACCACGATTTTTTTTTTTTTTAAGTATTTAACTTTTAAATAAAAAATTCTATTAATTGATACTAGTTTCCAAAAAGCATAGTAAATTAAATAGAAATAGACAAAGAAATGGTGGGTTCCGTCGTTTTTGTAACTCAACTTGAGATAAAAGTTAAATAGTTAAAAAACCAAAATAGATAACGGTAAAAATTTCTTTTGAAATACTATGAGGCTTAGGACGCCACAGTTTACATTTAAAAAAAAAACTTGCTTATATAAAAGTCCAAAAGTAAATTTCTTAGAATCAAATAGTTCTATAAATAGTTCTATACACTAGACTAGAGGAGTGAACCAAAAAATGTCATTTAAGGGTAAGCAGACTCAGAAGTTTTCTTTCAGATCAAGTGATCATAGCTGTGAAACTTAAAGAACAATATGTTAAACTATAATCGATATTTATGATATTATAATTAGATCTTCAAAATAGGTGAAGTATTAGATTGAATTTTCCTTTATCTAATCACGTGTTCCGATAGTTAGAGTCTATAATGGGGCAAATCACAAACGAGCATACAAAGATGGGTACATACATAAGAAAAAGGTCAAACAAAAAAATGTACACTTTGTTGCACCGAGTGACATAATAAAAAAATTATCTAAATATTGTCAGATGTACTACACACTTGGAGATTAATTTATGTTACTATTTTGTAACTTATAAAATTAAATATTTAATTATTTTCTTTGGTCATGCATGGCTAGAAATTCCGTTTTATGATGAATAATTGGAATGTTCGTCTGTTTTAAAATTCAAACTCCGACTCACATATGTAAACGGAACATATTGTCATAAGATTCTGCTCAGCCTAGTGGTAGAGTTGTGCGTCCAGTTGATTAGATGTTATGTGTTCAATTTCTCCTTGTTGCAATTTTTTTTTATTGATTTTTTTTTTTAAAAAGAATATTAGTTGTAGTTAGTAATTTTTTTTTTAAAGGTAGAGAAATTAAATTTTATCAGTGACATTTTAACTAGTATAAAATTTATTATTAAAATTGAAAATTGATATCATATAGAAAATTATGTAAATTTTTCAAAAATTTAAAATCATTGGTATGTTATTAAGTTTCACTAAGATTAAAGTATTTTTACATTTTTATTGAAAATTTTATTGAATCTCAATAACATATTAAATTACTGTAGTTTTCCTTGAATTTAATATTATTATTATTATCTATAAATTTAGTTTTCTTTAAATTTTATATGATTTATACATTTTTAACTCCCATAAAAGAAAAAATTTAACACTATTGTGGCCCCCAATATTTTCGCCTTGCTCCACCACTGGCTAAATTGATAACCAAAATAATTAAAAATTGGACATATAACGGTGACGTCCTCTACCATGGTTAATATTATCACTCACCTTCCTTCTATTTTTTAACTAAGCGCTCACCTCCCTTATTTATTTGTTGGTTATAATAGATGTTTATCCCCTGTAATATGGGTAAATTTTGATTTATTCCCTGTAATTTTTTTTATTACCGCCCTGTAATGTGATCATTCTGTCATTTACCCCTTCATGGAGTATGTTGATTTAAAATTCTACAAAAATGGCGACGTGGCATGCCGAAAGCAAACCAAAATTTGTTAACATTATAAGAAAAATGAGAGAATCTTAATTAATTTTATAACTTGACTGATTCATAACTTGAATTAATTTTTATATAAAAAAATGTCAAATTATGTCAACAAAAAAGAAAATGTGTTCCTATGAGCATAACTCAGTTGATAAAGTATTAAAAAAAAAAACTCAGTTGATAAAGTTATTGCAAATAAAATGCAAAGATCGTGGTTCGAACATGATATTTTTACTACTCGAACAAAACAAAAAGCGAAAGATTTATATGTTAGAGAGTGCATTGCTTGTACCTTTTTTTTATAACAAGTATGTTGTTTAAGAGGCCTTATAATTTTCTCATGGGTTAATAGAGTTTTATCTTCTGCAAAGTAGGCGGGTTTTGTTTTATTCTCTTATAATATATAGTATTTTTTTTTTGGATTACTCCCTCTAATTTTTATTTTATTTACCCTCTATTGCTGACATGACAGTTGACTTTACTAACGTAACCGTTCAAGAACTAGTTCAATAAAGCTACAAAAGATAAATATAGCTACAAAATTATACATTCAAAGTTCACTCTTATGGAATATGGGTTTTCAACAAAGAGGGTCCATAATTGTGTACGCATCCAAAACTATTCAAAGATTTCATGACAATTTGAAAAAATGGAACAAGATCATCAGGTATATCATTGTTAGCCTTTTAATTTCTCGATGTTACAAAATAAGTTTGGCTTGCAGTTGTAACATGTACATTAAAAATTAAATAAGTTTGATAAAGCTCACTCAACTTTGTTTTTCACTTTTTAGAGTGAGGAATTTGGTTATTGAATTTATAAAAACACAAGATTAAAATACACAGTTGAGAGATTGTTAAAAGAAATATTTTTCATTAGATTTGACGCAAATTTCGCTAACAAAAAAAAATTGATGTAAGTTAAGATTTGAGGTTCATAATTTATTTTTTTTTGGTGAGAAAATTCGAATGAACATGATCAAAATACTCTTATGTGGCTTCTGATGCGGTTACTATACGGCCGTACACGTGAATAAAAATCACACTGCAATTACGGTAAGATACGATTGCAATCAAAATATAAATACTCTAAAACGCGCTCTGCTACCACCATTTGCAAAGTATCTCAAAATTCTTAAAAATTCAAGTGCTATCTTAGAACATATTCTTTCTTAGGAAAGAAAAACAGTTGAGAGGTCATCTCTTTGAGTTACTTTGAGAGGTCATCTCCAATTAACACAAAATATAACAATAGTTCAATAAAAACATGCAAAAGACATTCTCTGTAGATAATCGAAACTACCACAGAGATTATTAATATAACCAAACCATAACAATATTATTAACATACATAAAAACATCATAGCAACTTATGTCAAATGCCTCTTTTAGTGACCTCAACCTTCAAGCCATGTTTCATGCGATGAATAATCGAAATTCTTGGCCTTACAGGGTGACCTTCCACCACCTGTATGCGAAACTTCCATAATATAGAAGTTGCAACCATCTTCATTTGGACTAAGCTAATATCTTTACCCAAACAACTTCGAGCACCTGTATTGAAAGCTATGAACTTGTTAGACGGAACATGTACAATGTCTCCTCTATTTGATATCCATCTCTCAGGCTTAAATTCCATGTAATCTTCTCCCCATATTTGTTCCATCCTTCCCATAGCATACAAAGAGTACATTAACATTGTATTTTGACTAACATGGTCACCACTAGGTAGTATATCCGACTTGACGGAACAAATTTCCTCAAAAGGAATAGGAGGATAAAGCCTCAACGCTTCGTATAAAGCTCCATGAAGGTAAACTAGCTTGTTAAGATCTTCTTCCCGTGAAGAAATACAATTCTCGTATTGAGTGAGGCAATTCTCTTCGATCTCTTGAATAATTCTGGCTTGCACAACAGGATGCTTTGAAACAAGCCAGAAAAACCAACTGAGACCTGAACTAATTGTTCCATTTCCTGCTATCAGAAGAGCGAGTGCAGTGTCTCTCACATACGTCTCACTCATTTCTCCCCTTCCATATCCTTCTTTCGTCAATTCTTTTACCAAGTCGAAATAACATGCGTCTATTTCTTCATTTCGTCTGCTTGAATATGTACTCATACATTCATACAAGAAACGGTCGATATTTTCTTGGGCTAATTTGAACTTCTTCTCTTGACCAATATTGAGCCATTTCTGCAGCTTCCGTAAATAAATCGGAATTAAGTGCCTATAAAATATCACTTCCTCCATCACAGGAAGAGATTTTAGAGAGGCAATTTCTCTAAGCTCACAAAACTTGTTTGGAAGGCAATTAGGATCAAATCCAAATGAAATGGTGCTAGTTATGTCAAAGGTCAGCCTACTGAAGACATCTTGCAAGTCCACCTGAGCTCTGGCTTCGGATACATCGTTAAGAAACGGTAGTAGGCAGTTCTCCACCTTCTTCCGAACTGATTGGTGGCAGAAGTTCTTGAAGTTTTTCCTTTTGAAAATTAACTGATAAACTATCCTCTCTTGTTTCCATTCATGGAAATCAGAATTTAAAATACTACCTCCAAGAACATCAAGAATTTCTTTGAAGTTAGATCCTTTTCCGTAGTTGCCAAAATTCGTGTTTGTGACGTGATCAATATTCTTTGGATCAGAAGTACCAACAAAACTTGTGTTTGTGAACCAGGGACCTTCAAATTGAAAAGTTCCTCCATGACGTTTCAAAACTAACGTCGTAAAATCATGGAAATCGGACGCATTACACACAAGTGTCGGTAGCATGCCAATTATTGGCCAATTCGGAACAATCTTATCTCTATTGCGTCTCCAATAGTGGATGTATATGAAGAAGAGGATGGAGATGGCTACAAATCCTACAATATTACAAGACTGAAGCAAGAACATTTTGGATTTACAAAAGTATGTTTTGAATTTACTTGTGTCTATATATATTGCTTGCACTCAAGGTAGAGGATCTTATACTAAAATGTACATGTTTTACACATATATAACATGCGCATGGACAGAATTGATCATTTCACACCTTTAGATGCTTTAAATTCTCTTCATCCCTATCAGTGTTAATTGGCAGTTTGGCACAAATCAAATTTTCTTATATCAGACTCAACTGCTAAGTAACATTAATTAATTATACAATTTAGGAACAGGCAACATCATAATGGTTCAAAGAAAAGGATCCTGATTTAATCACCTATGCAAATTTGCTTATAATTAAGGTCAGATGGAGTATTAGTATAATTAAAATTCATTTTCACATTCATTGAATATTTTTTTTAACCAGCGGTTTAATCTGGTACGGGGATCAGTTCTGGCATTAAGTGGTTACAGTCTCCTCCCGTACACAGATTCGAGGATCGAACCGTGATCCTCCCTACCAAGTCTAGGGTCAATCACCACTAGATCAACTAACATTTGGTCATTCATTGAATACATTATCCCATGGAGTTTGGACCTCGATCATCACACTTAATCATTGAATAGCTCGGTTAATACACCATCCATCATTAATTATAAACAAAAATTTACATTTAAGATTTACGCCTTCGGGTTCTATATATAAGCAAAATTTGAGTTTTTAGATTCATTGAAAAAATAATGTATTTAATCTATATTATTGTCTAAATACATTACTTTTATATTAAATCTAAAAAGTTAAAATTTGCTCAGATATATAGAACCAGAAGTCAAATTCTTTAGTTTTTTTTTTTTTGTCAAGTAGCTTAGTGGCTAGAAAATCTATCTTAAAGGTGAATAAGTGGAATGTCCCGGGTTCAAACCCGGACTCCTGCACATATAGTGCGATGTCTCTACCAACTGAGTTAAGCTCACGGAGACATTCAAATTCTTTAGTTATTGGATTGATTTTTGCTTTATGAGTATCTGTCCTCATCATGTACCAATCACCACAAAAAAAAACGCATTTATTATGATTAAAGATGGAAATAGACCGCATGCATTAATCAATAATCACAACAAAATAAGGGCATTTATTGTAACATTAAAGATGGGGAACAGACCGTACTGTTAGGCGTGTACGTTTAAAAATCTTATGATTTTTTTTTGACATACAAAATGGTATGGATCTTGCGACATTAATTAAGAAAAAAAAAATTCATGCTAAAGAAGCCTAAAGTGACTCATGCTGATTGTTGGAAATATTTACCGTACTAGATTAAGAGTGTGTTTGGTCTGACTTAATTTTGAATTAACTTATCTTTAAATGTAAAAGTAGGGCCAAATAGTATTTCAATAAAGTTCTTAAAATCAAAAGACACTTATTTTTTATGAATAAATACTAACTTCAAGATAAGTCAAAAATATTAATTTTAAACTGACTTTTTCGAAACTTGACATGGGGTAAGCAGTTTCGAAACTCGCTAGGTGCAAAATACTACACGTTTTCTCTTTATTATTTTTAACTAACCAGACTGTTTGGACTTTTTAAATAATTCTTTATCTTTTCTTTATCTTGCAAAAGTCTTATATTTTTTCTTTCTTCCACTATCTGGTATTGAATATTAATTTTTATTTTGTAGTGTAATATTTTATGCACAAACAATTATTTTACTATTTCCATTTATTTCTTTTTGTTTCATCTCGTTAACTTTCTTTTTTGTTTTTTTTTTGGATAACTTTCTTTTTTGTTTTATTTGACTCCATAATTGAATACTACCTTTTATATGATAGATTTATTTATTTTTGAAATTTTTATGATAATTTTTAATAAATGAAAGACTTAAATAAATTTTGATCCCTAAAAATATAACAAATTTTGATTCGTAATAATATTAAAACAGAAAATTTCCGTTCTCTCAAAATTGTTCGTTTTATAGATTAGGGATAAAAATGAAAGAAAAAATTTAAGAGACGGAAAAATTCTATTTTTATTTTTTTGTTCTAAAATAAAAAAATCACCTTATTTTTTTTAAAACAAACAAAACATTTAAACTTAAAATCAACATATTTTTGTAAAATAATATGCAAACAATTACCACTTAAAAGTATCAATTAAGTTGAAAAGAAATAACAACTTCCAAACAACTTTAACTTTTTTTTTCAAGTTTTTATTTTCAACTTTACTTTTAAAGTAACTTATAAACTATAAAAAAGTTGGGCCAAACGCACTTTAAAGAAGGACCTGGATGGAATTGGAAGAGCAAAGTGTAATGACTGTGCACGAGTGTTTAAGGAAGAAGGTAGGGATATAGGACCACGTACGGCACTGGACTGTCATAAGAAACGGTGCTCCAAGACTAAATATACTGATGTGCGCTGCTACCGCCATTATTGCACATGATTTGTCTTATAAGTTTGTTGAATTTTAAAAGATTAGAGATTGGCTAAAGTATTTGAACCCTGAGTTTGTTCCTATTGCTATTACTTGAAATACTGGTAATGCAGATGTGATGAATATGTATAAGAGAGAAAATGAAAATCTTAAGCAAGAATTAGCTAATACTCCTACTAGGATTTCCTTAACCTTGATTTGTGGACCGCTTGTATGGTTGAGGGTTATATTTGTTTGACTGCTCATTATGTTGATTCGAAGTGGAATTTAAAGAGTAAGATCTTCAAGTTTTGTCACATGCCTCCTCCTCATTCTGGAACAGAGTTGTCGAAAAGAATTCTTGAATTTTTAACTGATTGGGGAATAGAAAAGAAGATTTTTTTCTCTCACATTGGACAACGCTTCAGCTAATTATGTTATGCAATTGCAAACTCATTTGAAAATACAACTTGTCTTGCAAAAATGGTTGTTGTGTGATGGAGATGTCTTTCACGTGCGTTGTTCAACGCACATTTTAAATCTCATTGTGTAGGAGGTGCTGAAAGTTGTTGGTGTCAAATACGTACGAGGTACGAGGTTCGCACGGAAGAATGGATAAGTTTAAGGAATGCATTGAACTGGTTGGTGGTGTTGCAAAAACACGTTGATACTTCAGAGCAAAAACACGTTGAGTTCAATGCATTGAAAATGCATTGAACTCAACGTGTTTTTGCTCTGAAGTATCAACGTGTTTTTTTCCTTAAACTTATTCATTCTTCCCTCTGAACCTCGTACATATTTGACACTATCTCTTATCTTTTTCCAACGCATGTGAAAGAACTCTCCATCACACAACAACCATTTTTGCATTTCAAATAGCTTGCATAACATAATTAGCTGAAGCATTGTTCGATATGAGGGGAAAAAATCTTCTTTTCTCTCCCGCATTAGTTAAAAATTCATGAATCCTTTTCGACAACTCTGTTCCAGAATGAGGAGGAGACATGTGACAAAACTTGAGGATCCTAATCTTTAAATTCAAGTTAGAATCAATATAATGACCAGTCAAACAAATATAACCTTAATCGTACAAGCGGTCCACAAATCAGAGGTTAAGGAAATCCTAGTAGGAATATTAGTCAATTCTAGCTTAAGATTTTCCTTTTCTCTCTTATACATATCCATCAGATCTACCTTAGCAGTATTTCAAATAATAGGAACAACGTTAGGGTTCAAATATTGTAGTCAATGTCTAATCTTTTGAAATTCAACAAACTTATAAGGCAAATCATCATGTGCAATAATGGCACCAACGCACATTTCTCTAGATCCCTTTTTATCTATAGCAATAGGAGAAAGGATCCTCTCAATTTGAAAAAAAAATTGAGGAAATAAAGTGGAGTTTTAAACCATTGGATTATAAATATAAAGTAATATTTAAATTGAAAAGAAATGAGAAAAAGTTGATTGATGGTTGAGATGTGAAAATTGAGAAAAATTGAGGGAAAATAAATTGAGAGAATCCATTCTCATAGCAATAGTCTTAGAGTATCCACAATGGAGCACCCCAAGTATGAGTACTTAATTGGGTCCCACATGTACACATCATTTGTTTATTATTTTTTAATAATAGTATCTAATAAGTACTCATTCACTCCAACCCAGCACCTCTTAAAAAGTTCTAAATTGATCCATCAATAACTTCACATCATTACAATAACTTATTTAATTTTCTATTTTATAATATTCAATTAATTGGATTATAAAATTACAAAAATTAACATGGACTATTTTTTTATAATTTGAAAAATAATTAAAATTCAAAAATTAATTAATTTTTTTTTTAAGAATTACATGTGTTAAAAATAATTTAAAACAACATTACATGATTTTAAAAATAACTAATTTTGTTGATCAACATGCTCAAAACGTTGCCAAATATGCTCAACGAGATCATGTTGAAGTTGACGATGAGCTACGTTATATAAAAATTAACGTCGATAACAAATTGGTACATATATAATGTTTGGCCTGCTACTTTAAAAAATATGAGTTGTGTTTATATCAATTTAATCCATTTATTTGTGCATTGTATAAATTTTAATTAATTTAAATTGAATATTTAAGAGTAAATGGGTCCCATAAAAGGTATATTTAATGTAAATTAGAATGAGAGAGAGAGTGCTTATTTGAGACTCGGTACCTATTAGGTACCCAAATGGATATTGCTCCAATGGTAATACCTAATAAGTACTGTTTTTTATTGAAATAGATACTACCATTGGAGATGGTCTTAAGCTTACCTTGCAAGTCAACCATTACTTGACCAACATCAGCATATTTAGTCTTGGAGCACCGTTTCTTATGACAGTTTAGTGCCGTTGTCCCATAATCCCTAGCTTTTGCCTTAAACACTCGTGCACAGCCATTACACTTTGCCCTTCCAATTCCATCAGCACCATTCTATAATCTAGGAAAATATTTCCAACAATCAGCATGAGTCACTCTAGGCTTATTTGGCTTAGGTTGTTCATTACCTTGAACAGTTTCATTCTCGGCCTCCAAATTGTGCATATCAACTTCATCTGCAACTTCGTTATTCAATGTTTGTAAATCCATATCTAGCTAACATATGCATAAAAAAAAATTAAAATAAGAAAAGTAAGTGTTACAATGAATCAGGACTATATATAAAATAACAACAAAACAGAATGCAAATAAGAAAATAACTATGACTAATTATCAAGTTAAGTTCCAACATATTACGAGACAAATGAATATTGCATTGAATAAGGAGTGCACAAAATAAATTAATGTCTTACTATGTCATTTCAGTAAATAGTATAATATGCCTTGAATAATTCATCCGCAGTACCATTACGTATATGGTATAGGAAATTTGTTCATAATATGTAATAAGAGAATAATATATAAATATGAAATAATTTCACGGTACATAATATTTTATGTAATAAATAATAATTTCACTGTATTAATATGTAATGTTGGTTAAGTAATAGAGTAAAAGAGTAATTTGCATTAGAAATTGAAGAAGAGTAAGTGGCAACAAGTAATCATAAATTTGACACCGGTTGTAAAAATGCATAGAAAAAAACCTAAAATTACTTTAAATAGGTGTTGTATTTTATTGGATTGGGCCATCTAATCTTATTCTACTCGTTACTTTAAAAAAAATCATATTTCTTTTAACTCGCCGGCCGGTCCACCCTACCCCACTTTTTAAGCGAGTTTGGCGGGGCGGACTAACTAAAGGGGTCGAACTTATAACGTAGGTTCAGCCTGCCAAAAATAATGTGGCAAAACGGATTGATCCCACGGATCGAACCCATTTTACCACCCCTAATTTCGAGTTAGGATCTTTGATACCAAGGCAATGTCAAACTTTAATTTAACATCAAATCTCAATAGTATATTATTTTAATCAAGAATAATAGTTTCTTATATTAACCCATGTATTATGTATGTATCTATTTAGGAGATTCATTATTTTTCCATTGCGTGAAAATTTGATTTGTTGTTATTCAATCTCCATTCTCCACTAGCGTTACATATGAAGCACGGACACAGACACCGGACACGACACGGACACTGTCACGTCGACACCGATAATAATTTGAGAAAATGACATAATTCAATGTAATCATAAGTGTCGGTGTCGTGTCGGACACCGACACTGACACATGTCCGATACGGACACGCTTAATTCGAGAAGTGTCGGTGCTTCATAGAGCGTTACTATTACTATTCTTCTCGTGTCTTCATTCCCCTTTGGTTAATTCCCAAAATCAATATCAATTGCAAACTATGCAAATAAATGTTTATCTAAAATTTAGGAAATCGATTGCAAATAAAAGTGCCTATTTGAATCAATAGGTTACAAATCATTGAAAGCAAGTTTATATTTGAATCATCAACCATGCATAGAATGAATTGAACTATACGTAAAAAAAATTATCATACAACTTCGATCCTTCCTCAGATTCAAAAAATTGAGGAATTGTCAGACATTCCATCACACAAAAAGCATTGCAAAGAAAATGACATGTGTGAAAAATGTATATGGAAAAATTTATGAATATCAATATGTTTCTTAATGAACATTAATTTCTATATGATGCAGGAGCACTTCAATGCAATTGCGGCCGAGAAGATTTTATTTTATTACTTGTTTTTTAAGTTGTTTCCAACATTATTAGGATAATAATCTCTTAGATTTAGATTTAATTTAGAATTAAAAAAGTAAATATATCTTTTAGATTTAGATTTAAGTTAGAATAAAAAAAGAATATATATTGTGAAATTCTGTTTTATTTTAAAACAGATTTGTTTTTATTTTTTAGTATTAGGTATATTTTACTATTTAAGCTAAATTATTGTAGCCTTGAAGGCAACCTTTTGATTCAATAAAATTATAGAGAATTTTCTCAAGTTTGGTGGATTCCAAAATTTACAATCTGGTGAATTCCAGTTTTATTTCAAGAGTTTTATCCGGTGGATTCCGGATATTCTCTTTCTGGTGAATTCCAGAGCGCTATTTGGTGGATTCCAAATAGTTATAGTTAAGACGGGTTTGTCGCTTGCAAACCCCTATTCTTATTATAGGATTAGTGCTTGCTGATCTTTCCCGCTTCCGTACTGCGTCACTATATCTCCTCTTTCCCTTCGTTTTTTTCCTTTAATAAGTTAAATAATATTATAGAAACTCAAAAAAAACCAAGACACTTCTAAGTGAAATACCAAAGTATGAATGCTAGTTAAATAAGAAAACATACATTTCTTTTAGGCTAGGATAAGATATAAACATGATAATAGTTATCATCAGTTATCCTGTCATGTGTTTGATGCACACAGGATAACAAACATGATAACTATCGTATAATATTTTTAATATATATTTCGCTCATAATAATATGATAATATATATATATATATATATATATATATATATATATATATATCATATCATATTTTAATCACAAAATTAACATTGTAAAATAATTGTTTTAAAAAAATTATTTTGTAATACTTTGAATTTTATAAATAAAAAATTTAAATAAGCAATCAAATATTTTCATATAAATTTAATTAAAATAATGAGCAAATATTAAATTTTTATATGAGCATGATCAAATAAATAACTTAATTATATATGTTAGATAAGGTAAATAAATATATCCCTATTGCAACATAGTTATATTTAATTTGTTATAAAATTTAAATTAATATCTCTATTTTTCAATTTTAATAATTATTTTACTTTAAAATATTTTATTTATAGTATAATTTTGATTTTTTAAATTATGTAAATTACAAAATTACCCTTATGAGAAAATCATGTATATATTAACAAATTATTTATTTTATTTTTAATTTACTGTCAAATTATTTTATTATTAATATTTAATTAATTTTCATTTTTTATTTTAAAATATATTTTATCAAATAAATGGGTAAATTATTTTCTTATCCTATCTTGCCCGTAACCCACCTAAAACTCAGGATAAGAATTTTAACTAAAGAGACAGGATATGATAAGTTGCAGGATTAACTTATCATATCCTGTTGATTCATCAAACACTGGATTAAGACATGATATGATACAGTTATCCTATCATGTCTCTTATCTTGCGCATCAAACGAGCCCTTAAGGAGGGTCATGAAGTAATTTATCCAGCATTTTCTCGGGATCAAGACATCCAATACCTTACGAAATTTAAAGAATCACATTTTATAGAACTACCTCATTAGCATGCTGAACCTGAACGGCACAATGCTCAACAATAAACAGTTTTGTATTTCTCAAGAAGAAGATTGAATCTTATTGAAAGAAATTCGGTACCGTAATAGGTATCAATTATAAACCCATATGTTGGAATGAAAATACCATAATTACAATCATAATTACCATCACAAATGGGAAAAAAATACTTTCAAAATATTCTTGGGCCAAAGGACATTTGCTCAATTAAAGTTTGATTGAATGTTCTTGAATAATCAATAATGAGAAAAATGGGCAAGGTTCTACATTTTTTTCAAACAGAAGATTGAATGTTCTTGACTAATCAAAAATAAAAAAAATGGGTATCCCAACAAATATCAATATGCAAATATATTGCAATAGAAGTTCCAAAATTACCGGATAACTAACGAAAAAGTTAATCTTTCAAAATATTGGTACCAAACATAATCTAGGGACAAAACACCTTTTTCTCAACTAATAAGGTTCTTTTGTTTCTCAAGCAGAAGATTGAATTTCTTGAAAAAATCAAGAATGAGAAAAATGGGCAAAGCTCTACCTTTTTTTTAAGCAAAAGATCAAAGGTTCTTGACTAAATAAAAATGGGTATCGCAACATCTATCTATTCAAATATATTGGTTTGAAAGTTCCGAAATTACCATAGCAAACGAAAAAGTTCTACTTTCAAAATATTGGTACCAAACAGGGTCTTAGGATTGAACATTTTTTGCTCAATTAGTAAGGTTATTATGTTTTTATGAAGCAGAAGATTGAATGTTGTTGAATAATCCAGAGTGAGATGAGTATCTGAATATGCATCAATGCAAATATGTGGAATGAAAATAAAAAAATAAAAAAAATTTACCAAAGCAAATGAAGTTTATCTTTCAAATTCAGGGTCTCGACACACAACATATCGGTTTCTTTTGAATGTTCACGAAAAAATTGTGTTTGATTGTCTAATATCCCATAAGGTTGAGACTCAAACAGTTGTTACGAAGAATATAACCGCCACTCATGTAATCAAAACATAAAAAACTGAGACTGAAATGCAAAAAAAGAAAAAAGTGTGAATAAAAAGTAGGAGATTGAATGTTCTCTCCTAAATAAAAAGTATGAATGCGTACAAGAGAAGCTACATACCAGAGAATATCTTTCAGGGTTCTCGGCACAAAGAATACCTGTTACATAATAATATTGTCTGAAAGAACTGTCATTAGTCACCACAACAAGTTTGTAAGCTGCATAACAGAGAGGCTGTACCACCTACATGATCGGTTGATTCAATGCTGCATCAGAGTTCACATGTACTCAATTACTAAATCTAGTGCTATATGATTCTTATACAACCACCTGCAGTCAAAAACATTGACTGATATAACCTCAACAGGGTTTCCTCAATTGATCACAATGCAAGCATCATTATATGACATAAGTTGTCTGCATAATACAATATTTACCAAATAAAATACTATAAGAAATAGTTCAGACGCAAAAGAGTTAGTTTCTTTGTACTTTGCTTTAAATGATTCGTTTCTTCCTTAGAGAATTCCTTTGAAACCCTTATCAATAGGCTAATCTAACACAAGCATGCACTCCATTTTGCATTTGCAAAATCACTTCATATTGTACAAAGTTGCATTTAGGGACTAGCTCATCAAGACATCCAATTCCTTAAAAAATTTGAAGGTTCACAGCATTGAATAATCAAGAATGATAAAATTGGAAACCCATCATAGTCCCCAACATGTATCGATTATAAACCAGATGGGGAAAATGTTAGAATGAAAATTCCAAAAATGAGTGAAACTCCATTATCGTGACAAACACAAAAACTGTCTTTTTAAAATATTGGTACACCAAACAGGATCTTGGGACAGAACAGAACACCTTTTGCACAATTAAGGTCCTTTTGTTTTTCTCAAGCAGAAGATTGAATGTTCTTGAATGATCTAAGCAAATATGTGGAAAGATGATTGAGCAAACCACCGAACATCCACGGAGGTTTGATGGAGGTGAGATCACACTACCATGTAGCTTATTAGAAAATAGAGCAATATAGGATATCTATTTGCAGAAAAATCTGTACTTAGAAGAATAGGGACTAATTTTATAAAATACAATCTTGTGAGCTTTGAATCTATCCTCAAGTTCAATAATAATCAAAGGGAAAATTGAACTATACTTACCATTGGACCAGGATTTCTATACAAATTTTGCTCAGTATTTAAAGATGTTATGTACGTGTGATATTCAATAGCACTTGATCTATATTTAGGTAGTATTATCACACAATTTCAAGGCAACAAAATATCCACATACTTATATGATGACATAAAGCATTGTCATTTTTTAAATGACTCATTTTTAGACTTATCAGAGCATAAACCTATTAAAGTCGGAGTTGCTCATCCTTGTAACCCTCTTCCAAAAAATCCGAAATCAACCATACATACCATGAAGTAACACTTTATCTAATACTTATTTTCATGTAATTGATCAATTTTTAAACAAGCATTCAAAGCATATTATAACATAACTTCCCATCACATAGAAACCATCATAATGTAATCTCGTTATCTCGATAATAGGTGATCATTGAAATATACCTTTAACTCGAGAAATTCTCATGTTGGCCATGACGCTTGAATTGTGTCCTTGCAAACAGAAATTGGGTTAAAGCAGCTCGTGTACACCATACCACTATTTAGGGTCAGGAAAAGACAATAGACACCATCCATATTTTGAATAAAAATTTCATACTAAAGTTGCAAATATTAACTGTTGTATATTCTGTAAGAATATTCATTATTTCTTAACACATTGTGAAAAGTTTCTATTCAAATTAAGATATCGGCTAGTTACAAGTTTAAATATGCATACCAATTAACAGTTGTAGAAGATTCAACAACCCTAATTTATGTGTGAAAATTTTTGCAATCAATTTTGCTTTCCTAGGGGCTGGTGGGAACAGGATTGTGCCTATGTGGCAATGGCATGGTGTGTCAAACAAAGGGGTCCTGTTTTTACTGCAGCATTTACCCCACTTTTACAGATGTTTGTGGACATTCTTGATCTCTGGATATCACTCTTATTTTTTCCACTTTTTATATTGCATTTTCCTTAATACCTTTCTATCTTCAATAAGCAGTGTTGTAGGATCAGTCTTGGTTATTTCTGGCATGTATATGCTCCTATGGGGTAAAAGTAAAGATAGAGGGCAGTGTGCCTTGAAGGACACTCAAGAAAATAAAAAAGATGAAGAATGTCACTAACAATACTACCAATCCTACTATGAATAACCAGTGATCTCTCTATGCTCAGGCCTTAAGGGGAACCAGGTTTCTCAGAAATTACACTTGTTTTGCATCTGTCCAGAAACAATAGCAATGAAATTATAATATTTTTTGTATATGTATCAAGTATACTAGTGACACCTAATAGCGCATATGCATAAGTTTTAAATGTTGAATTCACTGAATGTTACAAATCTATATCTAACAGTAAAGTTGCAAGTGTATGGATATACCATGTCTAGTGTTATTAAGCATACCATATTACAAGCATATCAAAATGACAGTCTTGACTTATTGATTAATTTTATCGAAAATATTGCAATTAAATGCTTTATATATCTTATTTATCACCAAATACTTTTTCTGCATAACATAGTACTAAACCCAAAAATGATCATTTTAGTATTACTGGCAAGTTCTTCAAAGCACTTACGGTCTTCTTTGATTACATATAACAAACTGTCATTGCAACTTAAAAATTAAAAACATTTACGGTTAAAACAATTTGAAAGTTCACTTTTCAATTCAAAATATCCTGAGCATATCATATGATATCAATTCACAACAAAAAAATGTGTTTAAAAAATAAAAGAATTCCTTGAGAGAAAATTGTTGTTTAAACTGATCATTCCTATACATTTTTGTTCTTTACAAAGGGGGTCGCAAATGGAGCTATAAGAGTTTGTAAAACACAATGAAAAAGGTCAAGATGAATGTGACATCAAAGCTAAAATAAGAGGCAAATTACCTAAGAGAATGGTGGTCAAGATGAATGTGAGCCTCATCTGATGATACTTGTGATTTAAGTATCAATAAAATGGCCTGCTGTTTGTCATTCACTTATTCCAAATCTGTCATTATTCAAAGACCATAAAAACTAAGATTGGTGGAATCTGTACATGTAAATATGGGAGGGGGATGTCATTATTTATTTGGATGCCGGAAACAATAGGGATAATCACATGATACACAAAACCTCATGTCAAGTCATCCCCTCGAGTACTTCAGAAAGAAAGTGATAAATCCAAGTACAGATTTGGGTAGAACTCAAGCTTTGGTTAGATAGTAATACAAACATTATTAGAATAAAAGAACAAATCTTAATAGTTAATACTATCTAATCTTACGGTGTGTTCTGTACAGCCAATTTGATCACGAAAGAAGTAGGTGAGAGAGAGTTAGGCAAGAATGTGAGAACTTCTCTTGTTTGGTTACAAAGAGAGAGACGCGAGAGAGATGCAATGTTAGTGGGTCCTCAAAGGCTCAAAGATTAAAGTGCCAATATGTAAGCCCTTCTTCAAACTATTTTTTACCAAATTAGTCCTTCAAAATTGTCGCCAAATTCATTCATCCAAAGGAATAAAATAGTGACACAAAAGGACAAATTGAGCGACAATTTTGTATCTTTAAAGGTCTAATTTGGTGGGGAAAAATTAGAGGACTTTTATGGCAACAGTTGAATATATGGAGGACAGATAGAGGGCATATTCTTTTAGATAATCCATAAATTACTAAGCCGGCTATCTGCAATGTTATAGAAGCACATACAATGAACGAACCAATTGCAACTCAAATACACGTTGATGATGAGAGTTTTCTAAATCTGTTTAACCACACGCAAAAAAAAAAGTCAAGTTAACATGATATGCTAGTTCATACAAATGTGTGTTTGAGTATAAGATTTTATTTGCATAAACTAAGTGGTGGCTGCATAACTTTTATTTAAAAAGTTTGAGATAAAGATAAATTTGTTATGAGCCCAGTTTTGTTCAGACTCCTGACACTTTAGTAGCAACTTTAGTTTAAATGCAGCTTTATGATGTGTAAGATACGAAATGCCTGAATTTTTAGGAAAGCATTGCCACACCATTTCATTAGAGCCACAAATAAGTAACTAAAGCACAAATGAATCCCCGTGTTAACTACTTTTTTGCATCACTACAAAAATAATTATTTTCATATATATAATAACATATTTTTATATTGATAACAATAAATTAAAAATCTCGTGTTCGCTACAAGTAAGGTAGCTGAAAGATCCAAATAAGATTTGCAAATCATCATAGATAAAGATAATACTAGTGTATTGAGGATGATGACAAGTAATAGTGAATTGTAAGAAGTCATGTGTATACCTCTAACATAATTACTTGAGACGTCATCAAGATTTACACAAGAGCACTTAGATTTCCCCTCCTCGGCAACAAGTCGATATGGACCCTAAAATTTAAATTAAGAAAAAAATCATGTAAGGGCATCAAGACCTAAACAGATAGTAAATTGATAAGATTAAAATATCATCTAAAAAATCTACTAAACAGAATGGGTTATGGGTGACACCCGGATAGTTACGCCATCAATAAGGCATGAAACATGCTTTTCAAGATTTAATTTGTCATTTAGCAAACCAAAGGCAAAAGACTAATCTGAAAAGTTCATCACATGATCAAAGTCGTGCTCTGAATATTTTGAAATATTACATATATATGAGCATTATAAAGTATAGAGGAATGCTTTCAGGTATTTGTAAAGTAGAGTGTATCAATTTGCAACAAGAAAGCTAATATTCTCTTTTTTAGAGGAACCTCTCAGGATTAGGTGCGTGCTATCAAATCATGATTCTGGATTTTCAACATCACTTCAAAAAGAACAAGAGCCACTTAATACATAATTTTCAATGCACAAAAAACTTTATAAATCCTAACTCTTGCTAAAATCTTTAGGTATCAAGAAATAAATGAGAAACATGAAGCTAGTACTTAAAGCCATGTGGCTAAGAGGGAGAACTTAAATGAGAGTTGTGTCCTGCAACAGGTCAATATTGGACTCACATTCCTTGAAAGTAGCATTAATGCAACAGGTCAATATTGAACTTATATGAAACTTCAGCAAATATAGAAACCAACAATCAGAAATTGCTATACAATATGTGGTGTAGGAAGGGTATAGTGTTCCCACCATTATGTGGCGTAGGAAGGGCATATCTATGAAACCTTTCCACCATGGGTGGAGAGGCTGTTTTCATGACTACCATGTCACAAGGAAGCGATCTTAGTCAGTAGGCTGACCTACTCATCCTTAGAACATAACTCTACCGTTAATTTGGCAGAATCAATAATGATTTATTTGTTTTTGCATGAAAATTATTAATTCTAAGAAAAACAGTGAAATGAAAATAAAGGAAAAAAAGGTGTTTTATCCGCTTACTGTGTCTAGTTGCTTAGCAAACCACTGATTTAGCTCTTTTAGACAGGATGAGTCTTGCTCCATTAATTGGAATTAAGCAACACCTTCAATACTAAAAAGCAAACTTTCAGCTAGATGGAATTTCAGAACATATTATCAGCAGACTTGTCCATTTGAACAACTTTGTAGGCTTTAAATCTTTGTACCCAACTTAAACAACCAAGGCTGAATGTAAACCGAGCAAATTATCATTTATCTCTCATTGCCTAATATAGTTGAACAATAAAGCTTCCAATAAGATGTAGGCAATAAATTTCAGGTTGTCACTGAAGATCACATACACACACAATTAACGGGAAAAAAAATGAACTTTCTAAAAGTAGAAGAACAAGAGACAATGGAGAGGAGTGAGAAAAGGGAATATTACCAACTCCTGACTCCTCTGATGTGAAAGCAATTCTTCCAAGAACTGCAATCATCTAATCAACAAAAAAAGTTAATAAAAACTAACCAACACGAGACAATACTCCAACAAACTTAAATGCAGACTACACAATCCACAGTACAAAAAATGAACTGAAAATCACTGATGCTCAAACTCAGATTTCTTTACATCTCTAATCATAATGATGTCCAGGTCATTTCGTTACTCAAGTCTGAAAATGATCCACTGTTTAATATAAATATTCTTGGATTGATTGCTTATCTACAAAGCGAACCATTTATATATAGAAAAACTGAACCATAAATAAAACATTATAAATGCAAATTCAACGTCAAAACTATTTACCAAGTAAACAATAATTCATCGCCAAAAGAAGAAAAACATGATAAAATACATCAATTCATCCGTAAAATGTAACTATTAAGACATTTGAGAAGCACCTGTAAATTTCTTTCAGAAAGGCTATCATCAATCGTTGTAAGGTGTCCGTTAACAAAAGAAGTCGCACCAACACGCGCTCGCCTACCTTGTGTCAAATTCGACGCCTGGCTAGAAAGCATGTCAAACTGAGAATGAAGATGCCTTAGCTGTCTTTGCAAATCAGCAGCTTCAGTTTTATAGGCCAAAGTTGCTTCCCTGAAGACAACCTTTCTTCAAATGTTATTCCCTAACTAAGACATAATTACAAGGTCAAATGATGAATCAACTTCCCTTTACCCACAAGCATGCTTTCAACTTTAGTTACAGTCCTCCGCTAACAGTTCCATGAGATTTTGGTTTCAAAATCACTGTTGAACATTGGGAATCAACCACCTTATTAGCAATGTTGAACATGAACGCCACTATGTTCACCAATAAGAGGTTTTCTATTTCTCGAGCAGAAGATTGAATTTTATTGAATGATCAAGAATGATAAAAATGGGCAAGGTTCTACCTTTTTTCAGTTATTAAATCCAACACTAACATTTATAATTATCAACACAAATTAGTACTATTTGATTCTTATACCAACACCCTTATCAATAGGCTAATAAAACACAAGGAAGCACTTCCTTTTGCATTTAAAAAATCATTTCATATTGAAGTTGCAAAATTACATTTAGGGACTAGGGTCATCAAAGCAATAAAGATATTATCTGTACCTTATATTATAATTGCATTTAAGGCATCATCCAACATTTTTGGGCCACCAAGACAATCCATTACTAAAATCATAGAACAAAGTATATCCATCTTATTATCGAGTTTGTATATCATACCACTAGTGGCAATTTCACAATTAGGGTCATAAAAACACAACAGACGCCATCCGCATTTTGAATAAAATTTCATATTAAAGTTGTTTTGGTTTTGAAAGCCACCATCCAACTTTTCCAATATGAATAAAGAATTCATAATGCATTTTCCTCAAAGGTCATTGAGACATCCATCCCGTACAAAACTTATGAAACATTAGGGACAAGGGTCATTAAGTTCAAAATAGAAAATCACTTCTAATTGCAGTTGCAAAACTGAATTTAGAGACAAAGGGACATCAAAGCAGAATATACGTCCATTCATGCATTATTATGAATAAAATTTCATAATTTTTTTAATAGAAAAGCGGACACCAATAGAGACAATAGCTTGAGTAGCAGTTAAGGCAACAACTAAACTTCACATTCAGGGACTAGGGTCATTAAGTTCATAATAGAAAATCACTTCCAATTGCAGTTGCAAAACTGAATTTAGGGACTAAGGGTCATCAAAGCAGAATATACATCCATTCAAGCATTATTATGAATAAAAACTCATAATTTTTTTAATTAAAACCCGGACACCGATAGAGACAATTGCTTGAGTAGCAATTAAGGCAACAACTAGATTTCACATTCAGGGACTAGGGTCATTAAATTCATGATAGAAAATCACTTCTAATTGCAGTTGCAAAACTGAATTTAGGGACTAAGGGTCATCACAGCAGAATATACATCCATTCATGCATTATTATGAAACAAAATTCATAATTTTTTTACTAGAGAAGCGGACACCGATAGAGATAATTGCTTGAGTAGCAGTTAAGGCAACAACTAAACTTCACATTCAGGGACTAGGGTCATTAAGTTCATAATAGAAAATCACTTCCAATTGCAGTTGCAAAACTGAATTTAGGGACTAAGGGTCATCAAAGCAGAATATACATCCATTCATGCATTATTATGTATAAAAATTCATAATTTTTTTACTAGAAAAGCGGACACTGATAAAGACAATTGCTTGAGTAGCAATTAAGGCAACAATTAGATTTCACATTCAGGGACTAGGGTCATTAAGTTCATAATAGAAAATCACTTCTAATTGCAGTTGCAAAACTGAATTAAGGGACTAAGGGTCATCAAAGCAGAATATACATCCATTCATGCACTATTATGAATAAAAATTCATAATTCTTTTTAATAGAAAAGCGGACACCGGTAGAGACAATTGCTTGAGTAGCAATTAAGGCAACAACTAGATTTCACATTCAGGGACTATGGTCATTAAGTTCATCCAACAATTGCGGCATCTATGATCCATCTGTTACAAAATTTACAAAACAAAGTATATTCATCGACTACAACGGTCAAATTTAAGGCAATCACTCCACCCCTTTTTCAGATAACAAAAAGAGATTCCGTCACACAATGATCCACAATCTTAGAGGGTTTTTATACCCTTTTAAATTGGAAACCCACCATCGCTCACTACATGTATCGATTAAAAAACAGATGGGGCAAATATGTTAGAATGAAAATTCCAAAAACGGGTGAAACTCGCTTATTATGACAAACAGGAAACCGTCTTTTAAGGTTCTTTTTGAACAAAACAAAACACCTTTTGCACAATTAAGATTCTTTTGTTTTTCTCAAGCGGAAGATTGAATGTTCTTGAATGATCAAGAATGAGAAAAATTGAATGTTTTTGGGACAGAACAGAACACCTTTTGCACAATTAAGGTTCTTTTGTTTACCTCAAGCAGAAGATTGAATGTTCTTGAATGATCAAGAATGAGAAAAATTGAACATTTTTGTACAGAACATAACCTTTTGGACAATTAAGGTTCTTTTGATTGAATGTTTTTGGGACAGAACTTAACACCTTTTGCACAATTAAGGTTGTTTTGTTTTTCTCAAGCTGAAGATTGAATGTGTTTAGGACAGAACAGAGCACATTTTGCACAATTAAAGTTCTTTTGTTTTTCTCAAGCAGAAGATTGAATGTTCTTGACTAAATAAATAAATGAAAAAATGGATATTTCAACATGTATGAATGCCAATATATTGAAACAAATTAAAAAAGTTAATCTTTCAAAAAGCTAAAATTTTTAGGTATCAAGAAATAAATGAGAAACATTAAGCTAGTAATATAGTACCTCCTCTTTAAGCCATGTGGCTAAGGGGGAGAACTAAAATGGGAGTTGTGTCATGCAACAGGTCAATATCAGACTCACATTCCTTGAAAGTAGCATTAATACATTACCTCTTAAATACTATCACCCAGATTTTCTAGGTCTAAGATCCAATGTGCATTTTATTAGAATAATTTGTAGATACCCAAAAGGTCAAAGTAGGGGGGCAATCCTAAATAATATATGAAACTTCAGCAAATATAGAAACCAACAATCAGAAATTGCTATACAATAATTCATGCAATTGGATGAAGAGAATCTACAGATAGTGTTCCCACCATTATGTGGTGTAGGAAGGGCATATCTATGAAACATTTCCACCATGGGTGGAGAGGCTATTTCCATGACTACCATGTCACAAGGAAGCGACATTAGTCAGTTAACTTGACAAAATAGTTAATGACTTAAGTTGGGCTCAAACTCAGATTTCTTTTGCATCTCTAATAATAACACGATGTTCAGGTCATTTTGTTACTCAAGTCTTGGATTGATTACTTTTCTACAAAGCGAACCATTTATATATAGAAAAATTGAACCATAAATAAAACATTATAAATGCAAATTCAGCATCAAAAACTATTACCAAGTAAACACAATAATTCATTGCCACAAGAACACAAACATGATAAAAAAACATCAATTCATCTGTAACATGTGACTATTAAGACATTTGAGAAGCACCTGTAAATTTCTTTCGGAAAGGCTATCATCAATCATTGTAAGGCTATCATCACCTGTAAGATGCCTTAGCTGTCTTTGCGAATCAGCAGCTTCAGTTTTGTAAGCCAAAGTTGCTTCCCTGAAGACAACATTTCTTCAAATGATGAAACATAATTACAAGGTCAAATGATGAATGTATGTATAATTTAGATATAGTCCTCCGCTAACAGTTCCATGAGATTTCGGTTTTAAAATCACTATTGAACATTGAGAATTAACCACCTAATTAGCAATGTTGAACCTGAACGCCACTATATTCACCAATAAGAGGTTTTCTATGTCTCAAGCAGAAGATTGAATTTTATTGAATGATCAAGAATAATAAAAATGGGTAAGGTTGTACCTTTTTTCAGTTATCAAATCCAACACTTACATTTATAATTATCAACACAAATCTAGTGCTATCTGATTCTTATACCAGCACCCTTATCAGTAGGCTAATCAAACACAAGGAACAACTGCCTTTTGCATTTAAAAGGCAACAACTAAACTTCACATTCATAGACTAGGATCATTAAGTTCATACTTTTTTAATAGGAAAGCGGATACCGATAGAGACAATTGCTTGAGTAGCAATTAAGGCAACAACTAAACTTCACATTCATGGACTAGGATCATTAAGTTCATCCAACAATTGAGACATCTATGATTCATCCGTTACAAAATTTACAAAACAAAGTATATTCATCGATTCCAACGGTCAAATTTAGGGCAATATACTCCACACTTTTTCACATAATAAAAAGAGATTCTATCACACAACGATCCACAATCTTATAGGGTTTTTATACCCTTTTAAATTGGAAAGCCACCATCGTTCACAATATGTATCGATAACAAATCAGATGGGGCAAATATGGTTCTTTTGTTTTTCTCAGACAGAAGATTGAATGTTCTTGAATGATCAAGAATGAGAAAAATTGAATCTTTTAGGGACAGAACATAACAACTTTTTGCACAATTAAGGTTCTTTTGTTTTTCTCAAGCAGAAGATTGAATGCTATTGACTAAAGAAATAAATGAAAAAATGGGTATTCCAACACGTATGAATGCCAATATATTGAAACAAAAAAGTTAATCTTTCAAAAAATGGTACCAATCAAACAAAAGGGTCATGTGACAGAAAGAACACTTTTTTTTTTCTCAGTTTAAGGTTCTTTTGTTTCTACGATGCAAAAGAAAGATCGAATGTTGTTTAATAAAAAATAAGAAAATGGGTATCTGAAAATATTACCGTTACAGAGGTAATTGATGCGTTTTCGTCAAGAGTGAAATTGTCCGTCATGACGCCGTTTTCGTCAAGTAGCCCTAGTCGTTGTTGTAACGGTAAAGAGAAGAGTGTGAGAGTGATGATTTTAATTAACCGAAGAAGGGGTTCTCAGAATACCTAGAGATTTCATCATCTACATGAGAGAGAGAGAGAGAGAGAGAGAGATAGAGATTGATGAAGGATGATGCATCGCGTGTTTCATTATTTTCTTGAAGAAGAAAAAGAAAGAATGAGTTTTTATATTCTTTTTTTTTTTTTTAATGATTTTATATTCTTGTTTTCACTACATACAGCGTAAGAAAAAAGCACAGTGATTAATGGGCCGTTTGTTTTAGTTTTAAGTTGGCTTAATAGATTTTTAGGTTATTTTCGCGAATTTTTTGTTTTAATCTTTGTAATTTGTTTTGTTACAAATAAATTTTTGAATGTATAATTTTTTTTTTGTTTTAGTTTCTAAAGTCAAAATCTGTAGAAAAATCTGCAGTTTTCGAGGAGATTTTCCAAATATGCTCAACAAGATCATGTTGAAGTTGACGATGAGCTATGTTATATAAAAATTAACGTTGATATAACAAATTGGTACATATATAATGTTTGGCCTGCTACTTTAAAAAATATGAGTTGTGTTTATATCAATTTAATCCATTTATTTGTGCATTGTATAAATTTTAATTAATTTAAATTGAATATTTAAGAGTAAATGAGTCCCATAAAAGGTATATTTAATGTAAATTAGAATGAGAGAGAGAGTGTTTATTTGAGACTCAGTACCTATTAGGTACCCAAATGAATATTGCTCCAATGGTAGTACCTAATAAATATTATTTTTTTTATTAAAATAAGTACTACCATTGGAGATGGTCTTATGCTTACCTTACAAGTCAACCATTACTTGACCAACATCAACATATTTAGTCTTGGAGCACCGTTTCTTATGACAGTTTAGTGTCGTGGTCCCATAATCCCTACCTTTTGCCTTAAACACTCGTGCACAACCATTACACTTTGCCCTTCCAATTCCATCAGCACCATTCTTTAATCTAGGAAAATATTTCCAACAATCAGCATGAGTCACTCTAGGCTTCTTTGGCTTAGGTTGTTCATCACCTTGAACAGTTTGATTCTCGGCCTCCAAATTGTGCACATCAACTTCATCTGCAACTTCGTTATTCAATGTTTGTAAATCCATTTCTAGCTAACATATGCATAAAAAAAATTAAAATAAGAAAAGTAAGTATTACAATGAATCAGGTCTATATATAAAATAAAAACAAAACAGAATGCAAATAAGAAAATAACTACGACTAAATATCAAGTTAAGTTCCAACATATTACGAGACAAATGAATATTGCATTGAATATAAGGAGTGCACAAAATAAATTAATGTCTTACTATGTCATTTCAGTAAATATATAGTATAATATGCCTTGAATAATTCATCCGCAGTACCATTACGGTATATGGTATAAAAAATTTGTTCATAATACGTAATAAGAGAATAATATATAAATATGAAATAATTTCATCACACTACATAATATGTAATAATTTCACTATATTAATATGTAATGTTGGTTAAGTAATAGAGTAAAAGAGTAATTTGCATTAGAAATTGAAGAAGAAGCACAAGCAATATGTAATAAGAGAGTAAGCGGCAACAAGTAATCCTAAATTTGACACCGGTCGTAAAAATGCATAGAAAAAAACATAAAATTACTTTAAATAGGTGTTGTATTTTATTGAATTGGGTCATCTAATCTTATTCTATTCGTTACTTAAAAAAAACATATTTCTTTTAACTTGCGGGCCGGTCCGCCCTACTCCACTTTTTAAGCGAGTTCGGTGGAACGGACCAATTAAAGGGGTCGAACTTAAAACGTAGGTTCAGCCCGCCAAAAATAATGTGGCAAAACGGACTGATCCGACGGGCCGAACCCATTTTACCACCCCTAATTTCGAGTTAGGATCTTTGATACCAAGACAAATGTCTGTAAGTGCACCAGTTCATCCTCATGTTTTAATAATTGTCAAAACACATGAAAATAGAGTAGAACATATTGTGGCAACATTACAAATGACTTGACAGCGAGAAACCTTTTTTAAAACTTTGAAAAACTGATTTTTAGGTATTATGTATCGATACTGTAACATCCCGGATTTTTTTTGGTCCGAGACATTAAGACTAATTTTATTATTCTTTTTCGAAAAATACTACATTGTTTTAAAAACAGGTCAACATCATTATCTTTTCAAAATTACAAGATCGTTAATCATTGGAAAATTTAAGAAAAACTTATTAAATTCAAGTATTACAAGTAATCAACTTTAGAATATGTTAAATTTACAAGCTCTAAAAATGTTCCAAAAACCTTATTTGGAATTTACAGTTATATACTCATAAAACTCTTTTTATTTATCCCCGCGCACGTACAAGCAACACATCAACTTCACACTTCTTTGGTACCTACAACCATATTTAATGTAAGGGTCAATTTCCTTATCCAAATTGAAACATGCCGAACGGAAGGTAAATGTGATGAAATAATAATAGAACGGTCGACCATAAAGGAGAAATCAAATAAAATCGATGAAAGAACTATTTTAAATAACCCTTTATACCAATTAACAATGCATGAAATGCAACTAGCTACAATGATCCGGATATCACCTCTCCGCAGAGCAAAAAGTCCCACCTGGACAGTGTCCCACCCGGACACAATACCCCACCTGGGTATTAAGGTTCGGTACCCCACCATTGGGTATTATTCCGAACCAACCTATCAAACCGCTATATGCCATGCTATGCATATCATAGATATTCTCTTTTAAAACTAACACCATTGAACCAATTGAAAGTTTAAACCTTTTCTTTCAAACTCCATAAATTCACCATTTAACCGAAAACATCTCTAAATCCACCAGATGAAGAGACAAGATTAACACCTTTGGTAACCATTGATATCAACCGTAAATACAACTTAATTTATTCATTTGAGTTATCACCATAACCTAAACAACCAGAAACCATAAAATAAATCCACACACAAAAATATATAAAATCAACCACACACAAAAGATATACAATCAACCACACATATAACTCATAATATATTAAAATAGTATAAACTGTTATAAAAATAATTCTTGCCACTTCTTCTATCATCATTCTCCTATCGGTTAACTATTCCATTATTAATTTATAACATAAACTCTAAGTGCATGAGTGTATGGGGAAAAAAGCCCTTACCTCGAGCGTTTTCCTATTCTAACACGAAAGTCCCTGAAGTTAACGCATGCTTGTTCCCCGAATGGTTCAAAGCTTTATATATAGGAACAATGTTTTATGATTAGACACAAATTAATAAAAGAGTAGAGTCACCAAAGAAAGTAATGAAAATGTGTTACCTTCATTGTTTGTTAAGGATATACGAAATTGGAGTACAATGGGAGAGATTGACAACAACACTTCCAAACAAGGCACAATCTTTAAAACATGACACAAGATGAATTGGTTTGATCGATGGAGAAGAAAATAGATGGAATGGAGAAAACTCTCCTTGCTTGGATTAATTAGAAAGAATCAAGAGGAATATTTATGGTTTAATATATATAGACAATAAAATAAAGTGAGTCAAGAGTAGTATGGTATGGTTGATACAAGAAGATCGTGTTTTGGCATTTAAAGGCTGCTATTAGTATTTAATTAATGCAATTGAAGGAATATGAGGTGAGAGAGTAAACTGACAATAGAAGCTATATCAGGGAATCGATTTCATGGTGGTAGAAATAAAGATATTCATTGTTTGCTAATAACTATTTACGGTTATGGAATCATGGGGCATCTATCCTAACCACCATGCTATTCCCGAGGAATGTGGTAGAGAATACCAAGCTTATATACTGTATAAGCAAGCATTGTTCAATTATTAGGACTTAGTCAAAATTGGTTTGGCCACTCTCCATTTTAATTAAAATTAATTCAATTAATTCATATAACTTCTAATTAAATAATTAATTTTAACTATCAAATAGTTAAAATTAAAATAAGAATAGATCATAAAAATTGGGTCGGATAATCATATATAAGAATAATTCGTCAAAACATTTTATTATATAAGAATATCTATTTTATCATTGTCACACTAAATTGATTAAGTAAATAAATAGAATAGTGTCCCAATAAATCAGATACTAGAAAGGTGTTAGAATTTTTCTTAAATTCTTGATACATATAATAGGTTATTCAATAATAAATTAAGAAAATTATTAAGAATCATATGCGCAAAATATCGGGATGTTACATTCTTACCCTCTTAAAATAGTTTCGTCCTCGAAACTAGAAAATACAATAATCAGGAAAGAATTCTCTCACAAAATAGAAGCATAGGTAGTAAAACTATTATTTTATGAAATATAGAGTTAAAAGTATTTGATCCATAAAAAAGAAACTTTTTATCTCTATAAAAATAATATAAAATTCTCGGATTTTAAATTCTACCCACCAAAATTAGTTTCGTCCTCGAAACCAAACAATAGAAGAAAATATGCGAGAGAGAATTTTCAAAAGCTCTTTATATAAATATCAACAAGATAAAGAGGTTTAAGAATCAAAATAAAATGGCATATTCTCGCTGCGCACTCTGATATTAAATAATACATCACTTACAGTTATAACATAAGTGAACTTTCGAAAAGAAGAGAAAGAAAAATCTAATAAAGGTCAACACCACAAATCAAATCATTAAATAATAGGCAAGGAAAAAAAATAGTCCGATATATCTAGATTAAAATACTTTGATAAAGGTTTGATACAACTCAGGATAAAATATTCTTTGACGACATAGCATTTCACATTTTGTTTTGACAAATTCCTAATATAATTGAATCGCTCTAAAAATAAGACATAAAAAAATTAGTTTAAAACAACTTTATTTAAACATAAGTCACGTCATAAAATCGAATAATCAAGTAAAGTAAACATTTAGAAAGGTTCGAAATAAAAAGTTCAAAAACAAAAGTAAATACTTAAGTTAAATCCTATCACAAAAGATTCACTATATTTAATCGGACACCTACCCCATAGCACATAACTGTTCTAATAACTTCGCACGCTCCAAAAGTTGGTGAGGTCGGTCAATTCCAGCCACCATAATCTTGTCTACTATTAACAAGAGATTGAGGGTGATCAGTTCCTCAATTTATCAATAGTAACCAACAATCATAATGGTAGTATAGACCATCCTACTTAAAAAGTCATTTGGTTCATTACAACGTGTACTTTGCGTTTATCGAATTTTCAATAGCCGTCACACTCTTGATTCACGCTTCTCACATAATGCTACGAATTATCACAACTAAAGTCAGAATTTCAAGTAATCGTGCCTAAATAATAAACTATTCGATAGAGGACATTTCAAACAGGGTTTGAGTGGTGTGCAAATACACATGCACTATATATTGAAGATGAATGATGGGTTACTTACATTCTACAAATTACTTTGAGACAGTGAATATTTTTTTCAATCTAGTCCTAACTCTAGAGTTCCAAAATTAAAATCTAGCTTGCAATTAACAATATAATTTCAATAATTAAATCTCAAAGTCAATAACTCAAGAGAATCAAACAACATAATAAACAAGATGCACTCAAGCCAAATACATGTAGTAATACTACTCTTAGATTTCCAACTCTCAAACCATACATAAAATGGACTCACTTTACAATATTCATTTACACCAACATTTTTGATTTGAATCGATTTTGAAATTGGGATTGATTTTTAAATTGGTTAATTTGAATCGATTTTGAACTCGAACATTTTCGTGCCTTTTCAAAACCGTTCAAGGTTTATACTACATTTCCTTTGGTCAATCGGTGCGTAGACTACCGATCCGGTGGCTCTCCCGCTCGCTTGATTAATTTGAAATAATTTTTTTTAAAAACCGCATTGTTTTAAGGGTCACTTATTCAACCCCCCCTTCTAAGTGATAAGTCGAGTAGTCTAACAAGTGGTATCACGATCCCGGTTCAATTTTGTTTACAAAATTCGACGGATTGTGCCAATTATTAGAAAACATGGCTTTCGCACCGAAATGGGCGTATAATAGGGCTCCTATATTCAATGGGGATCATTTTGACTATTGGAAAAGTAGTATGCTCATTCACATCAATTCTTTTGATGATGAAGTATGGAACGCTATTGAGAACGGTCCATTTGTTCCAACAAGCCTATGGCACAATGGACGGATGATGAAAAGAAAAAGGTCAATTACGATGCAAAGGCACAAAACATTCTTATTTCATCCCTTGGGGTTGAACAATTTTATCATGTGTCGCATTGTTCTACGGCTAAGGAAATGTGGGATACATTGGTTACTCACTTTGAGGGAACTAATGAGGTCAAAATTTCAAAAATAAACACTTTAACCCAAGAGTTTGAGTTGTTCCATATGCAAGATGGTGAAACCATCGCGGATATGCAACAACGATTTGTTAAAATCACCAACAAGTTACATGGTCTAGACAAACCAATCACTAATCAAGATGCTACTAACAAAATTTTGAGGTGTCTTAATAGGTCATGGCAACCTAAGGTCACCGCAATCAAAGAGGCGAACGATCTTACTACCTTGAGCCTCACAACATTGTTTGGTAAGCTAACGGAACATGAACAAGTGCTTAGTTTGTTGGACAAGCATGAGAAAGGTGGTAAAAAGGAGAAACACAACGAAAAAGAAAAAGAAAAGGACAAGAGGTCAATTGCTCTAAAAGCCTCAAAGTCAAAGTCCAAAAAGGTTGAGCAAGTGGAAAGTAGCTCAAGCGAAGACGATTCCGATGATGAGGAAATGGGGCTCTTCGTTCGACGCTACAATAGGTATGTAGGAAAGAATGGGATAAGGCATTCCGATGACAATCTTAAGAAGTTTCGGAAAGATAGTGGTTACCGCCGGAAGAATGGAGATGCTAGGAACTCCAAGAAAGGGATATGCTATGAGTGCGGCCAAGTTGGTCACTACAAGCCGGATTGTCCTAATCTCAAGAGAAAAGAGAAGGAGTCATCTTCAAACAAAAGGAGGAGCAAAGGAAAGAAAGCTTATGTTGCATGGGAGAGTAGTAGCTCTTCATCTCATTCATCATCAAGCTCTAGTTCAAGTGATGAAGGCGAAGTGGCTAATGTATGCTTCACAACTCATCATCACAAAAAGAAGGATAAAACTCCCAAAAAGGTAAACCAAAATCCCTCTAGCTCATATACTTCGTTAGAATATCATGATTTGCAAAGTGCGTTTGAGGATCTATGTAGTGAAACTAGGAAAGCTTTCAAACGATTAAAAGAAATTATAAAAGTTAACAAAGCTCTTGAAAAGAAAGTTTTCGAAATGGAAGAAAAGTTGAAAGCTTTCAAGGTATCATTATTAGAAAGGTCAAGTGCAAGTCATGATAATAGTTACGGTAACGATAGAACCGGATGTAATGGATGCTTTTACTTATATAGAGACTTGCGAAAGTTACAAAATAAGCTAAAAGAACCATCCAAGCCGGAGATTACTTTTGCGGTTGATCCATCTAAATTCAACAAATCGTTAAAAACTAGAAATAAAAAGTATAAATTTGTTGAAAAGGATCCTAAGAAAAGTAATCCTCATATCGTTTGTCATTATTGTTGTGACAAGGATCATACTATTGCAAAATGCCATGCTCGAAAAATCTTGGTACCAAAAGGCAAATTACAATGGTTACCTAAGTTAGGCAATAATGGTGCTACTAACCAACTAGGACCCAACATGAGTTGGGGACCTATTTCAAATGTCTAAGTATGTAGGAAAACGTCTTGAACCATTGAAGAAAGACACCGACAACAATGGAGTTCAAGACTTATGAACAAGGTATATGATGAGAAAAGCTTCAACTCGATACTTACAAAGTTGTGGAAATTGATCACTTCCTCCACTTAACACTTAAGGGAAGATTCTATTCTCTACCTTTACCTTTACCTTTATATTTTTTTTACTTAACATTTGTACATTGGTTTCATATACATATAACTTTCACCTTAATATGATATTCGCATTGATAGTTGTCTAATCCTCCATTTCCAAGAATTTTGCTCAAAAATATTTATAAGTTTTTGAGACTCATATGTTTAAAATGGGGATTTGACAAAGATCATTACAAATGCCATATTAAGTTCGTACTTGGCTTGTATATGCTTGTTTTGTTCTTATATGTGACTTTGTGTGCATACATACACATATATTTTCATATGATTAATTTTGGTACTTTGATTCATTTATGTGAATGTCTTATCATGCATATATGGTTTAACATGTGTTCTCATGTTATAATGTGCTTTGGTATTGTTTTTGCTCGCATGCATAAGTATGTACCTTGTTGATTATATGTGTTTCATACATACATGTTATTTGAAAGTCATAAAAATTGCTTATGACTTCGCTTATTCAATATGGTTGTACGGATAATTTTAATGTTGTCATGGTTGGACAACATTCATTTTGGTTTTGTATAACTTGTTATTTTGGATAATTTTGTTGTATGGATAATCATGTTATGTCTATGCATTTGTTGCATTGCTTAGTTTATTTCGTCCCATATTTGGATATGTTACTTGGTTAAAAATGTCGATGTATTACGATATTCATGCGTTGGTTTTGGTTTGTTGTTCTACATTCCATGTTTGTCATGATATTTGGTATTCGTCATTGATATATTTTGGCATATCTTTGTATGTATTTATATTGGTTAGGAACTTTTATCATATATGTGCATTTCGACAAATGTAAGTGCACGATATGACTTGGGTCAAAATTGATTGAACTTGATACTTCTAATAGACTCTCTTCTTCTTTTTGATATTGTCAAAGGGGGAGAGATTTGGATGCACAAGCTAAGGATAAAAAGCTAAAGTGTCTTGAATATTATCTACTATGACAATCGCATTATGGCATCAACTCAGGGGGAGCGTGCTTATTGTTAGCCTTGGTGTTTAATTGCGTCTGTATACATATTGCTATTTTATTTGCATATTAGGTATATGCTTAGTTAGCTTATGCATAGTTTTGACAATTATCAAAAAGGGGGAGAATGTAAGTGCACCAGTTCATCCTCATGTTTTAATAATTGTCAAAACACATGAAAATAGAGTAGAACATATTTTGGCAACATTACAAATGACTTGACAGCGAGAAACCTTTTTTAAAACTTTGAAAAACTGATTTTTAGGTATTATGTATCGATACATATACATGTGTATCGATACAAATGTCCTGAAATTACTTCAAACTGATTTTGAGCAATTTGTATCGATACATATATCACTTGTATCGATACAAAAGTGGTCACTCAGAGGCAGAAGGTCATCTGTGTATCGGATCATGCTTGCATGTATCGATACACACCCTTGCTTCTCAGAAAACCAGATTGTGCTTGATGTATCGAATCATGCTTGCATGATTTGATACATATCAGTCAAGATTTCAAGAAACTGATATATGTATCGATACACATACGTGTTTGTATCGATACATAGGTCAATATTTTCAAATTTACACGCTGGTCAAAGGGTTTGTATCGATACAAACCATCCTTTGTATCGATACATGTCTGTTAAATTTTGCCTAAATTTGCTCAATCCTATTTTCTCTATAAATAGCAATATGGTGTGTCATTGTAAAGCAGAGAAAACTAGCGTGAAAGATCAGAAAACGCTTTGGATACAAATTGAGTGAGAATTTGCATCAAAGGTTTCATTCATCACAAATTCATCATCTTCATCAAGGATTGCAATCAAATTGGATTTTGAGTATGGGATCAATTCAATAAAGATTGAGTTCTTGTGTGATAACGTTCGATACGGTTCGCGGTGAATCAGAATCGTAGTCAGGTTGAATTGTGTGAAGAAGGTTCTAGTGTTTCTCTCAAGTGATTCAAGATAGTGCGTGTCTTGAAGGATTCGACAACAAGAAACGAAGAACTCAGCTGGACGATCGGGTGCGGTTCGGCACAAGGTGGATCGTTGGAATCAGAGGGCGAAGTTTCGTTGTGTGTCGAGGTTATTCGCATTAGTTTACATTTTGTGTCGTTATAGGTGTATAAGATTCAATTGTAAACTGTGCACTCTTAGTTCATCAAGTTTTTGATCTATAAACTCTCAAATAACCCGTTTGGTTATTTGGGGGGAGACGTACTCGGACATACGCGTGGACGACGCGAAATCCGAGGAACTCCCTAATCACATCGTCTCTCTCTCTCTCTCTCTCTCTCTCTCTCTCTTTTATATTTCGTAATTTCGTTAATTTGTTAATCAATTGAATTTTTGGTGTTCGTATTGGTTCACAAAAATTCAATTGATTCTTGCTTGATTGTGATTGATTTGAATATTACTTGGTAACTTGTTTGGGATTGATTTTTAAATTGTTTAATTTGAATCGATTTTGAACTCGAACATTTTCGTGTCTTTTCAAAACCGTTCAAGGCTTATACTACCTTTCCTTTGGTCAATCGGTGCGTAGACTACCGATCTGGTAGCTCTTCCGCTCGCTTGATTAATTTGAAATAATTTTTTTTAAAAACCGCATTGTTTTAAGGGTCACTTATTCAACCCCCTTTTAAGTGATGAGCCGAGTAGTCTAACAATGTCAAACTTTAATTAAACATCAAATCTCAACAATATATTATTTTGATCGATAATAATAGTTTCCTATATTAACTCATGTATCATGTATGTATTTATTTAGGAGATTCATTATTTTTCCATCGCATGAAAATTTGATTTGTTGTTATTCAATCTCCATTCTCCACTGGTGTTACTATTCTTCTCGTGTCTTCATTCCCCTTTGGTTAATTCCGAAAATCAATATCAATTGCGAACTATGCAAATAAATGTTTATCTAAAATTTAGGAAATCAATTGCAAATAAAAGTGGGACGGTGTGGGAATTAATGAGTTTAGGAATCAATAGGTTACAAATCATTGAAAGCAAGTGCATATTTGAATCATCAACCATGATATATATGGGTATAAATAAAAATTCAATTTTATGATTTTAGTATAGGAAATCCTATTAATTAATTGAGTTGCTAGTCGGTATTCGGTTAACGGCCTGCACAAAAATCAATAGTTGTTATATTTGTTCGGTACGGATAAAAGAGATAGTTACATTGCATGATATTGAGAATTTGAGATTCGTGCAAATTAAGAAGTATGTTTTCATCGTTGATCTCTGAAACTTCATGGTTTTATAGTGTGTTTGGTTTGAGAGAAAAAAAATAGAAAAGAGAGAAAAAATTGAAACCATTTTTAGATTCATTTTATTTATTTACATGTTTTTTTTTCTTATTTATTTCTTTTTTTCAAACCAAACACACACAAAAATATAGTGTGCCTTTGGAACTTTTCTCCTAGTTAATTACAGTATGTTTATGGTGTCAAAATTAACTATTTTAGTATGCTATTATATCTATTATTATTATTATTGTTCTTAATAAATCATAATGTTTAATGGTGATGTTAATAAGTTATCCAAAGAGCATTTGCTAAAAATGAAAACTGAAAAGTAAATTTTATAAAGAAAACACCATTTTTTTTTTAACTTTTTGGGAGTTGACTACAACACTTTTAAAACAAGGTGGATTTTATGGTGGGAGCATTTAGTTATTTTCATATGATGGGAAATATTTTTACTTATTGTGTATGTGTGCGTGCGTGCACTCGTGTGTGCATGTGTTATAATAATATTACTAACAAGTTGTGGTGGTGTCCGTCACCCATACTGTCAATCTATCCATACTGTCACCCATACTGTCACCCATACTGTATAAGAGAAAATTATCTCGAGCAAACGTGCTTAAGCAACAAATAGTCTTGAAATCAACCCTGCCTTGAATATAATAACAACCTTTGAAGCAGTGAAGGCCGCTATGATCGTACATCGTATCTTGGAATCCATAGAAGGCGCAATTGTAGAAAGCGCTTTTGTTGCCAGGGGTTCGAAAAGCAACCGCTTGATCATCATTGGATCCAATTCGAGGTGATGCAGTGTTCTATTTTTATAAGAAGTTTAATTTCGTAAGTTTCGAAAAAATATGTTATTTTCTATACAAAATCTGCTTTTTTAATTCTTCAACAAATGTTTTTTGAAACTTATAAAGACACTTGTTAACACGACCCTTTAAAAAACTATGGTTTATTCAAAACAAGAAAACATTGAATATAATAGCATAATAAAATAGGCAGCATTCACAACAATTATATGGCCTTAAAATAATTTATCTATTGAGTACGTCAAATCTAACATTGATGGCTATAAAGTAGTCGGCATTCACAGCGACAATTGCGCTATTGATTGTCCTCAATGGTTTCCCATCATCTCCAATAGTAGAGGCTTTATCATTTCCGGTTATAGTTGGCATCTTCGTTGCATCCCCCAAGAATGTTACAAAAGGCAACAATTGGGGGGTCAGAATTTTCTCCCTAAAAGAAATCAATCATCAAAATAATTTAGACTATTTTCATAGTAATATTTTAATGAATTTCATCATCAGTTGGAAAAAACATTTTAATCACAACACAAAGTAATTTTAATTACATTTTAGCACCCGTAAATACCGTGCGCAATGAAAACAATTACTCTTCTACTATTGGGTGCTGGAATGATGTTGATAGCTTCGGTAATTGTCTTGAAATCAGCATTGCCATTTGGATTAACATTGATATTCATCTTGTTCCTCGCGGCTTCCCTCAACTTTAAATCAAGATTTTCCTGGTTTTCAACATTGCATGTTGTTGAGTTTTCAAAATCGAAATTAACAAGTTTGAATTTAATGGCTAAATTTACCGCAAATTCATTTTCGTATGTGATTTTTGGTTATTTAAGAAGTCAAAATGTACCTCTATAGAGCCATAAAGTGAAATTTGCCTTTTCCAGGATAACTCACAATGACCTGTATGATAATGTTTCAATTGCATTTATGTTCATGTTTGAAGCAATTTGAGGGAATTATACCAAACAGAGCCATAAAGTAATAAAATTACATGGTGTACGTGCGTGCTTGTACTAAAATTAATAAATCAAATAATTATTATAACTAAATTTTAAAATAGACTTAGACTCCTATAATGTTGATAGTGAAATTAATCTATTTGAAGAGTTAAAAGTTATCAGAAAGATTCTAACAATTGAAAGTGTAATCTTTACGTTTCTCAATCTTAGAGTGTAAAATGTTGAACAGAATGAAGGTAGCTAAAAATGATTTACTTTGAATTTAAATGTAATCTTTTAAGTACATTTGCTCAGCCTATAAATAGCTCAGCCTATAAATCCTAGTTTTTTATTGACGGCAAAACCTTAAAATTTCCTTAAAACCATAAAAAACATGCTCAGCCTATAAATAGGCATCGCTCCCGCACACCCAGCTCAGCCAGGGCTTTGGAGCACCTTGCAACCAGCATCTGAAACTTGTTTTTTGCAGCTCCAAAACTTGCTTCTGAACATTGTTTTTAAGGCAACTTCCAATAAGTGATTAAGCTTTGCATTTAGTTGAGGTATATCTAAACTCACCGGGTTGCTAAACTCGCCGACGTATTTCGTATTTTTTTATTTTAGGTGCCGACGTATTTCGTATTTTTTTATTTTAGGTTTTTTGTTCTAACATGTGAAAGTATTGCAGTGATGGTAAATGTGTTTATTTGAAATGCAAAAAACATTTCTTTGTAATATTTAAAGGTATTAATGACTCCATTTGTTGAGAAGAAGTTCTAGTACTGATAATTTTCTTATTTTACTTCATTATACCCTGTCACAACTATCTGTTTCTTATTTCGATCGGATTCGACATGTTTGTCGGTGTTTGGGGTTGTTTGACTCGAAAGGGCCATTTATGCTTGCTATGTTTTGTCATAGAGAATTGTGGTACGTGAATTCGTCCGTGTTGGCGGTCGATTCATTTGCCGTTTCATACCTTAGCAAATGCCCACTCATCACTTTTTTTGCTATTTGGTTTCGCGCCCGTACGTGGGTTCGCTGGATAGTGTCCGATAAGTTTGTGTTTGCTTTGGTTTTTCTTCACCTTTTTAAAGTTGGTTCCAAAACCACTTTGCAGTTGATTTTAATTGTTTTATCTTTATTTGCTACATTTTTGTGTAGTATACTGGGTCAGGTTGATGTCCCCCCAATTTTTTTTGTAATGTCTCTTTTAAGTTTAATATATTTAAGATAGGGCTGAGAGTTTCTTTTGCTCTTTTTTACTTAAAAAAAAATAAAAAAATTTCTTATTTTACTTTGTGTTTTTCTCTATTATATTTCCAATCTATGCTTACAATGATGCTGCGACTTATATTGTTAATTGTTGATGTACTACATGTATAGGAAGTGAAGGCTGAAGACTAATTAATCTAGCACATAAGAGCTAAGGCATAAGTCACTAGTCGAAAAAGTGAACAAAATCCCTCACAAATAATGACAGATTTGGCGTTAATTTTATCAACCAATTATTTTTCTCTACCCCAACAATTAACCTTTTACCCCTACATCTTTTATAATATTCCATTTTTACCTTTTATTATATTAGTTTTGAATTTTTTTTACTTGATTTTATTCAATTTTTTCATGATCTCTACACCTCCTCCACTACATGTAGCAAGTTTAAATTATTCGATTTTATACATTTTATTCGATGATTGAATCCTCTGATAATCATTTCTAATAAATTAAAAAAATTATACTAGAACAGTTTGATATTCATACCAAGTATGAATATTCATACCTACAGACTTGTGTGTAAAGTGTGATGGTATGAATATTCATACCTACACAGTTGTGTGTACTTTTTTATAAGTGTGTTGGTATGAATATTCATACCATCACATTTTACACACAAGTGTGTAGGTATGAATATTCATACCTACACACTTATACAAAATTGTATTGGTATGAATATCAAACTGTTCTAGTATAATATTTTTAATTTATTTTTTATTTATTATGAATGATTATCAGAGGATTCAACCATCGTATAAAATTTATCAAACCAAAATAGTTTAAGTCTACTACAACACTGTAGGGGTAAAGGGTTAATTGTAGGGGTACAGGAAAAAGATTTTCCCAATTTCTACGGAATATTTCAAACTCTACATATTCTCTCCCTAAAATCGTTACCATACCAGTATGAATAATAAAATTTGTCAGGAAATTATTCCATCACAAAGTAGTTTTCTTTTTTTTTAAATTACAAGAGTTTCTTTTTTCACTTACAAAAACATGTTATTATTAGAAAAAATATGTTATATTTAATTATATTTCATCGGAACTATCAATTGTTAGTTGGTTCAGCGATGATTGATGCTGAATTTAATAAAAAAGATTACGGTTCGGTCTCCGCAACTCAAAACATCAAGATGGTGACCAAAAAAATTAGAGACAAAAATCATATGACATATCAAAATATAAAAGTTCAACAATTATTATTTAAACTCTTAAAACTTTATATTACTATTATTTCAACATACTTGAGATGATAGTATTAATATCAGCAATTTCTCTAACAACGCCAGCATTTTTTGGAAGCAAAGAAGTATCTTTGATGGGAATATTATCATCCTTAAGGCAATCGTCAACAAAATTCATTACAGCACCCATATTCAGATTCACACCAAGGTAATCAGAAGTTTCCAATTGTTGTTGAGCTTTCTTAACCCTACCAAGAGCTCCTTCATCTCCAAAATAATCCAAACAAATCTTATAATGATTTTGTTTATTTAGATCGCTACCACTCTGTGCAATTAATTTTGTGATTAGAGTGATTGTATTGGACACATCAGTACGAAGTACACCAAGGGTGTATGATTGAAGATCACCGAGGTCTTTTCCCGGACCACCGGGTCTTGATTTGAGAAAAGTTAAGCAAAAAGAAGGGTCTTGTGCCACCTTGCAAATAGCTTGAACATCAACAATATTAGTCCTCGCGTAGGAGGATGCAACACATAAAAGAAAAACAATAGCTAGGAATGAGAAGCGAACCATTTTTTGTTTCTTTTTCTCGGTACTCCTATTGAATATTTCCTTTATTTCACTCTATAACGTCTTTATATAGATTTTACCAACCGAAAACAATACCAAGTATTGTCAAAGCCCATAGTCAAAACCCAAATATAATTTGATTTTGTATTTAATTTGATTGTGTATTTATTTATTTATATATGAACATTTTTAATTTTAATTTGACTATTACTATAAGATTGTTCAAATTTTCATTGCATTGAATATATATGTATATTTTGTTTCCATATATTTTTTTTTTGAGAAAATTGTTTCCATATATATGAAATCACCTCATTTGAGTATATTATTATTTGGTTTAATTTTACATCCTTATCAAATTATGCTTTTGTTGACTTTTAATTTCCACTTTATTTTTTGAATGGAAAATGCTGAATATCACGACCATAATTTCACGAGTCAGTTATTTGTTTACATGTCTTCTTGATTTTATGATTATCTTACTTCTTAACCGATTACACCTTTACTTTATGAACTGAAGAGATCGAACCAAGCTAAAGAAAATCGAATTAGTTTAGTTTGATTCTCAATTTTCAATTTTAAAAACTATAATTAGCCGATGAACTAAAATAAAAATAATATTATACTATCTATTATTTGGTTTAATTTTATATTTGATTTCGCATGTTTGAGTTTTTTTTAAAAATAATATTTTCAATTTTTTCCATCAAAAAATAATAATATTTTCAATTTTATTTTTTTAAGGCAATATGTAACATCCATACTAAAATTTTACCTAGAATAATTTGGATGGACATAACATACTGGTACTGGATACATTAAAATAAGAATTGGATTTTGTCTGAATGATACATAAGTGTATGAAATCCAAACACTAGAGTACAAAATTCTGAAATGTTGCATACCCGACGGAAATAGTCTTTAACATAGTTCCAAATAACATCGAGCTATAACAAGATGAGGGAGAAAAATAAAATAAACTAGCATGAGGTAAACTCGTGCACAACTTCAAGTTATGGTGCTCAACCTGCTTATCTGTAGACAAATAGTGAGGAGTGAGACAATAACTTTGTCTCACACATATAAATTATCTGGATATATTTTACAGACAATTTGAGGTGAGTAGTCTTAAGAGATCTAGCTAACAGGCTAAATTCTTTGTAAATGGCTAGAACGAGAACATACTCATTTTATCGTCATATGAAATTCCTTTTTGAAATTCCAACCAACCACCTATTAGCTCACATTTTAGTCAAGTTAAAATGAGCGAGCATTAAATGTTGATATTTAATACCATAAATTTATTTATTAAAAATGTTCTTAAGGAATATTATGCTTGAAAATAAGACAAAGAGTTTTTGCTTTTATGGTGCCTTTCGAATAAGTTTTGTTTCGACTACAGGGGTGAAGAATCGAAGTCGAAGCGCAAGATTTATGAACTTAGCAAATTTTACACAGCATTTGTGAGCTCGATTTCGACGAAAGAATGCAGTTATGAAGCAACACGCATTTCAACACTAAGGGGAACGTGGGAGGACACGTGGCAAGATCCTGGTGCATCCAAAGGCGCGTTTATAGTTTTTCTATTGTAACTATAATAGTAGAACTTTTAGTCGAATTAGAGGTATGAAATTCATTTTACAAATTCCTGCAAAACTCAGAGTAACCACGCGTTCAAGAGAAATGAGTGCAACTGGGAAAATGTATGGATTCATGGCCATTTATTTCTTGTAAAACGTTTACATTTATGCAGTTTATGATTCATTATTTCTTTTCAAAGCTTTTCCTTTTGTTTTAATCTTCTTTTGATAAACTGAAGTTCTTAAGAAAGTTTGTAATCCTTAAACTTTCTTCACTTTTCTAAAAACAAAGCACAAACATGTCCTATGATTTACTAGTTGATCCTGCAAGTTGTTAAAATATCAAACTAGCGTTTGTTTACAAAAAATCAACGTAAACAAATTGGCACGCCCAACAGGACTGGTTTTGTGCTTTTATTCTTTCTGATCAAGAAAAGTTTATGTTCTTAAGAAGCGGTAGGTCACTTCCATAATATGGTTAGACCAGATCAAGTTGGTACGTCCAACATTCAAAGTTCTGTTTCTTACGGTGTTGCCAAGACTGGAGAACTATTATCTACCTAACTCCAAAAAGGGTAAATCATTGTTGTTCAGGTTTATAAACTTGTAACTTGGTTTGTCATTGAAAGAAAAGGTATATTCATTTTTTTTTATGGCTTAAATTTGGCTAGCAAAGAATAGTAATAAAAATGGTGGCTTGAAAAGGCTCTGAGTTATAACAAACAATTGCCTTAAATGCGTATAAACTAAAAAGAATTAAAGCAAGTACTAGAAAATAAACAGATGCACGATATTCTCAAAGTATATAGAAAGTTATTGGTGATACCCTGAAAATATTTGGCTCAAATTCTCACTTGGCTTAGGTATATGAAGATTTGAACATTTATCCCGCAGACATCGACTTCATCACTCGTCTCATTGTCTCTCGAACTTCCGCACTTCTGAGCAATCACCTTTAGTATTTGTGTTAAGGCTTGAAATCCAGATCATCAAAATCCAGTTTGAAAATCCAAAACCAACAGTAACACTACTAAGATCTTTGGACTCTTCTATTGCCACTACAATATCAAATCTTGGGGCGAGAGACATCAAAATCTTCTCAACCACAGATCAGAGATTGTTTTATCACATCCCTTCATTAGATTCACTAACTTGGGGACTTTTGTGATAAAATCACATATGCTCTCCTTCTCCTCCATCTGCAACAATTCATACTGTCTTTTCTGAGTTTATAACCTCACCATCTAGACTTTTGTTGCACCACCATAAGCTTTCTCAAGATTGTCCCATGCATCCTTAGATGATTGTGCATCACTCACTCTTTCAAAGTTATCGGGACTTGTGAAAGCTAGTGAAGCAGTTACTTGAGCCTCAAGGAATCTAGAAGTAGTTAGTTTTTGCTGTTAAGCTTGTTAAGTTTTGTTAGTTAGTTTACAGTTACAAAGTTAGTTATGTTTTCAGTTTTGAGTTAGTTAGAACCTCACTCTAGTTGGAACTTGTATATAAGTAACACATGAGAATGTAATCAACTAGATTGGTGATCAATAAAATTTTCTCTTCTTTTGCTTTCTTCTCTACTCTTTGTCTGCATTTGCATTCATTTGGTTCAATCTAAGCTTCAACAATGGTGGCTTAGTTTGAGTTTTCACATGGTATCATCGACCTGTGATTAGACCCTTCTTCTTCCCGCTGCACTCTTCACCAATCTCCTTATCATTCTTTGATTCTTTCTTCCATTTTTCCTATATTTTCTTGCTTTTTCATCATGTCTGATGCAAGCTCTGCTGGTAGCGTCCATGGCGGTTTCTTCACCCCTAACGCCAACAAAGGTTATCAAAACGACACACTCAATCCTTATTTCATGCATCCCAATGAAAACCCTGCACTTGTTCTTGTTACCCCTCTCCTTAATGGTTCAAACTACCATTCTTGGTCTCGATCAATGACTGTTGCTATTCGTTCGAAGAACAAGCTCCACTTTCTCAATGGGTTCTTGCCAAGACCTGCTGATGATGATCGTGATTCTTTGGCCTGGGATAGATGCAATACAATGGTCATGTCTTGGCTCACTAATTCTCTTGAGCCTGAAATTGCACAAAGTGTGTTGTGGATGGATGATGCTTCAGCTATTTGGAAGGAATTGAAAGATCGGTTTTATCAAGGTGATGTATTCAGAATTTCTGACATCCAAGATGAGATTTCTAATCTCAAGCAAGGTGATTCTACTATCTCTTCTTATTACACTAAGCTCAAGAAGCTATGGCAAGAATTGGACAATTTTCGACCAATTCCTCCTTGTGAATGTGATATCACATGTGAAGCTATTGCCAAGATTCGTAGTTATAGAGATGGAGATCAAGTAATTCGTTTTTTGAAAGGTTTAAATGAACAATATTCACATGTTAAATATCAGATTATGTTAATGGATCCTTTGCCAAATATTTGTAAAGTTTACTCCTAACTTGTTCAGCAAGAAAGACAGGCTATCATTCCCTTAGAAGAATCTAAGCTTCTTGCTGCAGCTAATACTCACTCCCAAGGTAGGGGTTATCCTTCCAATCGTGGTAGAGGAGGTTTTAGAGGAGGTAAACCTAATGGTGGTAAAGGGAAAGGATCTAGAATCTGCACTCACTGTGGAATGACTAATCACACAGTGGATAACTGTTTTCAAAAACATGGTTATCCACCTCATTGGAATCAAAATGGTGGAGCCTCTGTCAATAATGTCAATGCTGAGAATGAAGTTCAATCTGAGAATAATGAAGATTCATCCAATGAGCAAGAATCTGGGTCTTTGATGTTCACTCCTGAGCAGCACAAAGCATTACTAGCATTACTTCAAGGTTCATCTTCAATGCAATCTCATAGTGTTAATCAATTCACCTCTAAGCCAAATCTAGGTACATGTATTGTTTGCACTCTTTCTAATCATACCAAACTAGAATCATTCATTCTAGATACTGGTGCCACTTGGTGCCACTGATCATGTTTGTTTTTCTTTACAGTTTTTCCAATGTTTGAAAAGAATCAAACCCATTACTATAAAGCTACCTAATGGTTCTGTTGTTCAAACAAGTCATGCTGGTTCAATACATTTTGACCAGAATTTTAGTCTCTCTGAAGTCCTTTATATTCCTGAATTTTCTTATAATCTCATATCTGTACCAAAACTTACTCATACACTTGCTTGTCATTTGGTTTTTGACAATTCTACATGCATTATACAGGATTCTCTCTGCAAGATGATGATTGGCACAGCTAAATTGGAGCATGGACTGTATATCTTGACTACACCATTAGTTAGCTTGCCACACACTCCACCTAGGCATAGTGTCAATTCTATTACCTCTATTCCTATAAATAAGCCAACTGAACATGCTATTTGGCATATGAGGTTTGGTCATGTATCAGATGAAAAACTATTTGAAATCAATAAAGCTTTTCCATTTGTTAAATTTCAATCTTCTCCCTTACCCTGTGATGTTTGCTTTTATGCTAAACAAAAGAGGCTTCCCTTTCCTCACAGTTCACACATTTCTGAAAATGTTTTTGACTTAATGCATATGGATATTTGGGGTCCTATTGCTGCACCATCCATGCTAGGCTATAGATATTTCTTAACTATTGTGGATGACAAAAGTAGATTTACTTGGATTTTTCTTGTGAAGCTCAAATCTGAGACTTCCAATTTCATTAAATCCTTTGTTACAATGGTTCACACTCAGTTTAATTCTAAAATTAAAAGCATTAGGTCTGACAATGGTAATGAATTTTTGTTAAAAGATTTTTATGCTGAAACTGGTATATTTCATCAAACCTCTTGTGTTGGCACTCCTCAACAAAATGGTATTGTTGAAAGGAAACACCAACATATCCTAGGGGTGACTAGAGCTCTTCTTTTTCAATCCAATTTGCCTAAATCTTTTTGGTCTCATGCTGTTAGTCATGCTGTCCACATTATCAATAGATTACCAACTCCTTTTCTCCAAAATCAATCTCCTTTTCAAGTTTTACATGATACTTTACCTGATATTTCTACTTTAAAGGTTTTTGGTTCCTTATGTTTTGCTACTACTTTGAAAGCACATAGATTAAAACTGGATTCTAGATCCAGAAAATGCATTTATTTAGGTTTCAAAGCTGGTGTCAAGGGTCACATTTTATTTGATTTGCACAACAAAGAATTATTTCTCTCTAGAGATGTTGTTTTCTTTGAACATATTTTTCCATATCATAAATCTTCATCTGCTACTACAATTCATCATGCTACACCTGACCCTGCTTATTTAGATGATTTGTTTCATTATGATTCTCCTCCTTCTCCTACAATTCCCAATATCACTTCCACTAATTCCACTAACACAGATACTCCACCCATTATCTCTCCATCATCCACTACAACTCCTAACATTCCTGTATCTACTACCTCTACTCTTCCCATCTCCACTTCTAATACTACTTCCTCCACACCTCCAGTTGCACCTCTTAGAAGGTCAACTAGACCAACACACAAACCTAATTACCTTCAGGATTTCTATTGCAACCTGGCCCCTAAAACAGCTCATGCTTCCAATTCAACTGTTACCATTCCTTCATCTTCAAGTAAGTATCCTATATCTGCATGCTTGAATTTTCATAAACTTTCTTCTGCACACACTCACTATATCATGAATCTTTCCACCATTTCTGAACCTACATCCTATGAGGAAGCATTGAAAAATGAAAATTGGACTAATGCTATTAATACTGAACTGTCTGCCTTGATGAATACCAATACTTGGAGCCTTGTTTCACTGCCACCTCATAAGAAGGCTATAGGCTGTAAATGGGTTTTTAAACTCAAATTACATGCTGATGGCTCTGTTGAGAGATATAAAGCAAGATTAGTTGCCAAGGGCTTCACTCAAATTGAGGGGTTAGACTATCTTGATACTTTTAGTCCAGTTGTAAAAATGACTACTATCAGGGTTTTGTTAGCTATTGCAGCATCACAGAACTGGCCTTTGTTTCAACTAGATGTGAATACAGCTTTTTTGAATGAAGAGGTTTATATGAAGCCTCCTCCTGGCCTTTCTCTCTCTCATCCTGACTTGGTGTGTAAGCTTCAAAAATCATTGTATGGTTTGAAACAGGCTAGCAGGCAATGGAATACCAAGCTCACTGATACACTTGTCTCTACAGGATATACTCAGTCAAAGTCTGACTACTCCTTATTCACTAAACAGTCAACTGTTGGTTTTACTGTCATCTTAGTCTATGTAGATGATTTGGTCTTAGGAGGGACTGATTTGAATGAGATCACTGCAGTTAAGACCTTACTCAATGACAAGTTTAGCATTAAGGATTTGGGTGTACTCAAATACTTCTTAGGCTTTGAAGTAGCCAGAACAGGCCAAGGTATTTCACTATGCCAGAGAAAATATACATTGGATTTGTTGACTGACTCTGGCCTGCTAGGTGCAAAACCATGCTCTACACCAATGCAGCCTCATCAACAATTACACAAAGCATCTGGCACTCCTCTATCTGATTCCACAGCTTATAGAAGGCTCATTGGGAGATTACTTTACTTAACCCATTCTAGGCTTGAGATAGCTTATGCTGTAAGTAAGCTAAGCCAATTCCTATCTGAGCCTACAAATGAACACATGCTGGCAGGCTTACATGTTCTCAGATATCTGAAGAATAACCCTGGCAAAGGCTTATTTTTTAGCTCATCTTCATCCTTATCTGTCAAAGGATTTTGTGACTCAGATTGGGCTTCATGTCCTGACACAAGAAGGTCAACCACTGGCTATTGTTTTTTTCTTGGCACTTCTCTTGTGAGTTGGAAAAGTAAGAAACAAAATGTTGTTTCTACATCTTCTTCAGAGGCAGAATATAGAGCCTTAGCACAGGCTACATGTGAAGGACAATGGCTGTTATACTTACTAAGGGATTTGAACGTATCTCATGAAACACCTATAGCCTTATACTGTGACAATCAGTCAGCACTTCATATAGCTGCTAATCCTGTATTCCATGAACGCACTAAGCATATAGAAATTGACTGCCATGTGGTTAGGGACAAGCTTCAGCAAAATATCATTCATCTGCTTCCCATATCTTCCAAAGATCAACTAGCAGATATACTAACTAAGTCTCTACAGCCTGGACCATTTTCTAGCCTTGAAAGCAAGCTTGGATTGTTGGATATACATTCCAGCTTGAGTGGGGGTGTGAAAGCTAGTGAAGCAGTTACTTGAGCCTCAAGGAATCTAGAAGTAGTTAGTTTTTGCTGTTAAGCTTGTTAAGTTTTGTTAGTTAGTTTACAGTTACAAAGTTAGTTATGTTTTCAGTTTTGAGTTAGTTAGAACCTCACTCTAGTTGGAACTTGTATATAAGTAACACATGAGAATGTAATCAACTAGATTGGTGATCAATAAAATTTTCTCTTCTTTTGCTTTCTTCTCTACTCTTTGTCTGCATTTGCATTCATTTGGTTCAATCTAAGCTTCAACAATGGTGGCTTAGTTTGAGTTTTCACAGGACTCACACATTGATGAATTATGAAAAGAGCTTTATAATCTTTCTTCTTCATTTCTTTGAATGTTGCTTTCTGTGCATCACTTGATGAATCTGTAACTGGTTCTACTCCTCCTTGAACAAGATCCCACACATCTTGGAATCCAAACACCACCTTCATTTGATTGCACCAAGAATCATAATTCTTGCCATTCAAGATTGGTAGATTACCAGGGAAGCACCATTTGCGTATGTTCCCATTGGAACCGAGCTTGCCATGATTGGAACTGAGCATATTGAGATGGTTGTTATGGATTCAAAGGTAACCACTTTATTTTTCATTTGCACTATTGTTTTCTTCGTTTAAATGTTCATCTGCAATACTGTTTTCCTTTTTGAAATGTTAATATGCACTAATGTTTTCCTTATTTAAAGGTCATTGATTCAAATGTAAACACCTAACTTTTCATCTGCACTACTGTTTTAATATGCACTATTGTTTCATCTGCACTGTTGTTTTCATCTCCGCTACTGTTTCATATGCGCGCACTACTGTTCAACTTCACAGCTTCTTTTTAATTGTTGATTCCTTCATAACTTCATTTTTTTAACTTAACTTTTGTCATATAGGGTGATAGGATTCAAGTTTTGATTCGAAATTATTGAAGGAATCACACTAGTACAAGCACTAAACAAGTCTAACAAACACACTTTATTGAAGGAATTTTAATGGAGTTTTGGTATGAAGAAAGAAGATGATTAGAGTATTGAATAAGAGTGATAGAGAGAAAAAGGGAATTTTATTCATCCACTAATGGGTCACACGAATTCGAAAGAGTACAATGGATTCTCCTACTTATACACAGTTGCTTCACACACAAGAAATGTAGTTAGTTACAATAAACTTTTAACTAACAACCAACTAACAAACTAATTCCCTAAACATTCTCCAACTAACTCACAAGGAAGTTATTCCTTGTTAGACAAGTAAACAACAAAGCATGAATTATACAAAATACAACAATTATCACACACCCAAATGGAAATCAAAGTTGCAAGAGAATATGACATGTGTCATCAACAATGGTCAAGTGTATAACAATGATTTTTCATGGAAGTTATGTGACCACCCTAAAAAGTTTGTCTTCGTTAATGGTACAATGATACAAGCCTAGTTAATAAACTGAGATTAAAATATAATGCAGTAACAAGAGAGAAGTTGATTTAATGCTTCTTATTCATTGCCACAGTACTACTGATGTGTTAAGTATGGAGAATGTCTTACAAGTATGCAATAAACATGAATTCAAACAAAGCTACTGATATATTAACTTAAGTCTAATTATAATCTTTCATCCAAATGGGCTTCTTGCAAATTCTAATGCACTTCTTTTCCTTCAATTCAACTTGACCAATGTTTCCACTTGTGTCTTCATGCTGAGAACCTTTGTCTGGACTAAGAGATGTATCATACAACTGAGATTTCACAATGGTGGTGGGCTAAGCCAACTCTCCCCATAAATGAAATGAACTCCGATAAATTCTTGGGCATCTTTGTCCGACAATCTCCGTATCCATGTAGGTCTTCTAGCAAAACTGGATCCTGGCCCACTACACTTATATTCTGCATAGAATACAGTCCTGCATTTGTTCACAAAGAAATACATACGATAATATTACTGTTAGTAGTTGAGGGTAGTAGTGATAGTTTAGAAAATAGTTGGATAGTGTAAAACACTTTAGTTGATAGTTGAAATATAGTAGTTGATAGTGCAAAGATCACTTAGAGCAAATATAGATTGTATTGTTCTACTAACTACTCAAGTAATCTAGAAAGTTCTACAAGTTTGTATCATCACTTAATAACCTAATTGTTATATATTCTACAATTTACTAATATATTCTAGAAATTTCTAGAAATGTGCATCACATTTTAACACTCCTCCTTGATGCATATTTCGGTAACTCCACACATAGTTCGTAGTTGCTCAAATTTTGTTCTATCTGATTCCTCGATCGATGAAACATTGATCAATTCTATTGTACCATGCTCGGTGATCCTTTTTGAGTCCATATAAATTTTTTCTTAATCGTGGAACTTTTTCTTTATTGTCTTTAGTCCACAGTTGTTTTGACGACACTTGATAGCTTTTAGAATCAAGCATGGAAAAGTTGCAAGTTTCATATATATCCACCAATGATTTTACTCTTGTTGGAGTAGATTCTGCTGAAGAGATTTCTTGTTGTAGAGGTGAAGGTGGCATACTTGGTTCTTCTATTGCTTCTTCTATATCCTCTATGTCTGATTGTGGTATTGAAATATATTTGAAGTTTATTGGAAAGCTTCTAGTCATTTTCTCCATTTTTACTCTGACTATTTCATGTCTTTCGTGACTATTGTCATATATTGAACATGTGTCTCCTTCAAAGTGGAGAGTATAGCCTTTCTCCATCATTTGACCAATACTTAAAAAGTTTTCTTTGAGATTGGGAACTAGCAAGACATCTTTAATAAATCTCGTACCTTTCTTAGTCTCCACCATCACAGTGCCTTTGCCTTTAGATTCCACGACAGTGCCATTTCCTAGTCGAATTTTTACTTTGACGGAGTTATCAATATCCTTGAAGATGCTCTCATCTTTGGCCATATGATTGCTGCAACCGCTATCCAAGTACCAATTTTTGCTCGATTCATCATTGGAATCTTGTACAGCATAGAAAAAATATTGCTCATCATAGTCATGTTGATCATTCTCACACTCGTGTTCTTCAATGAAATTTGCTTGATGCTTATTTTTGCTGTAACAATTTTTCTCCACATGTCCAAATTTCTTACAGTGTTGACATTGTTCTTTATCGCGCCATCGACAATATTTCTCGGCGTGATTTGTCCTCTTACATATGCCACATGGAGGATACTCATCTTGATTTTTCTTTGAGAAATTTGTAGAATTCTCTTTGTTTCTAGAATTTTCTCGACCATTTTTATGTCCTCCATATCTTTTATCATGAGACCATAATTTGAGCTTTGATTGAAAGGCATTTTCAATTGTTTTGTCGTCATGCCTACTCAATCTTTGTTCATAAGCTTCTAGTGAGCCTATTAATTCTGTCACCGACATAGTAGATAGATCTTTGGTTTGCTCAATCGTAGTCACGATTGCATCATACTTACGAGGAATCGAAATTAGAATTTTCTCAACAATTCTTTTGTCGAGAATATTATCCCCGTATGATCTCATTTGACTAACTAATTCTTTTATCTTAGTATAGTAGTCTTTTACGGTCTCAGACTCTTTCATTTTTAACAATTCAAACTCACGCCTTAGAGTTTGAAGTTTAATGGCACGTACCTTGTCACTTCCTTGAAACTCCTCCTTCAATGTACCCCATGCATCTTTGGCACTTGTAGCTCCCATTATTCTTGGAAAGATACTATCTTCTACCGCTTGTTGTAGAAAAAATAGTGCCTTTGAATCTTTTTGTTTATTTTCCTTCAACTCTTTTTTCTGACTAGCATTGAGACTTGAAGTGTCTTCAGGAATAGTAAATCCTTCATCTACAATGTCCCATAAATCTTGAGAGCAAAAAAATGTCTTCATTTTAATGCTCCAAAAATCATAGTTTTCACCATTGAAAATAGGGATAGTCATAGATGATGGTTGAATGATATTAGCCATGTCTTAGGGGAAATTTTAGAAATGGTGTAGGATATAAGGAGGGTTTGGTTGGAAATATATGAATGAAGTTAGTTTCTACGCCCAATGTATGATCGAACGTAGCTCTGATGCCACTGTTAGTAGTTGAGGGTAGTAGTGATAGTTTAGAAAATAGTTGGATAGTGTAAAACACTTTAGTTGATAGTTGAAATATAGTAGTTGATAGTGCAAAGATCACTTAGAGCAAATATAGATTGTATTGCTCTTCACTTTGATACATATGCAAATGAGCCATGCCTACATATTTATAGATGTAGATGGCATATTCTAGATATTTCATGATATGTCCTAGTACAAATCTAGTACTCACTTGTTCTACTAACTACTCAAGTAATCTAGAAAGTTCTACAAGTTTGTATCATCATTTAATAACCTAATTGTTATATATTCTACAATTTACTAATATATTCTAGAAATTTCTAGAAATGTGCATCACATTTTAACAATTACTAACAAGTGGAAACATTCTCAGCATAATTTGTATAGTCACAATGTATAATAATATTACTAACAGGTTGTGGTGGTGTCCGTCGCCCATACTGTCAACCCATCCTTGAGGGAGAACCAGACTATCCATGTAGGTATAGGAGAAAATTACTCTCGAGTAATCTCCCCATGGTCTTCCCAAATAAACTTGACCACTCCCTACTACTTTGCTATTTAATATTGAAAACCCAGTATCATCTTTCAAACTTGCGCGCTTGTGAGCTGTGACAAAGCCTGAACTTTGGGCTATGGAATTTAGAGTGCAGCCCTGCATGAAGAAAACATGAATGATTAACAAACAAACATGATTAAGGACAAAATAATCTTTAAATGGAATAATACCTTGTATAGAGACCTCCCATTTCCAAAGATGAAATCGACGGTGCCTTGAATTTTGCAACCTTTGAAGTAATGGAGGCCTTGGTGGTCATATAATGTGTCTTGAAATCCATAAAAGTCGCTATTGTAAAACGCGCATTTGTCTCCCGAGACGCGAAGAGCCACTGCTTGATCATTATTTGATCCTATACGAGGTGATGCAGTGTTCTGTTTTAAAGAGAAAATTAATTTTGTGAGTAGTCTTTATCTTACTCTTAATTGAAAAAATTATAATAGCATAATAAAAGCTTTAAAAAATGAATGTTGATACTAAGTTTATTCATTTTTCAATTACCTCAAAAACAATGTTTATTGCTACGAAATAGTCTGCATCCACCGCAACTGTTGCACTCTTATAAGTCATCAATGGTCTTCCATCACTCCCAATGTCAGACGCTTTAGCATTTCCGGTAATTTTTGGTTTATTCGTCGTGTCCCCTACGAATGTGATGAAAGGTAATGTGCTGGGGATCACAACTTTCTCCCTAAAACAATTAATCATCAGAAGTTAGAAAACTTGATGGATTAAATTAAACTCTGCATATCTTAGTTTGTTGTGAAATTTGCCTTTTTCAGGAATTCACAATGACATGTTATGATAATGTTTCAATTGCATGTCTATTCATGTTTGTAACTTAAACACAAAAAATAAAAAAAATACAAATTAATTACATTTTAGTACCTGTAGAGACCGGGCGCAATGAAAACAGTCACTCTTCTGCTATTGGGTGCTGGAATGCTGTTGATAGCTTCAGTTATTGTCTTGAAATCAGCATTGCCATTTGGATTAACGCTGATATTCATCTCGTTCCTCTTGGCCATCCACAACTTTAAATCAAGATTTTCCTGGTTTTCAACATTGCATGTTATTGAGTTTTCAAAATCGAAATTAACAAGTTTGAATTCAATGACTAAATTTACTGCAAATTCATTTTCGTATGTGATTTTTGTTTATTTAAGAAGTTAGAATGTTGTGGTGTGAGCCATAATGCTACTTTTATCTAGTGTTCTTTTACCAATCTTTAAGGATCTTTGTTGCTTTCTCAATCTTAGAGAGTAAAAATGTTGAACAGAATGAATGAGATATATTCAGATTATGATTCATGCTATTAGGTTACTATGTTAACAGTTACTTAATTGTAGTGGTACTAATACAAATGAATGAGATATATTCTGGTAGTATGATGTGATCATGCAAAATTCAGATTATGTTAGTATAATTCTGAATCCAACGTATAAGATTAGGTTATCAAACAGAGATTAGGTAAAATTTCTTTGTAGTATTTAAAGGTAATGACTCCATTTCTTGAGAAGTTCCAGTATTTATAATTTTCTTATTTTACTTTGTGTTTTTCTCTATTCTATTTCCAATCTATGCTTACATTATTGTTGATTTACCACATGTAGTGGAAATGTAGGCTGAACACTAATTAATCTAGCACATAAGAGCTAAGGCCTAAGGCACTACTACTTAAAATTTGATGAAATAATCCCAGAACTGAATCTAAACCCCAAGATGAATCAAAAGTATAAGATTAGGTTATCAAATAGAGATTACGTGACTCTCTTTGCTCTCGCAGCTCAGTCTTCCAAAATCATGTTGAGAGTATAATTCATATGTTGCATTGTATTTCAACATCTGCTGTCTCTCGCCATGGCGAACTAAAGCTTGTCTAGGCTCTAGGCGAGTTGTGGTCTGTAACCGCCCGCCATGGAGAGCTGTTACGTACTAGCCAAGGCGAGGTGTGTGATAGCTTAACATTTATGTTTGTGATAACTGTCACAGCAGGTGAAGGTGTTAGTTAATGATGTTTTGGTAGTTATTAGTTGTTAGTTAATAATTGTAACTATTGTGCGACAGTTGGAGGTGGTTAGGAGTTAGTTACACCAATTACTTGATTATCAAGTAATTAGGTATAAAAGGGAAATTAGTGTATTGTATATTCGTTCAAGTGTGTGATCAATAAAATTTGTGCTTTCCCATTTTTCTCTCTTTGTGTGTTCTATCTTCTTCGCCAATTCAGTGTGTGTGCGCTTTAGTGTATTAAAATCATTCCTTGTGTTAGAAATCAATTTTTATTCAAGATTGTTTTCTTTTGATTGTGTGAGAGTGATTTTCATTGTTGTGTGCTTGAAATCTGAACCAGTTCCAACAAATCAGTCGTCGTTTGTGTTTTATGTTAATTATTAGTTCACTAAGAAATTCAATGATTTTAAACTTTAAGTTATTGGAATTTGCCATTTGTAGATTGTGTACATAGTTCAGATTTGATTCTTATGCACTGAGAAGATAACTATGATACATTAACACTCTCACTGGCAAAATTCCAAAGTTTTCCAATGAAACTAATGAGGTTGAATGTTTCAGTTACTCTAATAGTTTTCCAAAGTTTATTTTCCAAAGTCTATGTTTGACAAAATTCCATTTCCTATAGAATCTAATTCAAACAAAAGGTGGAATTAGATTAGTTGAATGACATGATCATAATATGTAGTTCTAATCTATTAGATCAATGTTAGTATTACAAAATTAGAAGAGACTGTGGTCTGATAAGTTCATGTTTGAAATATGTAGTTTTATGTTTTGAGATATATTCTGCTAGTATGATCATGCAAAATTCAGATTATGTTAGTATAATTCTGAATCAAATGTATAAGATAGGTTATCAAACAGTAAAGAAAACATTCATGTGGCTTACATGTGAGCTATGCACTTCTGCGTCGAATTTGGCCCAGTTGGCTTCTCGTAGCTTCTCAATCTTAAGACAAAAGCAGAAACAAAATTAGAAGAGATTGTGGTCTGATAAGTTCATGTTTGAAATGTGTAGCTTTATGTTTTGAGACAGTGTTTGATAACTTTGTTATTTACCATTCTAGCTATAATATGATATGCGTTTTAATTGAAAAAGATTTGGTATTTAGTGTATTGTTTGTTTAACTGGTTTGGTCCTCTATCTATTTCACCATTTCAATTGTGATTAAATGAAACTTCTGCTGCTGACAATTTTCTAGGATTGGATCGACAATGTTAAGTTATGATTAGATCAAGATACTATTCATCTTACATGCCGATGTTGTAGGGTTAAATTTAGCTAGGATTGAATATTATTATATAGTATATATAATAATTAGTTCAGCAAGAATTCAAGTACAAATTCTTCTGAATTTTATCCTTATACTTTAACCAATTGAGTCTATGTATTTACATATATCATGTTCATTATTTGAAAATTTTACCTCTCATGATTATTGAGTCTATGTATTTACAAATTCTTATGATTATTGATCCGGTTTGTCCATGTTGGTTTAAACTTAGACTCATAAAATTTGATGAAATTAGAGCAAAAAATAAATAAACTAACTAGAAATTTTTTATAAACTCTTCTTAACTCACTGAAATTTACTCCTAAGACTTTATATATAGCTAAAACAGAAAGAGTAGGGAGAGAATTAATTAATACATTTGAATAGATGAAAATTAGAGTATTAGAAGCATTTACACTTAATTTTGAAGTTTGATATTGTTGAGCTTCAATTGCATGGAAACAGATGAAGCCATGTTACAAAACATTGAGTCTTTGAACTTAAAAACTATATCTTTGTGATTCAAGAGAAGTGATTATACACAAAGAGAAGTGAAACTAGTTGGGTTGATAACATTAAGCCATAGAATAGAATATATATAGCATATACAAGAGAAGTAGTGATTATATTAGGCAATGTCACATGTATGCATGGAAACAAAGAGATTTGCATAGCAAGAAGTGTTATAGTCAGACCTCAACTTCTCTTAATTAATTTTTCTACAAGTATGCATGTATAAATTTGGATTATTTAACTTTATGGACTGACCCTCAAACTTCATTTTTAGTATGCTAAAAAATAATGCAACCTAAAATTCCCTAATTTAAATAATATTAGTAAATATTAAGACACTTAGAGATTTCTTAGAGATCAAAGACACATCAAATATTGAATTGCTTCTTCTTTGGTTTATAAGTTATTAACTATTTTGTAATATACATTAATATTGGAGTTACTAATTTTAGTTTAAAGTTACTTGTACACGGTTTTGACTTTAGAGGTAGGGTTAGAGATCTCATAATGTATTTCATTTAATTTGGTAGAAGAAGTAACAAAGTACAAGCCTAACTGTTTTGACAGTTAGCAAGTTAGTTAGTAACTGTAGAAAGTTAGTTACTAGTAGTTGTAATAGTTTGTAGCTACATACACTGTACTATATATACTCCAAATGTACAATTGTAACTACACTATTGAGTAATAAAATTTCTCTTCACTAATTTCTTCTTCTTCAAGCTTTCTAGTTATGGCTTTTGTTCTTGTTTGTTCTTGTTCATGCATGGAGACTATTCTTGTTGTTATGGTATCAGAGCTCAACGCTTGAGCTCTGCTGCGCATATCTCTTCTCGTCTCCGTTTCTTTTGTCTTCTTTTGTTCCTTTTCCTTTTTTCTTCATTTCTTTCCTCTGCCTTCATCAATGGCGGCTCGTCATCAAAATCGTCCCAACGTGGTGGAAATACCTGGTATTCCTGCACTCAATGATGCATCTCAAAACCCCTACTATATTCATCCCAATGAGAGTGCTACTGCAGCGCTCGTTGCTCCTCCTCTTGATGGCAAGAATTATCACGCTTGGTCTCGATCTATGTTGAAGGCCATTATTATGAAGAATAAGCTTCGATTTTTGGATGGATCTTGCCCCATGCCTGATGCGTTTGATCCCACATTCGAGCCTTGGATGCGATGTAACAATCTTGTGCTTTCTTGGGTGATCAATTCAGTGGTTCCTGCTATCTCACAGAGTCTTGTGTATACTGATACTACATCTCAGGCTTGGAGCGACTTGAAAGCTCGTTTTTCCCGCACAGATCGTGTTCGTGTGTCTACTCTTCAGCGTGATATCTATGCCCTTCGTCAAGATTCTTCATCTGTGACAGAATACTTCACAAAATTGAAGGGGTTATGGGAAGAGTTAGAGTTATCACGTCCTACTCCTTCATGCACTTGTCCTGTACCCTGCGCCTGTGCAGCCATGAGGAATGCTAAGAAACACAAGGAAGAGGATCTTGTTCTCTTATTCCTCACTGGCTTGAATGATGGTTATGCTATGGTACGTTCTCAAATCTTGCTTATGGAACCATTTCCCAACTTAAATTCTGTCTTTGGAATGGTTATTCAACATGAAAGTCTCAATGGTTTAGTTTCTGAGGAACCTTCATCTTCTGCACTCATAAATTTGGCCAAGAAATCCTACAATGGTGGCTATGGAAATCCTGGTCCAGGCAAGGGCAAATGCACTTACTGTGGTTGGTAGATCTCATGGTGGCTCTAGTATCAACAATCTTGAGAGTGTTGGTGAAGCTGTGGAAACAAAACCCAATGTGGATGATACTAACCTTGTTCCTTCTTTTAGTCCTGAAGAATATCATGCTCTCATGGCACTGTTGCAGTCCAGCAAGGTAGAAGCTTCTCCTTCTCATCAGATCAACAGCCTTAGCACACACATTGCCTCTTCTTCCAGCAATGTGCCACAAGGTACTGTCATATCTGCTTCTTGCTTCTCAGTAGTGAGTTCCTTAGATACATGGATTTTGGATAGTGGTGCTACAGACCATGTATGTTCTTCTTTAAGTCTTTTCACCAAATATCACAATGTTACTCCTATTCCTGTAAAATTGCCAAATGGGAGCATAGTTACCACTGACATTGTAGGAGACATCAGTGTTACACCTCACATTACTCTACATAATGTACTCTACATGCCTAAATTCAGCTTCAATCTCATTTCCATCTCAAGAGTTTCACAAGCTTTGAACTGTGCCTTTGTGTTTACTGACAACCTTTGTTACATTCAAAATTCAATGCAGAAGATGAATGGTTCGGGTAGACAAATAGATGGATTATACTACCTTGAAGGCTCAGGTTCAGTATCTCCCAATGCTTCAGCTGGTAACACATGTAATTCTGTTGTAATTCCTAAGTCAGCCTTATGGCATTTTCGTTTTGGTCACACTTCACATGATAGATTAGAAATCATGCAAAAATTGTATTCAGATATTGTTGTTAATAAAGATGGATTCTGTTGTGATATTTGCCATTTAGCAAAACAAAGAAGATTGTCTTACAAGTTAAGTACTAGTAGAGCTTCAAAGTGTTTTGAATTATTGCACATGGATTTATGGGGTCCCTTTTCTATTCCTACTTCTCAAGGTCATAAGTATTTTTTAACTATAGTTGATGACTTTAGTAGATTCACTTGGATTGTTTTGCTAAAGGGTAAGCATGAGGCTGCATCAAAGATACAAGAATTTATTGTCAGTGTTGAGGTTCAGTTTGAATCTACAGTTAAAACTCTTAGAAGTGATAATGGCCCAGAGTTTTTGTCCCTCTCTGCATTTTATGCTGCTAAGGGGATCGTGCACCAAACTAGCTGTGTAGCCACCCCTCAACAAAATGGTAGAGTAGAGCGCAAGCATCAGTGCATACTCAACATTGCTAGAGCCTTATTAATACAGTCACATCTTCCTCCTAAGTATTGGGGTTATGCAGTACTCCATGTTGTTTTTATCATGAATAGGGTACCCTCTAGTGCCATTGATGGAAGACTGCCCTATGATATCTTGTATCAGAAGTTACCTGATCTGTCTCTACTCAAAATTTTTGGATCCCTCTGCTATGTTTCTTCACCAGAGATTCACAGGTCCAAATTGGATCATAGAGCCAGAAAATGTGTCTTCCTTGGCATTAAACCTGGTATGAAGGGTTACATTGCCTTAGATATTCATAATTTTGAAATTATGATTTCTAGGAATGTTCAATTAGAAGAAACAGTTTTTCCCTATCCTATCAAATCTCCCACATAGTCTTGGGAATTCTTATCATATTCACCTTCCTCACCTAACCATACAACTACAAATGGCCATTCAACCACATATCAACCTCCATCTGTCCCAGTTATTTTACCTACATTACCTCTTAATGCAGATACTATTCCTATTCCTACATCTGCTACTGTTATTCCTACACCTGCTGAGGCTTCACCTATTGAGACTTCACCTTCTCCCCATCATCACACAGAGCCTTCAGCAGAGCATTCATTACCTTCAACTCAACCACCATCTATATCTCCTTCACCTCCACCTACTCTTAACCCTCCTAGACAATCCACTAGACACAGACAACCACCTATCCATCTTCTTGATTACCATTGTCCCTCAATCATTCCTCCCAAAACACCATATCCTATTACCAATTTCATCAGTCATGCTAACTTATCTCCTTCATACTCTTCCTACTGTTTATCCCTCCTTAGTGAGCAAGAGCCTAATTCCTACTCTGAGGCTTCCAAGAATGATCACTGGGTCAAGGCTATGCAGCTTGAACTTAGAGCTCTTGAATCTAATAAAACTTGGACTATCACTGACTTACCAAAGGAAGCCAAGGCTATAGGTAGTAAGTGGGTCTTCAAGATCAAAAGAAAGTCTGATGGCACCATTGGGAGATACAAGGCACGTTTGGTAGCCAAGGGTTACAATCAAATAGAGGGTGTGGATTATTTTCAAACCTTCTCTCCCGTTGCAAAAATGACTACCATTAGGACTGTTCTAGCCGTGGCATCTATCAAGCATTGGCACATTCATCAGTTAGATGTTGATAATGCATTCTTGCATGGTGATTTAACTGAGAACGTCTACATGAAGATTCCACAAGGATTAGAAGGCATACCAGAGGGCAAGGTATGCAAGTTGATAAAATCCTTATATGGCTTGAAACAGGCCAGCAGGCAGTGGTACGATAAATTGTCAACCTTTCTTCACAACCTTGGCTACACACACATGACTTCTGACCCTACCTTATTCATTAAGCAAACCACTACCTCCTTTACATCACTTCTAGTGTATGTTGATGACATTGTCTTGACTGGTGATAGCTTAGCAGAACTACAATTTGTCAAGACAAAGTTACATGAAGCGTTTGGCATCAAGGATTTAGGTGTTCTAAAGTTTTTTTTGGGACTCGAAGTTGCACACTCAGATCAAGGACTCACCCTATGCCAACGAAAGTATTGCTTAGATCTACTTTCCACCACTGGTACCTTGGGCTGCAAACCTTCTAGTGTGCCTATGGACCCCAACAATAGACTTCATCTTGATGACAGTGCACCTTATGAAGACATTTCAGAATATCGTGCCTTGGTAGGAAAATTGCTCTACTTAACTTCCACCAGGCTAGATATTGCTTTTCCTGTCCAACAGCTTAGTCAATTTCTTGACAAGCCTACCACTGCACATTTCAAAGCAGCACACAAAGTACTCAGATATCTCAAGGGCACACCAGGCCTTGGCTTGTTTTTCCCTAGAAATTCATCCCTTCAACTGCTTGGTTTCAGTGATGCAGACTGGGGAGGTTGTCCTGACAGCAGAAGATCCATCACAGGCTATTGCTTCTTCATAGGAAGCTCACTCATCTGTTGGAGATCGAAAAAGCAACTCACTGTCTCAAAATCCTCTTCAGAGGCTGAGTATAGGGCCCTTGCTTCAGCCACATGTGAGCTCCAATGGATTACTTTCCTACTCAATGACTTGAAGATTACATGTGACAAACCACCAGCTCTCTATTGTGACAGTCAAAGCGCCTTGCACATCGCATCCAATCCTGTGTTCCATGAGCGAACAAAACATTTGGATATAGATTGCCACATTGTACGAGAAAGATTACAAGGAGGTCTCATGAAACTACTGCCAATCTCAGGGTATGATCAAACTGCAGACATATTGACCAAAGCTTTACACCCAGCTAACTTTCATCGATTCATTTCCAAGCTTGGGCTTCTGAACATCTTCAGGCCTCAGCTTGAGGGGGCGTAACAAAGTACAAGCCTAACTGTTTTGACAGTTAGCAAGTTAGTTAGTAACTGTAGAAAGTTAGTTACTAGTAGTTGTAATAGTTTGTAGCTACATACACTGTACTATATATACTCCAAATGTACAATTGTAACTACACTATTGAGTAATAAAATTTCTCTTCACTAATTTCTTCTTCTTCAAGCTTTCTAGTTATGGCTTTTGTTCTTGTTTGTTCTTGTTCATGCATGGAGACTATTCTTGTTGTTAAGAAGCTAGCTAGGTTTAAGGTTTCCATGAAACTGCAAATGCAGTAAGTTTGTGTAAATCAAATACAATTGCATTTGGATTCCACCTAATTAATAATAACATGGAAAAATCAAATGATGCTTGAAGTTGTGATGTGATAGCTAACCAAATCCACAGGTGAATAAACCAAACATAGACACCACCATTACCAGAATGTTCACAATTTGCACAATATTCAGATTCAAATGGAAAATGCTAGCTGGTCTAATGGAAATTCGCACAATATTCTATAATTTATTTTCCCTTTAGTAACATTTAGTTCTATACGGTTTTCCTCACAAATTATTTAGACGTATATATTTCATAATTTCATAATGTGAGTATGTGACATGGTTATTACTATATAAGTTGTTACTAATTTTAGATCATAAATAAAGTTATTTCAAATAATGGAAAGATAGAACAATTTTAATAATCTTTGTACAATTTTTAGCTGTAAACTAGTATTACATAGTCTTGTTTGGATTTAGTCATTTTAATAAAAATCTCTATTCTATGATCCTACTATATACTTCTCAATATCCCATATTGGGAACGAATAAAAATATGAAATTATTATTACTTCTTCCAACTCCTTTTTTAAAAAAAAATATGAAATTAATTAATTACTTTCTCTGTAAGATATCTATCCTATAATTCTAATTTTAGTTCATATGATGGGATTTTAGCTTCAACAAGTTTCTCCCTTATGAGACATGAGTTATGTGTCACAATTTATCCCTTATCCAAGCATATAAGCACGTTAATTGATTTCCCATTAAGAATTTAGTGCTAGAAGATGTTTAGATCTATTAAAAAAATTATACAAACCTTTTGGTAAAAAATTATTTCTATCAATGATTAAACTCAGATATTCTCCCAAATAATTCGCCTTAGGAAGAGTTTATTGAGCCAATGTCTTGATTTTACATCTATTAATTATTGGATAAACAAGGATTTAATTAGGTTCACAATTATTTTTAGGTCTGTAACATAAAGTAATTATATCCCTTGAGAAATGTTTTATAGTGAATTATAATATTTAGCTTCACTTGATTTTCATTTTTATTTCCATACAAAAAATAATCCACAATCATGAGATTCTTATTTACCAAGACAATCATGAGATATTGATATTTTTTTACTAAAAGTTATATAATTTTTTATTATTAAACCAAAATAGATATGAATTGCATAAATATTAGACTTGTACAAATTATAACTTCAACAAATTCTCCCTTTATATGCCACACTTTATCCCTAAACCCAATATTAAATTAGCTTTAATCCAATGATAAGCGTACGTAAATTGATTTAACATTAAGAAATGTTATTCTAGAATTTTTTTAGATGGATTAATTTTTGTGTAAACACTAGGTATTTAGATTTATAATATTACTTATAAGTATTTACAAACTTTTTCTTTAAGGACCGATCCCATCCCTCAATTTTTTCTTACATAATATTACCTAATAACTTAATTTCAAAAACAAATAATTCGACATAAAATTCCCCGACTTAAATTAATATTAGTAAGTCTCAAAATTGTCTCTCCATCTCATATAAAAATAAAACTTCCTCAAATTTGAGTGACCAAGAACATAAAAAATATCGTGTGTGAAAAAGTAAAATAGGAGTACAAAAATTGTAAATATGAAAAAGAGATAAAGAAAAAGAACTAAAATTCTAGCTATTTGAGCCAAAATAATAAAATTTATACCAAAATTTACTTTAACCCTATAACTTACTCTGCATAAGTCAAGTATAAAATATTTTATCTAAGTTTAAAAGCTTTCATAAACTAGAAAAGAGAAATATCAATAGGTTCAACTCTTCAATTGGGGATTATTTTATCTAATTATGGATGTAATTTAAATTAAGTACCCTTGATTTTTAAGCTTCGGATTCTTTTTCCCTTAAAAGCTTAAGACCTATGAAGCACGGACTCTGACACGGACACCGCGACACGACATGACAAGGACACTCCGACACCACTAATGTAAAAAATATACGACACCGACACCGCTACATATTTATAAAAAATATAAGTTTAAAATTAAAAATACATACATATGCATCTAAGTTGAACAAATTTTTCAATAAAAAAAGTTTTAAAAGAATATATGATAATACATTTGACATTTACTCATCCATCTACTATCGATAAACTAAAAATAATGTAATCAAAATGTAATATCTTTAATCCCTCATTGATCAATATTATTATTTCGACATATCTTTAATCGTTGTATATATGTCTGAGAAAAGTAGAAGCAAATAAAAAAAATAAAAAATTGGACACTTACCCCGACACGTTTGTACGAGTGTCTTATAGGTGTCGGACACCGATTTAAGAAGTGTCGAAATAAAGAAAAAATTGTTTTTTTTGGACACCTCTCCGACACGTTTGTAGGAGTGTCGTACGGGTGTCATACGAGTGTCGGACACCGCGACACGTCTAATCATAGAGGTGTCGGTGCTTCGTAGCTTAAGAGTTCCTAAGTAGTGCATTAATTCTACATAGTTTTTTCCCTTAAATACATGTATATGTTGCACTCATTGATGATGTGACAATATTGGTTATATATCAAACACACTGTCATTTTTTATAATTAGCTACATACTTTGTGGTTTAAATTCTTCAAGTTGGCTATAGGTTGCTACTAATTTTAGAATATACAATGAAGTCTTATAAATATTGAGCTATAAATCATTATAACATAGTCTTGTACATTAAAATTTATAGGCTATAGCTGTATACAATATTTAACCATAGAATATCCTTGAAATTAAACCAATTAATTTTTCTTTTGTTAAGAAAGTCCTGGAAAACATTTTTTGAAGTTGGTGGATTAGAAGTACATTTGTACAAAATAAAATCCTTTGACAAATGTTTTATAGTGAATTATATACTTAGCTTCACTTGAATTTCTTTTTTATTTCCATACAAAAAATAAACCACAATCATGAGATATTGATTTTCTTTTTACTAAGACAATCATGAGATATTGATATATTTAATTTTTACTAAGAGTCGTATAATTTTGTATTATTGAAGTAAAATATTTATGAATTACATTAATTATATTACATGATATTGTAAGGACTAGAAATCACTTGTTGGTAATTTATAAAACTTAAAATTGTATCACTGGAGTGCTACAAATTAACTTCAACAAGTTTCTCCCTTACGAGACGTAAATTGATTTCACATTAAGAAATGTTGTTCTAGAATTTTTTTAGATTCATTAGTTTTTGGGTAAACATTAGGTTCATAATTTTTTTGATCCCTAACATAAAGTACGTAATGACTAATTGTATATAGAGTAATGCTTGTGAATCCGTGAAGAAGAAAAAAAAGTACCAATTTTTTGTTACGTTTTGGCAACTTGTTGATCCGGTGACAGATTAAAGGAATAGAAAGAATAAATGACGTGGCAAATTGTAATTAGTGTGTGTTAAAAAAGTATGTTAAATGGTGTGACCATAGCATTACTCTTGTATATATTAGGCAAATATATCAAATTTGATGTCACATACAAGCACGTGACTTGCACTCGATGTCTATTTTGAAGCATAGCCAAGTTGGTAATTTTTTTTAGACAAGTTGGTAACTTTTCAAGTAAATGTGAGAGATGAAAAATTGAAATGACCGTGATATAATTCAGTGATAGGTTTATACCGAGACAGAAGACAGAAGACCTAGATTATTTACAGAAATATATTGAGAAAAAAGTCTTAGTTTTAGTCATTCAATTGTTCATTGTTTGTTGTGAGTCTTCTCTTGGATTATGTTTGATACAAGTGCAAAGATTGTTTGGTTGAGTTGTAATTCTTGTGAATCGTTCATAAGCTTTGAAGTACGGCATTGATTCTTTGTCTAGGAGTGTGTCTCAATTACTGAGTTTGTTATTAATTGTAAATTGTAAAATCCTCATAGTTGTGAGGTTGATCAGGGGGAGTGAGCAGATGTTTTCATACTTAGGAGTTCTTAAGTAGAATTAGCACGGGTAGTGTTTAAGTGATAAGTCATAAACGGGGTTTACTAGGGTTTTGAATTAAACTATCATAGTGGATTCCTTCATGGATTGGTATCCCAAGAGTATGTGACATTGCACCGAACTGGGTTAATAAAGTCATTGTGTTATTTTTGCTTTCTGCACTTTAATATTTACCATGTTCATCAAGTTTCAGTATGTCCATAATGTTGTCACATTAGACATCACATCATAATCCTAAAGTGCTCACATTGTACTGCACATCTCTCACTTGCTACCGAAATTTCAATTGGCATTAGAGTAGACACCCTGCTTGTTTTAGGGTGAGCTCCAGGGAAGATACTTTCTGGCATTAAGGACAAGGATGGAACGCTTGTTAACAAACCACCTCTTCTGGATGGTACCAACTATGACTATCGGAAATCATGCATGACTGCCTTTCTAAAATTTAACAGTAGAACATGGAAAGTTGTGCTTAGGGGTTGAGAGCATCCCAAGATCAAAGATGCTAATGGTGTTGACACTGCAGAACTCAAACCAGGAGAAGATTGGACTACAACAGAGGATACATTGGCACTTGGAAACTCCAAAGCATTGAATGCACTATTCAATGGAGCATACAAGAATATGTTCAGATTAATGGAGATACGCAAGACAACACATGAAGGTACACTCATGGTAAAAAGTTCAAGACTTCAACTTCTCACCTCAAAGTTTGAAGTTCTCAAAATGAAGGAGGAAGAAACCATTTATGATTTTCACATGAATATACTTGATCTAGCAAATTCCTTTGATTCTTTAGGAGAAAATTTGTCAGAAGAAAAGCTTGTGAGAAAGATTCTCAGATCTTTACCTAAGAGTTTTGACATGAAGTTGACAGCTATTGAAGAAGCCTAAGATGTTGCTAGCATGAAAGTTGAAGAACTTGTGAGCTCTCTCCAAACCCTTGAGATGACATTCAACGACAAGATTGGGAAGAAAGGTAAACGTATAGCATTTGTCTCCAGTGCTGACAATGAGGAAGTTGAGAGTGACTTGGACACTGATGAAGGCCTTTCAGATGTTATAGTTCTACTTGGTAGACAATTCAATAAGATCCTGAAAAAGGTGGATAGAAGACCAATGAGGAATGTGGAAAACATCTAGTTCGACATCAACAAACAAGGAAACACATCAGCAGAAACAAAACTGATGACAAGCCAAATCAGGGCAAGGGTGTTCAATGTCATGAATGTGAGGGTTATGGTCACACCAGATCTGAATGTGCTACATATCTGAAGAAACAGAAGAAGGGTTTAACTGTGTCTTGGTCTGATGAAGATGAGTCTAACAATGAGTTGGAAAATGAAGTTGCAAATCATGTGAGTGTCATGACTGTTGTGTGCTTTTCTGATAATGAATCTTATGATGAAGAACTCATTTATGAGGAACTAGCCACAACCTACAAAGATCTATGTATCAAAAGTGAGGAAGTGTGCAGAACTAGAGAAAAGCAAAAGGTGATCATCAATCAACTCAAGTCAGAAAAGGCTCAGCTGTTAGCCAAAATAATTGGCCTTCAAAGTGATGTCGAGTTATTGTTATCTAACTTAGAGAACATTACCAAGTTTGTCAGAATGCTCAACAATGGAACAAACATGCTTGATGAGATTCTCATGGTTGGCAAGCATGCTAAAGATTCAACTGGGATAGGTTATGAGAAAAATTATGACAATGACAATGAAACCCCAGAACTAAAATTTGTTCCATCTCATAAGAAACCTTACTTCAGAGTAATGTGGCCACATCCCACACCACATCAGAAAACCTCCACACAAAGGGAAGTTCATTGCATGGAAGTGTCACTACTGTGGCAAGAATGGTCATATCAAGCCCTTTCTGCTATAAACTTTATGGGTACCCAAAGAAGAAGCCTCATGTAAAAGCACACCATGTAAAAATTAAACCCAAGAAAGTATGAAAGCTAAAAGCCACAGAAGTTGCTCAAATAGCTCATACATCTCTTTAGAGCTTCTTTTGAAGAAGATCGGTATTTTGATAGTGGATGTTCTGGGCACATGACAGGTGTAGAAAGGTTTCTAACAGATATCAAGTCATACACCACCAGTTAAGTGGCTTTTGGTGATGGAGCTAAAGGAGAAATCAAGGGTATTGGGAAACTAATCAACATTGGTTTGCCCAAACTTAATAATGTGTTGCTGGTCAAAGGGTTGAAGGCTAATTTAATCAGCATAAGCAACTCTGTGATCAAGGGCTCAAAGTTTTACCACTAACAAAGGTGAATTACTGATGAAAGAAACCAGATCAAAAGACAACTGTTACTTATGGGTTCATCAAGAAACAACTCATTCTACCACATGCCTCATCAGTCAAGAAGATGAAGTAAAACTTTGGCACCAAAGACTTGGGCAACTGAATCTGAGGGGAATGAAGAAGATTATCTACAAAGAAACCATTAGAGGACTACCAAAGCTCAAAATTGAAGAAAACAATGTTTGTGGTGAATTTCATATCGGAAAGCAAATCCAAATGTCACACCCAATGTTGCAACATCAAGTGACTTTTAAGGTGTTAGAACTCCTCCACATGGATTTGATGGGACCAATGCAAGTTAAAAGTCTTGGTGGCAAGAGATATGCTATTGTATTTGTGGATGATTTCTCAAGGTACACTTGGATAAACTTCATCAGGGAGAAATCAGATATATTTGAAGTGTTCAAAGATATATGCCAAAGACTTCAAAGAGAAAAAGACAGTGCAGTCATCAGAATTAGGAATGACCATGACAAGGAGTTTGAAAATTCAAGATTTGCTGAGTTTTGCTCCACTGAAGGAATTTGGCATGAGTTCCCATCTCCAATTACACCACAACAAAATGGTGTGGTTGAAAGAAAGAACAGAACTCTGCAAGAAGCAGCAAGAGTCATGATACATGCAAAGAATCTGTCATACTACTTCTGGGCAGAAGCAATGAGTAATGCATGTTATGTACACAATCGTGTCACTCTAAGAGCAGGTACTTCAACCACATTGTATGAGATTTGGAAGGGAAGAAAATCTACTATTAAGTACTTCCATGTCTTTGGAAGCAAATATTACATCTTGGCTGACAGAGAACAAAGAAGAAAGATGGATCCCAAGAGTGATTAGGGAATTTTTCTTGGATATTCTATAAACAGCAGAGCCTATAGAGTCTTTAACATCAGATCCAAAACAATGATGGAATCCATAAATGTAGTCATAGATGACCGTTTTGATGAGAAAGTGCATGATATGGAGCCTGATGTGGTGGTAGATGCCATATCACGATACCGAGCTTCAGTGGAAGAACGGAAAACAATGTCTTGTTTCTTAGTCTTCCAAGAGATGATAGAATCTCCAAGAAAAATACAAAAGCCTGTGGTAGACTTGTAGCTTTGCATAAGACAAATACTTGGGACATAGTACCTCTTCCGCCAGGGAAATATGCTATTGGGTCTTGTTGGATATACAAGATTAAAACCAAGCCTGATGGGTCAGTTGAGCGTTACAAAGCTCGTCTTATGGCTAAGGGATTCTCTCAACAATATGGTATGGGTTATGAAGAAACATTTGCTCATGTGGCCAAAATGACAACTATTCACACTCTCATTGTTGTTGCATCTGTTCGCCAATGGGATATTTCTCAAATGGATGTTAAAAATGCTTTTTTAAATGGTGATCTTTAGGAGAAAGTTTATATGGTACCTCCATCATGTGATTCTCATAATCATGGGAAAGTATGTTAGTTGAAGAAAGCTCTGATGCCATGTTAAGAGAAAAGGAGGCTAGGATTTTCCATTACAATAAGCAAAAATATATATGAAATAAGAGTTACAATAGAATATATAAACTATGGATTATAAAAGACTAAACTACCCTTACAATAATAATAATAATAATAATAATAATAATAATAATAATAATAATAATAATAATAATAATAATATAACTATTATCTAACAAATATATGTTCAAATATTTTGATTGAATCATTAATTGAAACCAGACGTGATATATTGTCTATACAATTAGGTTTTATAGTAATGAAGAAAATTTCTTTTAGATGCTGTTAAATAGATAAAAGAAATATAATATGATATTAAGTGATCATGAGACTGTCACAATAAATGTAATACTGGTCTTTTGAGTTAGTCTCTTAGCAATTACTATCACCGATAAGTGCTCGACAAAGAATAACTGGTGATTCAAACTTTCAAAAAGAAAGAGCTATTATTATATTAACGTCGATAGAGTGAAAGTCGTCGTAGACTTATAACTTTTAAATAGTCACATGTTGATTAAGTGTTTAATATGACAATAAGTTTTGAGGCTCTCACACTTAAACAAATAGTATTTGGATGAGTTCCACGATCATGTGCCCTAACACATTAAAACAAAGGAAAATGTTGTTTGGGCATTGGCTAATATGGCATTAATATCTTATTTTTTGGTTGACTTTTATAATCTTTAGTGGTATTTTTTAGTATACTTTGTGCTAAAGAGACTGCTTTGTTGGTGTTATATAATCCATTTTTACTTGTTAAAAAAAATGGATGGAGTAAATATATTACAAATTAAAATAGTTAACTTTTTAAATATAATATTTTTTTAAAAAATTGAATCCTAAAAAAGTGCACTAGAAAAATCATTAGTAAGGTCTAAAAAATAATTATTTAAAATCAATTAAAATATTTTGTCAAAAAAATCAATAACAATATCAATAAACATCAATTCAAATAATTGAATTACAAAAAGTCAATTAGGTATGGACAAATATCTATATTTTAATTATATGATTCTATTAAAATAAAATTTTGATTAATTACATGATTTTCTACAGAATAGTCTTTATAGTCAGAATTAGAATTTCCGGCAACAATAAAAGACATACAGATTTTCTTTTAAAAAAATGAGACAAATCTCCAAAAATAAAACAATGATATACTAATTAGTAATTAGTGTTCTAAGCAGATCATATTATGTGTAGAGCTATGAAGCACAGACTCCGACACGGACACCGCGACACCGCTAAATTAAAAAATATAGAACACCGACACCGCTATATATATTATATTTATTATAATATAATTATAATTAAATATTTATTGCATAATATTTTTGTCTTTCATCAAAAGTAATCCTTCAAATACGAAAAAAAATTTAAAAAGAAAACACCAAAAACTTAAACATCATCATTGACAACGGGATCCTCTAGCTCGGGCTCATCTAAAGATAATTCAGCAACTTCAAGAATTCCACATTCCTCAAGTGATCCAAACTCATCTCCTGCAATATCCCACATTTTAGTTTCCTCTTGATTGTATTGTGGACTATTTCTTGAAAGAAGTCGAAGGTTGCTATGAACAAAAACTAAGTCTTCTGCCCTTGTTGGTAACATCTTGTTTCTTTTTAGAGAATGTATAAATGAATATGTACTCCAATTCCTCTCACTACATGAAGATGAACAAGGTTGCGCAAGTAGCTTAAGGGCAACCTTTTGAAGCAACGGAGCATGCACACCATGAACTAGCCACCAAGATTTTGGATCCATCATACCCTTATCATTCAAAGAATCAATGTTAGCAAAACCTTCTCTTCCATCTGTGAAGTTGGCAAACTCTACATTCACTTTTCTCCTTTCATCGGCTTCGGGAAATAGCCTTTTGAAGCATTTTACTCTTTCATCAGTGAGCTCCTTATCTTGATGCGGATAAACACGATTAGGATCTTCACTTATCCATTCATGACTATAATACCTACAATTTTTATAATAAAAAAAATATATATACATGCATTATAAATATATCATATATGTACTCTTAAGGTAAACTTAAACAAATAAAATAAAGTTAATATTAAATAACCTTGGGTTAAGGGAATGAGCTAAACAATGAAGAGGTGTATTACTCTTTGTCCAACGAGCAATTAATATCGAGTGCACAACGTCATGAAAGGTTGAATGTTCAACAAATGTCCTCTCACTCTGGTATATGATCCATTAAATACTAGATCACAAATATGACATTTTAGTTCATAATTGCCACCTCCTGTTCCACCTACACTTTTTATTTTTGTAATATGCTTCCATAAAGGTCTTTTTTCATCATCACCCTCTTTTGCTGCTTCACTAGAATTAGAAGTACTCATCTCTTGCTACACAAAAAATCATTACTATTATTAAAATATAGAAAAAAAAAAGGTAGCTTAAAAATTCATTGATATTATAATGCTAGTGCTAGACAGCTAGTAAGCACTACTCACTAAAATCCAAACTACTCACAGCATGTAAGCACTACTCACGATGGCACTAGTATACTACACTAAAAATATAATAGCAAAACTCATAACAAGAGATGAATATAATGTATTTTATTGTATGAAGAAGACTATTGTACTTTCTCCTTTCTATATTCACACGGCACCTGCTACTAGTTTCAAAATATATTGTATTTTATTTCATCAACAAACAAGAGAAAGATAAAGCTTCACTCAATGAAGTCAAAAAAAGCTTCACTCATAACAGAAACAAAACGCATGGAAGATGAAAATATAGAAAGAAGCTATGGTGAATAGTCTTCTTCATGAAGAAAATCAGAGAAAAATAGTCATATTCTAACCTGAATAAACAGAGAAATTCTAATGGTGTTTGAGCTTAGAGATGAAGATGAAGGCAAAAAAGGAAGAAGAAGATGACGGCAAACAAAGATTCCAGTGCTTCTTTTAACCCTTAAATCTGAGTTTATTTGTTTTAAAATTAATTTAGGTTTTGTTTTGGGCTTTCAAAGAGGACCCTGTTTTTCTTCCGTAAAAAAATGAAGAGGGTGTTTCTAAGGTGTCCAAACCGTGTCCAAGGCGTGTCTGGCATTTTTTTTTTTTTTTGACTTTTGAGACACCGCTGACATGCTTCTGACACGTGTCATACCGGTGTCTGACGCGTGTTCGACACCGACACGTGTCAGACACGGGGACACCTCCCTCACCAGCAGTGTCGGTGCTTCCCAGGTGTAGAGTAACAAAAATCACTAATTAATTTAGTACTTTTAGTAATTTTCATATCAAACAAAAATAAAAATAATCATTATTTAACTAGAAGTTGAATAATAAAATATGCTAGCAATAGGATTTGCCGATTTGGTGACCTAGTTCAATTTTCAATATTGTTCATATTGGATCTTCAAAAAATTCTTTGGATGTTGATGATTTGTTTCCCATTATTGAAAATTTGTTTCTCATGATGATTTGTTGCTGAAAATTTTGATGCCAAAGTCAATCACGGATAGGATCATGTAATATATTTTCCACAAATATATTTGCACCAAATATTTTTTCCATAAATAAATATATTTTTTAGTAACAATCTCTTTGAAGCACAAAGATATATTTGAAACATGTCTTGTATATTTTTTGCAGCAAATCTTCAAAATATATTTTAAAACCAAATCTTTTATTCTCGGCACACAAGTTTGTGTTAATTAATTCTTCAATCAAATCTTTCAAGGGGTTGAGTTATTATGCATAAGGAATATCCTTATGTATGGTGCATAAATAAATCTCCACCATGCATGTTTTAGTGCATTTCATTGATCAAAAAATATAATTGATCAAAAAAGTATTGGATGGTGGAGATTTATTTATGCACCATGCATAATGATATTCCTTATGCATAATAACTCTTGCCTCTTTCAAGGATCTCAAGGGAAAATAAATCTTTCAAGAAATGTGAAAACATAACATGTTGATGTTTTTTTTTTTGAAAGAGCAAATTATATTAAACAAAAGTACAAGAAGTACTCTAGGAAATATACATGAGTTCAAGAATACAACAAGGCCAGCCAGCAGTAGTACAAAGAAAACACTACAGGGCTGCCTGAACACCCAACAACACACAACAGCAGACCAGAAAATAAAATAAACACAGCACCTAAACAAGGGAAAAAACGCAGCAGCAAGCTAAGTCCACACCACTGCAACAGCACACAAATCCTGCCGCAATTAACGCCACAAACAAAGCCCCGGATCCCAACACCATTCATAGAATAAACACCTAGGGATCTTGTGATTACTTAATCCCCATCTCCAAGACGTCAGTTTGATCGAGTCGACAACTGCCTCCGTATCAATTACCCCATTAGAGAAGATAATGTTGTTTCGCGATCTCCAAATTGCCCAAATCGAAGCATGCCAAACAAGAGAATAACCAACCCTCAGTTTTTTATTCCCTGCAGCCCCTATTACACAGTCAAAGAGCACAAAACAATTATGCGGAATCATTATCACCAAGCCTAACCAACGGAAAATAGCTTGCCAAATCTGCATAGCAAAATCACAGAAAAGAAATAAGTGAGCTGCATCTTCCTCTCTGCCATTACAGTGGACACAATTCAAGTTTCCCCCATTCACTCCAATCCCTCGATTCATTAAATTCTTCTTCGACGGGATATGATTCCGCAATAATTTCCACGCGAACGCTATCACCTTCGACGGAGCCGGGCTCTTCCAAATGTTATTTAGCACACGCAGCTTCTCTTCACAAAAAGAAGAGTCCAAGGTAAACACATTCCCGAGCAACAAATACACAGAATTGACAGAAAACAGCCCATCATCTTGCATCAACCATTTCCACTCATCTCTCGAATCGGACAATAAAATAACAGGCAGCCCGGCAGCAAGATCAATAAGCAAAATTTTCTCCCACTCAAAGAGTCTTCTTCTCCATCCTTAAAAGAGGAAACCGAAAATAAACGGGGAAATCTATCACAAAGAGGCAAGGTTCCGGTCCAACAATCAAGCCAAAAACGAGTTGAACGACCATTTCCTATCACCCGAGACAAATTGGAGGCAAACCAACTTTCCCCATCCTTAATATCAATACCGCAAATATCTTTCCACCACAACGAGACTCGGCTAAAGATATCACTCCCAATCCAATGCACCTTCAAACAAATATTAGGCCCATATTTTGCAATCAAGACTTCTTTCCAAAAAGCTTCACCATTAACAAGTAATCTCCAGCTCCATTTAATTAGGAGGCTAAGATTCACCTTTCCTACATCTCTCACCCCTAGGCCCCCTTAACTTCTTGGTTTACACACTTCTTTCCAACTCACCCAACTAATTTTCCTCCCTCCTTTTATGCCACCCCACAAGAATTCTCTTTGAATTCTTATAATTTCATTCAACACCACCGCCGGCGCTTTCATAAAAGATAGATAGAAGATCGGGATCACATTTAGCACCGAGTTAATAACCACAATCCGCCCTCCAAGACTCACATATCTATTGCCCCAAGAGCTGAGCCTCTTCTTTAGATTCTCAATCAACGAGATCCAAGTCGAGTAACAACGTGGATTCGCTCCTACGGGGAGGCCCAAATACGAAAAAGGAACCGTACCTTGATTACACTTGAGGAAGGTGCAAGCCGAGTTCATAAATTGGGAAGACACATTAACGCCCATTAAACTACTTTTCCAAAAGTTTACCTTAAGCCCCGATGTTAGTTCAAAGCCACGCAAGATAGCTTTCAACGTCCACAAATTCTCCATAGAAGCTTCACCAATACAAACCGTGTCATCGGCATATTGTAAGTCGGAGACCACTAAGCCATTTGATCCGATACCAAACCCTTTAAAGAGATTCTTCTCAACGGCATTCCTCATCAACCCCGCAAACCCCTCCGCCACAAGAAGAAAAAGGAAAGGTGCCAAGGGATCCCCTTGCTTCAACCCTCTTTGTATGTTAATTTCCGCGGTGGGGCTACCATTAACAAGAACCGACAAGTTCCCGGCAAAAACACACGCTTTAATCCACTCTATCCATTTATCACCAAACCTAAACCTCTGAAGCATGTACTCAAGAAAACCCCAATCAACGGAGTCGTATGCCTTCTCAAAGTCTACTTTAAAGACAATGCAAGATCTCCCGGTCTTCTTCGCTAAGTCAATTACTTCATTAACAACCAACACTCCATCCACCAAATTCCTCCCTTTAATGAAGGCCGATTGAGTAGATGCCACCAAAGAATCCATCACCTTTGCTAGTCTCGTCGTAAATACCTTAGCAATAAGCTTATAAAGACAACCCAAGAGCGATATAGGCCTAAAATCATTAATCATGGCGTGACAATCTACCTTAGGGATAAGTGTCACAAAATAAGATAGCAACCCCCTAGGAAGATAAGCATTCCCATGAAATTGGTCCATCATAATTCTAACCTCTCCTTTGATCAACGGCCAAAAAGACTTAACAAAAGCAAAGTTATAGCCGTCCGGCCCCGGACTCTTATTACCATCACTATTTATCACCACCGCCTCTAGTTCTTCCATCACAAACGGTGCCATTAACGAGAGATTTTCCCCCTCCGACACACTAGGGATGACCACACCATCTAACTACGGCCTCGCCCAAGCACTTGAAGAAAAATGATTTTTGAAATACCTCGTCACTTCTTCAATGATGTCTGACGATGAATCAATCCACCTATCCCTAATCTTTAAGCAAGAAATGGCATTTCTCCTTTGCCTAGCTTTGAGGCACCCATGAAAATACTTAGAATTAGTATCTCCTTCTTTAAGCCATCTAGCTCTTGATTTTTAGGCCATCAACACATCCCTACTCTTGAGCATTCTCCACAAATCGCAAAAAAGCTTTTTTCTTTCTTCCACTTCTTCACTAGATAGAAGGCCTAATTCACCTCTCACATCGAGATCTCTAATGCTAAGAATTAGAGATTTGATAGATTCATCCATCTTCCCATACTCCACCTTGTTCCACTCTTTGATTTGGACCTTCAACTTCTCTTTTAGGACATGCCCCATCCAACCCTCCACGTTGAGCGACCTCCAACAAGTCTCAACCACGTCCTTGAAATCTTTATGAAAAAGCCAATGGTTGCAAAATCGAAAGGGCTTAGGTCGAGATTCCAAGGTACTACTCTTTATCAACAAAGGGCAATGATCGGAAACGTCCCTTGGGAGGACCCTAACAAAATGTGATCCCCACAAGGAAGCCCACTCCTCCGAGACCAACACCCTATCAATTCTACTCATCGCCGAGCCACTTGAATGAAACCAAGTGAAAATTCCCCCCACCGTATGTAATTCTTCCAACTTCATACTACTAATAAAACGGTCAAAATCTCTCATCTCCGCCGACACGGAAGTTTGAGACAATAACCCCACACCTCTTCGCTCGTCACTCCTTCTAACGACATTAAAGTCACCGACCACACACCACACCCCATTACCAAACCCACTTTTTGACATAACAAGATTATCCCATAGTCTACGTTTAGCATTTAAGTCACATTTAGCATAAACGCTTACCATGAAACATATACTCTTATTTGGACCCCATTCAATACACACGCCAACAAATCCTTCTCCAATGAAAGTGAAGATTAGAGAAGAGTTTACCTTCCTCCATATCGAGAGAATTCCACCGCTACTACCCTCCGCCAGGAGAAACGCCCACTCACAATCTGTTCCCCCCCATAAACTAAAGCACAAAGCCTCCGATATATCCTCCATTTTAGTTTCTTGTATCGCCATGAAATCAATTTTCTCTTTATTTATAAGTTGTCTAATACACCTCCTCTTCACTCTACCCCCCAAGCCCCTAATGTTAAAGGAGCATACTATCATGGATCACCCCCTCCTTGCTCCTTTTCAACATTCATCACACTATCAACCTCTTCAAGTGCCATTAGCTTTGATTGAATCACATCATCCTCAACCTCAAAAGTGAACCCCACCTTCTTCTGGATACAAATTAGTATTTTTGCTTCTGCCTCCTTTGAATCTTCATCCCCACCCTCGCCACCAGAGGAAGCCGAAAACACTCTCCCCTCTTCATTAAGAATAAGGTTGATACCTGATTGAGGTAAAGGTAGCTCCACATGTAGATCAATGGTAGGGGCCTCTTCAAATCCACCTGAGGGAGCAAGAATCTGCAAACAATCCTCCTCTCTATCTGATTCGCCGTCCAAAATAATTGCCTTTGGATCCACCCTGCGCCGTCTTCTTGAAGCTATGACCGTCATCTGCAATTGGCGGAATTTGGGGACCCCGACGGTGGGATTTGGGGGTCGACCATGTTGATGAGATGATTTCTTGAGGTTGCATCGTCTAGTAACGGTAGTCCACCCCTGGTTGGAATCGTTTGACGGGTCAGAGAGTTGGGAACACCTCTCCGAGTCATTGCCTACCCCACTCGCCACTTCATTCAAAACCAATGCCACCTCAATGTCCACCTGGGCTTCCACATTTTGGTCATAGCACACCCCACCTTGACTAACACTATCAACTTCTTGGTCTTCAATATCCAAGAATGGATTCCAATGAGAGCCCCCAGGCCCAAAATTACTTCCAACCAAATCCAAATCACAACTCACGTGACCCCTTTCCTCTGCAGCCAACGTATTTCCCACTTTTTGAGGAATATTTGAATTTGTCTCCATTGTCCCCACATTCCCATGACCTCGTACTTCATTCTCCACAATAGCCAACACAGCAGCAGATTTTGTCATAGTTTCCTCAGTCATATCTTCCACGTGTCTCACCCCAATAGGTTCAAGAGTTTGCTTTTCCTCAACCATCCCTTCTACAGAGTTTTGACTTTGGGAGTCAGTACACTTTTCCCCTGCAATAGCGCCTATTACCACCCCTACTTCCTGCCTTCTCTCCTCCTTTTGCCCTAGCATCAAATCATAGATTTCTGACCTGTCGCTTTCACTTCTACCTTCTGAAAACAAATCCCTATCCTCCTCCCTCCACCTCTGTTCCCCAGAATTACTGTTTGGCCTATCACAACTCCGGTTGCCCTCCGCCACTTCATAGCTTCTTTCCTCACCACACCAACATCTCTCCTCCACCACCCAAACATCAAAGGCTTCCCCCTGCACCATCAACTGTAGGACAGTGTCAATCGTACCCCTTTTCACTGTCCTAAGCTTCACTCTTGCTATGTCCAGTCGTTGTTTCGCCACCGTTGCTTCGTCAAAATCGACGAAAACACCAAACCGACCTGCCACCAGTTTGAAACACCCCTCATCCCAAGCATGGAGAGGAATACCAATGACTTGGATCCAAATCTCTCTACTTTCTGACAAAAGATTAGGACTCCAAGGAATGATTTTCAGAAAACAACCATCCCACCAATGTTTGTTGATCTTCATTACTTCTGCCATATCTCCATCACATGAACTTTGCAACAACACCATATTGCCCCCCATGAAAGTAGCTTTCACCTCATGTTGGCCCTCCAATAGCAGCCTATCATAAAAGGACTGGAAATCCATAGTTTCCTTAAAGAAACCAACCATGCTGAGTCTAAGAGTTTTCAACGTCAGTTCACAGACTGGTATTTCCAAAGGGATAGTATCCCCCATATTCAGCACCCTATACTTCTTCTTACCACCATCACACGTCTCAGCACCAGGAAAAAAGGAGTTAAAAGCAACCTCTTTGCTGACCAAGGCACCTCCAGACCCCAGAGCCTTAAGTTGTTGAGAAGGGGGTTTTGTTTCCTGCTTATCCCCTTTCCGGAACAAAGCTCTATTGATCTTAAGCTTATAAGTATTCCACCACACGTCCTCTAAATCCTTGCAAAGCGCCTCTACCTCCTTCACCTCTTTGAACTTCACAAAACCAAACTTTCTCCTCCGTTTATCCACCTTCTTAGGGATGAATACATCACAAACACTCCCAAACCTTGCAAATAGCCTCCATAAATCTCCCCAAGTCACCTCTTCAGGAAAGTTTGTAACAAAAAAGGATGTTGAGATCATGTCCATATGATGAACAAAACCCCCCTTCCTTTTTTTCTCCTGCAGACCCTCTCTTTCTCTCTCATCTTTCTCTCTCATCTCAACGTGGTCAAACTTTCTCATATAACATGTTGATGTTATACTCACATGTTACAACATCTAGTCCGACATCTGACAAGAACATTATTTTTAACAAAATATCAAGAAACATTAATTACCATCAAATAATTCAATTACAAAAAGGCAAATATTTTAATTATATGATTCTATTAAAATAAAATTTTGATTAATTACTTGATTTTCTACAGAATTAGAATTTCCAGCAACATTGAGAGATAAATTTTCATTTTAAAAAAATGAGCAAATTCCCAAAAATAAAACAATGATATACTAATTAGTGTTCTAGACAGATCATATTATGTGTAGAGTAACAAAAATCACTAATTTAGTAATTTTCATATCAAACAAAAAAAAATCACTCTTTTTAACTAGAAACTAGAAATTGAATAATAAAATATGCTAGCAATAGGATTTGGTGACCCAATTCAATTTTCAATATTGTTCATATTTATAGGATATGTAAAACACAATTAACGACATAAAACACGTCAAATTCAAATTAGAGTACCAAAAACAAAATTAAAGTCGAACGATTATTGTTTAAACTTGTATTCCTCATATATTATCAATGTCAAAATTAACTAATAAATTGTAAAAATATTATTCAAGAAACACAAAACAAAACTAATTAATATTCTCTACTAGAATTGTAACATGTTAGAGATAATAAGAATAATTTGAGCAACTTGGTCAACAATATCTGCATACTTTGGAAGCAAAGAGGTATCTTGAATAGGAGTAGAATCTCCTGAAAGGCAGTCGTCAACATTAGTCATGACAGAACTCACATGCACATTCACACCATTATAATCAAAATCCTTCAAAAGTTGTTGAGCTTCTGTAACCTCACCCAAAGCTCCTTCATCCATTCCAAAATGAGACAAACAATTTTTGTAATGGTCTTGTTTCTTGGGATTACTACCACTTTGTTCAATTAATTTTGTTAATAGAGTGATTGTATTGGATACATCAGTACGAAGCACACCAATGGTGTATGAAGCAAGGCTAACGAGATCTCCGCTTGCACCACCAGGATTTGATTTGAGAAGATTTAAGCAAAAAGAAGGGTTTTTTGCCTTCTTGCAAATGGCTTGCACATCCACAATATTAGTGGCATAAGAGGATGCAACACAAAAAAAACACAACCGCTAAAATTGAAAAACGAACCATTGTATTAGCGTTTTTCTTAATTCTTCCACTAATGTTAGAGATCTTCTTACTAACGGCTTTATATAGAAGATTTCCTCATTTGAAAACAACACAATAAAATATAATCGGCCCGTATACGGAAAATAAATAAATCTTATTATTTTTGTAAAAATAAAATAAAATCTTACTCTACTATTATAGGAACAAAGAATAATTAGCCATAGACTAATAATAACAATAGATTAATAACATGTAAAATAAATTCGATTAAGAAAATATAATATATGGCAACAAATTATACTATATAACAATGAGAAACAAATTTTCCTAAAAAATACTGTACAACATTTGACCAAAACATTTGTCCATAAAAACAAGAGAAAATCTTCCTTTTAATTTTAAGAGTGTAACTCGTTGTCACATTCACTTTTAAATATATTGAATTTACTAAATCATGTTATCAATTATTTTGATCGTCAAATTTGTTAGTTAATTTAATTTCCGAATATATTTTTCATTGGTCAATTTATTTTATAAAATTACTAATAAAAGAGATGTTAGTGTGGTGTTTAAAATTTTAAAACATTTAGAGATCAATATATATGATAGTGAATTATACTTTTAACTTAAGAACTGTTTGTCTAATAAACATTATGAGACAAATTAGTGACCCAGTTCAATATTCAAATGCATGAGAAATTAGTGACGCAATTCAATATTCAATTTTCTTCATGTTTAAAGAATGTCATTATAGGTTTGATTTATTTGCAAAACAACAGATACATAATAAAACAATACATGACGGTATAAAAAAGTACATAATAAAAAAACTACACTAGAAAGATAGAATGATAATATTTCTTACATTCGAAGATAAAATGCACATTTTCGTATTTTCATATTTGTATATTATAGACAAAAACTTGTCTTGTGTTTCAACGACGGATAAAAATTCTTATTTTTATCTCTCTCTTTTTATTTATTTTGAACAGTCTAACAAGTATAACCAATTTATATATCAAACATAGTATAACAAAAAGTATCCAATCAATACTCTATTTTTTTAGCAAATCAACCACAAAACATCATGTTGTTGGCTAAAAAAAAAAGTTAATTAACTATTAAAAAAATGTTATATCATAATAATCCATGCAAATATTAAAGACAAAAGTCATGTAACATCTCAACATACAAATTTAAGTCCAACAATCTATATTTAAACCTTTAAACTTTGTATTACTCCAATGTCAAAATTAACTAATGTAATATTATAACATTATTCAAAATACACAAAACGAAACTAGCTAGTAATCTATTTTTCTCTCAATATATTTGAGATAATAAGACCAATGTTAGCTACTTAATTTAATTAATACATCAAAATGGGAACAGAGAGCGAAAATGGGATTCACGAAGGAGAGTGGACTACGGTGGTTCCGAGAAGACGGCAAGGAAGAAGAACAGGTAGCAACAGGACAGACAGAAAAGCTCAAACTATTTCCTTTTACTTCACTAACTTTCCAGAGGAGACACAACTGAAAGATTTGCAGGATAGATTCATTAGATTGGGAAAAGTGGTCGACATTTTTATTCCAAAGAAGAGAAACAAATTTGGAAAGTCCTTCGGTTTCGTCAGGTTCAATGGGTTGCAAGATGCAGCAAGCACGGAGGAGAGACTCAGGGACATATGGTTTGGTACGTTTAAACTATGGGCCAACGTGGCGAGGTTTTCAAGGAATGAAGGAGGAGGCTGTCTTTTAGCGGGAAAGGAGATATTAGAGAAAGATGATTTGAACCGAAGGGATAGAAGAGGTAAAGAAAGCAGAATTTCTCAGAGGGGCGAAGACAAGCAGAGCCGGAGAAGAACAAGACATGAAGCAGTGACTTATGCCAATGTGGTGGGACAGAAGATTGGGAGGGACGATAAGAGGCACGACCAAGACTTTACTACACCTCCACGAAATATGGAACAATGCAAGGAATGGTCTGGATTATGTTACGAAACTCTCGTGGAGGATAGGTCTTGGGCAAGGAAGGGATTGGTAGGGGTAGTCAATCACCCTGATGAAGTTTCTCTGCTGCAACAGAAAATGCTGGATGTTGGTTTTACTACGCTGAAGATAATTCCTATGGGAGGCAGAAAAGTTTTTTTACTTCCGTTGGAAGATGAAGACTTGAAATCCTTAATCAAAGATGCAGAAGAATTTTTTAACCACTGGTTCATTGACATTCGGGAATGGACTCCAACCGAAATTTCTTCGGATAGAGTGGTGTGGATACGTCTTTATGGGATTCCTTTGCATGCTTGGAGAGAAGACTTCTTCAAAATGATTTTGGGATCCTTAGGAGAAGTTATAATATTGGATGAGGATACCAACATCAGGAGGAGGTTTGATTATGCGCGAGTCTTGATCAGAACATCGTCAACTTCCTTTGTTAATCAACTAGAGAAGGTGAAGATAGATGAGAATTTTTTTGTTATTAGATTCCTTGAGGAGGCAGGAATTAGTGTGAGAATGCCTTCCATGGAGCAGCACCTAGGAACAACTGAAGAGGAGGAATCGAACAGTCGCGCGTGGGTTTCACACGTTGAAGAAAGAGAAGATTTTGAAGCTAACAGCCAGAGTATGGAAAGAGAATATGAGAATTTTAATGAAGCATGGGAAAGAAACAACAATTTAATTGATGACGGCGTGTCAGAGGTAGGTGCTGAGAACAACATTAGTGATGGGGAGAATCACCATATTGGTGATGGGCACATAAGAAGAGATTGTGAGACATGTGGCAAGTCTGTTGAGAAAGAGGTGGAGGAATACAATAGCACTGAAGTAGATAAACACAAAATTATTCATGAAGGCTCCTTAGAACTTTTGGGCCAAGTTGACAGGCCCACTCTTTATGAAAACACTATGGAACCATGTAACTATCTAGAACAGGCCCAAAACCCAATTGAAGAAGTCCAGAACACGAATCACAGTAACGGTGACGAATTCTCGTCCTCTTTCAACGAAGAAAGAAATCTGGCTCCGACAGAGGGAAAATCAACACCATCTTTGGGTCTTTGTAACAATACCAAAGAAGCTTAGTTTGTGGGTCTAGCTAACGGTGTCGTTATCCAAATCGGTGACGAAATCACGCCTACTTTCAATGAAGCAATAAAGTCAATCCCGACAGAGCCATCTATGGATCTTTGTAACAATAATGACAAGGAATCAAATGTGGTGAGCCATCAACCAAGTCGAAAGGCAAGGAGAAGGAGAGTTATTCCAAAAATGAAGGATTTAGCTAGAGCTAGAGCAATGAAAATGAAGAAGAAGAGTAAACAGAAGCGGAAAGGAGAAAAAAATAAAACCATGGAAGGAGCGGAGATCTCAAGTTCCTCTAATCAGGTGAACACCTCTTTTGATTCATCATTATCTGAAAATGTTTGTGAATGGCGTAAATGGGTTCTTCTTCATGAAGGGCCAGAAGCAGTGGCAAGGGGCGTGTGGGAGTTTGGTAGAGATCGAAGTATTAATTTTGAAGGAGAAGAAGGTGAAATCTTAAAAAATCTTTCTGATATAGAATTGAGGGACAGGGCGAAATATAAGGAACAAGTCATGAATTCTGAGGAGGCCAAGGGGATTAATCCCGGAGGTCAGTGAAGCGGTTTTGTGGAGTTAGGCGATTCAATATTATCATGAATTTAATCAGCTATAATATAAGAGGGCTTGGGGGCAGAGCTAAAAAATTAGATATCAGAAGACTTATTTCTTGCAAAAAACCTGATTTCCTTTGTGTCCAAGAAACTAAGATGGAAACTATTAATCGTTCGATATGCACAACTTTGTGGGGGTCAGACTGTTTCGATTTTGCAATCAAGGAGTCAGAAGGCAGGTCAGGTGGTTTGTTATCGATATGGGATACTAATGTTTTGTCGGTAATCTCGGTGAATTGCCTAAATTACGCGTTGATAGTTAAAGGAGTTTGGTTGAAGGATAATGTGCAAATTGTCATCGTCAATGTATACGCTCCTTGTGAACTAGACAATAAAATGGAATGTTGGAATGAGATTTTAAGCTTCTTGGAGAATTATAAAGATGATCTTGTTTGTGTGACAGGGGATTTCAACTCCATCAGGTGTATAGAGGAGAGAAAAGGAGCGGAAAATCATAATAGAGAGTCAGAAATGGAACTCTTTAACATTTTTATCTCTGACGGCGACTTTGTGGACTTACCGTTGGTTGGCAAGAGCTTTACTTGGTGGAAGAGCAATGGGACTTCAATGAGCAGAATTGACCGATTCCTTATATCTGAAAATTGGCTCTCTAAATGGCCGAACTGTGTTCAATGGTGCTTGGATAGATCGTTGTCGGATCATTGTCCGATCTTTCATGCAAACAAGATTGTCGATTGGGGCCCTAAACCTTTTAGGATGCTGAAATGTTGGAGAGATATAGATGGCTATCACGACTTTGTCAATTTGAAGTGGAAGGAGATGAAAGTGGAAGGTTGGGGTGGTTTTGTTCTTAAGGAAAAGCTTAAAGGAATTAAAAAGGATTTAAAGGAGTGGCATAAGACACACTGTAGTAATCTGGAGAAGAGGATTAGGAAGGCTAAAGAAATCATCAATAATTCAGACCTCAGATGTCAGGAGGGTGCATTGGATGAAACTGCTATTCAAGAAAGATTAGAGGCGATCTCTGATATTCACCGGCTTTCAAATCTTCACTGCAGCATTCAATGGCAGAAGTCCCGAATCAATTGGCTAAAGGAGGGAGATGCGAACTCAAAGTTCTTTCATCATTGTGTCAACATGCGGAAAAAAGCAAATTCGATTTTGTGCATTATTAGGGATGGAGAAACTATAGACGATGTTCAACAAGTCAAGGAAGGCATTTTTTCTCATTTTCAAAGTCAGTTTAAAGGAGATTTTAGGAAAAGACCTGACATGGAGCACTTTGATTTTAAGCAGATTTCAAATGATGAGTCAGATATGTTGGTTAAAAGTTTTTCGGAGGATGAAATTAAAAAAGCAATTTGGTAGTGTGAAAGCACAAAAAGTCCAGGACCTGATGGAGTTTCTTTTGGTTTTTTGAAGGACTTTTGGGATATTTTGAAAGAAGACTTCCAGAGATTTTTAGTTGAGTTCCATGAGCATGGGAGATTGGCGAAAGGCATTAACAGCACTTTTATCGCCCTGATTCCGAAAAAAGATAATCCCGTGCTGCTTAGTGATTACAGGCCTATATCCTTAGTGGGGTGTGCTTACAAGGTTCTCTCCAAGGTATTGGCGAACAGACTGAAGATGGTTATGCACAATCTAATTTCTAGTTCCCAATCTGCTTTTGTCAAAGGCCGACAGATCCTTGATAGTGTGCTTATAGCGAATGAAGTGATAGATGATGCGAAAAGATTAAATAGGGAGGTTGTTCTCTTAAAGGTCGACTTTGAGAAAGCTTATGACTCAGTCGATTGGGGCTTCCTTCAGTTCATTCTGAGAAAGATGAATTTCCCTTTGAAATGGCGCAAATGGATTCAGGAATGTGTAAGCTCTGCTATGATTTCGGTGCTTATCAATGGCAGCCCTTCTAAAGAATTTAGGATGGAAAGAGGGCTGAGACAAGGAGACCCATTATCTCCTTTCTTATTTCTATTAGTAGTGGAAGGATTTAATGTCCTTATGAATAAAGCGGTGGCCGATGGCACCTTCAACTTTTTGAACTTATTTCTAGCCTAAAAGTAAACTTCCACAAAAGCACTTTGGTTGGCATGAATGTGAAAGCGTCATGGCTGAAGGATGCAGCGCATGTTTTGCATTGTAAGGTTGGTAGTCTCCCAGTTAACTATTTGGGGTTTCCCTTAGGAGCGGATCCTAGGAGGACTCGCACATGGGATGCGGTGATAGAATCCATTAGTAAAAGGCTTTCATCTTGGAAGAGTCGCTCATTATCTATTGGAGGTAGGCTTGTGCTTTTGAAATATGTCCTGTCTGCTTTGCCCATCTACTTCCTATCTTTCTTCAAGGCACCACCAGGTATTATCTCTCTCATTGAATCTCTATTTAAAAATTTTCTTTGGGGGGGGAGTAGAGAAGCGAGAAAAGTTCATTGGGTCAAATGGGAGAAGATTTGTAGGCCTAAAGAGATGGGGGGGCTAGGAATTAGAGACTTAAGATTCTTTAATATAGCTCTTTTAGGAAAATGGTGGTGGAAAATCAGGAATGAACAAGAATCTCTATGGGTATTAGTTCTCAAATCTAAGTATGGTGAGCTACTGAATGAAAGAGAAAACCATAGTTCTCTTTGGTGGAGGGATCTTCTTTCAATAGTGAGACTTCCGGGCCGGGGAGGGATTAGTTGGTTTGAGGATCAGTTGAGGAAGGAGGTAGGTAATGGTAGAGAAACATCTTTTTGGCGAGACCCTTGGATAGATGGAGATAGCTTGTGTAATCTTTTTGGAAGGCTGTTTGATTTAGCCTTGGATAAAGAAGAAAGAGTGTCCGATATGTTAACTGAGGTGAACGGTGAAAAAATTATAAATTGGCGGTGGAGGAGAGGGCTATTTCAGTGCGAGGAGGAGTTGGCGGAGGTATGTCAAGGATTGGTGTTTGGGATTGTGAGATCAGAGGGAGATAAGGACTGTTGGAAGTGGGGTGACTCCGTATATTCGGTTAGAGAAGCATATCATTATTTAACTTCTGTAGAGCTGAATGATATTGGTTGGCACGTTGATGTTTGGAATGCCTTAATCCCATCAAAAATTTCGATTTTGGTTTGGAGGCTCTTCCTTAATAGACTCCTTACAAAAGAGAATCTTCGGAAGAGAAACATAAAGATAAACTCGTCTTATTTGTGTGTAGGTGGATGTGGAGAAATAGAAACTGAAACTCACTTATTTTTCTACTGCCCTACTTTATCTTCTGTGTGGAGAGAGATTGTGAGATGGCTTGGAGTCCCGATAGCTCTAGGGGCAGGAGGCCATGAACACCTTATCACCTTTAAAGGTTTAGTAGGTGGAAATTCAAAAGTTAAGGAGAAGTTGGGGGTGATTTGGATGTCAACTATTTATTGCATTTGGAAGGCGAGAAATGCTATAATTTTTAAACTTGAAGGGTTCGAATGGGAGAAAGTAGCCGATGAGACTAAAGTTTTTTCTTGGAGAATCCTCAAATTTAGATCCAAAGACTTTAGCTTTTCTCTTAGTGACTGGCTATTAAACCCGCTCGCGTGCTTGGGAGTGTTAAATAATGTGTAGAATTCTTTTTTGATGCTATTTGTTGTGCAGGTGTATGTGCTCTACTTTCTGCATCATCTCTGCTTAGGTGTTCACTTTGGTCTCTATTAATGCTGCTCTTTTGGTTGAAGGTGCTTTGATTAGCTTTGTTTTGGTCGATTTCATCATCCTAGCTCGGTTGGCATTGATGCAGATTCTGACTCTAATCAGTTTCTCTACTATCCAATGTCTTTTATGTGGCTAGGAACGAAGTCCTGAGACAAGGCTAAGCTTGGTATCTTCTTACTGCTGCAGTGGTGTGCTACTCACAGAGACACAATAACTGGTTTATTGGCAGGGAGTTAAGTAGTGGCCTACCAGTTTTAAAGCTTGATTGGATGCCTTCTATTGTTTTTTGGAGTTTAAAACTTTTGGAGTGGTGTAGTTTTGTGCCTTGTAATGGAGTTGTTGCTTTATTAGTTTGATTCTTGCAGCTTCTGTTATTTCAATGTACACTGATTTTTGTATTGATATTGGGCATGTCTTATGCCAAATTAATACTAATCTCTTTTGCTTCTGCAAAAAAAAAAAAAAAAAAAATCTTTTGGAAACAAAGAAGTATCTTTTGCGGGCTTATCCTCATCTGTAAGGCAGTCATTAACAAAGTCCAATACAGCACTGAAATGCACGCTCACACCTAAGTAATCACCACTTTTCAATTGTAGTAAACCTACAAAAAATTGACCAAGAGCTCCTTCATCTCCCAATAGTTTCAAACAAAACTTGTAATAGCGTTGTTTCTTGGGATCTCTACCACTCTGTGTAATTAGTTTTTTGAGTAGAGGGTCTGTATTGGACAGATTAGTACTAAGTACATCAAAGATGTATGAGAGCAGATTCTCTCCCGTGGAAGTATGTAACACCCCGATTTTCGAAGCCCAAAAGTAGGCACTATTTTTTTTTTTAAAACAACAAAGACTTAGAAATAAAACATTCACGATCGCACTTAAATTAAATCAGAGTAAACCATTTTCAAAATAACGATCGTAATGCAATGCCTTTTTTATAAATTGTTTTCACGAATAAAAGTTTAAGATTTGAACCAAACGTTATGTCTAAACAGACATAGCGACATCATCTATTCTAAATAATTATCGTAATACAATTTCAATATAAATACAGCGGACAATAAATAAGAGCAAACTAGACTCTTAAACTACTACCCCTAAGCTGATCTTTAAACTCTAACTGAAGATGACTGGGTGACGAAGACCCACAGACAGCTTCAAGCCTTGCCGCTTCTCCACGCGGTACAAATAAATCCCTAAAAATGCTCGTAGAGGGTCACGATCTAAAAATAACATATAACCAAAAATACGCAGCACAAGATATACAATACATGACAGCATATACTCATTTATCATATGAATCACACATCATAGGATTTAAGTGCACAAATCGTCTATCAATCACACACAACAATATTTGAATGCACAATTAGCCTACCAATGCAGACTCTACATGATTGTGATCACCCTACCCGGGACTGTTTCACATGCATGAATTCCGGAATTTAACCTCTCCGCAGAGAGTCGTAGGCTTCATGTGGACACCAATCACTGGCTGTCGCACACCTACTAAACCCCGCAGGGCAGGTGAAGTCACACAGACAAATCACCAACTCAATAAAATCCTGCAGGATTAGGTGAGTCACACAGACAAACACCCGGTGCTTAGGTGGGCCCACACAGGAAATCCACACCCCTACACGCAACTATGAAATGCATGAGCATACTTTCTATTTCAGCATATATAGGGCAGTCACACAGACAAAATCCCTGGTGAAGTCACACAGACAAATCACCCGTGTAGTCTCCATCTGACATACACGTTCCATACATGCTCATGCAACAATCAATATACATATCACACAAGCATATGTAATCATAACCACATGTCAACACATATATTTCGCAAAATCATATGTAAGACAAATACACATCATGTACAACCAGACATTCAATTAAGTACATGCATCAACATTTCATATTATTCAATCATATGAAATTCACAACAACCACTCAAACATGTGTAGAATATAGCATGTTCTCAAACAAGTTCTCGTCACGAGAATACATCACAAAACAACCATGCTCATAATTCATATTGCATCACATCAAGCAAATACACATATTCAAGCAACAATTACACATGCATAAAAAGCACTCGATATTTTGAGGTATATGAAATCGTTAGAAAGTGTCCTTACCTCGGCAAGCTTCCAACACATCAACTTACGCTACGCGAGCAATATCTGTCTCTCTCGACGAAGTCCCCAAATCGGATAATCCTCTCAACCTTTCACAACACATAACTTATCTAAGTTAATAACACATTCTAATTGGTTACTCAAATAAGTCGTAGTTCGGCTACTAATGGATTCAAGACCTATGGTTGTTCCCTCATAACTAACTAGGCTCAAGTCATATTGACAACAAGTCTTGAAAACATTAACATTTTTAAAAGATAGTTTCTCATCACGGAAACGTCATTTAAATAAATCTCAGCTATTTTAAAACACTTAAAAAGCCAAATCCATTTTCAAAACAACTCTTGAAATTACAAACACTTAAAGAATAGTTTTTATCTCAAAAGCGTCATTAAATAAAAACCAACTATTAAAAACATTTCCAAAAGAAAATCTTTTTTCAAACAACTTATGCCTAAAGTCACAAGTTCCAAAATCTTTTAAAACTAAACAAGTTCGAAACTAAAACTTTTCTCGTTCGACTTAAAACAAAATGCTTTTCAGAACACACATAACTTAAATCTTTTAAAACACAATTCTCGACGAAAGAATTTCCATTTCGACTCACAAATCAATTTCCAAACATTTTTCTCTTTTCATAGAAAAAGAATCTCTATCATTTTTCTACTACTATACTTCAATTTTAAAAACAGAATTAAAATAGTTACAAACATGAAACGACCATAACTCGGTCATTCTTTATCCGATGATCGCAAACCATATGTCAAAATCACCGTCTCGAAAAGACGAATTAAATGGCTAACTTTTTAGGACACAAAAACAATTTTATAATGCCATAAACACCCTTTGAAATTTCGGCCAGAATTAAAATTCCTCAAAATCATTGTTTTCAAAAATCACACATAGTTAAAATACTCATAAAATTACCAATTTCACATAAATCAACTCAATTGAATAAATATTCCAAAAGCTAAAGAAATTCCAAAACCCTAACTTCACAAATCATAAAATTTTAGGGCTTTTCAATTCTAACATTTTCTTTTCAAAAATTAAGACCGTAAATCACCTTGTGATTACTTTAATTGCAAGAAAACCATTTCACACATTGATTTCAAACATTTCATAATTTTCCTCAAGATCTCTAAAAATTTAAACTGATCAAAATAATAATTTTCTTTTAGATCTATTATCTCAAAACTCACACAACAACATTAACAAAAGAAAAGAGCAAGAAAATCAAAACTTAACCAAATTTATTTTTTTAGCATAAAGTCAAACAATTCAAATCACAAATTTTCTCTTGGATCTATAACTAACTATCAAGGATTTATACTATTAACAAAGGAAATAAGCAAGAAAAATAGAGAGAGAAAATAAGGAAAGGATTTCTACCTCATGTAATAGCTCAATTCGACGGGTCTTACAAAGTATGCCAAAGACGTATGCTTCAAGATCAATGAGGTTTGTGTTTGGACCATCGGATTTTGATTCGAGAAAGTTAAACAAAAGAAAGGTTATCAGCCTGCTTGCAAATAGCTTGCACATCTACATCGGTTCTAGCATAAATTCTTTTTTATTTTTTTATAATAAGAGTTGTAGTTTTTAAGTTGACGTTTTTTTTATAACAATATTTAAGTTGATGTATTGTGTGTATTACTATTTAAGTGTTCGATTTTAAGTGTTCGATTTGTCGATTATATCCATTGTAAATCACTTTTATCTTTTTCAAAAAAACTAATTAATGTTATATATATTTGAAAAACTAAATTTTTTTATACACATTCGGGCTAGCCCATATTTTAAGCGGATTTAAACGGGCCGGACTAAATTACTTGGAAAATATTAAGGCTCGAATTTTAAGAATAAGTGAGTCAATATATTGAAAATTGAAATATAAAAATAAGTAAAGTCAATATATTGAAAATTAAAATATTAGATTTCTTAAATAAATATTTTTATTTTAAATTGAATCCTGAAAAAATGTATCAGGAAAATTGTGAGTAAGATCTAAAAAATCATTAATTATAATTTATTACAATATATTTTTTTGGGTAAAATCAATTACAATATTTTGTCAAAAAAAAAATGGATAAATATTGTGAGTAAGATCTAAAGAAATCAATATTGTGTCAAAACAATATCAATAAACTTTTGTACCAAAAAAATCAATAAACGTCGATTACCATCAATTAGTTGAATTACAAAAAGGCAATTAGGGATGGACAAATATCTATATTTTAATTATATGATTCTGTTAAAATAATATTAATTAATTACATGATTTTCTAAATAATTAGAATTTCCAGCAACAATATGAGAAGCAGATTTTCTTTTAAAAATAATGGATACAAATTCCCAAAAATAAAACAATGAGATACTAAATTATTATTTTTTTTTATGAAAACAATGAGATACTAATTAGTAATTGGTTTTCTAAACAGATCATATTATATAGAGTAACAAAAATCGATCACTATTTTTAACTAGAAATTGAATAATAAAATACAGTATGCTCAATAGGATTTGGTGACCCAATTCAATTTTCAATATTTTCATATTTAAAGGATCATGGAAGACCAAATTAACAACAGAAAACAATCTGATTCAAAACACATCAAATTCAAATTAGAGTATCAAAAACAAAATAAAAAACTTTGTATTCCTCAGATATTATTGATGTCAAAATTAACTAATACATTGTAACAATATTTTTGAGAAATACAAAACAAAACTAATTATTTATTAGAATTGTTAAAATATATACTCGTCTCTCCTCTTATGCAAATTATAATCCCATTTCCCCTCTTAAAAGATGTTTAAATTACATTATCATTCCCTCTTATTTTAAAATATACACTCTCCTCCTCTCATATGCAAATTATAATCACACTCCTCCCTTTGTTTGGTTTGAGGGTTTTGGAGGGGAGGGGAGGTGAGGTAATATTTTAAACTTTTATGTTTGGTTCAATTTTTTATGAGGGGGAGGGGAGGTGAGGGAATATAGAGCAATTTTTGCTTCCCTCCAAATTGGGGGGATTTGGAGGGGAGGGGAGGGAAGGTGAAATACATCCTTCTTTCGTCAATTCTTTTACCAAGTCGAAATAACATACGTCTATTTCTTCATTTCGTCTGCTTGAATATGTACTCATACATTCAAACAAGAAACGCTCGATATTTTCTTGGGCTAATTTGAACTTCTTCTCTTGACCTATATTGAGCCATTTCTGTAGCTTCCATAAATAAATCGGAATTAAGTGCCTATAAAATATCACTTCTTTCATCACAGGAAGAGATTTTAGAGAGGCAATTTCTCTAAGCTCACAAAACTTGTTTGGAAGGCAATTAGGATCAAATCCAAATGAAATGGTGCTAGTTATGTCAAAGGTCAGCCTACTGAAGACATCTTGCAAGTCCACTTGAGCTCTGGCTTCGGATACATCGTTAAGAAACGGTAGTAGGCAGTTCTTCACCTTCTTCTGAACTGATTGGTGGCAGAAGTTCTTGAAGTTTTTCCTTTTGAAAATTAACTGATAAACTATCCTCTCTTGTTTCCATTCATGGAAAGCAGAATTTAAAATACTACCTCCAAGAACATCAAGAATTTCTTTGAAGTTAGATCCTTTTCCGTAGTTGCCAAAATTCGTGTTTGTGACGTGATCAATGTTCTTTGAATCAGAAGTACCAACAAAACTTGTGTTTGTGAACCAGGGACCTTCAAATCGAAAAGTTCCTCCATGACATTTCAAAACTAACGTCGTAAAATCATGGAAATCGGACGCATTACACACAAGTGTCGGTAGCATGCCAATTATTGGCCAATTCGGAACAATCTTATCTCTATTGCGTCTCCAATAGTGGATGTATATGAAGAAGAGGATGGAGATGGCTACAAATCCTACAATATTACAAGACTGAAGCAAGAACATTTTGGATTTACAAAAGTATGTTTTGAATTTACTTGTGTCTATATTGCTTGCACTCAAGGTAGAGGATCTTATACTAAAATGTACTCCCTCCGTCCCATTTTATTTGAGCCTTTTGCAAAAAACACGCATATTAAGAAAAAGGTAAAAATAAATGAGAGATACTCTTAATTTTACCAAGTGGAAATACAAGTATAAGGGGTATAAGTGGAAATACATGTAAAAAATTGTAAATGGCTCAAATGTTTTGGGACAATTTTTTTTACAAAAGGCTCAAATAAAATGGAACGAGGGAGTACATGTTTTACACATATAATAACATGTGCATGGACAGAATTAATCATTTCACACCTTTAGGTGCTTTAAATTCTCTTCATCCCTATCAGTGTTAATTGGCAGTTTGGCACAAATCAAATTTTCTTATATCAGACTCAACTGCTAACTAACATTAATTAATTGTACAATTTAGGAACAGGCAACATCATAATGGTTCAAAGAAAAGGATCCTGATTTAATCACCTATGCAACAAAATAATGACGATTTAATTAACTTAGCACTTGACAATTTGGATACTCCTTTCTACTTTAATTAGTACTCTTTCCGACCTTAATTATAAGCAAATTTCCACTTTTTAGATTCATTACATATCTATATTTAACGAATCTAAAAAGTGAAAATTTGCTTATAATTAAGGTCAGATGAAGTATTAGTATAATTAAAATTCATTTTCACATTCATTGAATATTTTTTTTCACCACCAGTTTAATCTGGTACGGGGGTCAGTTCTGGCATTAAGTGGTTACAGTCTCCTCTCATACACAGATTTGAGGATCGAACCGTGATCCTCCCTACCAAGACTAGGGTCAACCACCACTAGATCAACTAACATTTGGTCATTCATTGAATACATTATCCTATGGAGTTTGGACCTCGATCATCACACTTAATCATTGAATAGCTCGGTTAATACACCATCCATCATTAATTATAAACAAAAATTTACATTTAAGATTTACGCCTTCCGGTTCTATATATAAGCAAAATTTGAGTTTTTAAATTCATTGAAAAAATAATATATTTAATCTATATTATTGTCTAAATACATTACTTTTATATTGAATCTAAAAAGTTAAAATTTGCTCTGATATATAGAACCAGAAGTCAAATTCTTTAGTTTTTTTTTTGGTCAAGTAGCCTAGTGGCTAGAAAATCCACCTTAAAAGTTAATAAGTGGAGTGTCCCGGGTTCGAACTCGGGCTCCTGCACATATAGTGCAATGTCTCTACCAACTGAGTCAAGTTCACGGAGACAGTCAAATTCTATAGTTATTGGATTGATTTTTGCTTTATGAGTATCTGTCCTCATCATGTAACAATCACCACGAAAAAAATGCGCATTTATTATGATTAAAGATGGAAATAGACCGCATGCATTAATCAATAATCACCACAAAAAAAGGGCATTTATCTTATCTTATCTTATCTTAATCTTAATCTTAATCTTAATCTTATCTTAATCTTAATCTTAATCTTAATTATAAAAAAAGTAAGGTTTGCCCCCACTTAAAACTCTAATTAGTAATCACTTAACCCTAACTTTTTCCCTCCTAATTTCTCTCTTAATTACCACCCCAACTACCACCTCATTTATTGCGTATCCATTTTTGAATTTCAAATACAACATTGGAAAAATGATAAAGAAATTGCATTGAGATTATGTTTGTATTGGGAGTAAAATATAGACTTAACACTTCACTTCATAATTAATAGCATATTTAATTTTTATTTACCAAAAAATTAGGCTCTTTTTTTTATCTTTCACTATCTTTTTTCTCTTTCTCTTCATTTTGATATTTCTTTCCATCTCTTTCTTTGCGTTATTTTTTTTCTTTCTTCTCTCCAATTTTTCTTTTCTTTTTCAACCTCATTTTTCTTTCTCATCTTTCTTTATTTATTCATTCTTTCCTATATGTGTTTGTAGTTTATTCATTCATTTCTATATGTGTATGTAATTTCTAAATAAAATATTTAAATAATATATTAATATTTAGTAAATTTGTAAAAATCAATTAGACGAATTTCTAAACCGTGCCAAAATCTTAATCTTATCTTATCTTAATCTTAATTACAATTAAAGTTATGTTTATCACCTACTAAAACTCTAATTAAGCTCTTAACTTAACTCTAATTTTTTCCTCCTAAACCACTATTAATTAATACTCTCATCTAATTTCTCTCACCTAAATTTGAATTTTGAATTTTGAATTAGTCATTTGCTATGTATTGAAAATAACACACTTCTCTCACCAAAAATTGAATTTTGAATTAGTCATTTGCTATGTATTGAAAATAATATAGGTATACAATCAAAATAGAAAAAGATTGATTGATTTAAAAATTATAACTTTTAAAATACTTTTTATAAATTTAAATATGTCACCTTGAACATTAGCATGATTTGTCATCTTCTCAATCTTTTGAAATCACTATACTTTGACTCAGTTATTCAAGATTGGTCTTACTGATGTAAAAATCTAAAATGAAATTTTTCGTGAGTACAAAATTGATAAGAATAAATTAAATATATTTATTTTGCTGTATGTATGAATTTTTTTTATTATCATTGTTGAATGTATAAATTGAACCTGGGTCAAAGAGATGCGAAGCCACCGTCCTAACCACCTAAACTAACCAAACATTCATATTAAATTTATTAAATTATATTAAATTTTTTTTAGGTATATCTTTGACCCAAAATTTTAAAACCTAAAACATTTGCTTCAGTTGTTTGGCTTTTAGCCAATTTTGCAATTAATTTTGTAGTACCATTTCTGAATCAAATTATTTTGATTCTATACAGGGGTGTGCAAAAAATCTACTTAACCATAACCAAACTACTAACCAAACCAAATCCAATTTTAATAACCAAATCCACTTTATAAAAAAAACCACACCAATCCAATAACAAAAAACCAATTATAAACCATATCCACTTTTTATAATTGGTTTGGAATTGGTTTTAAAATTGATTTTTTCCGAAAAAAACGTTATGATCATTTTCGCGAATTTTTTTTATGTTTTTTCGAAAAAAATGGTTTCCGATATTTTTCGTAAAAAAGTTCTAATATTTTATTCGGAAAAAAAGCTCCTGATTTTTATCGGAAAAAAGTTTCTGATCTTTTTTCAGAAAAAAAGTTCCCGATTTTTTGCTGAAAAAGTTCTGATTTAAGCTAAATACAATTTCGGAGTGTTTTCCGAAAAAAGATTTCTGATCTTTTATCGCGAAAAAAGTTTCGATATTTTATTCGGAAAAAAAAAATCCTGATTTTTATTGGAAAAAAAGTTCCCGATTTTTTGCGGAAAAAGTTATGATTTCAGCTAAATACAATTTCAAAGTTTTTTCCGAAAAAAGATTTCCGATCTTTTTTGGCGAAAAAATTTCCGAAATTTTATTCGGAAAAAAATTCATGATTTTTACCAAAAAAAGGCATTCGATCTTTTTTCGGAAATTTTTTTTCCGATTTTTTAGAAAAAAAGATCCGAATTCTTTTGCGGAAAAAGTTCCGATTTCAAATAAATAAAATTCCGGACTTTTTTCCGAAAAAATTTTCCGATCTTTTTTCACGAAAAAAGTTCCGATATTTTATTCGGAAAAAATGTTTCCGCTCTTTTTTCGGGAAAATTATTCAATTTTGTCAAAAAAAAGTTTCCAATCATTTTTGGGAAAAAAGTTTCGATTTCAGATATATACATTGTCGGAGTTTTTTCCGAAAAAAGTTTTCGATCTTTTTTCGCGAAAAAAGTTCCTGATTTTATCGAAAAAAAAAGTTTCCGATCTTTAATTTTCAAATTTTTTCGGAAAAAAATTCCCGATTTTTTTGGGAAATTTTTTCGATATTATCGGATAAATACAATTCCGGAGTTTTTTTCGAAAAATAGTTTCCAATCTTTTTTCGCGAAATTTGTTTTCGATTTTTCGAGAAAAAAAATCGGTTCAAATAAATAATCCAATTTTTATTACAAATCAGTTATGAATTGGTTTCAAACCAATTATAAACCATATCCAAATTGGTTTTATATAATAACCGGTTTGTCATTGAAATGGTTTTGGTTATTAACCATATACTATTTTATGGTTTGGTGTGGTGTGGTTTGCAAACCATGCACACCCCTAATTCTATATGATTTCAATTTAATGGTATCCTCTATTTTTATTAATTTATTAGTATTGTTTAGTTTAATTTGTTCTCTCTGTTTTAAATTTCAAAATATTTATATTTAGATTTCTTTTTTTTTATTTACAATTTTTATTATAAAAATTTAAATTGTATATTTATCGTTCAACTAAATCCGTGCAACGCACGGGTCAAAGTCTAGTTGTAACATTAAAGATGGGGAACAGACCGTAATGTTAGGCGTGTACGCTTTAAAAATCTTATGATTTTTTTTTGACATACAAAATGGTATGGATCTTGCGACATTAATTAAGAAAAAAAAATTTCATGCTAAAGAAGCCTAAAGTGACTCATGCTGATTGTTGGAAATATTTACCGTTCTAGATTAAAGAATGGTGCCGATGGAATTGGAAGAGCAAAGTGTAATGACTGTGCACGAGTGTTTAAGGAAGAAGGTAGGGATATAGGACCACGTACGGCACTGAACTGTCATAAGAAACGGTGCTCCAAGACTAAATATACTGATGTTTGGCCAAGTAATGGTTGACTTGCAAGGTAAGCTTAAGACTCTTGCTATAGAAAAAAAGGTGTCGAGAGAAATGTGCGCTGCTGCCGCCATTATTGCACATGATTTGTCTTATAAGTTTGTTGAATTTTAAAAGATTAGAGATTGGCTAAAGTATTTGAACCCTGAGTTTGTTCCTATTGCTATTACTCGAAATACTGGTAAGGCAGATGTGATAAATATGTATAAGAGAGAAAATGAAAATCTTAAGCAAGAATTAGCTAATACTCCTACTAGGATTTCCTTAACCTTGATTTGTGGACTACTTGTACGGTTGAGGGTTATATTTGTTTGACTGCTCATTATGTTGATTCGAAGTGGAATTTAAAGAGTAAGATCGTCAAGTTTTGTCACATGCCTCCTCCTCATTCTGGAACAGAGTTATCGAAAAGGATCCTTGAATTTTTAACTGATTGGGGAATAGAAAAGAAAATTTTTTCTCTCGCATTGGACAACGCTTCAGCTAATTATGTTATGCAAACTCATTTGAAAATACAACTTGTCTTGCAAAAATGGTTGTTGTGTGATGGAGATGTCTTTCACGTTAAAAATCTTCTTTTCTATTCCCCAATCGGTTAAAAATTCAAGAATCCTTTTCGACAACTTTGTTCTAGAATGAGGAGGAGGCATGTGACAAAACATGAGGATCCTAGACTTTAAATTCCAGTTAGAATCAATATAATGAGTAGTCAAACAAACATAACCCTCAATCATGCAAGCGGTTCACAAATCAGAGGTTAAGGAAATCATAGTAGGAATATTAGTTAATTCTAGCTTAAGATTTTCCTTTTGTCTCTTATACATATCCATCAGATCTACCTTAGCAGTATTTCGAATAATAGGAACAACGTTAGGGTTCAAATACTTTAGCCAATCTCTAATCTTTTGAAATTCAACAAACTTGTGCAATAATGCCAGTAGCCCATATTTCTCTAGATCCCTTTTTATCTATAGCAATAGTCTTAAGCTTACCTTGCAAGTCAACCATTACTTGACCAACATCAGCATATTTAGTCTTAGAGCACCGTTTCGGTTCGGTGTCATGGTCTCATAATCCCTAACTCCTGCCTTAAACACTCGTGCACAACCATTACACTATGCCCTTCCAATTCCATCGGCACCATTCTTTAATCTAGGAAAATATTTCCAACAATCAGCATGAGTCACTCTACGCTTCTTTGGCTTAGGTTGTTCATCACCTTGAACAGTTTCATTCTCGGCCTCCAAATTGTGTACATCAACTTCATCTGCAACTTCGTTATTCAGTGTTTGTAAATCCATTTCTAGCTAACATATGCATAAAAAAAAATTAAAATAAGAAAAGTAAGTATTACAATGAATCAGGACTATATATAAAATAAAAACAAAACAGAATGCAAATAAGAAAATAACTATGACTAAATATCAAGTTAAGTTCCAACATATTACGAGACAAATGAATATTGCATTGAATATAAGGAGTGCACAAAATAAATTAATGTCTTACTATGTCATTTCAGTAAATATATAGTATAATATGCCTTGAATAATTCATCCGCAGTACCATTACCGTATATGGTATAAAAAAATTGTTCATAATACGTAATAAGAGAATAATATATAAATATGAAATAATTTCATCACAGTATATGTAATAATTTCACTGTATTAATATGTAATGTTGGTTAAGTAATAGAGTAAAAGAGTAATTTGCATTAGAAATTGGTGAAGAAGAAGCACAAGCAATATGTAATAAGAGAGTAAGCGGCAACAAATAATCCTAAATTTGACACCGGTGGTAAGAATGCATAGAAAAAAAACCTAAAATTACTTTCTGTGTTGCCTAGGTGCGGGTACGGTACCGGTACCCGATACGGGTACTGGTACGGGGTACGACAATTTTTTAAAAACTAATAAATGTGTATGGTTATAATTTAGGTACGGATATGTATCCGGTACTAATACGGGTACGTACCCGGTACCGGTACTTTCCCTCAAATGGAGTACTCGTGCACCATAAATTACTTTAAATAAGTGTTGTATTTTATTGGATTGGGTCATCTAATCTTATTCTATTCGTTACTTTAAAAAAAAATCATATTTCTTTTAACTCGCGGGCCGGTCCGCCCTACCCCACTTTTTAAGCGAGTTCGGCGGAACGGACTAACTAAAGGGGTCGAACTTAAAACGTAGGTTAAGCCCCCCAAAAATAATGTGGCAAAACGGACTGATCCGACGGATCAAACCCATTTTACCACCCTTAATTTCGAGTTAGGATCTTTGATACTAAGGCAGATGTCAAACTTTAATTTAACATCAACTCTCAACAGTATATTATTTTAATCGATAATAATAGTTTTCTATATTAACTCATGTATCATGTATGTATCTATTTAGGAGATTCATTATTTTTCCAGCGCATGAAAATTTGATTTTTTGTTATTCAATCTCCATTCTCCACTAGCGTTACTATTCTTCTCGTGTCTTCATTCCCCTTTGGTTAATTCCCAAAATCAATATCAATTGCAAACTATGCAAATAAATGTTTATCTAAAATTTAGGAAATCGATTGCAAATAAAAGTGGGACGGTGTTGGTAATAATGAGTTTAGGAATCAATAGGTTACAAATCATTGAAAGCAAGTGCATGAAAATTTGAATCATCAACCATTGTATATATGGGTATAAATTAAAATTCAATTTTATGATTTTAGTATAGGAAACCCTTTTAATTAGATTGAGTTGCTAGTCGGTATTCGGTTATCGGCCGCTGCACAAAAATCAATAGTTGTTATATTTGTTTGGTACGAATAAAAGAGATAGTTACATTGCATGATATTGAGAATTTGAGATTCGTGCAAAGAAGTATGCTTTCATTGTTGATCTCTGAAACTTTCTGGTTTTATAGTGTGTTTGGTTTGAGTGAAAAAAATAGAAAAGAGAAAAAATTGAAACCATTAGATTCATTTCATTGGTTTCCCTTTTTTTTCTTTTCTATTTCTTTTTTTCAAACCAAAACACACGCGGAAATATTGTATGCCTTTGGAACTCTTCTCTTAGTTTATTATGTTTTTATTTATGGTGTCAAAATTAACCATTTTATTATGCTATTATATCTATTATTGTTCTTAATAAATCATGTTTAATGGTGATGTTAATAAATTATCCAAAGAGCATTTGCTAAGAAATCATGAAAAGTAAATTTTAGACTAAACTACACATTTGGTCCCTTACGTTTATTTTAGGATTTAATTTGGTCCCTTATGTTTAAAAAGTTTCAATTTGGTCCCTTACGTTTATTTTAGGTTTCAATTTGGTTCCTTCCGTCACTTTTTGCACATGTGGCAGACGGTTTGCTTACGTGGCAGACAGTTTGCACACGTGGACAACTGGACACGTTGACACGTGTCTAATTGAAACAGTGGAACAGTGAAATCTGACGGAAGGGACCAACTAATGCAAACGTTGATAACGTAAGGGACCAAATTGAAACTTTTTAAACGTAAGGGACCAAATTGAACCTAAAATAAACGTAAGGGACCAAATATGTAGTTTAGCCTAAATTTTATAAAGAAAATATCATTTTTTTTTTTTAACCTTTTCAGGAGTTGATTACAACACTTTTAAAACAAGGTGGATTTTATGGTGGGTGCATTTAGTTATTTTCATATGATGGAAAACATTTTTATTTAATATGTGTATATGTGCGCAAGGGCACTCGCATGTGCGTGCGCGCATGTGTTATAATAATATTACTAACAAGTTGTGGTGGTGTTTGTCGCTCATATACTATCAACCCATCCTTGAGGGAGAACCAAATTATCCATGTAGGTAAAAGAGAAAATTACTCTCGAGTAATCTCCCCATGGTCTTCCCAAATAAACTTGACCACTCTCCCTATTACTTTGCTATTTAATATTGAAAACCCAGTATCATCTTTCAAACTTGCGCGCTTTTGAGCTGTGACAAAGCCCGAATTTTGGGCTATGAAATTTAGAGTGCAGCCCTGCATGAAGAAAACATGAATGATTAAGCAACGAGCAAACATGATTAAGGACAAAATAATCTTTAAATGGAATAATACAATACCTCGTATAGGGACCTTCCCATTTCCAAAGATGAAATCAACGGTGCCTTGAATTTTGCAACCTTTGAAGTAATGGAGGCCTTGATGATCATATAATGTGTCTTGAAATCCATAGAAGGCACAATTTTAGAAAGCGCTTTTGTTGCCAAAGGTTCGAAAAGCAACCGCTTGATCATCATTGGATCCAATTTGAGGTGATGCAGTGTAATATTTTTATAAGAAGTTTAATTTCGTGAGTTTCGAAAAAATATGTTATTTTCTATACAAAATCTGCTTTTTTTTTTTAATTATTTAACAAATGTTTTTTGGGAACTTGTTATAACACGACCCTTTAAAAAACTATGGTTTATTCAAAACAATAAAACATTGAATATAATAACATAATAAATAGGCAGCATTCACATAAACAATTATATGGCCTTAAAATAATTTATCTATTGAGTACCTCTAATCTGACATTGATGGCTATAAAGTAGTCAGCATTCACGGCGACAATTGCCCTATTGATTGTCCTCGATGGTTTCCCATCATCTCCAATAGTAGAGAGGCTTTATCATTTTCGGTTATAGTTGGCATCTTCGTTGCATCCCCCAAGAATGTTACAGAAGGCAATGATTGGGGATCGGAATTTTCTCCCTAAAAGAAATCAATCATCAAAATAATTTAGACAATTTTCACCATAATATTTTAATGAATTTCATCATCAGTTGGAAAAAAAAAATTAATCACAACACAAAGTGATTTTAATTACATTTTAGTACATGTAAATACCGTGCGCAATGAAAACAATTACTCTTCTACTATTGGGTGCTGGAATGCTATTGATAGGTTCCGTAATTGTCTTGAAATCAGCATTGCCATTTGGATTAACACTGATATTCATTTTGTTCCTCTCGGCTTCCCTCAACTTTAAATCAAGATTTTCTTGGTTTTCAACATTGCGTGTTATTGAGTTTTCAAAATCGAAATTAACAAGTTTGAATTTAATTGCTAAATTTACTGCAAATTCATTTTCATATGTGATTTTTGGTTATTTAAGAAGTCAAAATGTTCCTCTACTCTACAGAGCCATAAATGAAATTTGCCTTTTCCAGGATAACTCACAATGACTTGTATGATAATGTTTCAATTGCATTCTATTCATGTTTGAAGCAATTTGAGTGAATTATACCATACAGAGCCATAAAGTGATAAAGTTACATGGTGTTCTTTTATCTCGCATATGCGTGCGTGCACATTTTGCGTATATTAAAATTAACAAATCAAATAATTATTATAACTAAATTTTAAAATAGACTTGAACTCTTATGATGTTTATGGTGAAATTAATCTATTTAAAAAAGTTGAAAGTGTTGGATATTTTAATATATTAAATTCGTTTTAAAGTTAATTTATATATATATTTCTTATTAATATTATCATTCATTATTTGCATGTTTCACAATTGAATGGTTTAGCCGTTATGCTTATTAATAAGATTTATTGGTTGATAAGAGACTCCAAGAGGGATCAAGAAGAGTATATATAGATCATACGTGGACTTGGCTAAAAACATATAGAATAAAGAACAAATAAAATGAACTGTGTAATTATATAATAATATTAAGCTTCCTTGAGCATCCAAAAAAAGTTCTTGAGTCATTGTTAATTCACGTGCGGTGTTAGCAAGAAGTGACTGTTGTATCCAAAGTTGTCAAAACCGAACCGGACCGGCCGGTCGGATCGGTTAGACCATGAACCGGTGATGTATCCGGTCCGATTAGGTCTGGAAATCGGCCTACAGGTGAACTGGTAAAAAACCGGTCGAACCGGTCCTAAATCGAAAAAACCGGTGAAGCGGCCGGTCCAGACGGTTCAATGGTTCTATTTTATTTTTTAAAAAAGGAGGTCAAAACAACACCGTTTCAAATACTAATATTTAAAGGTATTAATGACTCCATTTCTTGAGAAGAAGTTCTAGTACTTATAATTTTCTTATTTTACTTTGTGTTTCTCTCTATTCTATTTCCGATCTATGCTTACAATGTTGCTGTGACTTATTATTGTTAATTGTTGATGTACTACATGTAAAGGAAGTGAAGGCCGAACACTAATTAATCTAGCACATAAGAGCTAGAAGGTTTCTCACCCCACCCCCCGTCATTCATTTTCACCCCCCAGAAATCCAACTTTACCCTTGATTTTACCCCCGAAAACTTCAGTACATGCGTACTGAAGTTTTTCGGTATTGAAAAACAGATGTTTTACATCGTTACGCGTACCGAAGTTTTTTTTAAAGTTAAAAATAAAAACTCAGGGGGTGAAAAAGAAAGACAGGGGTGGGGAGAGAAACCTTCTAAGAGCTAAGGCATAAGTCTAGGGTCGACCTGAGTTTGGGCAAGAGGCCCACAGCCCAAGTCACACTTATGACATTTTTTATTTTTTTTTTTAAAGAGTTTTTTATGAGTTAAATTACTCTACAAATTATAAATAACTTTACTACTTTATTTTTAAAAACCAGTCTATAATTTATAAATAAGTTCACTACTTTCTTTTATTTTTTTAAAAAAACTACATTTTATTATTTCTTTAAAAATGAAAGAATTAATTTATAAAATTAAGTTGCAATTTTTATTAAAAACACTATTAATTTTTAATGATATTAGCTTGAATGTGTATTTTGTTATGGGAAATGCTATTTAGTAAGAATTTTTACATGCAAGAAAGAGAAGAATTATATGTGGCAATATTTAATTGGTTAAATTATAATCACTCTCTCTCATGTATGGTTATCCAATCTTTGATTTGATGTCAGAACTGACCCCGAACCAGATTCAACTGGTGGTAAAAACCAAAAAAAAAAATTCCCTACTTTTATGGATTCTTCTCTTTCTTGTGCAAAAATTTCTTACTTTTATCCATGTAATGCTCTTTTGTTATTATTGATTTGAAAGTGATTTTTTTTTACATTATTGATGTTGTTTACATTTTAAATAAAAGATTACTCTTTTTTAAAAATTATCGATTCATTTTTAATGATATATCGCTTAATTTTTTATTTATCGGATCAATTTGAATACTGTGGAATGACATTTTTTTTATGTCAGTTACATGGATAAATAACTATTTTTTAATGTTGTTGATACTATTTACAATTTAAATAAATGATGTTCTTTTTTAAAAAAAATTATTAAAAGTCCATTTTTATTATTTGTCTCGGACCTCCAAAATCTCGAGACCGGCCCTACATAAGTCAGTATTAGAAAAAGTGAATCAGTGAACAAAATCCCTCACAAATAATGATAGATTTAGCGTTAATTTTACTAACCAATTTCGACAGAATATTTCAACATCTATACATTCTCTCCCTAAAATCGTTACCATACCAATATGAATAATAAAATTTGTCGTCCCGTGAGTCTAACTCAGTTGATAGAACATTTGCACGTAAAGTGCAGAAATCGGGATTCGAATCCTGATACGCCCACTTATTTATCTTTATGGGGTAAAATTCTAATCAATAGGCTACTTGACAAAAAAAAAAAAAAAAAAATTGTCAGGAGATTATTCCATCGCAAAGTAGTTTTTTTTTTTTTTAATTACAAGAGTTTCTTTTTTCACTTACAAAAACATTTTTTTATTAGAAAAAATATGCTATATTTAATTATATCTCATCGAAACTACCAATTATTAGTTGGTTCAGCGGTGATTGACGCTTATGAAAATACGATGTTGAGTAAAATGTTACGACATTTGACTACATTAGAACATAATGGACAATATAACAATAAAAAGACAGAAGTAAAGAACACATGGTATTGTTAACCCAGTTTGATACAAAATCACCTACTTTGGGGGCTACCAAGACAAGAAGGAAATCCACTATAATAGTGTTAGTTGAAAGTCCTCAATAAACGTTTTGTTTACGACTTATCACATAACCCCTACCCGTGCAACTTCTACCTATGAAGTCCTAGATATGAGAATCTTGCTTAAAAACTTATGAGTAATTCACAATTACAACTCAAATGCTTAAAAACTTAAGAGTAATTCACAATTACAACTCAACTAAAACAAAACATCTTTGTGCTTTGAATAAACAATGGCGGCACATAGATAGATATACAAAATAAAGCACAATGCTTAACAAAGACACGAAACCCTAAAGACTCTTTTCTATGATATTGGTTTCTGTAAATAAATCAAATTTAGCGTTTTTTGGTCCTTTATATAGCCTGAGCTGGGGGTGGTTATTATGCACAAGTCTTGCTTATGCACCATGTACATAAACAATAAAAATTACATAGCACACCTCCCATATTACTCGTGCACCCCTCCCAAATTTCTCATGCACCCCGTAAATTTCTCGCGCACCCTCCAAATTTTTCATGCACCACTAAATTTCTCACGCACCCCCAGATGGCTTATGCCCCCAATTTTTTTTCTCCCCCACATTAATAGACTAAACCACTTTGCTGTGAGAATGATTTCAGAGATATGCATTCCAAAACCGTTAAGTGCATAAGATAGTTTCGGCTAGAAATCTGAGAGGAGGGGAGAAAAAAAGTTTTGTTAAGTGCATAATTATAGAGTTGCATTTAATGGTTTTGAAGTAGAACCCTATGAAACCATTCCACCAGCAAAATGGTTTTAAAGTAGAACCCTCTGAAACCATTTCACCAGCAAAATGGTTTTTGGCTAGAAATGTGGAGGGACAAAAATAAAAAATAAAAATTTGGGGTGTGCGTGAGAAATGTGGGGGTGCATAAGAAATTTCGGGGGTGCACGAAGCAATTTCTTTGTTTATGCATCATGTATAAACAATTCACTTATGCATAGTAACCACTTCCGCCTGAGCAGCATGTGCTTTTCTCCATACGGACTAAACAATGTTTCAACTCCAAGAGACAAAATATATTTTTCACAAATATATTTACACCAAATATTCTTTCTATAAATATATTTTTTTAATAACAATCTCCTCGAAGCACAAAGATATATTTGAAACATCTTTTATATTTTTTGCAGCAATCTTCAAAATATATTTTAAAACTAAATCTTTTATTCTTGGAACACGAGTTTGTGTTAATTGATTCTTCAATCAAATCTTTCAAGGATCTCAAGCAAAAATAAATCTGTCAAGAAATGCGAAAACATAGCATGCTGATGTTATACTCACATGCTGTAACATTTGGTCCGACATCTGACAAGAACATTATTTTTAACAAAATATCAAGAAACATTAATTACCATCAAATAATTGAATTACTAAAAGGCAAATATTTTAATTATATGATTCTATTAAAATAATTTTTTTATTAATTACATGATTTTCTACAGAATTAGAATTTCCAGCAACAACGAGAGATGGATTTTCTTTTTAAAAAATGAGCAAATTTCCAAAAATAAATTTCCAACAACGAGAGTAACAAAAGTCACTAATTTAGTAATTTTCATATCAAACAAAAAAAAAAAATCACTCTTTTTAACTAGAAACTAGAAACTAGAAATTGAATAATAAAATATGCTAGGAATAGGATTCGGTGACCCAGTTCAATTTTCAATATTGTTCATATTTATAGGATCATATAAAACACAACTAACGATAGAAAACACGTCAAATTCAAACTATAGTACCAAAAACAAAATTAAAGGCGAAACGATTATTGTTTAAACTTTGTATTTCTCATATATTATTCAAGAAATTAACTAATACATTGTAACAATATTATTCAAGAAACACAAAACAAAACTAATTAATATTCTCTACTAGAATTGTAACATGTTAGAGATAATAAGAATAATTTGAGCAACTTGGTCGACAACATCTGTATACTTTGGAAGCAAAGAGGTATCTTGAATAGGAGAAGAATCCCCTGTCAACATCAGTCATGACAGAACTCGCATGCACATTCACACCATTATAATCAAAATCCTTCAAAAGTTGTTGAGCTTCTGTAACCTCACCCAAAGCTTCTTACATTCGAAGATAAAATGCACATTTTCGTATTTTTATATTTGTATATTATAGACAAAAACTTGTCTTGTGTTTCAATGACGGATAAAAATTCGTATTTTTATCTCTCTCTTTTTATTTATTTTGAACAATCTAACAAGTATAACCAATTTATATATCAAACATAGTATAACAAAAAGTATCCAATCAATACTCTATTTTTTTAGCAAATCAACAACAAAACATCATGTTGTTGGCTAAAAAAAAAAGTTAATTAACTATTAAAAAAAAGTTCTATCATAATAATCCATGCAAATATTAAAGACAAAAGTCATGTAACATCTCAACATACAAATTTAAGTCCAACAATCTATATTTAAACCTTTAAACTTTGTATTACTCCAATATCAAAATTAACTAATGTAATATTATAACATCTTTATCTTTATTATATTTAATCCGAATAAGGAGCTATTGACTAAACCCTAATTATCTTTGCTAATTAAGCAGGAATTAGCCTAATTAAATGCATGAAATGCTAACCAACCAATCCTTAATTATTGCGCCGCTCGATATGAGGTTTTTTCCAAGTAATTGCTAGCTGTAATCTTTCCTTTTCCCATGTTTCTACGGTAAATGTTATTTCATTTTTTCCACAAAATTGTCTTCATATTTCTACCCTTCTTCTCAGACTTCAAAGAAAACAAAGCAGAGAACATATCTCTCTCTCTCTCCATGTAACCACCTTACCTCTATCTTCTTCCTTTATTTCACATTAACTCCGGCCGCCCCGAAACAAAAGTAAAACCACCACAGTGATTCCCTACATTCACTGTTGTTTTCCGGCCACCGTGGGCTGCCATCGGAGAAATTAAACCGTTAATCTTCTTCCCCATGAGTTCCACAATTGGTGACACAAATTTATTTCTTGATTGAAGCAACTTCACTGGCAACCACCACGCCGGAAATCACTTTTGCCTAGCCGGAGTTGTTGTTAGTTTCCACCGTATCTTATGTTTCACTACTAGAAAAAGTTGAAATACCGACGGAATTTAGAGACAAAATATATTTTGTCTCTAATAGAGATGAAATTAGAGACAGAAAAAGCAGTTAGAGACAAATATTTTCATTTTAGAGACAGATATTTTCATTTTAGAGATATATTTTGTCCGTCTCTAATAGTTTAGAGACGAAGAAATTACCGACGGGGTCAAATCCATCTCTAGTTTGCTTAGTGACGGAATATTTGCATTTTAGAGACAGATTTTGCCCGTCGGTATTTAAGATTTTTCTAGTAGTGTTTTCATCTTGGTAATTTTATTTTCTTCTATTTCTCCTTTAAATTGATTTTTCCAATTTTTATTCAAACCTTAGTTTCCTTCTTTGTTATATTTTGAAAGTTCACCATTTTTAGAAGAGATTTGTGTCTTGCTATTGTTTAAATTTCTTACTTATTCAATATTTCTTCTCTTATCACCTTCTATCATGAAAGGAAAGTCTCTCCCCTTATCGTCATATTACTGCAATTAAATCTGACTTGATAATGTTGTTATTTTTTTTTTTTTCAATTATGAGTATGATTTGGTTCTAATTTTAGGTTTTATGTAGTAGTTGTTCAATTAAATCTGTATATGTTGTTTCATTTCAGGTTCTGTAGAAGGTGGTGAATCCAATACTTAAACTGAACTTCTCACTATCACTTCAAAATTTAGGTAAAATTCATCTCAATTGTAGATATTTTGAGATGTTAAGAAAATGCATATAACATTCCTTTCATCTTTTTAGGAGTTGACAGTTATTGCACAAATTGCTATCAAGCCTTCAATTTTTATGACTTAATTTGTTGCAATTTGCAACATGGCTATTCAGTTCTTTATATCATATTATTTAATGATTTATTTGTGATTTTTTACCTTGCTATTATTTAAATTTATTTCACTTCTCAGTTTAAGTTTCAAAATAAAATAGGACCAACTTATATTCAAAGATATTTTTCCTTCTTTATTTGAGGATAAGAGAGATTTAATGATTTTTTTTTTATTTCTTTTAGTTGATTATGTTTGTGCAGATATAGAGCATTTGATGAGGTATCAATGGATTAAGATTTTATTCAAATCAAAACTATTTTAGAATTCATTGTTGAAGAGAGAATTATTGGTAATTAATTATTTGATTGTGTTCAGTGATATCTTCTTCTAAGTGCATGCAATTATTTTTTCTTTTTTTGGAACAATGAAGTGTTGCAAATATGATTATTTAACTTCCCCTGTTTTTGTATAATAGATTACATGGTCTATATTGATGTCATTTGAGGTAAGACTCTTATATGCATTTGAATCCATCGCTTAATGCCATATTTATGCTCTATTATGTTTCCTATTTGCATCTGTGATTTGTCATTATCTCATGTTTGCTTAGAGCATGTTTGTTATTGTTATAACCATAGCTATCACTAATTGGGTGCTTATTACTCTTGCCATATAATTATTGATTTGTTTCTATGTAAGTTTAAAATGGCATATAGATGGAGGAAAAATTGGATGCATACTGATTTGCTTAGAATTTGATTTCCTTATACAATTCTCTATGTAAGTTGGATTTGCATAGAAATCTGTAAGTCTATTGCATAATAGGAGGAAAAAAAATATCAAGCTTCTTCAAGTTATACTATTGTTATCAAGTCTTGCTGCGGAGATTCATGAACTTTGAGAGTCTTAAATCAATGGTTAGACTTTAAATAGCAATTCTTTGGGGGAAGAGACCAGCTGAGTGTCTTGAATCAATGGACGCAGCGCAGTTGAAGTTGATGGTGGTGATGCATATCTCACTAAAGAGTCGAAAATGTTATATTTGAAGATTGAAGAAACAGTGTGATTAGTGCCTTGCTTTGGACATCATATTAGTTTTCGATATCATATGTTATTTTTATTGTTCTATGTCGACTTAATCAATGAAGTTTTTACTTGAACTATATACCAAACATATTTCTTAGTGTCCATTGTTATGTTGATTGACGTAAAACAACACATTTGTTACCTTTAAATAATTTCATAATTAGAATTATGATACTTATATGACCCGTGCGAACGCACGGGTAAGGCGTCTAGTTATTCAAAATACACAAAACGAAACTAGCTAGTAATCTATTTTTCTCTCAATATATTTGAGATAATAAGACCAATGTTAGCTACTTGATTCACAAGATCAACATCTTTTGGAAACAAAGAAGTATCTTTTGCGGGCTTATCCTCATCTGTAAGGCAGTCATTAACAAAGTCCAATACAGCACTGAAATGCACGCTCACACCTAAGTAATCACCACTTTTCAATTGTAGTAGACCTACAAAAAATTGACCAAGAGCTCCTTCATCTCCCAATAGTTCCAAACAAAACTTGTAATAGCGTTGTTTCTTGGGATCTCTACCACTCTGTGTAATTAGTTTTTTGAGTAGAGGGTCTGTATCGGACAGATTAGTACTAAGTACATCAAAGATGTATGAGAGCAGAATCTCTCCTGTGGATTTTTCTATCAATTGTCTCTGCAGTGCAATCTCCACCACACATCAGGAGAGAGAATGTAAAAACTTTATTATAAAAATTAATTCAAAAAAAGATGATGATATTTTAATGGTTAGATTTAGCACTTCTCTCTCCAATGAAAACACAGACCGGAGAAAATCCGTTCTCAAGATGTATGCTTCAAGGTCAACGAGGTTTGTGCCTGGACCACCGGGTTTTGATTTGAGCAAAGTTAAACAAAAAGAAGGGTTATCAGCCCGCTTGCAAATAGCATGCACATCTACATCAGGCCTCGCATAAGAGGATACAACACATAAAAGAAATACAGCGGCTAGAAATAAAAAACGAACCATGATATTTTTTTCTCTATTCTTTTCTCAATTCTTTTCTATTGATGATATATTTTGCTTCAATCTATAGCTTCTTTATATAGATTTTATAAATCGAAAACAGTAAAATTAATAAATTATGGTCAAGGGCTAAAGTATAATCTGGTCAAAAAGAAGGGTTGTCAGCCTGCTTGCAAATAGCTTGCACATCTACATCGGTCCTTGCATAAGAGGATACAACACATAAAAGAAATACAACAGCTAGAAATGAAAAACGAACCATGATATTTTTTTCTTTTTTATTTCTCAATTCTTTTCTATTGGTGATATATTTTGCTTCACTCTATAGCGTCTTTATATAGATTTTATAAACCGAAAACCGTAAAATTAATAAATTGTGGTCAAGGAGTATAATCTGGTCAAATTAATAAATTATAGTCAAAAGGACTAAAATATATTTTTTCTGGTCACATTTTATAAACAAATTTAACTTTTTTGGTACATTAAAATATGGATATATGTGGTCTATAATATAAACCACATATACATTCATTCTTCAATTTATCAAAAAAAATTCAATTTGCTTATAAATGTGGCCGGATGAAGACTTGGGGTCCGTTTAATTTACAAAATAGCAGGTACTGGATAGAACAGTACAGAACAAAAGAGTACAAGACATGATAAAAATGTATTTGAGAGAGATATAAAGAAATATTTTTTATATTTGAAAATAAAATAAATATTTTCGTATTTTTAATAGTTGTATCGTAGACAAAAAGTTGTCATCTGATTTAGTGGGAGACAAAAAAATAGTTTTTTTGTCTTGTCCATTGTAACAGCCCAGACCCCACCACCATAGGTGGTCCCGACTGCCACCTCACGATCTTCTCCAACCCCCTTCTCTATTGGAGTTTTTGTCTTCCGTGGGAATCGAACCCATGTACCTGGGATAAGTACATTGTTCATTCCATTCCCACTGCCAATTAAGCTAGTAGTGGGAATGGAATGAACAATGTACTTATCCCCAGGTACATGGGTTCGATTCCCACGGAAGGCAAAAACTCCAATAGAGAAGGGGTTGGAGAAGATCGTGAGGTGGCAGTCGGGACCACCTATGGTGGTGGGGCCTGGGCTGTTACATCCATTACTACCTCTC